>BSWB01000004.1:56942500-57592500 GCA_033239125.1 Fagopyrum homotropicum | reverse complement strand
AATTTGTATTAGAAAATGAAGGTTAAGAAAAAGGCGGATAATTTGAAAAGGCGTCATTATAAAATGATGTTGCCGCAGAGCCACACACACACACACGGTGACACGGGGTGGAGTGGATTCTTCTAGTCTCTTCTCTCTGCAGGAAGGTAGAAAGAAAGAAAGAGATGAGTGTGATTATAATCGGAAGCTTGATGACGTTAATGATGGTGAGTGCAGGGGGCGACCCGCTGGCCCCGGGAGTCTTCATATTCGGAGACTCGCTTGCCGATGTGGGAAACAACAACTACCTCCAGCTTTCCATAGCCAAGGCCGACTTTCCCCACAACGGCATCGATTACCCTACTCATAAGCCCACCGGTAGGTTCTCCAACGGCTACAACGCCGCTGACCTGCTCGGTACGTCCCTCTTCTTCATTTATTCCAAAATTACTGAAATTGAGGTGAAGATTGAGTGCATAAAGGGTGGGCCCTGTTTTTTTTTTTTTTAATTTTAATTCCAAAATATGTACAGCTGAGATGTTAGGACTATCATCTCCACCGCCGTATCTCTACATGCTGAGGGGAAAGATGAGCAACTTTGA
Organism: Fagopyrum homotropicum; assembly: GCA_033239125.1. NCBI lineage: Eukaryota > Viridiplantae > Streptophyta > Magnoliopsida > Caryophyllales > Polygonaceae > Fagopyrum > Fagopyrum homotropicum. The sequence goes on along the minus strand of BSWB01000004.1, from coordinate 57,591,919 downwards.
AGCAGGAGTCAACTTTGCCTCCGGCGGTGCAGGCATCTTCAATTCCACCGACAACCTCTTTGTAATAATAATGCCCTCTCATTCTTCTCTTTCCATTCCCTTTACCATTTGACCAACCAACTCACGTTCTGAAATCTGAATGTTGTAGAGACAATCCATTCCCTTGACCAAGCAAATCGATTATTACACCACAGTCCGTCATCAGATGGCATCACAGCTCGGGGCTTCCGACCTTGACAACCTTAACTCCAAGGCCATCCACGCCATCATCATCGGAAGCAACGACATCCTAGGCTACCACTCACCTTCTTCCAACCTCACTAACCAAATGAACCCAACGCAGTTTGTAGACGCCATGCTCACCGCTATCAAATCTGAAATTCAGGTAACTTTTTATCTCTTAATATTTATCGTTAATTTATAAATGAATTAAACAACCTTTTGGTTCACAATTATCTCTCTATTTTAAATCCCAAAAACAACGATCTCGATCGATCAATTGCAATACATAACATATTTATGCGTCTGCATCTTGCAGCGTATACACGACCTTGGAGGACGTAAGTTTGCCATCACGGGCATAGGCTCCATTGGGTGTTGTCCGCAACAGAGGGCTAAGAGTCCGACGGGGGAGTGCAACGAAGCTGCAAACGCTATGGCCGTCGAGTATAACAAGGGTCTTCGGTCACTTCTCCAGGGCTTCGCTGCAGAGCTTCAACCCTTTCACTACGCTTACCTGGACACCTACAGTCTCCTCCTTGACTTCATCCAAAACCCACAACTTTATGGTTTCAATGAGGTCGAAGCCGCTTGCTGTGGCTTGGGGAAGTTGAAGGCCAAGGTCCCATGCATACCCATTTCCAAGTACTGCACCAACCGAAGCGACCACTTGTTCTGGGACTTGTACCATCCTACCGAAGCTGCTCATCGTTTTGTCATCCAAACTGCCTTCCATGACTCACTACGTTACACTTACCCTTTTAATCTCACACATTTACTCTCCATATAACTAATCAACCAATACTTGTGCTTTTTACTTATCACCAAACACAAACATCTACTAGCTAGTCGTAATCATCATCACAGAATCAACAATTCATAGATGTACGCGCTCCTTCTTACTTGTATAAGCCTACTTCTATCAACTTTGTCTTCTTCTTCTTCTTTATCATATATTTTTGCTTCCTTTCATTCATTGGATACTATGTGTACTAAGTAAAAGGTGAAACTTCAACATAAACTGTGTGGAGAGAGAGAGAGAAATATATATATATATATATATATATATATGAGAACAAGATTATCGTGTAATCATGAGAACAGATTCATAATTATTATTAGTTTTGTTACGAAGGTTCGATAACGTTTAATGTATTATTCGTGGTTATTGTTGGTTGAGTGGATTATTTGTAGTTATTGTTGGTTGATTGAATTATTCCTAATTATTATTATTCGTAGTTATTATTAATTATGATATCTACTCTAAATCTCGACCCTTAATACTCACCATCCGACGGTCTAAGATTGTTCTCATGATTACACGATAAGTCTGTTCTCGATAAGTCTGTTCTCATGGGAACCGCACCCTATATATATAGGGGTAATTAATACGTTCAACCCTCCCTCACATTCTTCCTCCCACATTGTGAGCATCTCTCTCGCCGCTAACCCACAAACTTCATATTTGCTCCGATTTTCAACCAAATTAGAGATTGATACATAAAAAATTGTGAAATCAAAGAGAAATTAAGTTGGTCTAATAGCTCCAATTGAAAAACATATATGCTCCTTTTAGTGTGCACACAAACTGTTCGACAAAATGCCTTATAGAAAAATAGTTTATAATTTTTTACAAGAACGACGTAAAAAGTATGAACGCCAATGAATAAAAACATGAACAATGACATATAAAAATATGAACACCGATTACTTATCTATAACTTTTACACATACATAATATATTATGAATCTTTTAACGTTTTGTGATGAGTTTTTTTTTGTGGTTATATATTTTAAATGAACATCTATGCATTATAAAATGAACACAGAAGAGATTAAATGAACATGACACTTTGATAAATAAAAATACTATGAACACCGATGTATAAAAACATGAACAATGACACATAAAAGTATGAACACTGATGATTATTTTTGAATGTAAGGGTATTGTTCCAAATTTTAAGTCAATTTATAAAAATGCCATTAATGATGAGCGTGTGGGAGCCCTTGATTTAAAATTCATCCAATGGCTTACAATCATCCTAATTCTTATCTACAAGCTTGATAGGGAACTGATTAATTATTGCCCTATATATTAACGTATCATATATATATATATATATATATATATATGGGCAATTTTGCTAACTAGGCCTTTTTAAAAAACTAGAGTAGTAACTAGCTTTTTTAATGTTTCAGTTAAGTAAATATATCCCAACCTTTTGTATTTATTCTCAAACTCTACACACTCTTCTATCAAGGGGTACATTTACTAAACACAAAACTAGAAAAAGCCTAGTAAACCAAATTGTTTAGATATATATATATATATATATATATATATATATATATATATATATATATATATAGATCATATGAGAACAGGCTTATCGTGTAATCATGAGAACATATTCGTAATTATTATTAGTTTTGTTACGAATGAGCCATATCGTTTAATGTATTATTCGTAGTTATTGTTGGTTGAGTGAATTATTCATAGTTATTGCGGGATGAATGAATTATTCCTAATTATTATTATTTGTAGTTATTATTAATTATGATATCTACTTTAAATCTCGACCCTTAATACTCGCCATCCGACGGTCTAAGATTGTTCTCATGATTACACGATAAGCTTGTTCTCATGGGAACCACACCTATATATATATAATGTTCAGGTAAGGTTCATAATTTTGGGTAGGGGCGTGCGGCTGAATGTAGAGCTGACACATGTCAAACTTTTTTTTTTTTTTTTTCCAGAAACGAATGAAAATTTTTTTGAACTACCATGTTATAATTTCTGCACTATTCTCTTATAAACTTTGAAGTATTCCCATATAGTTCATGAACTATTACTTTTTAATATATTATATCAAATTATTTATAAATTAATCGTTTATATATTATGAACTATTCAATTGTAATTCATGAACTATCATTTTATAAGTTATGCACGATCCTTTATAAATTTTGCACTATGAACTATTCTATTATAAATCATGAATTATCCTTTTATAAGTTATGAACTATCCCTTAATAAGTTTTGAACTATTACTTTCACTTCTTTATAAATTTTGCACTATGAACTATTATATTATAATTAATGAACTATCTTTTTATAAATTATGAACTATTCCTTAATAAGTTTTGAGCTATTACTTTCACTCGTTTGTGGAAAAAAAATTTGGGACACCTGTCAACTCTACGTTCAGCCGCACGGCCCTACCGAAATAATGCGTCTTACCTGAATAGCACCCTCTCTCTATATATATATATTTATTTATAATCTCCTTCAAACTCCCGCATAATCTCATTGAGAGGACACACCTTTACAAGAGCACCAGCAACCTCATTTGCTAACCGAGGAACATAAGCTAAAGAAAACAGCGAACATCTACTTACTAGAATCTTACCCCAGTTTGGTTGTAAATTCGAAAATAAAACGAAATGAAAATAAATCTAGTTCATATATATATACCTTGTTCATGAAATTTTTTAGAATCATTCCTTGTGTGCATTAGCTTCTCATTTTGTTCCCTATAGGTATCAAACCTAATCAAACACTACTTCAATTAAGTCAGATCATAAAAAATGATTGCAAAAAGTTTCATAAAAAAAGATAGACGTATGTACTAAATTTGTTTCATTCTATTTTCGTATCCAAAATTAAAATCAAACGGACCTTAATTTGAATCTCACTTAAATAATAAGTTTTCTCGAGGGGATGCTTAATTGATTCCTTGGGTGCATTAGCTTCTACGTTGGTTGCTACCACATGAGAATATAAATTTCACTTTGGCTCACGTGGGTTCTTTTTTTTGCCTCACGTGGGCATCCTTTTTCAACTGGTATACCTTTTTCAAGTGGTATAAAATGGTCCGCAATAAAAGCTATTCAAAAGCATCTCACGGTTTCAAAGCTAGTTCATCCCAAAGAATAAGTTGACTACATTAAATTAATCTTTAATCTAGTCTTATACATAATATGCCTTATCATATTCCACATCAAGCCTAAACAAAGTCACAATTAATAATATATTACTCGAACAATTTGAAAGACAAAGGACCAACACATTGTTTGCTGGAGCTTGAATTAGAGACAACCATGTTTGACTTGTATTACTCTCATTTACTCCAATCAACATACATTAATGCTTATCCTTGTAGTGATTTTACCTACGTGAAAAATAGAATTTTAGAAAATGAGTTTTTTATACATCTAAACTAAGACTGCATGCATAATTGATTAAATACACTATAGAAAAAGAAATATTTCTTGATGCGTGACCCGCTACTTTTACATTGAATTAGAGATTAATGACCTGTTTGGTTTGGGTCAAAACAGCCTCTGGAATGGATTCATTCAGTTTGGGCCCGTTTAGAGTGTTTGTTTGGAGGGGTGAATGGAATAAAACCATTCCGGGCCCATAACACTTCACCCATTTAGTTTCCACTCTCAACCTAGCCCATTTTGTCCGAGGGAAACAAAACAGAAAACCCTATATTCTCTCCCCCAACCTTTCTCTCTTCCCGTCGGCTGCGATTCTCACCTCCGCCTTCAGGCTTCTCACCTCCGCCTTCAGATCCGACCTCCATGAAAGGCTCTTCCGTTCTCTGAGTCCTCTCTCCATCCTCGACATATTCTACTCTTTGATTGGACTTATCTTCGCCTTCAGGTTTGTTCTGAATGTCATCAATAGCATCTTCCGTTTTTTTATCTCCAAAGGCTGTTTTTATCATTGCTCTTCCGTTTGGTTAGTTCATATACATTCCATACGTTATTTTGACTATTGATATACTTGATGACAATGTGTTGCTCCACCTGAAACTATTTGGTTGCATTAGGAGAGGGGTTGAATTGTATGGCACCGCCACTCCCTTTGGCAACATCCACTAATTCGGAACTTAATTTGAAAGCCATATTTCGACCCGGACATTTTCGGGATTTCCCTAATAACCAACGAATGGCAACACTTTGAAATTCACAGAGAGTTGGGTAAAGATTGTGTAGAAGCACATACATAGTCGTGTAATATGGCAGGATTGGTAATGACACGAGAAGGTCTATGAGAAGGAACATGTATAGTAAGAATATGTGTAGTAGAAGAATCATGAGTAGGTTCAGTAAAAGGCATAAGAATAGGTGAAGCAAAAGAAGGAGAGCAAGATGAAGTAGGTGAAGAAACATGGGTGGGATAAGAATGATGACCGATAGGTGAATATGGAATGATGGGTGAGGAAGTACTAGCTCGAAACAAAGGTAAGTGCAAGCACAATTTGGCCAGAGTAAATAGTCCCCTTGATGGGTGAGGAAGTTAGATGTACAAAAGGAAAATAGATTTGGCTTCGGTATATGAAATGCACTACTTTAGTTTGCAGGCTTGATAAGGTTTTATCATGGCATGGAAAAAAATGATGTTCAAGATTGATTATATTTTAGTTTTTTCAAAAATTGTTGAGCATACTTTAGTTGCAGCTTGATAAGGTTTTATCGTGCTAGAGTAAATAGTCCCCAACTTCAAATCTCCGTAGCTAGCAATGATGTTTTGGTCTTTGGATCATTTAATCACTGAATAAAATAATGTGTAGGACCCAAATTTAATTTTTTAGAAGTCCAATTCAATTGGTTACTGAGTAGCCTTCAACTAGTGAGATTAAAGATGATCATTGAAATTCTAATAAACGACAAGGATCCATTATGATTTGCGGTCTTTCAATTGATTGCAGTTGTACAACTATCCTATAATTCTATTGGAGTTGTCTCATGATCCAAAGTAGAAAAGGTGAGAATGGATTTAAGTCTGGATACATGAACATATTAGAAGATATGATATCAACAAAGCACCCTAATTCCGAGTTGAAGGCTGAGCCACACATTGAGTCAAGGTTAAAACATTGGTCCGAGAAGTATTGTGCAATGGTTGAGATGCTTGGCATTTCTGGATTTAGTTGGGATGATGAAAATAAGTTGTTGCAAGTGGAAAGAAGTGTCTATGATGAATGGATTAAGGTAACTCCTTTTTTTTTTGTTGATTTTATATGTCCATACTTCATAACAATAACTTATTCTCAAATTCTATTGTATATAATTATTGATCTACTTCAAATCACTCAAAATCTACATCAGCTAATCATACTTTGTCTTTGTTAGACTCACAAGAAGGCAAAAGGGCTCTATGGAGTACCTTTTCCTTATTATGAAATGCTCCTTGAAATCTACGGGAAGGACAAAGCGACGGGACAAGCAAGTGAGTCATTTATGCAAGCTGCTCAGAATATAGAGCTTGATTTGACAAGACAAGGATCCACAAATAGATAACGATGATGACATTGATCTCGAAGAGGAGTTGGAAATCGAATCCATGCAATCCGGAAGTGGTTCAAGGAAAAGGAGGAGTGCATCATCCGGGAAGAGCGTAAAAAAAATACAAGACTTCAACGAAAAGAATGGACAACGCCGGGGACTTAGCTGCTTCTCTTCAATCCGCAACTATGGAGTTTGGAAATTTTTTTCAAGATATGAATGTGAATTTGTCTACCATGGCTCAGGCATGGACTAGTGAAGAAGAAAGGAGGAAGAAACTCGACAATGACACCAACAATGTTTTGGAGGAAGTCTTGAAGCTAGAACTCTCTTCGTCGGAAACTTTAGAGGTAATATTTATGATAATAATTTGACAATAAAATTTAATCCTTAATTAATATTGTAAAATGAAATGTGTTTTGATATATGATAGGTGTGTTCAATTTTAATGGCCGAAGAACCTAAGCTTCGCTTATTCTTTCAAGCAAGTGCATCTTTGAACAAACAGTTTGTCCGGGATCTCTTGAGGAATAAGTGATAAGAGCGGTTGAGGAAGTGTTTGAATTTGAAGAAGACTTATGCTACTTTGAATTTTGGTATTTTCATGGTTTTGTTTTAGACATTGGTTTATGGTTTTGTGTGGATTTTATGCTTCTGTTTTTAAACAGTGATACATGATCAAGTAGTAGAAGAGCATGAGATCCAATTGCTCGCTTCATCTTGTTTTGCAATGTTGTTGTTTTGGATTTGGAATATTTTTACGTTATAGAGATTTGTAGCATTGACAAAAAAATATTGCATGGTTTGCTTATGTTTTCTATTTGTAGCTTAAATTTTGCATTTTCTTTCTTCTCGTGTATTTCTTTTTAAATAGTGAACTATGCTTTTGTTTTTAAAAACAGTTGTATTGTACTTCTATAATGAAAAATTGACATGAAAATTTCTATGAAATAGTAGCGTAAAATAGTGATATTATTAGGTGAATGATTCCATTCGGAAACAAACCAAACAACACAAATGTTAATATTAAGTGAATGATTCCATTCCGAAAACAAACCAAACATAAACAAGTGATAACCCTTTCCCATTCCTTTTCTTCTTTTTATCCATTTTCATTCAGTTTCCATTCCACCCTCCTAACCAAACGGGCCCAAAGAGTCTTAAATATGACTCCTATATTTGGTCCACCCGGATATAGATTTAGACCGGCTTTAATGCTTGGATGTTAGTAAAAAACCGAAGACGAATAAAAGAGGATCTAATAAGAGAGCAAACAATTTATGGAACGTAAAGGTTTTTTTTTCCAGAAAGTACTCTTAGGTCTGTAGTATACAATTGCTCACTTTTATACATGCAAACCATAATTGTCCGTCATGTTTCAATGCAGTTGAATTGGCAATTAAATTTACAAGTCAATTTGAAATTTCAAATTCAACGTTACTTTTTTTTAAGACAATGCATTCCGCCTATAAATTAGAAGCGTGCAATTCAATAGCCCATCCAACTGAATCCGATTGAAAGCAATCGAAAGGTTTTGATAGAATCTTGACTTTGGAAGATTGTTTTTGTAGGGATTATAAGAATACAATCAACATTTTTAAACTCATACCAAACACATCCATAATTTTTATCTCTAACAATCCCTTGAAAAGAATCTAAATGAATCAATGTATCTCATACCAAATAGGTCTTAGGATTACTAATTTTGATTAGGGTTCTTCTTAGAAAGCCCATCTTTTATATTATTTGCGGATATAATTATTTCATAAATAATAATATTTTTTATTAAAAAATACTTTATTATCTAATATGTATACACTCCCATATTATATCAAATATAACATTTATAATATATATATATATATATATATATATATATATATATATATATATATATATATATATATATATATACATCCTAACTCATATGTAAACAACTCTTACCATGTAAACATGAGAACAAATTACATAATATATACTATACCGTCGAATATATGTGACTATACTGCCGAATATTGCTTCCACTAATCACACGGTTTTTCCCCCCTTTAATCTCGCCTAATCTCAACCATCTATTTAAAGATCTAACGAATACAATTCGTTCTCATTTTACATGGTAAGAGTTGTTTACATGGGAGCCAACCTCTCTCTCTTTCTATATATATATATATATATATATATATATATATATAGATCATATGAGAACAAGCTTTATCGTGTAATCACGAGAACATGCCTTATTTTTTAATATATTATTCGTAGTTATTATTAGTTTTGTTACGAAGGTGTCATATCGTTTAATGTATTATTCGTAGTTATTGTTGGTTGAATGGATTATTCGTAGTCATTATTAGTTATGATATCTACCCTAAATTTCGACCCTTAATACTCACCATCCGACTGTCTAAGATTGTTCTCATGATACACAATAAGACTTGTTCTCATGGAAACCGCACCCTATATATATATATATTCGATATAATATGGAGTGTATACATATTTGATTCGGGTTTCTCTTAGAAAGCCCATGTGTGACCTCGTAGGACCCGATAGTATCGGTAGCATATTTTATCATATAAAATACATAAGTTGTAGTTGACTTCTAGCAAAACGATATGACTATCTAAGTTATCACATTATATATCTTTACGTATCGTCCTATCACATAATTAGTAATTGCACCTTAGAGTAAATAACATAATTCCTTCAATCTCCCACTTGTACTTAACAATAAGTGTGCAATGTTAAACTCTTTTGTTACTTAATGTCTTTACTTGACTATATGATGAAAACCACCTTTTCCATCAAGTATGTTTCTTGAATTCTTGAGATCAAACTGTTAATCTTGATGACACTACTAATCCATCTGAGTGTGCGCACATATTTTCACAATTCTCACTCTTCAAGTGGTTGAGACACCAATTATTTCAAATATATCATGTCATGTATGAAACAGGAGGATATATCCAATTTGGAAAGACTATAGCTCCCACTCAATTTTGGCAATCTCAATCACTGTCTTATAACTTGCTTTTTATAGTCATTGTTTGATAGTGTCAAAGATTACCATCACGTAGATGATAACTATATACATCTCATGTCTAAGGAATTTACTAATTATGAATATCTTTATGATTTTGTAATTGGATCGTATGAAGTCATAAGATCGGTCTGTGCAATATGCATTGTCCTACACATCGATGTAATCGATTATACATCTTTATATCCTTATAACACATGAAACTTGTGTGTATCAATCAATCTCACAATATAGTCTTTTATATATAGTCATTTGTATCCAGGTTAATGACTCGGACTATGAACTTTAAACAATTTTATAATTTCAGTTCATTATTGGGGTTTGATTCATCAAACCTGTTTCGATGAGCCCATTTATTAACTATAAAATTGATTGGATACTTTATTTAATATTCAATAAATAATTAAATAAGAATATGAATAAATCATATATAAATCAAAACATAATATCACAAAACCGATGAACAAGTTTATCCTTAAAATAAAAAATAAATCTCAAAAGAACTCTCTAATGTGTTTGAGCCATTTTGCTCTAGTATGACTATCATGTTTGGGCCTACTGGTGGGTTTTATCAATGAGCATGTAATGTTATCATCCGTGTACACTTTGCACATCCGAACGCCACCTCTATCAACATAGTGTCGGATAATGTGGTATTTCCACAGAACATGTGTGGACTTGAAGTTAGAGTTATGTATCTTGGCTTGAGCAGTTGTGACATTGTTGTCACAATAGATGCCAATTTCTCTAAAAGTTCTAGGAAGGACACCTATCTCAGCTATGAACTATCTAATCCAAACAACTTCCTTAGTTGCTCCTCCGACATCTATATACTCTACCTCCGTTATAAAATCTGTTATGGTACCTTGCTTTTGGCTCTTCCAACTGACTGCTTCTCCATTTAGAATGAAGATATATCCACACTGTGATTCAAAATCATCTCTATTTGTCTGAAAACTCGCATCAGTATAGCCTTTGACGACTAGGTCATCATCACCTCCATAAACCAAGAAATCATCTTTCGTTCTTCTTAAGTACTTAAAGATGCTCTTTGCCGAGGACCAATGTTCTTCACCAGGTTTATACTAGTATCTGCTACACATGCTCAAAGCATATGCAACATCTCAGCCCTGATACAGAATCTCGGCCGAGATATAGACCGAGATTACATGTTTGTCGAGACTTATTAGATCTATTGACGATCTTATTAGATAGAGTTATCTTCTAGTTATTTTTATTACCTTTTAAGCTCTCAAACATTCTGAAGATATCTTTTGGTTTTGATTCTATCTCTTAGGATTATTTTAGTATTTATCTTTTAAAAGAATATCTCCTATAAATAGCCTTAGAGGATTAGATTCATAGGTAGCTTAGTTTTGATTATTAATTCCCACATTATTGTTCGATACTTGTGACTTCACTCACAGGATTTGTATTTTATTCATTCCTATTCAATCAAAAGAGAGAGCCTTTGATTGAATCATTGTGAGTCCTTGTTAGGTTGTTTTTGTGTGTTAATCTTCTTGAAGATTGATGCTACTTGTCAAACTAGTCCCTCCTTGTGATTGTCTTAGATAGAAGACTTGTATAAGGTTGAAGAAGGAAGGGTTAAGGTAATTTTTTGTTAAGGGCTTTGATCCAATTTAGATCAAGGTTCTTTGCAACTCTAACATCTAGTCTTATCTTCCTATTTTTTCCAACAATTTCATTCCATATTATCATCTTCATATATATTCATTATCAATCCATCAACTCACAATCTTCGTGTTCGAGTTTCATAAAATGAGGCCCGTAACCAAAATCTCGTCCGAGATTCTAGACCGATATTTGCTTCTGAGTCGTGTTCGTGAACTGCAATCTAGATCGGGAAACTGCGGCTTCAACCCCGCATCAAGACTATGTCTCAAGGAGTCATGTTTCTCCTTTCAGATACACCATTCATTTGTGGCGTACCTAGTGGAGTGATTGAGTTGTGTAAGAATTCCACAACCTCTCAAGTGACGATCAAATTTATGACCTAAATATTTGCCTCCTTGATCTGATCAAAGTCCATTTATCTTCTTGCATGTTTGTGTCTCAACTTTATTTTGGAATTCTTTGAACTTTTCAAATGTTTCTGATTCATGCTTCATTAAGTAGATATACCCATATCTACTAAAATCGCCAGTAAATGTAATGAAGTATCGATAGCCAATTCTAGCTCTGGTTTAAGGGATTAGATCCCACCTTTTACATTGAAGATTTCTAACTATCGTAGAAAGTTTCGGTCTTTTTCCTTTTCTAACTAAAGAGTCACAAATGAAGGTTTCTCTTGGTCTTTCCCGGATTTCTAAGTTCTTAAGGGTTTTCCTATACTTGCCGAACCACCGAATTGAGGGTTGTGCGAGTTGGAAAGCACGTTATTTGTTTGTCTATGCCAAAGGCTTGTTTAGATAGTTGCCTACGATATTCATATATCAATGTTCATGTGTCTCATATATGCAATATTACTTTAATTGATTATAGTGGGGATTCTTATTTCCATAGATCACCTCCCTCCATTATTTTTCTACAACAATCATTGATTTTCCTTATTCTCTTTTATCATTGTTTCACCAAAAGACATTGTTTTCTCTCTTCTTTCTTTTAGTTAGCATAATTGTCTATTAATTACATTCAAAATGGACACGGTCCATGTGAACTTGATACCCGAAATATACTACATCCGATCTCGTATCTTTGTAGGGGAGGTTGAGGTTGTTGTTAACTATTTGTTTAAAACATCCACGATTAGTAGCATAGGGTAAAGGTTTAGGGCATAATGCATTGACATTTATCAAGACAAATATCAAGGGAAAGTGACCGAGGAATCATCATTTGTGTATAAGCGGGTGGTTCATGAAGGTGATGTTGAACAACAATACAGGAGGCTAAAGTGGTTAATCGGTCTATCACTTTTTTGGCATGGTGGTTCACATTTCCGCGGTTGGGGACACATTCCCGCGGTTGGGGACACATCATTGTAATATGTTTTCAGACAGTTCTTGTAGTTATCGGTGGGTTCACTTACCATAACACCATCAGATTGGAGTTATTTCGATTGCTTATTTAACATCACAACTACATTTTTCATCGGTGAGTAATTAATTGTCGTTCCTCGATTGAAGTAGTTCAAGGTTTGAATTTTAAGTTAATGATTTGTTCACAATGCAAGTCAAGTTGAAACCAACAAAACTACTATTAAAATTAATGTCCGAGTAGCATTGGAATCACGACCTTAATGTTGATAGATTGTGTATTAATTTTGCTTTTGAGTATTAATCATGGGTCTTTGTTAAAAAAGTGTTGAGAAGTTAGACGATGTTGGAGTTAACAATTTTTTTGAACGGATACGTTGGATTATTAAGATTGAAAGAGTACGTTAGAATTAACGTATCAATCATTCATATGTTTACTATTGCCATACAAAAGTTTATACACATTCATTAATAAGTTTACTACAATCATTCATTCTACATAGTGTGCTAGAATCATCCACTATTCGTCATCTTCAAAAGGGTGTCTTAGGGGGATCCTCCAACTGTTGGGGATAGAAGGCGAGAAACTTAAATGCACGACAAACCTCGTCAAAATACACTATTCGTCATCTTCAAAAGGGTGTCTTAGGGGGATCCTCCAACTGTTGGGGATAGAAGGCGAGAAACTTAAATACACGACAAACCTCGTCAAAATACACTATTCGTCATCTTCAAAAGGGTGTCTTAGGGGGTTCCTCCAACTGTTGGGGATAGAAGGCGATAAACTTAAATGCACGACAAACCTCGTCAAAATACTAGTGGGTACATCGTCTTTAGGTTATGCAATGATCTCATATGACAAGAGTAACTATTGACCTCATATGTTAGATTTGATGTATTTACTCTTCATATAACTAATGAACCTCCACAATTTACCCGTTTAAAATAATCCATTTACTCTCCATATAACTAATGAACCTCCACAATTTGATTCATCTATGTCAATACTAATACTTTAGTTATCACCAAAGAGAAAGATTGACAAGTTATAATCATGAACACATAATGAACCATTCATAGATGTACACACTCACACTCGTTCTTTATCAAGTTTAGTGCTTAATAAAATCTTCTTCTTTCTTCCCATGAAAAAAAAATCTTCTTCTTTCTTTTTGAAGTGAAAAAAAAAAGATTTTAGTAAAAGCAAAACCTTCTAAAAGCGATAATGTAATGCTATATTTTGGTTGTATGAGATAAAATTATCGGGTTTTTATCAAGTTCACCGCATCGACCTTACAGAATACTTTCTTCGCTTCCTACCTTTCATGTTTGGTGTGTATAGGTAATTTGACCTGAGAAATCATATGCATATCATTAATTGATGATTTATCAGTAAGAATAGTTGTGCGTAAACAACTGCAACTCGAGATCTCCTGCACTCATAAACTAGTCAATTTAGCAACCTATGAACTGTTACCGAACGAACAATTTAACGAAAAAACTTGCTACGTACTAAACGATGTTGAAAGTCATGTGCAAAAGCGCCAAATGACTTAGGAACTCAAGGGGGAATACTCGCAATTTGCCAAAATATGATCACAACTTTTTTTACTAAATAAAACATAGAGGACGTAACACCTTCATGACATGCAACACAATATTGGGAGAGAATCGCAACAGTTCGGTGGTGCTCCACAAGTCCACACACAACTAGAGCTGGAAAAACATGACCTGACCCGTAAAACCGACCTACCGACCAGAAATCGAATCCAACCTGGTCTCGAAAATTTTTAAAAAATAGAATACCCGGACCCAACTTGATTGAAATTGAGTTACCAAAATAATAAATAACTCGAAAATGACCCGGACCTGATAAAACCCAAGTAGAATAACCCAATAACGACCCGATAGCCTGCAGTAACCTGACCCAAAATGACCTCATAGTCTGAAGTAACCCGACCAAAATAACCTGATAGCCTGAAATAACCCGATTCGAAATGACCTGATATCCCGAAGTAAACCGACCCGAAATGACCTACCATCCCGAAGTAACCCGACCGAAAAGACCCGACAACCCGACCCGAGATAAACCGACCAAAAGATATCCTTAATGATCTACAAGCATTTGTTATGATTAGCACACAAATTAATAAATCAAACTTAACAAAATTTGAGAAAAGTTTAACAAGTAAAGGAGATGATGAGTGCAATTCAAGTACATCATTTTACCCCTTTCATTTTATTGAGAATTCACCGTAACCATTGCAAGTATTGATACAACACTACGTCACAACAGAAATAAAAGTGAAAATTTGTGTGAGAGATACAAGAGGGATCCAAATCATTCGTTCCTAAATAAATTGCTATTAAAGAGATCAAAATCCTAAACGGGTTAGTAATCATTGAACAAGTAAGCATTGACCAATAAATGACAAGTAAATGAACTTATAAGTTAAAGTATAAAACATGAAAATTCGAGGTGATAAATAGAGATTTGAGGTAATAAATGAATTAAACATTAGTCATTATTTTATTTTTTCAATTGATCATTTTAATTTCTTTAAAAATATATATAAAAAATACAAAGTAAATTATTATATTCATAAAAGTAAACAATAAATATCTAAATGTAAAATAGGGATTTGAGGTAATAAATGAATTAAACATTAGTCATTATTTTATTTGTTCTATTGGTCATTTTAATTTCTGTAAAAATAAAAAAAAATACAAAGTAAATTATTATATTTATAAAAGTAAACACTAAATGATTTAAGCATCAACATTTAATCTATTCCCCAAAAAAAACTTTATATGAATCAATTTAATATTTTTTTAGATATACAATTCTTATAATAGTGATAAAATAAATTCCTATAATATAACACATATAGTTTAAAATTCCTCAAACTCTTTCTTCCAATTATACCCTAAGTTCTAACCGGATGAAGTATCAGATGCCTTCCTTAATTGCCTTAATGAAACAAAAACGACTGGAGAACAACTTCTTCCGTTTACTTTCTTAATTCTCTTAGCACGGATCCGAACCCCCCTGACTCGACCGGAGTTTGATTTTTAATCAACCAAGTAGTAACCTCTAACACGATTCTCTCTATACATTTAGTTGTCTATGAAGATTTACGTTGCCTACTTGAGGAAATCCTCTACAGCATCGGTATAATTACTTCAATAATCCTCAATCATAGATATCTCCTCTTAACTGTACATAGCTCGTCAATACCAAATAACCCTTGCACGTACTTAGTTGACATCGGTCAGTTTATAATTGACTTATCTCAATTTCATACCTCTACTGGTATTAATCTTTTGGTGCACATCACCTTCTAGATTAATCCTTTTATCCTTCTTTAGTTCGTCTTATCTTTCACTCTTCTGCTTCCTTTGGGACAACTCTCTTTCTCAAGTCTCACAATGCCATTCGCCTGACGTCAAAAGTCGTTCCTAACACTCCACGATAGATGGTAAGCGTCTTGTAGTTCCGATGACTTTTAATTACCTCCCAATTGTAGTCCCTTTACAAGGACCGTCTGTGTTGATGACCTATGTTTTGTTATAATTGGGGTTTACCCTGGACTCTTGAGTCCACCGCACGATTCTCACAAGCACAGGTTCCTTAATCAGCATTGTTTGTAATATTTCCTTCCAAATCTCTGTTGACTATGTTACAGGGCTTCGATCCTTTCGATATTGGCGTTGTGATTCCTCTTAGAATTCTTATCTTTGAACAAGACAAAACGTCTCAAGGCTTGTGAAGTCTACCTTTTGCTCTTACATTAAGTTGTAAGTCTCCATTCCGTGTTAATTGTAATCTGTCAAAATTTCCTTAGCTAGTAGGTAAACAATTGCTCACAACAATCCTTTTATATTTCTTTAGTTCGTTCTACCTTCCACCCTTCCTCTTCTTATGGGCTAACTCCATTTCTCTAGTCCGATTGTGTCATTTATCTGGCATAAATAGTTGTTTCAAGTTTCCACGATAGCTTGCAAGCGTCTTTGAAATTCTTATAGCCTAATGATCATCCACTTGCAGTTCCTTTTGCATGGACCATCTGTGTTGATGGCTTAGGTCCCGTGATAATTCGGGTTACCCTGGACTCTCGAGTCTAGCAAGGCCGTTCTCCCATACAGATTTCTTCACTGGTGTTGGTGGTAATATCGCCTTCCTGAAACTCCGTTGCCTGCTACCGGCTTCCATTCTTTGGATATTAGCGTCGCGGTTTCTTTCCAACTTCTTATATCTCTGAGGAGGTCAAAACCCCCACGCTTGTGGGGTCTGCCTTTTCGCTTTTACACTCAATTGTAGGTTTTCATTCCGTACACCTTATATTCTCACAACCGGATTGACACTTTATCTCTTCTGGTTTCTCATGCTCTAATGGTCTATGGGGCATCTGCCTCGATTATAATGTCCTTGATTCCGCAATCTATGTTGTACTTAATTCTACTTGTCCTGTTCCAATATTGTTATCCCTACTCCGCACTCTTATAGTCTCTTGCATGGTTCTTCTAATTCCGTCTCTCGGCCTCGTATGCCCGAGTTCCATGTACGACCTTCTATTCCTTCTAACTAAACTGGCCTAGCGATTTCTTCCTCATCTGATTGTGCTTGTGGTAAAAATTATCTTCACAACTTTACTTCCTTGCTCACTTGTTCTCTGTATGATTTGTACGGATCACCAAGCGGCCCACCCGAGTATAATACTCAATTCAAGGTCCGATTCCATTGCCTCGTTTTGGAGACTCTTCAAGTCCGCTACTGATTTATCATGAGACGATAATCGCTTCGTGATATCACGACTAAAGGATATAAAATATCCTTTAGGGTACTAACAAGCTACGCATACACTTGTATATAACATATAATAGTAAACCTCATAAAAAGTCTATATACTCACTCCTATCGATCCAAGTTGCAGAGATCCACGGAGAGCGATGGTGGTCCAACGTACTACTAACCCAACAACCCCACTATGCGTGCGTGTAAAACCGAAATCCGTTTTTGAAAACTTTAGACCCCTTTCGGGTTCTAGTTATTTTATACATTTGGTCTTTCAGAAGATTTCAAGTGCCATTGTTTCCAACCTCGCTCTGATAACATATTGTAACACCCCAAGTTTTGAGAACTCGGGGAGCTACTGGTTATCCGACCATAGTTTGACAACTATTTTACTTGGATCTTACAACAAGGCACAAAAGTATATAAAACATTTGAAAACTGTAAACAATATATACATGGAGAATATGTATCAGCCTTACAAGGAAAGATACTAAAACGACGCATATGAAGAACAAAAGACATCCCCATCCCCAACTAAATGAGTACGTGAACCCGGCTGACCATTTCCTCCGGATCTCTCTACAACTGTCTTAACCTGCAAGGCATCTACAAGCGGTATAAAACTGTTAGCTAACATTCTATGCATAAGTATAAAGGTAAAAGCACAAACACACAACATACACAATGAACATGCAACATTCAATCCTTTTATTATCTTTAATTAGGTGATAGGTCATTACTGATGATACTTATATTGTGACACAAGGGATTCCCAGACCTCGCCCGTGTCCCCGTTTACCAACGCGAAATGGTACTAATGCATCTGACCGTCTACCTGACTGGGCTGGTCGCAGGGAACCTCCTAGACTCTCGCAAGAGCTAGGCAAATGATGTCACGACCCGTTATCATACACTTGGGTCAATTATGTAATTAATAAAGTCGGCCTAATCCGGTTTTGTTATTTATTACAACTAACAAACACCACTCATACACATTACACTCATACAAGAAGCCAGCTAAGTAAGTCCGTGGACTTACCAGAATCAAATCTCGACTCTTCTTAGTCACAACTCAATCGGTAACTGTAGGAATTCAGTAGCCTGTCAAAGGAGGCAAGTGTGTCAGCACACTTTGTAGGTAATTAGAAGTCTAAGCCTTCTAAGGTAGTAGATCCTATTAGAACAGAATTTAATATAGTACCAATTTATGATAAAATGACTATTTTACCCTTGGTCCCGGAACTTCCAAAAACCCGGAATACGTACTTAAATTATTATTTGATGCTAACTAACCATATTCTACTCCCTAGGATGATTTTAGGTAACAACTAGAGAAACTACCCACTTTTCTATTTCCCGAAAAGTCACTAAGGTCTAACTACAGCTTCAAATATGAAATTAAAATAAATTTATAAAAATTCTAAAATAAATCTCTAAATTATCTATGATATCTAATCTACTCATAGGAGCAAAAATTTCTTAAAACTGTTCAACTATCCCTTCTACAAAACTCCTTAAAGTTGGCTACTACACTACAATGTTCCTATGCTTAGTCAAAAATCAATGCTGGAAAAACAACTCAAGGTCTCTACTTTGGGACGCCATAACTCTTAAACGGCAACTCGGATTCCTCTCAAATTCAGTATGTTCTACTATGAAATCTTATCTATGATATATCCAAAATTCATCAGAAAAGGAGATCAAAAGTCTATTTAAAACTATCTCAGAAAATTGCATCACAAGCACCTTTCCTCAACACTTCGAAATTTCAGCATAACAGAAAAACTGCTTACGACCCAATCTTTGAAAAATCAAAAATCCCAAACCACTCTCTGGATTTCTCCCAAATTTTAATATGTTCTACAACAATATGTCAACTATATCATATCCAAAATTCAAGCCCAACGGAGATCAAGAGCTTATTCAAAACCATCTCACAAAACAGCATCACCTGCTGTTTTTCCCAACACTCAGCACATTTATAAAAACTGCATGAGGCGTCAACTTTGGAACATCATAACTTTCAAACCGTAACTCCGATTCTTCCCAAAGTTTAGTATAATCTACTATGTACTACTGACTACAACATATCCAAAATTCAGCAGTAAAGGAGGAGTATAACTTACTCAAATCTGGACCCGAAGTTGACTGCTTTTCACTTCCGAAAACTCAGAAAACGCCTCAGCTCTTCAAGCTATCTTCCGAGGC
Organism: Fagopyrum homotropicum; assembly: GCA_033239125.1. Classification (NCBI taxonomy): domain Eukaryota; kingdom Viridiplantae; phylum Streptophyta; class Magnoliopsida; order Caryophyllales; family Polygonaceae; genus Fagopyrum; species Fagopyrum homotropicum. The sequence goes on along the minus strand of BSWB01000004.1, from coordinate 57,572,355 downwards.
TGTTAGGGACGGATTGATGACACAAAGGGTGCTCACATCAGCATATATATGCTAAGGATTGATCAAAGAGAAGGAAACATGGATGACTGTACATAGACATTTGCACAGAATGAAACTCTCACACTAGGTTGTGTGCTCGACTAAGGACATTGGTGAGGGGGACATAAGCTTACCCGAACAAAGAAGACCAGGCTTGCGGTGTGTCAACGATGCAGGCCTTCCAGTTGATGCGCATCTCTGTAGGTTGATGGTGTCCGGCTTGAACTCCACGGTTGTCAACTGTCTTCATCCGACGCAAGGCAGCGGTTCCAGGAGCGGGAGAAAGGGGTTCAGGCAAGAGGAGCGTCCAGGGTGTGCTGCGCCGCAAGGCTGGAGGAGTTGGTGGACTGCGGTACACTACACGTCTGGAGAGACTTGTCGGCGCCATCCAGGGTTGCGTGTAGCAGGCGAGAAGGCTCCCACGTGCTGCTTGTACACGACGATAGAGGAGATGCGAGGCTCACCACGCCGTCCTGCGTGCAAGAGGAAGACGATGTGCCGGTTGTACTATGTCGATCCAGGACTGCAATTACGTGAAGGTGGGAGGGCTGCAGTTATGTGGAAGGGAGGAGCGTCTAGGGCTAGCAAGGGAGCGCAACAAGGCTAGAAGGGAGAAAACGGAGGCTGGGCCTGCACAAGGGAGCTGCTACTGGGCTCGAAGTGCTGCTGGGCCTGTACACCTGCAAGGACAAGCTGGGCTGAAGCAGTGGCAAGAAAACTGGGCTGAAACAAAGTAGAAAGAGTGGGCTGAAAGAGTGGATGAGGTTGTCATGGCTTTGTCACAGCCTTGTCAAAACGTGCCATGGCTTTGTCAAGCCCATGCATGACCTTGTCACGGATTTGTTATGGTCTCGTCATAACTCATCATGGTCTCGTCACAACTTTGTCACAGTCTCGTCTCAGCCTTGTCATGATCTCGTCTAAAGTCGTCGTTAAGGATTAATTATAGGAATTAGGGTTTGATATAATTCTATCATTTTATGTGAATTAAATTCTACATAAAATGATAAATAATTATAAGAATTAGGGTTTGATATAATTCTATCATTTTATGTGAATTAAATTCTACATAAAATGATAAAATTTGTGTAGAAAGAAATACTAGATAGAATGGGAACCGTCAACGGCTCGAAGTCCGAATTGATTCGGAAATAAACGGAATAAAAATTCCGGATATTACATCAGGGTCCCCTTAAAATAAGTTTCGTCCCGAAACTTAGAACAAGGTACTTAATTAAACGACTTCCGTAAATAAACGGGTATGTCCTAGTCTCACTAAATTTTTATTCGTTCCGTAAACTTCTCTAACCCTATCAAGGCATAACGAAAAATCCGGTCGTTACAATATTGAAGCCCGGTGGTTGGATTAAAGACGAGGTAAGCAGTCAATAATATTGTGTACATTAATCGATTATGTACATAATAATGTGTACACTAGAAATTAAGCATTGCACATTTAAGGCAATTGATGAGATCTTGGTGCATATTCGCAAAAGTATTATTCTGGATTCAAAAAGATTTGGAAGGATAGATGTGCTTTAATTGAATGGACAAGGGCGTACAATAAGACTACATTTGCTAAGTATGTAGCTGTGAAGAATGAAAAACCCAACTTCAATGAAAAAATGTTTCAGGTGTTAACTGGAGATGTCCCAACTATATTCAGGAAGCCACTGTGTAACACCCCAAGTTCTGGGAACTTGAAGCGCTATGGGCTAGGACCGCACAATGGGTCCCGACCCTCAGAGTAGCAACAACAAACGGATCTTACAACAAGGCACAGACGAATGAAAACCAAAACTTAATATAAAACCAAAGGTTCAAATAGAAGAAAACACAAAAGCTCCACAACCGGGTTAAAACAAAAGGGAAACAACAACCGAAACAAAAACCCAATCCCGTCCTATAATGTACGGGAGCCCCGGCTGACCACACCATCCGGATCACTCAGCAACATCCTGAACCTGCGGAACATCTACAACGACGGTATAAACCGTTAGCTAACATTCTAGGTATAAGCAAGAGTGTAAAGGCACAAACACACATAAGGTAAAGAAAACACAGCATGCTTACACATCAACCGTTTATTATCTTTCATTAAGGTTAACCATTACTAATTCAACTTCTTTTGTCACACGAGAATCTCCCGAAATTCGCCTCTGCTTCCGTCTACCGATAGGAATAGATCAGTACTATACGTTACCTACGAGTCTGGGTTGCAAGAGCACATTCTAGTCTCCTGTAGAACTAGAAAAGTGGTCACCGCCCGATTATATTACACTTGGGCCAGTTAAGGGTAACAAAGGGTGAATCCTATTTCCAATTATTCATTATAAACATGATAGCAACACAAACAAGCCAAAACAATCCAACTAATACGCGGAATGAAGCTTAGTAAGTCCAAGGGACTTACCTCACACGAAGGTTACACAAGAGATCAGCTAACAACTCAAAAACACACAAGGAAGCTTAGTTTCCCTCAGGAAAGGAGCAAGGAAAGCATGTACGAACAAGCAGCACGAATCAAGAACGGAACGGTTGCTAAAAGTCTATGACTTCTAGTCTCAAAGATCTCTAAGAGATCAACACATGCTAAGGGCTCAACCTTAGTCTTACAACAAATCAGGGGAACAAGGAACAACCATAAGGAACCAAGGAAGGAACGAGGAAAGGAAGGAAGGAAGCAACTCACCAAAGACGGGAGTTACTGTAGAGAAACCGTAGGGGCGGTTAGACAGATGCGCAGGGGCGGTTGAACAGAGGCGCAAGGGCGTCTCTGTGCAAGAGGCGCAGGGGCGGCTCTGTGCAGGCGCAGGGGCGGCTCTGTGCAGGCGCAGGGGCGGATCTTTGTCAGAAGCTACTGTCGGGCTTCTCTTCGACATATCTCACAGCAGGGGCAACCAAAGCTCGAACCTTTGGTTCCAACACGTTAAGACTCAACTCCAGAGAGCCTGAGAACAACAACGAGTGAACAACGGAACACTCCACAAGAATCAAGGCTCAAGCTTGATCCTTAAAAAGAAGAAAAGAGAAGAACGCAAGGAAGAAACCAAACAGAAGGAGAAGGCATGCAGCACTGTAAGAACGTGAGGAAGAACTAGGAAGGAATAAACTTACACGTTCAGCGAAGTCGCAGGAAGCAAGGACGGCTGCAACTCTCTAGGGTTTGAAGGCGATAGCAAGGAACGGGAAAAAGGAGAGAAGGAAGAGAATATATAGGGAGGGTTGAAACGCTAGACGGAAAGGGCGTCTAGGGTTAGAAAGAAAACAAGGAAACCGGCCCATAAGATAGAATATCGAATATTCTTTCTATGGAAGAAAGATTAAACGACGAAAACAAATCGGCGTGATCTGTCGCTCGATCCGCAGGGGCGGATCTCACAGCCGCAGGGGCGGCTGGCCAAGGGGGCGGCCCTATTGACCTTAGGGGCGGTGAAGGCAAAAGCCTAGGATCTTACATCAGATCCCCCTAAAAAGAAGTTTCGTCCCGAAACTTGCAAAAGCCAAACGATCACAACAATACACAGAAACAACAACTGATCTCATATATACCCACTCGGGGTACATAACACAAAACGTCACACAAAAGCGTTCACAACGCAACAAAGGAAAACCAAACAACATACTAAGCTAACGGTGCAACAAGCTCAGCGTAAAACTCCGGATAGTTCTTTTGGTTACTATCCTCTGTCTCCCAAGTTGCCTCATCAGCTCCTCACCTCGACCACTGTATCTTCATCATCGGTATGTCCTTCGAACGCAAGCGTCTCGTACTACGCTCTAAGACAGCCACCAGGTGCTCTACGAACGTGTGGTCTGGCTTGATCACAAGATCCTCATGACTGACGATGTGTCTCGGGTCAGGTATGTTCTCCCGTAGCTGAGACACATGGAAAACTGGGTGAACACCCTCGAGTCTCGGTGGCAACGCAAGTCTGTATGTTGTCTCTCCAACTCGCTCAAGAATCTCGAACGGTCCAACATATCTGGGACTCAGCTTCCCCTTGACACCAAAACGTCCGACGCCTCGTGTCGGGGATACTCTCAACCAAACCTGAGCTCCAACTCTGAACTCCAGAGGTCTGCGCCTCTTATCTATATAAGACTTCTGTCGGCTCTGTGCTGCTAACATCCACTCTCGGATCACTGCTACTCGAGCCATGTCATCCTGAATCTACTCGGGTGCTACTCCACTGGCACTACTGGGCTCGTCCCAACACAGCGGTGTACGACATTTCTGTCAATATAAAGCCTCATAAGGAGCCATCCTAATTGATGCGTGCCAACTGTTGTTATATGAAAACTCCACTAAGGGAAGGTGATCTGGCCACACCCGTCCCCAATCTAACACACAGGCTCGTAACATGTCCTCCAAAGTCTGGATGGTCTGCTCAGACTAACCATCGGTCTGAGGATGATAAGAAGTCGTGAACTGTAGACTCGTACCTAGGGCGGCATGAACTTGCTTCCAAAACCCCGAAGTGAACCGTCCGTCTCTGTCAGAGACGATGGTTGTAGGTACTCCATGAAGTCTCACTATCTGTCTCGTAAATTCCTCTGCTAATCGAATTACCGACAACGTTTCCTTGATTGGAATGAAACGTGCGGTCTTTGTCAGTCGATCTATAATGACCCAGATTGCATCAAAACCACGACTCGGTCTCAAACCGGTCACAAAATCCATAGAGATGTCTTCCCACTTCCACTGAGGAACGGGAAGTGGGTGTAGCTCGCCTCCTGGTCTATGATGCTCGATCTTGACCTGTTGACAGGTCGCACACTGAGCTACATATCTCGTGACGTCTGGCTTCAGACCTCCCCACCAGTAAGAGCGTCTGATATCCTGATACATCTTACTCGCACCAGGGTGTACTGAGTAAGTTGAAGAGTGAGCCTCCTGAAGGATCCTCTGTTTGAACTCCCGATCTGACGGTACACAAACACGCTCCTGGCGTTTCAAAACTCCGTCAGCACCAACTGTAAACTGTGGTGCCTCTCCTCGAGACATCCGGTCACGGATCTGTGTCAAAGCTGGGCAACTCTCCTGCTTCTGTCGGATTTCGGCCAATAGATCAGGTACTATCTCCAAGGTGGACAACTGGCTGTCGGAATCTGGGAAGTAGATAACCATCTCTAACCATGCCAAATCTCGCTGTAACTGTGGCTGAGCTGTCAGCCTAGCGATCGCCATCTCCCGGAAAGTCTTCCTACTGAGAGCATCTACTACTACATTAGCCTTTCCCGGGTGGTATAAGATCTCAAGATCAAAGTCCTTGATCAACTCTAACCATCTGCCTGGCGGTTATTCAACTCCCGCTGAGTGAATATGTACTTCAGACTCTTGTGGTTTGTGAAAATCTAACACGTGGCTCCGTACAGATAATGTCTCCAAATCTTCAAAGCATGAACAACAGCAGCGAACTCAAGATCGTGGGTAGGGTAATTCTCCTCGTACGTCTTCAACTGTCGAGACGCATAAGCGATCACCTTTCCCCTCTGCATCAAAACACATCCCAAGCCTAGTTTGGATGCGTCGCTGTAAACCACAAAAGGCTCAATGCCCTCTGGCTGAGCTAAAATAGGAGCAGAGGTCAACCTCTTCTTCAGCTCCTCGAAGCTCTGCAGGCACGACTCAGACCATACGAACCTCGTAGACTTCCGCAGCAAGGAAGTGAGCGGTCGGGCGATAACTGAAAAGCCCTCAACAAAACGCCTGTAGTAGTCTGCCAATCCTAAGAAGCTTCGAATCTCCTTGACGTTCTTAGGTGGCGGCCAGGAAGCTACTGACTCAATCTTTTCCGGATTCACCTTGATTCCTTCAGCTGAAACAATGTGACCAAGGAATGCTACCTCGGACATCCAAAACTCGCACTTAGAGAGCTTGGCATAGAGTTCTTTATCCTGTAAGACCTAAAAAACAATCCTCAAGTGTCCTGCATGCTCCTCTCTACTGAGGGAGTAAACCAGAATGTCGTCGATGAAGACAACCACAAACTGGTTTAGAAAGTCAATGAAGATGTTGTTCATCAACTCCATGAAGACTGCGGGCGCATTTGTGAGCCCAAATGGCATCACTACAAACTCGTAGTGTCCATATCTAGTCCGAAATGCCGTCTTGGCTACATCCTGCTCTTTCACCCTCAGTTGGTGATATCCAGATCTCAGATCAATCCTCGAAAAAACTGAAGCTCCATGCAGCTGATCCAAAAGATCATCGATACGGTGCAATGGATACTTGTTCTTGATCGTCACCTTGTTCAGTTCTCGGTAGTCGATACACAACCTCATTGACCCATCCTTCTTCCTGACGAAGAGAACTGATGCACCCCAAGGAGATACACTAGGGCGGATGAAGCCCTTCTCTGCTAACTCCTCGAGCTGCTTCTTCAACTCAAGCATCTCGATAGGCGCCATACGATAAGGAGCCCTAGAGATCGGTCTCGTACCGGGCTCTAGATCAATGCCAAAGTCTACACTCCGTTGTGGAAATAAACCTGATGGCTCTCCAAAGACGTCCACAAACTCGCAAGCTACTGGAATTTCCTCCAAAGCTGGACTAGTACTATCTTTCATGGCATATCACCAAAAAGCCTCACATCCCTGACTGATAATTCTCGCAGCTCGAACTGCACTGATAACTGTACCAGTCTTCCCGAGATCCCATCCTTTGAAGATCTCAACATGGCCTGCATTTGTAGTTACCGTCATTGTCCTTTTGCCGATATCCAAAACTGCTCGATGTCGATCCATCCAATCCATGCCCAGAATAACTTCTTCTACTAATTACATGACGAAGAAGTTAGCTGGCCAATCGCGACCTCCTAATCTAATAGGGCGATCGCAAACCTCTCGCGTACCTCGTATCTTACCCCCATCGGGTAATCCTATAAAGAAGGGTCTATCCTCTACAGTAACTAAGGCCAATCTATCTACACATGCATCAAATATAAAAGAATGCGTAGCACTAGTATCGAAAAGAACTTTGACAGGAAAACCATTAATGTGAATGGTACCTGTAGCTGCTGGCGTTGTCGGCTCTACAACACTCCTTAAACCATAAACTCTGGCTGGTGCATCTCTGGTGTCTGCAGATCCATCAACACGTCCTCTACCTCTCCCCTTTCCCGGAGTGGAATCCTGAGGAGCGGCAGAACCTGAAATTCTTTGTTGCTGCTACTGCTGGTACTGAGATCTCTGTCCTCCTCCAACAACACTGGCAGGTGAAGAACCCTGCTGGGATAGCGCCTTGCCCTGACGGCAAAATGCAGCTCTGTGTCCGGGCTTGCCACAAGAAAACCAAGTCACTGCTGGCTTCTTGAAGTCAGCTCGGATGTGTCCAGCTACTCCGCAGTTGTGACACTACCGTCCTCTATCAGAACTCAGCTGGAAACTAGAATGTCCAAGCATCTGACTACGCCCAAAACCAGCCGCTCCAGCTCCAGCACTGGCTGATCCAGCCTTCTGTCTTTTCTCAGGACCTCCTGTTTGAGAAGCTCTCCTCTTACCCGGTCGGTCTCTCTCATAAGCAGAAGCTCTATCCTGGTAGTCCGCCAAAGACTCACAACGGAAACCAGTAAGATAAGAGCGTGTCGATTCTCTCAACCTCCGAGAGAAAAGGTAAACATGCTGATCCTCCGGTGGTGCGGACGGACCTAGCAACGCCAACTCGTCCTGAAACTTGAAGATTATCTCAGCAATAGACAAATCCTCGAATCCAGCCTCAAGGAAATCTTGATGACGATCCCACCTCATGGCTGCAGGGCAATAGCTATCCCTGATCACTGTCTTCATCTGCTCATAACTGATGACCTTACTACGAATGGTTCTCCACCAAGAATGAGCTTGATCCTTCAGCAATGTCTGTGCTATATTGACTCGACGTCCCTTAAGGCAACCGATAGCCTCCATAGCAGAATCCACTTGTCCTAGCCACTGCTCCACCTCCAAGCCAATCCTTCCCATAAAGACGGGAACTTTCAGCTAGTCGAAAGCCTTCAACCAAATGTCAAGCTTTGGCTCCTTTCCCTCAGCCGGCGCGCTAACAACCTTAGCAACCCCAGCAGGCGGGGCAACAACTTGTGTAATTCTCTGCGAAACCTCACTTGATCTCGTAGGAACTTGCGGCACAGGTGTTGGTCCTCCAATCCTGATAACCTCCTCAACCCTCTGCACATAGTCGCGAAATGCAGAAGCTCCGATAGACACTCGTGCGGACTCTGTTTATGGCGCTCTCTGTGCTCCAGACCTAGCAGCGGTCCCATCTCCAGCCTCAGGAACAATGCTCTCAACAACCTCTTCAGCAAACGCCTCGGCGATAGGTGGATCAGCAACTGGGGCTTGGCCCCGACCTTTAGCTAGTGGAGGTCTTCCTACACATCCTCGTCCATGGACGGCAGGTGGAAGTGGTGGTCGACCCCTTCCTCGCCCCATAGCAGATGTAGCTCCAGTACGCGCCATATGCTATAAGGATAGATATATAAGACTACATATATATAAGGCTACGCTACAACTAAGCAAACTCCGGAAAAAGCACACATAAAGGCCAACACAAAAGAAACTACACTGCTGAGATCCGCGGAGGTAGTGGTGGTCGCTCGTACATCTATCCCAGACCGAAAGGTTAAAACAAAACCCCCTTTTGAAAACATTAGACCCCTTACGGGTTCTATTTATTTATCCATCCGACCTTTAGAAGATTTCGAGTGCCATTGTTGCTAACCTGGAGCTCTGATACCATATTTGTAACACCCCAAGTTCTAGGAACTTGAAGCGCTACGGGCTAGGACCGCACAATGGGTCCCGACCCTTAGAGTAGCAACAATAAATGGATCTTACAACAAGGCAAAAACGAATGAAGACCAAAACTTAATATAAAACCAAAGGTTTAAACAGAAGAAAACACAAAAGCTCCACAACCGGGTCAAAACAAAAGGGAAATAACAACCGAAACAAAAACCCAATCCCGTCCTATAATGTACGGGAACCCCGGCTGACCACACCATCCAGATCACTCAGCAGCATCCTGAACCTGCGGAACATCTACAACGACGGTATAAACCGTTAGCTAACATTCTAGGTATAAGCAAGAGTGTAAAGGCACAAACACACATAAGGTAAAGAAAACACATAGCATATGCTTACACATCAACCGGTTATTATCTTTCATTAAGGTTATCCATTACTAATTCAACTTCTTTTGTCACACGAGAATCTCCCAAAACTCGCCTCTGCTTCCGTCTACCAATAGGAATAGATCAGTACTATCCGTTACCTACGGGTTTGGGTTGCAAGATCAGTACTATCCGGTTATTATCTTTCATTAAGGTTATCCATTACTAATTCAACCTTAGTCTTACAACAACTCAGAGGAACAAGGAACAACCATAAGGAACCAAGGAAGGAACGAGGAAAGGAAGGAAGGAAGCAACTCACCAAAGACGGGAGTTACTACAGAGAAACCGTAGGGGCGGTTAGACAGATGCGCAAGGGCGGTTGAATAGAGGCGCAGGGGCATCTCTGTGCAAGCGCAGGGGCGGTTGTGACAGAGGCGCAGGGGCGGCTCTATGCAGGCGCAGGGGCGGATCTTCGTCAGAAGCTACTGTCGGGCTTCTCTTCGACAAATCTCACAGCAGGGGCAACCAAAGCTCGAACCTTTGGTTCCAACACGTCAAGACTCAACTCTAGAGAGCCTGAGAACAACAACGGGTGAACAACAGAACACTCCACAAGAATGAAGGCTCAAGCTTGATCCTTGAGAAGAAGAAAAGAGAAGAACGCAAGGAAGAAACCAAACAGCAGGAGAAGACATGCAGCACTGTAAGAACGTGAGGAAGAACCAGAAAGGAATGAACTTACACGTTCAGCGAAGTCACAGGAAGCAAGGACGGCTGCAGCTCTCTAGGGTTTGAAGGCGATAGCAAGGAACGGGAAAAATGAGAGAAGGAAGAGAATATATAGGGAGGGTTGAAACGCTAGACGGAAAGGGTGCCTAGGGTTAGAAAGAAAACAAGGAAACCGGCCCATAAGATAGAATATCGGATATTCTATCTATGGAAGAAAGATAAAACGACGAAAACAGATCGGCGCGATCTGTCGCACGATCCGCAGGGGCGGATCTCACAGCCGTAGGGGCGGCTGGCCGCGGGGCGTCCCTCTTCACCGCAGGGGCGATGAAGGCAAAAATCTAGGATCTTACACACTGTACGATGTTGATGTGATATATTCCCCCCTTTAACCTTTTGGATTCACACTGGGTCATGCTGGAGATCAACCTACTGGATTGGACCATTTATGTATACAACCCACAAGTTATGATAAAGGAAGAAATAATTCAGCAGTTACTCAAACCGTTGGCAGTTATGTTCCCTTAAGTAATTAAACTACATGGCAAGCACACAAAGCTAGGGGACAAACTGAAGATGTCATTCAAAGTTATGAAAAAACTGGTCTGAAGTCCAATGTTGACGGGTAACTTCGATAACAGTAATTTACAGCATTACATAATATTACTAGGGCTACACAAATACTTATATGTACATATGGTTTGCATACTTCAGGGGTAGCTACGAAATATTTGCTATTAAGTACATTAATTCCTAACATCGAGGCGAACTGATTTATCTGGCATCAGTGATGATGATTTGCAAGTGGTGAGAGAGAAGCTTTCACATGTTATATTCTCAAGGGGATGGCCAGATTGAGTTGATGAGATTTGAACACAAGATACTTTAGTATGTTGCTTGTGTAACATATTCAATATGGTAGACAATTTTTTCATGTTATGTCGTGACAAGAAACAGGCAGTTTTTTCATGTTATGTCGTCACTCGAAACAAACTTAAAAGGGTATCAATGTCTAACTACGTGCCATATTGCTTGGTTACACTAGTACACAAGTATACAAACCACTCGAAACACAAACTCAAGGTACACCAAAATAAAGCAAACACAAATTTACAAAAAAGACTTAATACACAAACACATATTAAGCATACCCAAGTAGTACATAGTTAATACCACAAAAAACATGCTATACACAAATTTAATTATGTACACGAAGAAGAACATGATGTATATAATTTTTACATATCTTTATACAATAGCGTATAGTAGGACTACATTTGAAAGGAAATACCGTACATTTACTGTACATTTTTTACATGCGTTACACAAACACAATATGACTCGAAAACTTAATAATTACACATATTTTTACAACTGATAGCATGTCTTATAGTCTATATTTTGGGACTTGTTTAGACGTTTTATCTTCAATAATCTGCATGTTTGAATGTATATTATGTGATTATATTGTCGTTTCATCTACCTTTACGGCAATCGAGGTCTACACCAAGTTTCGTTGTAATCGTAGCTAAAATGGCACAACTAGGATCGAAATGGAGCTAAGGAGAAAAGGAGTCATTGGAGCTACATTCAGGAGCTTAAATGAGAACCCAGGAATCAAGAAATTAACAAAGAAGATTTACTTTGGACCAGATTTAAGAGATTTCACATTCAGTTGAGATTCACCTCGGTCAGCTACAGTGTCACCTCGACCGAGGTGATCTAGAGGAGCGCCCCGACCGAGGCGAATATCCTGACGTGGCGAGATATATTTTATTTGGCTGAGATCTTTTATTTTTGGAAGGAGAGATCTTATATTTTTGGGCTGGATTTCTGGAAGGAAGATCATATATTTAGGAGATCTATTTTAGAGATATGGATATATTTTATTAGGAAATTATCTTTTTAAGATATTATTATCTTTGGAAGATAATTCTCCTATAAAAAGGGCTGTATTTTCCATAATTCAGCATCGTCGCATACTTGGAGATTGAAGAAGCTGCAGTTAGGAAGTATTTTTGGAAGTTTGAAGGAAGATTGAAGGAAGGAAGTTCATAGCTTGTTATAGCTTCTGAGGGGATTTGTAAGACTTTCTTAGATTCCCTTTTGTTTGATTGTCTTGTTGGATATGTGATTCAAAGAACGCTGATTTGTTTGATATTTGATTCAGGTATTCAAGCCTTGTTCTTAAGGTTTTTGTGTTCAATTATTCATTCTCTTCCCATATATTTGATTATTGCCTTCATGATGATGAGTGGCTAATTTCTTTGTGCGATTTTAGGGTGATTGGCTGAAGGTTGTGGGAAAAAAAATGATAGAATAATCTTAATTCCAGTAGGACCCTGAAAGTTCGAGTCTTTAACCTTAACCCTAGAACATCTCGTTCAGTCGACGAACATCTCGGCCGGGGTGGAACTTGACTGACCGAGGTGACCTTTTTTTGATCCATAATTGAGAGTTATGTGTTAGAGTTTTCCAAATCCTATTCTTATTACACCTTTCCTGGTTCAATGCAAGCCTAGGATGAGACTTACCCGCTAATTCCTTAGTTTGTTTACCCATGATCATAAGTGTAGGTAATAAAGGTTTATCCTTTATTGGGGTTTGAGTGTGCCTTCATAATATCTTTGTGAGTTAGCCTGAGACTTACCGGTAAAGGTTGATTCTATCCCCTTAGTTGGTGTGTTGGTTTGAGATTATAATTCCTTTCCTTAGTACCTTGAGACTTACCCGGTAATAGGAGCTTTTGGTTTGGAGTTAGTGAATAGTGAGACTTACCCGGTCATCTATTCCACTTTAGAAACACCTTCCCTTAGCAAAATCTCAGCTTTGTCCGCTTATCTTGAGATCTTGAGTTGGAACCACTACTAGATGCTTTAATCCTTAGAATTTGCATATTTCCTTTAATTGACCTTATTATCAGCTCTTTGATTGTTTTAATTACTTTTGTGGTTATTAGTTAAATTGACAACCTATATTTGCTTTGTTTCACCTAAGTCCCTGAGATTGACACCCCAGAATTCTTGCTTTTACTATAATTGATCCGTACACTGTGGGTTCGCATCCTTGTTGAAGCATATTTCTTGGGATATAAATTTAAAGCTTGCACACACCGTTTGGAGCGAACAAGTTTTTGGCGCCGTTGCCGGGGACTTGGTCTAGACCGAGCCGGTTGCGGTTGTCTTTCGGGACAATTGCCTCTATTGCTACTAATCACTCTACTTGAGTGACTTTCGTAGTTCTTTCTTTTAGGTTTGTGCGAAGAACCAGTGTTGGGAAGGAAATCGTTCCTTACGATCCCGAACCAGAAAAGACATACAAAAGACGCTTGAAAGAAGCGAAGATGGCCAACCAAGACAATCGCGATCTTGAGGCCGAATTGAAGGAGGCGATGGAACAGCTACGCCTGAATAGGGAGGAACGACAACACGAGAGGGAGCAAACTCGCACCAGATCTGCAGAGATTGAAGCAGATATGGCTGAGCTACGAGCCCAGATTCTGCATGGACCGAGGCAGGACCCCGCTCCAGTTGCCGCGGCCGAGATACATCCACCTCGGATGCCTGTCCTAGATGTTCTTTTTGCAGGTATTCCACAGACCCTAGGGCAAAGGATGGACCCAAACCAGCAAGTGAGGCGTCCAGGAGTCAACCTAGGTGATCCAACGGAGCATGATTATGAACTTCGACCTCAAGTTCTATCCATGATCCGCTAATGCCAGTTTGGAGTTTTAGAGAGGGAGTCTCCGCATCAACATTTACAAAACTATGAGATTTTGATGGAGACCTTGAGACCTTCAAGCCTGGAAAATAATAATTACAAGCTAAGACCTTCTTACTTTTCTTTGAAAGACAGGGCGCTTACTTGGTATCAGTCTCTTCCTCCTGGAAAGATCAACACTTGGGAGGAGATGACGATGAGGAGATGACGACAGAGTTCTTAACAAAATTCTTTCCCCCTTCCAAAACCGCTAAAATGAGAGGGAAGATCAATGCATTTATCATGAAGGACAAGGAGAGTTTGTCCAAGTCATGGGAGAGATTTAAAGATGGTCTTTTGGATTGCCCACATCATGGGATTCCAAAGATACAGTTGATGGAGTTATACTTCAAGGGATTGGATGGAGCTACCCAATTCAACCTTCAACTACTATCCGCCGGTACATTCATGGACATGCCAATTGATGAAGCTTGGGAGTTCATTGAGAAACAAGCTTTGCACATGGAGAAATACTCACACCAAGAGCTGAAAATGGAGTTAAGAGAGTTAATTTTCAAGAAGCTCCATCAAATGATAATCAACTCATCTCCCTCAAGAATGATGTGAAGTAATTGAAGGACCTTTTGGTTGCTCACACCAAAAAGGAGGAGGGAGGATATCAAGGGTCAAGGAACAACAATCATGGTTCCTAGCTCAACAACTACAACAACAATAGAGGCTCCAACTGCAACAATTGGAGATCCAACAATCAAAATCCGGGTAACCATTACTCTAATTCCAATTCTAATAATTCTTTTAATCTCTCTCTCTTCTTCTTCTTCTTCTTCTTCTTCTTCTTCTTCTTCTTCTTCTTCTTCTACTCCATTGAAGAGCCAAGAGCCTGGATCAAGTTCGTCCCAGCCAGAAAAGAAAGATGCAGTGCTGGAGGCCATCTTGATCAAGCTCAACGCTATGGAGACGTCCATGACTTCATTTTCGAAGGCACAAAAAGCCTTAGAGCAACAATTCTTTAATCAAGCGAATGAAGCGCCAAGAGATCCAGGGAAGCTCCCAGCAAGGACAGAGAGCAACCCAAAATGACAGATCATGGCAATAACGACAAGGAGTGGACTAAAAACTGCAGATCTAGTGCCTCGGTCGATGCTAGTGTAGACGAAGAACACCTCGGTCTAGGTACATACGAAGAACACTTTGGTCGAGGTACCATCCGAGGTGGAGCCTCAGAAAGCGTCGGACAAAACGGAAGTTTATGTCCCACCTCCTGCATATAAACCACCACTTCCATTCCCCCAATCAAGGGCTAGAGCACATCTAGACAAGCACTTTGGTAAGTTCCTTGACTTGATGAATAAATTACATATTAACATCCCTTTCCTTGATGCTATTATAGGGATGCCCGCCTATGGGAAGTTCTTAAAAGAGATTCTATCAAGGAAGAGGAAGTTGGAAGACTTCGGTGAAGTAAGGATGACATCTAAATCCTCGGAGCTCATTCAAATCATGAAGGAGAATATGTCACCTAAGTTGAGAGATCCCGGCTCATTTTGCATCCCCATTCAAGTTGGGGATGTTACTTGTGAGGCGTTGTGTGATCTAGGAGCCAACGTGAGCATCATCCCGTTGGAGCTATGTGTGAAGATCGGTCTTGGAGAGCTCAAGCCGGTGAAGATAAGGTTATACATGACGGACCGCTTCATTACCCATCCCGTGGGCATTTTGGAAGATGTTCCGGTTAAGTTAGGTAACTTCTACTTACCTATAGACTTTGTTGTACTTGATATTCCCGCAGATTATCCCGTCCCTATCATTCTCGGGAGACCATATCTAACAACTTCGGGTTGCAATGTGGATTGTAAGAACACCAAGTTGCAATTCAACATTGGCGGAGATCAAGTAGAGTTTGCATTGCTTGCTGTAATGAAAGGAGAGCCGCTGGAGGATGATATCTTTAATATCTATGATGAAGAAGAATCAAGAGAATTGGTGAGCTCTATCCTTATTAATGATCCTCTTGAAAGAGTTATTAGTTTTAGCTTAATGGAGGAAGGTATAGATGCTTCTTGTGATGCAGATATACGGAGCTTAAAGGCACTGGAAGAAGATCCAGGAGCTAAGATTGAAAGATTAATCCAGGAGAAAAGAATCTCCAGTTTCGGTCCCAGTTGCACTACCTCGACCGAGACACTTTCTGGACCAAGCGAGGTGTTCTTGACTGAAGAACATCTCGGTCACCCACTCTGGACCTCGACCAAGGTCGCAAGCGAGATGCCGTCCATTGAGAATAACAAACTTCTTACTCCCTTTTCTGAAACTCATTCAGAGTTGGTGGAGCACTTCCTCCACCAAGCTTCTGATAATAAAGAACCTTGGTATGCTGACATTGTTAATTATCTTGTTTGCCAGGAAATACCACCCGGATTGATGTACGCTCAAAGGAAGAAATTCTTTAAAGATGTACGCCACTACTATTGGGATGAACCTCTGTTGTTTAAGAGAGGTCCAGATGGGATACTTCGAAGATGCATTCCGGAAGATGAAGCTACTAGTTTCATACGGCATTGCCACTTACTTTCTTGTGGAGGACATGCTAGCGCTCACAAAACATGCGCTAAGGTATTACGTTCCGGTTTCTTTTGGCCTACATTATTTAAGGATGTGCAGACGTTTGTTGTTTCTTGTGATGCATGCCAAAGAATAGGGAACTTATCTAGGAGGAACGAGATGCCACTCAAAAACATCCAGGAAGTCGAGATTTTTGATGTATGGGGAGTTGACTTCATGGGACCTTTCCCATCATCACGAGGAAACATCTACGTCCTCCTAGCTGTCGATTACGTCTCTAGATGGGTGGAAGCCATTGCCTCTCCCACTAATGACGCCATGGTGGTTGTGAAGTTCTTTAATAGGACTATCTTTCCACGTTTTGGGACTCCACGCATCATCATCAGCGATGGAGGGACACATTTCATCAACCGGAAGTTTAAAGCACTTCTATCGAAGTATGGGGTAACTCACAAGTTAGCAACCCCTTATCACCCTCAAACTAGTGGACAGGTCGAGATCTCGAATAGAGAAATCAAAGCAATTTTGGAGAAGACCGTCTCTAGGACGAGGAAGGATTGGTCCACAAAGTTGGACGACGCTCTTTGGGCTTACAGGACCGCATTCAAGACTCCCATTGGTACCACCCCTTATAATTTGGTATATAGGAAGTCTTGCCATTTGCACGTTGAGATAGAACACAAAGTGTATTGGGCAATCAAATGGTTGAATTTCGACATCAAGGAAGCCGGTGAGAAGCGTCTACTGGACATCAATGAGCTGGAGGAGTTGCGTTTGAACGCTTATATGAGAATGCCAAGATCTTCAAAAAAAGGACAAAAAAATGGCATGACAAGCGTATCATCCCTAAGGAGTTCAAAGAAGGAGATTTAGTTCTACTCTTCAACTTCCGCCTTTGCCTCTTTCCGTGTAAGTTGAAATGTAGATGGACAGGACCTTACGTTGTGAAACATGTTTTTCCTTATGGTGCAGTTGAGATCTGGGGAGAAACAAGTGGAAGCTTCAAGGTCAATGGTCATAGACTTAAGAAATACCAACCGGAAGTCCAGGTTGTAATAGCTAGGATTTCCGAATTCTAATTAATGTTGATTAACTTAATCAGTGATAGTAATTGACATATAACTCGCGAAGATTGCGTAAGTGTTGAGTATAAGTCCCACCGTTATGTTCCTGGCGTAATTTTGGGCTTATGGTGAAATTTTCACTTTTTCCCCTGGGTAATTATTTTTACCCTCCGGTATGATTTGGAGCATTTGGGAGCTCCAATTAATAAAAATGCAGTTGAGAGAAATGATGAGGACATCGGACATGTCCTAGATATGAATAACATAGAAAGGGAAAACGGACAAAAGAGTCGCTATTTCGTTTCTTAACGGCTAAGAAAGACGGTTTAGGAATACACGTTTTCCGAGGCAATTGTGGAATAATTATCCATACAATATTCAAGATCTATTATTCCAATTTTGAGAAGTTTGGAGAAGGGGGTTCAACCCGCCATTGGATCAATAAAAGGATAATTATCGACTTCGCCTACATTCGAAGGATATTCCTATGACGAGGCTACGCGGGAGACTAAGGATAGTATCCAGGGGAACTATCCAGATTTTTACGCCGGGATAGATGCACCTGTAGGATCCACGATTAGATTTTGGTGCTATCTTAGTGAGTGTATGTTATGCTATGTGCTTATGTGATATGTTGAGTTTTCGTGCTAGCTGTGAGTTGTGCATATGATCTGTTAGATCTTGTTTGCTAGTACGAGATTCGTATAGCTGGAGATGGTTCTTTCCTCCATGCTACGGTGTATGTGGTAGGATTAGCAGGAGATGGTTCTTTCCTCCATGCTATCTTTGATGGACATAGTTGGAGTGGAGACGGTTTTCCTCCACATAGTTGTGTTACAGTACGGTTGGCTGGAGACGGCTTTCCTCCATGCCTTGTGACGTGGTTAGTAGTTGGCTAGAGATGATTTTTCCTCTATGCCTTTGGATAGCGTTATGATCTTGTTGCTGGAGTTGGTGATTCCTCCATGCCGTGTTTTGAGGTTATAGAGTGTTATTGGTTGATATGTTTGAACGGAGATGTGATACCTCCGATAGAGAGAGTGTCTATACCTCGGCGTATGGGTCCGAGAGGAATTGAGAATTGTTCAAGTTTTGGGACGAATCTTTTTCTTAAGGGGTGTGTGATGTAATAGCTAGGATTTTCGAATTCTAATTAATGTTGATTAACTTAATTAGTGATAGTAATTGACATATAACTCGCGAAGATTGCGTAAGTGTTGAGTATAAGTCCCACCGTTATGTTCCTGGCGTAATTTTGGGCTTATGGTGAAATTTTCACTTTTCCCCCGGGTAATTATTTTTACCCTCCGATATTATTTGGAGCATTTGGGAGCTCCAATTAATAAAATGCAATTGAGAGAAATGATGAGGACATCGGACATGTTCTAGATATGAAATAACATGGAAAGGCAAAATGGACAAAAGAGTCGCTATTTCGTTTCTTAATAACTAAGAAAGACGGCTTAGGGATACACGTTTTCCGAGGCAATTGTGGAATAATTATCCTTACAATATTCAAGATCTATTATTCCAATTTCGAGAAGTTTGGAGAAGGGGGTTCAACCCGCCATTGGATCAATAAAAGGATAATTATCGACTTCGCTAAAGGATAATTATCGACTTCGCTAAAGGATAATTATCGACTTCACTATAAATTGCGGAAAATCGTTTATTAATTCATTTCCTTTCACGTTTCCTCGTAAAAGCTCTGATTTCTCTCAAACTTCAAACTCAGATCTACTCTCCGTTTCTAATCCGATTTCAATTCCGTTTGAGTTTCTGGATTCCTCTCTTCATTCTCTTCATATTGGTACCAAGTTTCTACATTTCCGAGCAGATGAAGACCTGGTCGAGCATATGTGTCACCAGGACAGTTCCGTCGCTCAGATTCCAGTGAATTTGATGTCGTACATGCGTAGCCTGCGTCCTTGTGATTCCGAATCTTCTTTCAGATTGTCAATCGGTTTAGTAACGAATAAGTTATGAATTTATTCGTTTTCCGTACTGCGATTTGACGTAAATTGACCTTAGGCTTTTCAAAATGGATAATTAGAAATTCCATTATGAACATTATATTATTCTAGTGTTTATGAGTTCTTTGTTTGATGAAATCTGATGACAGGTGGGTTTAGAAATGGCCTGCGGGCAAAACGTTATTCTGGTGAAATTTAATTAATTAATTAAAGGTTAATTAATGAAATTAGGATTAAATTTGAGATGAAGGAATACTGATTAGATGCATGCTAGGTGTGAGAATGAGTTGAGGATCATGAGATGTTATGTTGAGGATATGCCTTAGGCATTTATGAATGTGTTGAGGATCTGAGGTTTATATTTGAGATATAGGTTGGTTGTGGTTAGTGAGACGAGTCTCCTAACCTTTGCAGTATGTGATTGTGTGTGCCTTGCTATTGCAGGCGTTGATTACTTCCCCAAGGGAAACTGTGACGTGGTACAGGTTACGAGTATATGAGGTAAGTCCATATGACTTACTTAGCGTGCAGTTGTGGATTGTATGATTGTGATGGTTGTGTGTGTTCATATGATTGTGCATTTATAACCTAAACCGGACTAGGATGACCATTCAGTACATTTATTTGGCCCAAGTGTATTATAACGGGCGGTAACCGCCGGTCTCCGCCTGCTGGTTAGGAGGAGGTGCCCTGAAGATGATCTCACAGGAGGAGACGAGTGAAGGTCACCCCCATGCAAAACTCCTGTGTTACGTTGGATGGGAAGGGGTTCTTGAGGCTCCTCGTGTTATAAAAGAAGTTGAATTAGTAATGGAATAACGTAATGAAAGATAATAAATGAATGTGTGTGGCATTGCATGTTTGAGATGTTGATGTGTGGTTGTGCTATTACCTTCATGCGTTTCATTGCTGGAGCTAACGATTTCATACCGTGTTGTAGTGTTCTGCAGGTTAGGAATACTGCAGGGTGAGCCAGATGGTTTGACCAGCCGAGGACTTTTGTACATTAGGATGCGTTGGATGGGGTATCTTTTGTGGTTATGGTTTATGATGTTGTTTTGTACTCGGCTTGGAGTTTGTAAACTCTTTTAATGTATCATATATAGCTTTTATGTATTTGCTTTTAATCTACCTGTGCCTTGTTGTAAGATCCAGTGAACTTGTTGTCAGGCTAGGGTCAGGATCCATTGTGAGATCCTAGCCCAATGTGACACTTCAAGTCCCGTGGATTTGGGGTGTTACACAGGTTGAGGAGATTGCACCACTATATCTTGCTTAGGGATGCCGTACGGTCCAGCTGGCGACCTTAAATCAAGCGCTTCTTGGAAGGCAACCCAAGGTATTGCTTTCTTTTCCGTTTTCTAGTCTAGTTTTAGATAGTTTGCTTTGCTTTGTTTTTGGCGTCCTAGACAAAAACCAGATACTTTCTAAGGAAGGAATACAACTCAGGAGCAACACTGGAAGGACAGAAGTTCGAGAAATTGAGAAGACGGAGTTTGACTGAGACACATCTCGGTTGCAGTCACAACACCTCGACCGAGATGATTCTTGAGCAACCGAGGCGACTAGGGCTGACAACGATCCACCTCGGTCCAGACACCTCGGTCCGGTCGGGACCATTTCGACCAAGGTGACAGCAGAATCGGCGAGGGGTATAAAAGGGGAACAATTTCTCTCTCTTTCCCTCCCACTTCTCTCTCGACCGCGGCATCCAAACCACCTCGTTTCTTCATTCTTCGATCGTTTTCTACGATTCTTGCTCCGATCTCGCAAGGAAAGGCTAGAGGATCAGTTTGCGAGCGAGAAACTGCAACACAAATGCTTCCAATCGATTGAATCTGGGTATTAAATCGAAAACCCTAACTTCTCTATTTTCGCCGATTTCGGAAATTAGTGGCTTTGGTTGCCGTAGATCTGTGTTGAAAAAGGCTTAAGTACCCCATAGGAACAATCTGTAGTGAGATTGGGGGAAAAGACGTTGAAATCAGAGAGTTAGATTTGAACAGTGTATTGCCTCGGTCCAGTCGACCTGTGCCTCGGCCGAGGTGTTCTTGAGATGTGTCAGAGCAACCGAGGTGATCTGTCAGAAAGAAAAAAATGAGTTTTGGGTCCGATCGCCAGTTAGTTCTGAGGAATAGATCCTCACCTTCTTCTTCTTCTTCTCGACCTTCCATTCCGGTGATACATGAGCGTCACCAGGCTGACTATGACCGCATCTGTGTAACACCCCAAATCCTAGAGGACTCGAAATGCTACGAGCTGGGACCTCACAGTGGGTCCCGACCCTTAGCCTGACAACAACTTCATCGGACCTTACAACACGGCATAAATAAAAAGGCAAAACATAAAGTTTTATATCATGAGCGAAATGAAAATCCAAATCTGAAAACAATACAGCCAAGTCGCAAAACTAAAATACCAACATCAATGTCAACAGTCATGAAATAAAAATATAACAGTCCCGTCCTATAATGCACGGAACCCCGGCTGCCCACTACCGCCGGATCACTCGATCGCCTCCCTAACCTCCAAGACATCTACAAGCGGTATAAAACCGTTAGCTAACAATCTATGCATAAGTATGAAGGTAAAAGCACAAACACACAACATACACAATCAACATCCAACACTCATTCCTTTTTATTATCTTTAATTAAGTGATACGTCATTACTAATGATACTTATTTTGTGACACGAGGGATTCCCAAACCTCGCCCCTGTCCCCGTTTACCAACACGGAATGGTACTAATGCATTTGACCGTCTACCTGACTGGGCTGGTCGCAGGGAACCTCATAAACTCTCGCAAGAGCTAGGCAAATGATGTCACGACCTCTTATCATACACTTGGGTCAATTATACCATATACTACAGTCGGCCTATTCCGGTTTCGTTATTTATCTTAACTAACAAACACCACTCATACACATCACACACATGCAAGAAGCCAGCTAAGTAAGTCCGTAAACTTACCAAAATAAAATCCCGTCTCTCTTAACACCACTGAATCGGTAACTGCAGAACTCAGTTGCCTGTCAAAGGAGGCACGTGGGTCAACACATTTCCCTGGGTACTTAGAAGTCTAAAACTCCTAAGAGGTAAGATTCTATTTGCAGAAATTATTACAGTACTTTTTTTAAAGTACAATGACTATTTTACCCTTGGTCCCAGAACTTCCAAATACCCGGAATACGTACTTAAAATCTAATTTGAGGCTAACTAACCATATTCTACTCCCTAGGATGATTTTAGGTAACAGCTAGAGAAACTACCCATTTTCTATTTCCCGTAAAGTCCCTAAGGTCCAACTACCACTTCAAATATGAAATTAAAATAAACTTATAAAAATTCTAAAATAAATTTCTACATCATCTATGATATCTAATCTATTCATAGGAGCAAGAATTTCTTAAAACTGTTTAACCGTTACTTCTACAAAAATCTTTAAAGTTGAACTCAAACCAAAAATCTATACTTAGCATTTTTCTAGGATCATTTCACAAACAGCCTAACTAGTCCATTTTGTACCTTCACAGATCTAAATCTAACCATTGGTTAGGTCCCAATTTTTTTATACCTTACAGTATGCATATCAGTCTATAACATACTAAAATTTGAACGGTGGATTCTATCTCTAAGGCATCGAACATTAAGCTCAAACTTGACTGATGAACGCAATTTCTGAAATTCCAAAACTGAATGTCTAAACTGTCTAATTTTATGTGTTTTACCTCCCACGTTTTCCCTGGATAGCTGCTCCACACCAAGGTCAGATTCGAGTCCTACACTCGACCAAACAATCAACACCGAATCAACATCTTGCCTCTCCTTTCATAGATATTGGGCTAAGAATGGGAACACTCACCAAGTACTAAGGCTGCAGAGGATTGCTAGATCTGGAAGGGAGGAAGATAACTCATAGGTTGGGTGCACAACCAGCTGGAATGTTCCTGGGTCTCGTTACAGAAGGGAGAACCGACCAACTATTGTGAACTATGCTGCTGCACCCTACTGCGTCCTAGGTTGTTGCTGAAAGTGTAGAGATTGATCGAGAGAAGGAGAGTCTTTTGCCGAAGGTAAGACAAGACGAGTGCAGCGCTGAAAATGGACAGAAGAGGGGAACGTCACGGATGGGCTGACTCTTTTCTTTCTGTGCAAATCCAGGAGCGGTTACAGGAGTATTCATTCACTCAACAGCCATTACGTATGGCAAGGAAGGAGAAGAGTTGGGCTGCTATTACATGGGAGATAGGAGGGCAACTATTGTGCTTCCTGGGCTGCGAGGTGAGGAGCAGCAGGCCCGCGTCTGGTGGAGTTCTGGGCTGTTGAAGGTGTGGTTGGCTGGGCGACAGTAGGTCCGGTGTAGGCTGGAGGGTTACGGGTAGTTAGGCCATCATAGCAAAGGGATGGGCTGAAACAAATGCAAGAAAGATGGCTGAAACAAATGCAAGGAAGATGGGCTAAATAGTTTGTCAAAAACCTGTCAAAACTCGTCATGGCTTTGTGAGGCCCACAAATGAGTTTGTCAAAGAGTTGTCGGGCTTTATCATGGCCTCGTCTCAGCTTAGTCGTGATCTCGTCACAACTTTGTCGTGATCTCGTCACAGCTTTGTCCTGATCTCGTCACAACTTTGTCATGATCTCGTCACAACCTTGTCATGATGTCGTCTAAAGTCGTCGTTAAGAATAAATTATACGAATTAGGGTTTGATATAATGCTATCATTTTATGTGAATTAAATTCTACATAAAATGATAAATAATTATAAGAATTAGGGTTTGATATATGTCTATCATTTTATGTGAATTAAATTCTACAAAAAATGATAAATAATTATAAGAATTAGGGTTTGATATGATTCTATCATTTTATGTGTATTAACTTCTACATAAAATGATAAAATTTGTGAAGAAAGAAATACTGGATAGAATGGGAAACCATCAACGGCTCGAAGTCCGATTTGATTCGGAATTAAACGGAATAAAAATTCTGGATATTACAATCTACATGCGCCCTGTGATTGCGCCACGGTTTCTTGATATCTCCTCTTTTGATTGCCTCCACGTTGCTGATGAACTTAGGAGGATGGTATCTATGGTGGGGTTGGAGCAGTTCATGGAGATTAGAGCTCCAGCCTACCTCGAGCCCACTTTGGAGTTTGTGAGTTCTGTGACTCACTTGCCTGAGGAGGGAGCCATCAAGTACCGGTTGTTGAACCGGAACTACTTAGTTCCTATGGACCAGTGGAGAGACATCTTCAGCTTCCCGACCCCCACAGTTCCCGACTTCCCTTCTCGAGCCATAGCTCGACAGTTTTGGGGTCAGATTGCTCATGTTGTTGAGCATGATGACAGGTGGAGACCTGGAGACTCCAAGGAGAGGATTATCTTCCACCTTGCTTTCAAATTAGCCCACCGGATCTTCAGCGAGACCCTTCTGGTGCGTAATGAGACGCCCCAGAAGATTAGACAGGGGAGCTTCTAAGCATATTCTGTATGGTTACCGGGGGAGTGCCTGATTTTGGGGCGATGTTAGCTGAGGATCTGCACCGGATCAAAGCAAGTAAAGTGAAGATCCTTTTTCCGGATTCTAGCACCACATTCCCTATATACATCCCACCCTCACACGTTTCTTGACCTTCTTTTGAAAAGCCCTTAAGACCTCGAGCTTGTTGATTGACTTAGTGGTTTAAATTGGATTATACATGATTAATTTCGATAATTATGATTTATTATGCATTCTATGATTTTATGCAAAGATGAACAAACTTTCTTATATTTATAAAATGTTTTGATCATATTTTGATTTTAAACACCATGAAGCATTTTCTTAGAGTGATCTATGGGCGGAGCACACCACTAAAATGTTTTGAAATACTTTCATTGATCTTTATGACTTATAATCCATTCTATCTTGTACTTAAGATTTGGAACTTGCTTGGGGATAAGCAAGGGACAAGTATAGGGTATTTTGATAGCATGTATTATAGTCTAAATTATGGGACTTGTTTAGACGTTTTATCTTCAATAATCTGCATGTTTGAATGTATATTATGTGATTATATTGTCGTTTCATCTACCTTTACGGGAATCGAGGTCTGCACCAAGTTTCGTTGTAATCGTAGGTAAAATGGCACAATTTAGATCAAAATGGAGCTAAGGAGCAAAGGAGTCATTGGAGCTACATTCAGGAGCTTAAAAGAGAACTCAGTAAGAAAGGAATTAACAAAGAAGATTTACTTTGGACCAGATTTAAGAGATTTCACATTCAGTTGAGATTCACCTTGGTCAGCTACAATGTCACCTCGATCGAGGTGATCTAGAGGAGCGCCCCGACCGAGGCGAATATCCTGATGCGGCGAGATATATTTTATTTGACTGAGATCTTCTATTTTTGGAAGGAGAGTTCTTATATTTTTGGGCTGGATTTCTGGAAGGAAGATCATATATTTAGGAGATCTATTTTAGAGATATGTATATATTTTATTAGGAAATTATCTTTTTAAGATATTATTATCTTTGGAAGATAATTCTCCTATAAAAAGGGCTGGATTTTCCATAATTCAACATCGTCGCATACTTGGAGATTGAAGAAACTGCAGTTAGGAAGGATTTTTGGAAGTTTGAAGGAAAATTGAAGGAATGAAGTTCATAGCTTGTTATAGCTTTTAAGGGGATTTGTAAGACTTTCTTAGATTCCTTTTTGTTTGAATGTCTTGTTGGATTTGTGATCCAAAGAACGCTGATTTGTTTGATATTTGATTCAGTTATTGAAGTCTTGTTCTTAAGGTTTTTGTATTCAATTATTTATTCTCTTCCCATATATTTGATTATTGCCTTCATGATGATGAGTGGCTAATTTCTTTGTGCGATTCTAGGGTGATTGGCTGAAGGTTGTGGGAAAAACAATGATAGAATAATCTTAATTCTAGTAGGACCCTGAAAGTTCGAATCTTTAACCTTAACCCTAGAACATCTCGTTCAGTCGACGAACATCTCGGCCGGGGTGGAACTTGACTGACCGAGGTGACCTTTTTTTGATCCGTAACTGAGAGTTAAGTGTTAGAGTTTGCCAAATCCTATTCTTATTATACCTTTCCTGGTTCAATGCAAGCCTAGGATGAGACTTACCCGGTAATTCCTTAGTTTGTTTACCCATGATCATAATTGTAGGTAATAAAGGTTTATCCGTTATTGGGGTTTGAGTGTGCCTTCATTCCATCTTTGTGAGTTAGCTTGAGAATTACCCGGTAAAGGTTGATTCTATCCCCTTAGTTGGTGTGTTGGTTTGAGATTATAATTCCTTTCCTTAGTACCTTGAGACTTACCCGGTAATAGGAGCTTTTGGTTTGGAGTTAGAGAATAGTGAGACTTACCCGGTGATCTATTCCACTTTAGAAACACCTTCCCTTAGCAAAATCTCAGCTTTGTCCGTTTAGAGTTAGTGAATAGTGAGACTTACCCGGATGAACCTCAACTAATGCTTTAATCCCTAGAATTTGCATATTTCCTTTAATTGACCTTATTATCATCTCTTTGATTACTTTAATCGCTTTTGTGGTTATTAGTTAAATTGACAACCTATACTTGCTTTGTTTCACCTAAGTTCCTAAGATCGACACCCCGAAATTCTTGCTTTTACTATAATTGATCCGTACACTACGGGTTCGCATCCTTGTTGAAGCATATTTCTTGGGATATAAATTTAAAGCTTGCACACACCGTTTGGAGCGAACAACAACATAGAATGCGTGTATACAAGATATTGAAAGGAACTACCGTACATATTTTGTACATAATAGGGCATGAGATAGGGCTATCTAGGCATATTGATAATACGACATGTGTAGTACACATAATATATCAAAGTACATATATTCCCTCAAACAATCAAGCAAAATATGATGTTCGTACATAAATAATAAAATTCATTGGTTGATTTAGACAAGTTTTCTTCGTACATAAATCATCAAAATTCATTGAAAACCGTTTCACATTGTCTACTTTTTTTGATTTAGACAAATCTTCTTCGTGTGTCCACTAAATCCACAACAACCACATCTTCTCTTACTCTTTGGTTCCCACGAGGCTCGTATTATTGCTTTTGGCAACCTTCCACACCGTTCACGCCTTATTGGAGGATCACATGTAATTTCCGATATGCATGTCGGAATATTTCACTCCGACTTATTCTGTACAGGATAAATTATCTCCAAATATGCAGCCCTCCGATTTTCAGTGGAATAATACATACTAATGAGATACGAAGGACTCATACCAAGATTTTTTGACGCAACTACAACATGTATGCACGGTATTTCTTCAACATCAAACTCCTTGCATTCACAAGTCTTGGTTTGCAAACAAACGATTACATGTTCATCACCCCTTTTCACTTCAAACTCCATTCTATACGCATCAAGGACATAGACAAACAGATTCGTTGAACCTTTTCCGGATGATCGCTTCGATTTTCGGTGTGGAAACCTCTACACAAGATTGAGACCTTTTGTTCGCCACTTAGCGTGCGTGCAAATAAGCTTTAAATATAAAACTAGAAATCAAGCAAGCGAACCCTCAGTGTACAGATCGATATAGTTGAGCAAGAATTCCAGAGTATCGAACACAGGGATTTGGGGGGTTAAATCCAGTTATAGATTATCAAGCAAGTAAATGTATGAAGCTTTTCAAATTATTGGGAAAACAACAATCCTAAAGATCCAGGAATTCAGCTGTGGCAATTGATTCAAGATATACTAAAGATATAAGGACAGAGTTGAGATATGCAAAGGTATACGAAAGTAAGGTAATCGTACGGTAAAGTTCCAAAAACCCTATATGACCCACCTAAAAGACACTGTCTATAAAGGTTGTTGAGGCTTCAGTATAGAAAGGTTCTAAAGACAAGAATTAACGTCAAACACCCAAACTTATAATCCAAGGATCAAGACTAACTAAACCGATTAAGGTTGTGACACTCACAATCGAGGTAGAGGTTGTTGAGGCTTCACTACCACCTAGAAAAGGCAAGCCAAGACTAAGTTAAAGCAAATCTTTAACTTTGGATTAAAGTAAAAGCAAGTTCGTAAACTAACACAAAATTACGGGTAGTTCTTGAGTTCCACGGCCGTGGAAGCTCAAGAACAAATCGTGGATTAGTTTCGTCGGCGATTCTCTCTGACTCTCAGGTTCCAATCTGTTTACGATCGATCTATCATTATCTAAGCCACAACTATCAACCCTTCACCTTAGAATTGTTAAAGGGTTTTAGCCAACAACAGTCATATTGATATCAAATTCAAGATTTAAGAGAATGAAAGATGAAAACTTCCGAAAACCTTTAATAAACTTCAAACTAATCTCAAATCCACAAATCAAGAACAATAACGTCAATTGATTTGGAATAATGCAAACAATCACAATCTTAGATAAGAACGAAGAACGGGATGTCAATCCGTCTTCAAATAAAACCTAAATGAGAAGCGAAATCTTCTTACGAACAATCTTCCGACTCTTCAACTCTTCCGTCAATCCGGAAATCTCAATAGCAAAGCGTAAATCTCTCAATCACAATCTCCGCCAAAATGCGAAATTAGGGCAAATCCAAGTGTAAGCGGAAGTGCGTTTAAGCGTAAGCGAAGGTGACGGAATCTCTCTTCGTCCGTTCTTTTATAGTGTAAGATAAAATATTGGTCCGGCCCAACTGCGTAGGAGATCGTGGCTTAAAGTGTAGCGAAAAAGATCGCCAAGATCACGGTCGTGGAAGGGTTCCACGACCATAATTTAGAGCGTGGAAACTGTCACGTTTTGTTTCAATCCTTCCACGGCCGGAGAATTTGCTGGAATGAACCACGCTTCCCTTGCCAAGGTTCCACGGCCGTGGACTTGAACGTGGAATGTAGTACGGCCGTATTTTAGAGCGTGGTTTAGGGGTAAACCGTAATTCTTCCTTTCCTCGTGCTATTCTTCAAGTTAGCACCTTCCTTAGCTCCTAGAGATGTCCTCAATCCTTGGACATACTCAATCAAACTCCATTCTCGCACAATCCGTTCGGAAATAGCTCTTAATTGCCTACAATCAACATAAAGCTTGTGTAGATCTCTATATTGACATTATAGACAAACTAGCTCACAAATGCATCAATGCTTAATCAATGACTATCAATATGGATGAAATACACTTAGAAAACGTGCCTAAAATATCACAATATTTTATGCTAACAAACAACCCCATACTTGCCACTTGCTTGTCCCTAAGCAAGGTTCTTCAAAAGCTTTAAAACACAAGTTAGGATGAAATATGTGTACCTTCTCAAAGCAAAACTTCTTATGGATGAATATGCCTTCTAATCAATAGATCATTCTCAAATCTTGCTTCATTCGTTTATAAGACTTTCATACACTTAATCAAGGAGTAAAGAGTAAAGAAAGCTCATGAATCAATCAAACTTCCATGTAAACATCATAACCTTTAAACATTATCAAAATCAATCACAAGAAACTTCAATTTAGATCACCAAGTCATATAACATTCTTTTGATCTTAAGGACTTTCAAACAAGGTCTAGAATGTGGAAAGGGAAGGGAAACTTTAAGGAATGTGGTGCATGAATCCGGGAAAGTGGATAACTACTCTTTTCTTCTTCTCTTGCGGTTTCCGCAACACTTTCAACTTAGAGCTTCACTCTCTTCTTTTCATTTTTCGACTTTACTTTTGGAGTTATGGATAGAGGTGCACAAAAACCGAATCCTAGGAGATTGGCGTTTCTCAATTTTTATGAGATGCCTCAAACCCTTAGCGCACATACCATAATCCGCTAGGAATATCGCTCAATCCGACTTTGGCAAGACACAAACACCTGGCTATGTGAATGGTGCCGAGTTACTCATCGTCATGATTGACTTCCCCAAACCTATAATTGTTTTCTATTCCTTTGAATGCAAAGTATTGCTTTCATGGCCCTCCCACATCAAACATGCCTTTTTCATTCAACTCCTCCAAATTCCCGGATAGGTAAAGGAGGTCAATATTTCAATGAGGGGCTAAATGATCAAAGAAAGAAGAAAGAAAATCGAATTGCCTTAATCATCTCAACAAGAAGTATAAGAACTTATAGTGTGATTTCAATCTTAATCTCTCAACATGATTTAAGTAACATTCATCACATTATGAAATTTGCAAAAGAGGTATAATCAACTCATTCAATTTCTTTTCAATGCACTATTCGTTTAAGCATGCAATTGTCATCAAACTCAATTCACAAGTAGTGATTATCATAGAAGTCATCTCTATCCTTAGAAGCACAAAATTTTTCAATTTTTATGGGTTTTTCAAACTCTTTTTCATGCAATACAATAATGAAACGTGTAACAATATAATGAAACATGCAAGATAGTCTCAATAGAAGCAATCAAAGTGAGTAAGAGTTATTACAGACGATTAGTCACACCCCACCCCATACTTGGAACAAACATTGTCCCTAATGTTCAAAGAAAAGAAAAAGAAGAAAAGAAAGAAAGAAAAAGAAACTCACAAAATGGCGGTGGAGCGGCTAAAGCTGTCGGTCATCATCGTCATCACTGCGGTGGAGGTGGGATTGAGAGAAGCTAGGATCGTAGTACCGCCCGAACTGCTGGCGGTAGACATCTCTCATCATATGGTCGAGGTCGTCCATACGTGCATCTCTAGTGTCGGCTCGAATCTCCAATGCTCCCACCCTATCAGAAAGACTGGTGGCCCAATCCGGCAGCTGCTCATACCAACCAGGCGGCTGGATGTACCACCCCGGTGCATCTGAAGGTGCTGGTGCTGGTGGCGGCGGTGCCTGTGTAGACCATGGAGGTGGAGCTCCGTACCATGCAGGAGGGGTCTCCATCCAAGTGGGTCTCTCGCTCACGTTGGCGCGGCGAGAAGATGATCCTGAAGCTCTGGCGGGATGTGGAGAACGTCTAGGCATGTCAGGAGCTATGTCCGGCTGATCCGGAAATGTTCCAAAATCCTGCTCAGCTCCTCCTCCTCCTCCCTCATACTGGTCTCTCATCTCCTCCTCCTCAACTACAGGTGGTGGTGGGACATATGGAGGGGCTGCAATCCTGTTCGCATGCATAGCAGCGAACGTCTCCTTCCAGTTATGGCGTCCAGCCATAATGGAATACTCTGGGAGCCACTCAATGCCCCTCCCCGTCCTGCTCTCCCATGGCATAGCTGCGTGAGGTGGACCTCTATGGGTGGGGAAGATGAGACCTCTAGTCATAAAGGCCTGGAGCCCTAGGGGTACAACAGGAATGCGTGTGCAGGCGGAGAAATCTACCCCTAATGTCCTAGCAAGGTGGGTGACTATCCCACCATATCCAATGTTGTCAGCCCTCTTGTTCTTTAGCTTGCTCATGGTAGCAGCTAAGAGGGTGGCGCAGTCAGCAGGTCGTCCATATAGCATGGAGTAGAGAAGAAAGAGCTCATCCGTCTTGATCTTCTTAGGTGTCTCCGTCCTAGGGAAGAGACACTCAGAAAGTACCCGGTAAGCAATCTTCAAGGCTAAGTGATACATCAACTTAGCCTTGGTATCAGCTGGTTGCCAGCGGTCCTCGCTGGCATAGATCATGGCTACCTCCTCCCAGAAATCCTTGGCGTAAACGCCGCTGGGGAAACGACCATTGAAGGTCTCTTGGAACCCAAAGAAGGTTCCAAACTCCCGGATGGAGAAATCATAGTTTCTTTCCATCAGACGGAAAGAAACTATCCTATCAACATGGCTGTGCTCAAAAGACGTCACAACCTCTCTCGTGATCTCCTCGTAAGCATCTTCTCGGATAGCCGAAAAGATGATAAGACCGGCTCTATCTAAGAGCCAAGTAAGGTCATCTATCACATGTAGAGGAGCTAAATCCTCCAACAGTAGGTACCTAGGTCCTATAACAGCCCTCTTATGGATCCTCTCTAAGGCGTCGAGATGATCCTCGTGAATGGTGGGGACCCTACGGCTAGGAGGTGATGTTGATGATGGTGATGATGGAGGTGAAGGGGATGAAGGTGGTGGTGCTCTAGAGGATGAAGAGGAAGAGGGGTTGCCCTTCCTCTTTTTATTCTTATCCTTCTCTTTGTTCTTGTCCTTATTTCTCCCGGACACTCTCCTCACAAAATCCATTGTCTGTTGAGAACCACGGTTTGTTCTTCAATTTCCACGGCCGTGGAACGTCCAGGAACCGTGGTTTCTCTCAAAATTTCGCAAATCTCAACAATCAATCACCAAATTCCACAACAACAGTCCTATACTAATTCTCTTCCAATTCCAATCAGTTATTCCTAAAAATTCTAGCAAATGTAGATCTGAATCGACAAAGATAGAGAAGAGTGAAAAAACATAGGTTTCGGATTTTAAAATCCGAATTCTGCTTTCCTTGGTGAATTGCCGCTCGAATTGTTGCTTGGATCTCGTTGGTGGTTGGATTTGCTTCAGTTTGGGTCGAAGAATCGTTGAAAACGATTAACGAACGAAGAATTGAGGTGAGGGGCGTGATTTCGGCGAAATAGGGCGTGGAATTGGGTTTGTGAGATGTGTTTTGTGAAGAACGTGGTTTATATAGTGGCCGGCAAAATTTTTGAAAACCACGGTCTATCGGGGGGTTCCACGGCCGTGGAAATGTACGGAACCGTGGTTTTGGTGATTTTTCAAAGGCTTTTGAAAATTACGGTCACTGTAGCTGTCACGGCCGTGGTTTAGGCCGTGGAACTCTTTGTAATGCTCCAAAGTCCAAGTTTCGTCACTTTTCTTCAAACTTTCTCTTCCCCTTTCCTTTTCCACTGTTCCTACATCCAAAAACACGAACATACCGGAAGGAATCGAAGGCAAAACAAAGCAAAAACGTCTAAACTAAGCTAAACTATGAATCGAAAACAAAAACATAAATGCAATACCTTGGGTTGCCTCCCAAGAAGCTTTGTTTAAGGTCCGTAGCTAGACCAAATTCGCACTTATTCGAGTGCGGTGGGCGCGAACTCTTCAGCTTGGAGTTCCGGCGTATACTTCTTGAGTCGTTGACCGTTCACCTTAAAGCTTCCGCCCGCTTCACCCCATAATTCAACTGCACCATGGGGAAAAATACGTTTGATTAGAAAAGGTCCGGTCCAACGAAATTTAAGCTTACCTGGAAAGAGACGAAGCCTTGAATTAAAGAGGAGAACTTGATCTCCTTCTTTGAAGTCCTTTGGAATGATATGCTTATCATGCCAACGCTTTGCTCTCTCCTTATAGATCTTGGCGTTCTCATAGGCGTTCAAGCGAAGTTCTTCAAGCTCATTAAGGTCCAAGAGACGCTTCTCTCCCGCTTCCTTCATGTTGAAATTCAACCACTTGATAGCCCAAAACGCCTTGTGCTCTAACTCTACCGGTAAGTGACAAGACTTCCCATACACAAGGTTGTATGGTGTGGTTCCTATGGGAGTCTTGTACGCATTCCGGTACGCCCACAATGCATCATCAAGCTTCAAGGACCAATCCTTCCTATTCCTTGAAACCGTCTTCTCTAGGATTCCTTTGATCTCCCGGTTTGAGATCTTAACTTGTCCACTAGTTTGTGGATGATAAGGGGTGGCGATCTTGTGAGTAACCCCATACTTAGCTAGAAGAGCTTCAAAGCGCCGGGCGATGAAGTGAGAACCTCCATCACTAATGATAGTCCTTGGTGTCCCAAATCGTGGGAAGATGGTCTTGTTAAAGAATTTAACCACCACCATGGTATCATTGGTGGGAGAGGCAATTGCTTCCACCCATCTAGAAACGTAATCCACCGCCAAGAGTATGTATTGGTTTCCACAAGATGATGGGAACGGTCCCATAAAGTCAACTCCCCAAACATCGAAAATCTCCACCTCTTGGATGTTATTGAGAGGCATCTCATTTCTCCTAGAGATATTTCCTGTTCTTTGACAAGCATCGCAGCAGGAAACGAAGGTTTGCATATCTCTAAATAAAGTAGGCCAAAAGAATCCAGATTGCAATACCTTAGCGCTAGTCTTGTTCGAACTAGCGTGTCCTCCACATGGTAGTGAATGACAATGGCGGATGACACTTTGCATCTCATCTTCCGGCACACATCGCCGAATGATGCCATCCGGACCTCTCTTAAAGAGGAGAGGTTCATTCCAAAAGTATTCCCGAACATCCTTAAAGAACTTCTTTCTTTGTGCGTAGGATAATCCGGGCGGTATCTCCTGGCAAACCAAATAATTAACAAAATCAGCAAACCATGGTTCGTTACCTTTGGAGATTACTTCGATGCACTCCTCAATGATATGTAAGTGTTCGTCCGGGAAGGAGTCATATATAGGTAAGTGGTCGTCCTCTAGATGTGTTAGGCGACTCAAATGATCCGCAACAGAATTTTCCGAACCCTTCTTGTCGCGGATCTCTAGATCGAATTCTTGTAGGAGAAGAATCCATCTAATTAGCCTTGGCTTCGCATCCTTCTTTGCAAGGAGATACCGGGTCGCAGCATGATCCGTGTACACAATCACCTTTGCACCTACAAGATAAGAGCGAAATTTGTCAATAGCATAGACAATGGCTAAAAATTCCTTTTCCGTAGTGGCGTAGTTGAGTTGCGCTTCATCTAGCGTTTTGCTAGCGTAGTAGATAGAGTGGGTTCCCCCTTCCTTTCTTTGTCCAAGAACGGCTCCTATAGCTACGTCACTAGCATCGCACATAACCTCAAAGGGAAAGCTCCAATCCGGAGGTTGGATAATAGGTGCTGAAATTAGAGCTTCCCGGATCATGTTAAACGCATCCAAGCATTCCTACGAAAACTCAAAAACTGCATCCTTAATCAATAGATTAGTGAGCGGTTTTGATATTTTAGAGAAGTCTTTTATGAAGCGTCTATAGAATCCATCATGTCCTAGGAAACTTCTTATCCCTTTCACCGAAGTTGGGGGAGGAAGCTTCTCTATAGTCTCTATTTTTGCCTTATCCACCTCAATCCCTCTACTAGAGATTAAGTGCCCTAATACAATTCCTTCCTTTACCATAAATTGACACTTCTCCCAATTAAGAACTAGGTTAGTGTCTTCACACCTTTGTAATACAAGAGCAAGGTTAGAAAGGCAATTGTCAAAAGAGGAACCGTATACGGAGAAGTCATCCATAAAGACCTCTATGATTTCCTCTATATATTCGGAGAAGATGGCCATCATGCACCTTTGAAAGGTGGCTGGGGCGTTGCAAAGCCCGAACGGCATCCTCCTATAAGCAAACGTACCCCATGGGCACGTAAATGTGGTCTTCTCTTGATCATCCGGGTGTATCAGAATCTGAAAGAAACCACTATATCCATCAAGATAACAAAAATGAGAATGTTGCGCTAACCTTTCAAGCATTTGATCGATGAATGACAATGGGAAGTGATCCTTCTTCGTCGCATTGTTAAGCTTGCGGTAGTCTATGCACATCCGCCATCCCGTTACTGTTCGAGTAGGAATGAGTTCGTTATTCTTGTTGGTGATGACCGTCATTCCTCCCTTCTTCGGAACTACTTGAACTGGACTCACCCACTTGCTATCGGAGATAGGGTAGATGATACCTGCATCAAGAAGTTTAAGAATTTCCTTCTTGACAACCTCTTTCATGGTCGGATTCAACCGCCTTTGAGGTTGTCTTGAAGTCCTAAAGTCCTCTTCCATTAATATTTTATGCATGCATAGGGAAGGTTTGATTCCTACTAAGTCCTCAATAGTATATCCTAAAGCTTTTCTATGTTTTCTAAGGACAACCATGATCTTACTATGTTCATCTATGCTTAGATCGGAACTAACAATAACCGGAAAGGTAGAATTAGATCCAAGAAATGCGTACCTTAGATGAGTAGGAAGTGGATTTAGTTCCTTCACTTTCGGAGCTTCCAATGGTTCTTGAGGAGCATCCGATGCTTCCTTAGAAGTGTCTAAGGAAGTAGAAGGTGTAGGAGAAGAATCAAGATGGTCGTTGTAGTATAGTGGTAAGTATTCCCGCCTGTCACGCGGGTGACCCGGGTTCGATCCCCGGCAACGGCGCCAAAAACTTGTTCGCCACTTCGCGTGCGTGCAAATAAGCTTTAAATATAAAACTAGAAATCAAGCAAGCGAACCCGCAGTGTACGGATCGATATAGTTGAGCAAGAATTCCAGAGTATCGAACACAGGGATTTGGGGGGTTAAATCCAGTTATAGATTATCAAGCAAGTAAATGTATGAAACTTTTCAAATTATTGGGAAAACAACAATCCTAAAGATCCAGGAATTCAGCTGTGGCAATTGATTCAAGATATACTAAAGATATAAGGACAGAGTTGAGATATGCAAAGGTATACGAAAGTAAGGTAATCGTACGGTGAAGTTCCAAAAATCCTATATGACCCACCTAAAAGACACTCTCTATAAAGGTTGTTGAGGCTTCAGTATAGAAAGGTTCTAAAAGCAAGAATTAACGTCAAACACCCAAACTTATAATCCAAGGATCAAGACTAACTAAACCGATTAAGGTTGTGACACTCACAATCGAGGTAGAGGTTGTTGAGGCTTCACTACCACCTAGAAAAGGCAAGCCAAGACTAAGTTAAAGCAAATCTTTAACTTTGGATTAAAGTAAAAGCAAGTTCGTAAACTAACACAAAATTATGGGTAGTTCTTGAGTTCCACGGCCGTGGAAGCTCAAGAACAGGCCGTGGATTAGGTTCGTCGGCGATTCTCTCTAACTCTCAGGGTCCAATCTGTTTACGATCGATCTATCATTATCTAAGCCACAGCTATCAACCCTTCACCTTAGAATTGTTAAAGGGTTTTAGCCAACAACAGTTATATTGATATCAAATTCAAGATTTAAGAGAATGAAAGATGAAAACTTCCGAAAACCTTTAATAAACTTCAAACTAATCTCAAATCCACAAATAAAGAACAATAACGTCAATTGATTTGGAATAATGCAAACAATCACAATCTTAGATAAGAACGAAGAACGGGATGTCAATCCGTCTTCAAATCAAACCTAAATGAGAAGCGAAATCTTCTTACGAACAATCTTCCGACTCTTCAACTCTTCCGTCAATCCGGAAATCTCAATAGCAAAGCGTAAATCTCTCAATCACAATCTCCGCCAAAATGCGAAATTAGGGCAAATCCAAGTGTAAGCGGAAGTGCGTTTAAGCGTAAGCGAAGGTGACGGAATCTCTCTTCGTCCGTCCTTTTATAGTGTAAGATAAAATATTGGCCCTGCCCAACTGCGTAGGAGATCGTGGCTTAAAGTGTGGCGAAAAAGATCGCCAAGATCACGGTCGTGGAAGGGTTCCACGACCGTAATTTAGAGCGTGGAAACTGTCACGGTTTGTTTCAATCCTTCCACGGCCGTAGAAGTTGCTGGAATGAACCACGCTTCCCTTGCCAAGGTTCCACGGCCGTGGACTTGAACGTGGAATGTAGTACGGCCGTATTTTAGAGCGTGGTTTAGGGGTAAACCGTAATTCTTCCTTTCTTCGTGCTATTCTTCAAGTTAGCACCTTCCTTAGCTCCTAGAGATGTCCTCAATCCTTGGACATACTCAATCAAACTCCATTCTCGCACAATCCGTTCGGAAATAGCTCTTAATTGCCTACAATCAACATAAAGCTTGTGTAGATCTCTATATCGACATTATAGACAAACTAACTCACAAATGCATCAATGCTTAATCAATGACTATCAATATGGATGAAATACACTTAGAAAACTTGCCTAAAATATCACAATATTTCATGTTAACACCTTTCCCGATGCTCGGCAAACCATCGTGACATGAATTGTCGTATCTCATCAAGCAATGCTAAAACCGGATATTCCCTCTCTTCTTTCATCAATGCGTCAACACACTCGGAGTTGTTATTGATCATGATATTGTACCTTTTTGCCGGTGAATGAACGTGCCCATATTTACAGCCCTATGTCATATAGCAGAGCTCCAATCGCTGGCTTCTCCTGTGAAGGAAAATTATCAGAATTGTACACAAAACATCTAATACTTAATGTACATAATTTAAATACATAAGGGTATTATGACAGTTATTATGTACATAACATACCGCAGAAATTTGTCCAAGTATTGCCATGCATTCAGATTCTTTACATCTCATGGCCACATCAATGAACAATTGTAGTATTCTGTTAGATCTTGTCATCTTTCTGAGATTCCCTTTAAGGTGCTAAATACAGTATCCATGAATTGCTTGCTTATAGTACGATGTTATACCCTTCTTGATTGAATTATGTCTATCTGATACAAACACAAGGTCGTCGTTGTCCGGTATAATGCGTACCATATTTTGGAAAAAAATTCTTAAGACGCATCATTCTCACTATCAACAATGCCAAATGCAATGAGATATATCTAGTGATTTGCATCTTGGGCAGTTGCAGCAAGCAACACTCCCCCGTACTTCCCACTACGATGTGTTACGTCTACTGTGATAACTTACAATAAATAACACATGTACATAATTTACATACACGAAACAAGAACACAAGATGATATTACATTGCATAAGAATATGTACCTTCCTCATCGATTTAAACCCTCTGATGGACTGACCGAATGCAAGAAATACATATTTGAAACGATTCTCATTGTCAAGCATAAGTGCAACAATTGATCCTTTATTGGCCTCCTCCAACATATATAAATAGGAAGGGATTAAGTTGTAATTATCCTCAGACGTTCCTCTAATCATATCTTTCACTTCTTCTTGGGCCTTCCAACACTTCCAATAACTAGCATCAATACGGTTAAACTTTTCATTACCGTTACTATCTGATTTACCGAAGGTAACTTCTTCGAGTTGGCATACCTGCACAACACACGAGCTACATATGTTATGTACATAACAAATTATATTGTAAGAAAAGATAAAGTAACATACGTTGTTTTCACTTTCTCTGCTATGACGTGGTAGGAAGCACCCCTGTTACCAGTTCACCTCAATTGATACGAACATGTGTGTGTAGAGACAACCTTTGTTGTTGTAAAGATACTTGATTCACCAAGCATACTGAAACGAACTCTCCCTTTTCATGCTTCATCAATACATATTGTAGTGACTACCTTCCTCTTCAACTTAACAATCTTATACTATGAACATTCCGATATTGAATGCAGACACAATGCGTTCTTCAACTCAGTTTTTGTACGATATGTTTTTCCAACAAAAAGTTCATAATAGTTTCTTGCAGGCACATAAGATTTGCTTTGACGAACTATTGCCATGGATTCATTCCCCGTAACATCTACATTATCGTTGTCTAACACACTTGACGTATTTGTACACAACTCAATTTGTGACAACCCGTTGTCAAGATAGTCCATAGTAGTTCTCAAGCAATCGAGCTCGTATCCATGACACCAGATACCTTCATCTACATTATGTACAACGACTAACTCCCCTCCAGTAGGCTTATGTAGTTCTAATGTAGTGATACACAATGGAATACTCCACTTAAACTCTTGGAGTTCATTTATCCGGATAAATGTATCCAAATCATCCCGTGTTGTAAGATCAAATGATTTCAGTCTTGGATTGAAAGGATTCTTGTACGATAGGTCCACAACAAATTCCGATAGAGAAATTCCAAATTGACATGCAATCTTATTCTTCAAATCGTCAAAAGTGCAAGATAATTCAACAAGCATAGGTTTACTTGTATCATTTCCATTGTATGTCCATTCATCGGTCAACAGTTCCCATTCCCCCCGCAATATAAGGAGAAAACACTCGTCATCAATGGTTCACAAACGGACTGACATACAAGGAACATAAGAAAGTGATACATAAGTATATAAATGTACGTAATATAAATAGAAACATAAAACTGACCCATATATGATAAGAACACAAGTATACATACGGATGATAGCATGAAATATGACGTTATTTTAGGCACATGTTTTGGTTCTTTTTCCCCTTCTTTTGTGTATATGGATATTAGTTTGAAGTATTTATGAGCACATTTACCTATTATGTTGGTATAGAGATCTACACAAGCTTTGTTGTGTTTTTAGGTGAATAAAGGCTTGGATTGGAGCATAATTAGAGTATGTAGGAGTGACTGATCTTGCTAGACATCAAGAGGATGCATTGGAGTAGCTAAGGAAGGAGTATGAGTAGAAAGCTTTGGGAAACAAAGGCTTGTACGTAGATTTTGGAGATTCCACGGCCAAGTTCAAGGAACCACGGCCATGGTTTTGGAAT
The DNA here is from genome assembly GCA_033239125.1 of Fagopyrum homotropicum. NCBI lineage: Eukaryota > Viridiplantae > Streptophyta > Magnoliopsida > Caryophyllales > Polygonaceae > Fagopyrum > Fagopyrum homotropicum. The sequence goes on along the minus strand of BSWB01000004.1, from coordinate 57,531,919 downwards.
TTAATTTAATTATGGCCATCAAGGAACATGTCGTAGGCTCCCACGGTTATTTTCACGGCCGTGGAAATTTACTCTTGGCCTGATTCTTCTAACGGTTGTCACGTGTCATATTTGCCACGTCAGTACCGGTTACATGCCTTTTGTAACCTTATTTTCTCCTATTAAAAGGATGAAGGAAGAGAGAAAACGGATCCCTCGGTATATCCGGCGCTAAACCACACTAGAGAGAAGTTGAGATCATTTGGAAGATTACATTGTGAGAAGATTTTGGAAGGAAGATTTGGAGAAGTACGTGCTTTGATATTGCGGAGTTGGAAGATCTTAGAGTTTCACTTTGAAGGCGGATTGACATCCCGTCCTTCTTGTTCATTAAGATTGTGAGAGATTTCTGACTCTATTCTATATTCATTGAACACAAGTTACGGTTTTGAGTTTGATTGAGATTGGTTTTGCGTTTGCTATTGAGATTTCAAGGTTTTATATTTTCTGTCTTTTAATCTTGATTATTGATTTGAAGACAATGATTGTTGGATAAAACCCTTAAGTGATTTTAAGGTGAAGGGTTGATAGTTGTAGCATAGATGATGATAGATTGAACCAAAACAGATTGCACCCTGATAGTTGCGAGAAACCTCGCCGTCGTACTTTTTCACAACCTGTTCTTGAGTTCCACGGCCGTGGTTCTTCAAGATCTGACCGTGGTTATCCTCTGTCGTACGTGTTTTGCTTTTGCTTTAATCCAAAGTTAAAGATTTGCTTTAACCTAGCCTTGTCTTACCTTTTCTAGGTAGTAGTATTAGTGAGACTCAACATCCTCTACTTTGATTTCGAGTGTCACAACCTTAACCTTTTTGGCTTATCTTTAATTCCTTTGGGTTTGGGCATGGGTATTTGAGAGTTTAATCTTGTCCTTAGACCATCTTTATAACGAGACTCAACATCCTTTATTAAGAGAGCCTTTGAGTGAGATATATGGGTTTGGAACTTCACCGTACAACACCCTACCTTAGATCTATACCTTTGCAATCCTAACTCTGTCCCTTTATCTTTAGAACATCTTGAATCGAGTGCCAATATTGGATACCTAAATCTTTAGAATCGTTGTTTTCCCATTAATCTTTAAAAAAGCTTCATTATTTTGCTAGACAATTTAGTAACTGAAATTGATCCCCCAAATCCCTGAGTTCGACTCTGGAATTCTTGCTTTACTATACCGATCCGTACACTGCGGGTTCACTTTGTTTGATTTCAGATATTATAAATTTAAGACTTTGCATGTACATTTTTGAGTGAACAAGTTTTTAGCGCCGTTGCCGGGGATTTGGTTTAGGCCAAGTTCGGTTGTCCGTCTTGGGAGCTTTTGCTCTTGTTATTTGATCTATCTACCTTAGTGATTTTGCATATTTCTCTTTAGGTATATGTGAAGGTCTTAATCTGAGAAAGACCTCATTCCTTTTGATCCTGAACCGGAGAAGACTCTCAAGAAACGGTTAAGGGAAAAAAAGATGGCTGAACACAATGGGAAGAACCTCCAAGCTGAGTTGGATGAAACTCGAGCTCTCCTTAATGAAAGTGAAAGGAGACTTCTTGAAGAGAAAGCTATAGGTCATGCTGATAGGGAGCGAATGCAAATTCAAATGGATGAAATCCGGGCGATGGTATTACAATCAAATTCGGATAAAGGCGCCAAGGATAAGAGAGATGAATTATCCGATGATGATATGCCTGAGCTGGAAGACATACCACTTAATCCACCATTTAATCCTCGTGTCTACATCGATCCTCACGTTCATGTTAGAGATGCGAGAGCTGCTAATGTTGTGGCTGAGCTGCGAACTCTTGGACAACGAATGAATCCGAATCAGCTGTCGTGCCGTTTAGGCATGAATCTTGGAGATCTAGATGAGAATGACTATGGGTTTCGCCCTCAAGTCATTACTATGATCCGCCAAAGTCAGTTTGGTGGAATGGAAGCTGAATCTCCACATCAACATTTGCAGAATTATGATATTCTTATGGAGACTTTGAAGCCTCCCAGAGCAATCAACAACAACTATAAGTTGAGACCGTTTTTTTCTATTTGAAGGACAAGGCCTTAAGTTGGTATCAAGCTCTTCCAGCTGGAAGATTTAATACATGGGAGGATATGACTTCGGAATTCCTCACCAAGTTCTTTCCGCCATCCAAAACAGCGGAGTTGAAAGGTAAAATCAATGCCTTTGCTATGAAACCTAATGAATGTTTGTTTAAATATTGGGAAAGGTTTCAAGATCTTCTGTTGGATTGCCCTCACCATGACATTTCAAACTTGGAATTACTGGAGATTTACTACAATGGAATGGATGTGGAAACGCAATTCAAACTTCAATCCATTTCTTGTGGAACTTTTATGGATATGAGAGAAGATGATGCTTGGGATTTTATTGAGAAGCAAGCTCTAGTGATTGAGAAGTACTCCCATAGGAAGATTGAGAGTGGGAATCGAGATTCCGGAGAGCCAAGAGCAAGGTTAAATCTAGCAGCCCAAGCTAAAAATTTCTCCCTCAACAATGAGACCAAGGAGCTGAAATAAATTTTGAAGTCCAACCTTCAATCGAAAAAGGAGCAAGACATTGACGATCTAGGAAGGGAGAACAATCAAGGGAATAGGAATAACAACCAGAACAACCATTGGAACAACAACAACAACAACAACGAGAACTTCAACAACAATTAGAGATTCAGCCAACATAATCCCGGTAATCCTTATTCCCATGCTGAAAATTCACTAACACCTCCTTCTTCTTCTTCTACACCTTTGAAAAGTCAGGGACATGCTTCATCTAATTCAAACCAGTCGGAGAAGGACAAGTTTGATGCGATGATGGAAACAATCTTAGGGAAGATGCAAGGAATGGAGAATTCCATAACTTCGATTTCTAAAGCAGAAAAAGCTTTGAAAAATCAAGTGTTCAGCAAGGCTGGAGAAGTTCTTAGAGATCAAGGGAAGCTTCCCGGAAAAACGGAGGAGAATCCGAAAGGGACAGTGATGGCAATTCCAACAAGAAGCGGTGTAACAACCACCGACTCGTAGCCCACATTCGTTGAGGTTTCCGTTGAAAAGGAGGAAGAAAAGGAGAAGGAAGATGTCTATGTTCCTCCTCCTGCTTATAAACCAGCTTTGCTGCACATTAATATACCTTTTCTTGATGCGATTTTAGGTATGCCAGCTTATGGGAAGTTCTTGAAGGAGATACTCTTTAACAAGAGGAAGCTTGAAGATTTTGGTGAAGTTAAGATGAGTTCGGAGTCTTCAGAGCTCATTAAAACAGTGACGGAAAAGATGCCCCCAAAGCTACGAGATCCGGGGTCATTTTGCATACCAATAGGAGTAAGAGAAGTCACATATGATGCATTTTGTGACTTGGGAGCTAGTGTGAGCATCATTCCACTTGCTTTGTGTGAGAAGGTTGGTTTAGGTGAACCTAAACCGGTGAAGATGACGTTGTATATGGCGGATCGATCCATTACTCGACCCGTTGGCATCATTGAAGACGTCACGGTTAAGCTTGGTAAATTCTATATTCCTATAGACTTTGCTGTGCTTGACATTCCTGCAGATTGTCCGGTGCCAATCATACTTGGGAGACCTTTTCTTGCAACTTCCGGCTGTATGGTTGATTGGATGAATGCTAGATTAGCCTTTGACATTGGAGAAGATAAAGTTGAATTTGTTCTCTCAACTTTGACAAAAGAACCAACACTTGGAGAGGATATGTTCAACATATATGATGAGGAGGATTCTAGAGAGGAAGTGAGTTCGATCTTGTTCAAAGATCCGTTACAAAAGGTTATAACCATGAGTATCAATGAAAAGGATCGGAAGAGGACTGTAATGTTGAGGTTGAGGCCTTGGAAGAGTTAGAAGAGATGCACATTGAAGAGTTGCACGATGGCTCGGAAAACACCAGAAACCACGGGTCATCGGTGTTTTCCACGGGCGTGGTTTCATTAATTCCACCCGTGGAAATATATGTCGAGAGCGACCACTCGAATTACACTAAGAACCACGGAAAAAAAATACACTTTTCACGGAAGTGGAAGTAATAGTGGTGCCGTGGAACTTGAAAATTCTGAAGAAGGTTCCGTTCTTTCTACAAATGTTCTATCTTCTTCTTCTATCACTTCCACACCCTTGGAGACATCCAAGGAGACCTCGGATAGCCCTCACAACACACCAAAGACATCTACAACCTTGGAATTGAAGCAACTTCCCGCATATCTAAGGTACGCTTTTCTTGGTTCTAACTCTACGTTTCCCGTTATAGTTAGTTCTAGTTTAAGTTAAGATGAACATGATAGGCTTATGATTCTTTTAAATAAACATAGGAAAGCTTTAGGCTACACCATAAAAGATCTTGTAGGAATTAAACCATCTTTACGTATGCACAAGATACTAATGGAAGAGGATTATAAGCCTTCACGTCAACTTTGACGACGGTTAAATCCGATCATGAAAGTGGTCATGAAGAAGGAGATCCTTAAATTGCTTGATGTAGGTATCATATTCCCGATATCGGATAGCAAGTGGGTAAGTCCAGTTCAAGTTGTCCCAAAGAAGGGATGAATGACCGTTGTAGCTAACAAGAACAACGAACTCATTCCAACAAGAACGGTGACGAGATGAAGAATGTGTATAGACTATCGCAAGCTGAATAAGGCGACAAGGAAGGACCACTTCCCGCTGTCCTTCATTAGTCAAATGCTTGAGAGGTTAGTGCAACATTCTTATTTTTGCTATCTTGATGGTTATAGTGGTTTCTTTCAGATTCTAATTCAACCGGACGATCAAGAAAAGACAACATTCACATGCCCATGGGGTACGTTTGCTTATAGGAGGATGCCATTCGGATTGTGCAACGCTCCAACCACCTTTCAAAGGTGTATGATGGCCATCTTCTCAGAGTACATTAGGGAAATCATGGAGGTTTTTATGGATGATTTTTCTGTTTATGGTTCCTCATTTGATAATTGTCTTGCTAACCTATCTCTTGTTCTACAAAGATGTGAAGACACCAACCTAGTTCTAAATTGGGAGAAGTGTCATTTTATGGTTATGGAAGGCATTGTTTTAGGACACTTGATCTCTAATAGAGAGATTGAAGTTGACAAGGCTAAGATTGAGACAATAGAAAAGATTCCTCCTCCATCTTCGGTGAAGGGGATTAGAAGTTTTCTAAGCCATGCTGACTTTTATAGGAGATTCATTAAGGACTTTTCAAAAATGTCTAAACCATTGACTAATCTATTGATGAAGGATGCTATTTTTGAATTTTCGAAAGAATGTTTAGATGCTTTCTACAGGAATCGAGAAGCTTTAATCTCAGCCCCAATAATTCAGCCTCCGGATTGGAGTCTTCCATTTGAGGTCATGTGCGATGCAAGTGACGTAGCAGTGGGAGCGGTGCTTGGACAAAAGAAAGATGGACGCACTCATGCCATCTATTATGCTAGTAAAACACTAGATGAAGCTCAACTCAACTACGCCACAACAGAAAAGGAATTTCTTGCTATTGTATATGCATTTGAAAAGTTTCGTTCTTATCTGGTAGGAGCGAAGGTGATTGTATACACGGATCATTCAGTCATTCGGTATTTGCTTGCCAAGAAAGATGCAAAACCAAGGCTGATAAGATTGATTCTTCTCCTTCAAGAGTTCGATCTTGAAATTCGTGACAAGAAAGGATCCGAAAATTCTGTTGCGGATCACATAAGCCGTCTACTACATGTTACCAATGAGGAACTTCCTATTGATGAATCTTTCCTGGACGAACAATTGAATCTAATAGAAGAGTGCATTGATCATATTTCTAGAGGTAACGAACCTTGGTTTGTTGATTTTGTAAATTATTTGGTTTGTCAGGAAATACCTCCTGGACTATCCTACGCTCAAAGAAAGAAGTTCTTTAAGGATGTCCGCCAATACTATTGGAATGAACCTGTACTCTACAAGAGAGGTCCAGATGGCATCATTAAAAGATGTGTGCCTGAAGATGAAATGCAAAGTGTCATTCGTCATTTCCATTCTCTTCCTTGTGGAGGACACGCTAGTTCTCATAAGACTAGCGCTAAGGTATTGCAATCCGAATTCTTTTGGCCTACATTATTTAAGGATGTGAAAACCTTTGTTGCTTGTTGCGATGCTTGTCAAAGAACATGGAACATATCTAAGAGGAATGAAATGCCTCTCAACAACATCCAAGAAGTGAAGATCTTTGACGTTTGGGGAGTTGAATTCATGGGACCATTCCCATCATCTTGTGGTAACCAATACATACTTCTAGCTGTAGATTATGTTTCAAGAAGGGTTGAAGCTATTGCTTCTCCAACTAATGATGCGATGGTGGTTGTTAAGTTCTTTCATCGAACTATTTCCCCAAGGTTTGGGACACCCCAAACCATCATTGGTGACGGAGGATCACACTTCATCGGCCGTCGATTTGAAGCTCTACTGGCTAAGTATGGGGTGACTCACAAGATCGCCACACCTTACCATCCGCAAGAAAGTGGGAAAGTGGAGATTTCCAATAGAGAGATCAAAGGAATTCTGGAGAAAACGGTGTCTAGGACAAGGAAGGATTGGCACAACACCGTACAATCTTATGTATGGGAAGTCTTGTCATCTTCCGGTGGAGCTGGAATACAAGGTGTATTGGGCTGTCAAGTGGTTGAACTTTGGCATGAAGGAAGCGGGAGAGAAACGTCTCTTGGATCTCAATGAGCTAGAAGAACTCTGCTTGAAGGCCTATGAAAACGCCAAGATTTACAAAGAGAGAGTGAAGCGTTGGCATGATAAGCACATCAGTCTGAAAGACTTCAAAGAAGGAGACCTTGTTCTTCTCTTCAATTTGAGACTTCGACTCTTTTCTGGTAAGCTTAAATCTCGTTGGATAGGGCCTTATGTTATTAAACACGTTTTTCCCCATGGTGCAGTTGAAGTATGGGTGAGAAGTGCGGAAGTTTCAAAGTGAATGGCCAACGACTCATGAAGTACTCGCCGGAACTCCAAACTGAGGAAGTTGCACCGATTCTCCTCACTTAAGCACAAAGGATTGGTCTAGCTACAGACCTAAAACAAAGCGCTACTTGGGAGGCAACCCAAGGTAATGCATTATTGTTTTTCTTTTTTGTTTTCATAGATTAGATTAGTGTAGATCGTTTTTGTTTGTTTTTCGTTGGTTTCTTTCAAGTATGTCTTATGTCTTTGGATGTCAGGCTCGAAGAACAACCAAAAAGAAGTGAAGAAAGTCAAAGGATTGACGAGTTTGTATTTTTGGCAGAAAAAAGGATTTCCACGGGTTTAATTGCAAAACTACGGCCGTGGTTTATTTATTTTAGGCCGTGGAGAAGCATGTCGAGAGCAGCCAAAGAAAAAATGCAAAACCACAGCTAAGGACATAATTCTACGGCCGTGGAAGTAATAGAGAGGCCGTGATTTTTGAAATTTTGAGGGGGCTATATAAGTTCTTCTTCTTCACAAACCACAAACCTTTACGCTCTTCTCCACACCTCTCTTCCATGCCCCAACACCTCAAAAGAAAATCCTTCATTCGGCGATCGTTTTGCACGATTCATCGCTCCAAATTGAAGCAAACTTCATTCTAGTACGGATTGTGACAAAAAACAATACTAACATTCAACAATCGGGCAAGATTTTGGATTTCTTCAAATCCAAAACCTAGGTTTTCTCTCAACTCTAGCATTGGTTGATTTCCTTCGTTTTCTTCAAAGATCTTTGGGAGAACTGAACGGAATTGAACTTAGAATTAGTTTAGGACTGCTGTTGTTGAGATTGTTGTAGAATTTCTGGATTTTTGAGCAAGATCGTGCATTTCCACGGGCTTCCGTACAAAACCGCGGGTGTGGTTTCATCAAGAACGGGTCGTTGTTTTTGAAAAATATTTAGAACGCGCAAATCAAATCGAAATAAAAAGAAAGGAGGCGAAGGCTCCTCTTCCCAACCCCCTCCCGCTCCTCAACCAACCCCTAGGCTCCCTACAATCCATGAGGACCATAAGAAAGCTTACCGAAAGATCCATGAGCGAAAGGTTATGGCCCCTAAATACATTGTTCTTGAAGAGTTTCAGGATTTGCATGTGATGAATGATCTTAGATGGATGCTTGATAGGGCTGGACTTACTCAATTTGTAGGCATTAGGGAGGATGCCTATGAGGAAATTACAATGGAGTTTTTGAGTTCTTTGACCATAGTGCCGTGAATCGAATGGTCTCCTTCCGTTTGATGAACCACACTCATCACTTTACCATAGCTCAGTTTGGCTCTTTCTTCGGTTTTGGTGAGACCTTTAATGGGACATTTCCTAGGAGCTCTCGCGCTAGAGAGTTTTGGGAGGAAATTGCTATGGTAGTGGGTTCCAAGGACCATTGCAAACCCGGAGATTCGAAGGCCAAACTGATTTATAACCTATCCTTCAAGATTGCCCATATGATCCTCTCCGAGTGCCTTTTCCCTAGGACCGAGACTCCCTAAAAGCTTAAGGTTGATGAACTTTAATCCTTAATTGTATGGCGGCCGGTGTTACTCTGGATTATGCCACTATGTTTGCTGCTACTCTTAGCAAGATCAGAAATAAAGTTAAGGGGAATATTGGTTATGGTGGGATGGTTACACACATAGCAAAGCAGTTGGGACTTGACTATTCGGCTTGTGAGTTGGCAGCTTCTACGAGGCCTCTAGGGCTTAAGGGCTTCATGACTCGGGGACTCTTGATTCCCCGCCACCGAGGTCCACCATTTGTCTCCATGCCTTGGGGAGACAAGGGAGGACGAGACATTCCATGGAGCGCTGATTACTCCATCTGGGATCGACAAAACTAGAAGGCAACTTTTATCCCGATGCATGCCAACCTCCTTGGAGCTCCTGCCTATTACCCCGAGGATGAGCCTGCTGCTGTTGATGAGGAAGGTGATGAGGAGATGGGTGGTGATGAGTTTCAGGATGCTGGAGGTGTTGAGCAGGCTTTTGGATATTTTCCGGATCAACCGGTGGATTTCCAAGAGCCGCCTAGGATATCTACCTACTAGTAGCGACCTTCCGCTTCTTCTTCTGCCCGGCGTGCCAGCGTGAGTGAGATGCCGACTTGGATGGATGCACCTCCAACATGGATGAATGCTCCACCATCTTTGATGGGAGCGCCGCCGAAGTGGATGGTGTAGCGGCCAACATGGATGGACGAGCAGCCGGGATGGGTCACCGGACTTACACAAAGAATGGAGGCACTTGAGACCCGCTTCAATGCAGCTAAGGATGACCGCTGTGACAACATAAGGATCCTCCGAGACGTTTAACGGCAGCATTTTGGGCGTCCACACGACCCAAACTTCTACCCGTTCCCACCACTTCCACCACCTATGTGATGACTTGATCGGTTTGAGTTGCTCCACCGCCTTTGTGAGTTTCTTTATTCTTTTTCTTTTTCTTTTTTTGCACATTAGGGACAATGTGTATCTTAAGTATGGGGTGGAGTATAATTCTCTTGTGAGGTAATAACTTGACATATTGCTTCGTTCTTATCCATGAACACTTGCATCTTTTATTTTCTTGTCACACATTTCCTTCTTGTCTTGCATTTTAAGCTTTGAAAAACCCATAAAAATTTGAAAATCTTTGAAGATATTGTGCTTCTAGGATTGGAAAAGACCTCAATGATGAATTTTCTTGTGGATTGAATTTTTGATGACGTTTATGTGCTTGATTTGAATTGTGAATTGTGAGAAATTGAGTATGTTGATTGATCTTCTTGCAAGTTTCATAATGTAAAAATTCTTGTCTAAATCATGTTGAGGAATGAAAACTGAAATCGCATTACAAGTTCTTGCACTTCTTTTTAAATTGTTTAAGGCGCTTCAATTTTCTTGCTTCTTCTTTATTCATTTAGCTCCTCAATGAAACTTTTGCCTCCTTTACCTATGTGGGAATTAGGAAGATTGTAACTTTTGGCATGATTGATGTGGGAGGGCCATGAAAGAAAAAATTGTGCTTTCAAAGTATAGAAAAATAGGTTTGGGGACGTTGAACATGAGGATGAGTAACTCGACACCATTCACATAGCCGGGTGTTTGTGTCTTGCCAAAGTCCGAATGAACGATTGTCCTAACGGAATATGGTATGTCTATCAAGGGTTTGAGGCATCTCGAAAATTGAGAATCGCCGATCTCCTAGGCTTCGGTTTTTGTGCACCGCTGTCCATACTTCTAGAAAGCAAAGTAAAAGAAAAGTTCACATGCAAAGCATGTTTGGGAAGCAATGTTCTTCAAGCTTGTGTTCTGTACTCCATTTTTCCAGATTTCGCACCACATTACCTTATGAAAAATCCTACCCATCCACGTTTCTTGACCTTTACTTGAAAGTCCTTAAGATCTTTGGATTTTTGTTTGGCTTAGTGATCTAAATTGGATTTCTACATGATTAATTTTGACATTACTTTGGGTTATGATGTTTGTCTTGAAGCTTTTGCAATGTATGACATGATTCGTTTTGTGTACATAGAAGTTTTCAAGGAAAAATGAAGTAAGTTTTGAGAGCGATCTATTGAATAAAAGCACAATACCAAAAAGATTTATTTTCCCTTGTTTTGCATTCATATTTCATCCTACTTTATATTCTAGCTTTTGAAAACCTTGCTTGGGGAAAAGCAAGAGACAAGTATGGGGTATTTTGATAGCATAAAATATGACGTTATTTTAGGCACATGTTTTGGTTCTTTTTTCCCTTCTTTTGTGTATATGGATATTATTTTGAAGCATTTATGAGCACATTCACCTATTATGTTGGTATAGAGATCTACACAAACTTTGTTGTTTTTTTAGGTGAATAAAGGCTTGCATTGGAGCATAAATGGAGTATGTAGGAGTGATTGATCTTGCTAGACATCAAGAGGATGCATTGGAGTAGTTAAGGAAGGAGTATGAGTAGAAAGCTTTGGGAAACAAAGGCTTGTACGTAGATTTTGGAGATTCCACGGCCAAGTACAAGGAACCACGACCGTGATTTTGGAATTTAATTTAATTATGGCCGTGGAGGAACATGTTGTAGGCTCCCACGGTGATTTCCACGGCCGTGGAAATTTACTCTTGGCCTGATTTTTCTAACGGTTTCCACGTGTCATATTTTCCACGTCAGCAGTGGGTACGGGCCATTCGTAACCCTATTTTCTCCTATAAGAAGGCCAAAGGAAGAGAGAAAACGGATCCCTCGCTACATCCGGCGCTAGACCACGCTAGAGAGAAGTTGAGATCATTTGCAAGATTACATTGTGAGAAGATTTTGGAAGGAAAATTTAGAGAAGTACGAACTTTGATATTGCGGAGTTGGAAGATCTTAGGGTTTTACATTGAAGGCGGATTGACATCCCGTTCTTCTTGTTCTTTAAGATTGTGAGAGATTTCTCACTTTATTCTATATTCATTGAACACAAGTTACGGTTTTGAGTTTGATTGAGATTGGTTTTGCGTTTGCTATTGAGATTTTAAGGTTTTATCTTTTCTTTCTTTTAATCTTGATTATTGATTTGATGACAATGATTGTTGGCTAAAACCCTTAAGCAATTCTAAGGTGGAGGGTTGATAGTTGTGGCATAGATGATGATAGATTGAACCAAAACAGATTGGACCCTGAGAGTTGCGAGAAACCTCGCCGTCGTACCTTTCCACGACCTGTTCTTGAGTTCCACGGTTGTGGTTCTTCAAGATCTGACCATGGTTTTCCTCTGTCGTATGTGTTTTGCTTTTGCTTTAATCCAAAGTTAAATATTTGCTTTAACCGAGTCTTGGCTTACCTTTTCTAGGTAGTAGTGAGACTCAACATCCTCTACTTTAGTTTCGAGTGTCACAACCTTAACCTTTTTGGCTTATCTTTTATTCCTTTGGGTTTGGACATGAGTATTTGAGAGTTTAATCTTGTCCTTAGACCATCTTTATAACGAGACTCAACATCCTTTATTGAGCGAGCCTTAGGGTGAGATACATGGGTTTGGAACTTCACCGTACAACACCCTACCTTAGATCTATACCTTTGTAATTCTAACTCTGTCCCTTTATCTTTAGAACATCTTGAATCGATTGCCACAATAGGATACCTGAATCTTTAGAATCGTTGTTTTCCCATTAATCACTACAAACGCTTCATTATTTTGCTAGATAATTTACGAACTGAATTTGATCCCCCAAATCCTTGAGTTCGACTATGGAATTCTTGCTTTACTATACCGATCCGTACACTGCGGGTTCGTTTGCTTGATTTCAGTTATTATAAATTTAAGACTTTGCACGCACACTTTTGAGCGAACAACGGATCAATACACAAAAATCCACGTTTTTCACAAACTATGTCTTTCACAGAATAAAGCATATAACTATGTACATAAACTTCACTTTCCTACAATTCATCTAATTATGTACATAAGCGTTCACATAATGATTTTCATACATAAACACGAACAATATACTTCTTCGAGCAAAGCATTCGATTTTGTACAAATTTTTACACAAAATAGCATGTATTTCAGATTGAAATAATCGCCGCTGTACATATGGTTAACAAGGTTAGACAGAATGAAGACGAATTTAGCGTATACATAAATGATTCATCAGAATCCAATTTCGTTCCAAAGAGGAGAAACATAGACTTACCAGGATCGGAAAATGTTGTCGATGATGTTGAACCCAAGCAGATAAAAAGTCTTATTGTTTCAAAAATTGCTCACTTGTGTAGATCAAAAACTTAATGCAACGAATTAAAAACTTGTGTTAGAAGGTTAAAACATTGCGTGGAGATTGGTTGTTGTGCGTATGATGTCGATTGATCCGTGAGGAAGAAGATGCAGATGAAGAACGTAACAGATACTTTCCTAGAATAACGGCGTCAGAAGATATTTACTTCCCATAATTATATAAATTTATTGCGTACTAATTGGAGAGAGAAAAATTCTTATTTCCTTAATATCTCTCCTTATTTTAATAAATCTTTTTGTGTAATATAGAGGGGCCTATTTTGTACACATTATTAACTTGGGGCTCTTTATATGCTCATGGAAACAAAATATACCTACTCTCCCATTTACCCTTATTTATTTGATACATTAAAAAACTAATAAGGTTGATTAACCGGTAAAAAGTGAGTATGGGATTTTACAAATTTTTATATTTTTGTTAGAATAAAAAGAAGTAAAATGGACAGACTTTTTTTTGAAAGAAAATAAAATAACCCTTTGGTACACTAACAAAATAATGAAGTTGATTAACGGGTAAAATTCATTCCTACCACTAAATTTTCGATTCAAGCACATCGATTAGTAACTTGTAAAAGAACTAGTAAATGAAATTATAAACATGGCTTATAAGCTATATATACTTAGTGGTCACTAACCTAGTAAACAAGTATAAACAAGTAATTTATAATGAACTTATAAACAAAGATGCATTCGGGGAACCAATATAAAAGGATACTTGAGATTGAGGTCGAGGAATAGAGGAGAACTCAGTCCACCGCCGTTGAGACGCAGTCGGAGGGAAGACGTGGTCGGAGAGAAGACGTGGTTGGAGAGATGACTAAAGACGTGGTCGGAGAGAAGACGTTGTCAGAGAACAAACTATAGTGAGAGAATAAAGACGTGGTTGAAGAAGAAGAAGAAGAAGAAGAAGAGGTCGGACTAATGCTCCTAGCGATAAAGAAGAAGCGAGAAGGTAGAACCAAAAAGGCCAAAACCCTAGGTTCCTAACAATTAGGGGTCGGCAACAAATCAATCCGATCCAACCCGATCCGAATACCCGGATATTCAAATAGAAATTTTTAGAATTCCCCAATCCGATCCATATCCAGCAGATAATAAAAACAAAACTTTTATTGAGAAACGTATCTTATAAATAATATTCAAAACTACACAGAAAAATGAACTTAATAATACAAAATAATAATAAAAACAGAACTTTCATGTTATTATTAAATATTGTGAGAAGTCAATTAACTATTTTTAAGTAAATAAAAGTAAATTAATTGTAATTTTTTAAAAAAAAATATTATGAATAATAATTACACAAGAAAAACAAAATTAATAATTACAATATAGTAATAAAAATAAATATAAAAATAAAATTTCTAAAATGAAAATATTGTCTCATATCTATATGTTACATAAAAGTCTTTAAACCACGTGTCATTCTCTTATACATCTAATGACATTATTTATTATATATCTTTTAATCACTAATTACATCTGTTACGTTACTGAAATTTAGATATTCTTACCATATAAGTCAAGCTGAAATAAAATATTTTTAATCTAACAAGGTAATATATAACTAATTGATATTTTGCCTTTTAATTACATTTTAATTTTCATAAAAAAAAATTATGTATTCCTTTCCTAATAAAATTAATTGGGTAGATTTTATATCAAACTTAATTTTTAAACTACCGAAAAATATAATATGTTACCTTTATAATAAACCAAAGAAAAATATACTTTTTTAATTATAATAGTTAAAAATAAAATTATAAAAATGTATTTCACGTTAATTAAAAAAAAATAGACATGCAAAGTACGGGAATTACACTAGTATATATATATATATATATATAGTCAAATTCCTTTTATGAGACCGATTTTATATAAAAAATGGTAATTTGCTAAGAAAAAATAACCATAGTTATAATTATCATAATCATTATTACTTATATTATTAAGAGACATATCTTATGCCTAACATGATCAAAAGAGTTAGACTTATATATAAGACATCATTAAATAGTTATATAGTATGTAATGTGTGTAATTAATAATCTTGTAGTAAACGAGAAGTTAAAATTGAAAATTATATATTTATATTATATTTAATATCTTTAAAAAATAAATTTATAGAATTAAAATAGAAATGTAAATTTTATTTGGATCTAAATTTATTTATATCATTTCCCTATGAAGTCTTTACGAAAACTTATTATGCCAAAAACTTACTAAAATTATAATTATAATTTATTTATAATAATGAAAAACTTATATTTAAAACTTTACCAAATACCTTATATTTAAGAAGGGGGCTAAGAGTCGAAATTAAAGCTCGTTATAGACTATAATATTTAATATGTATTGTAAATTATATTTTATAAAAATGAATATATGGAATTGAAGTAAAATCTTATTTGAATCAAAGTTTAATAAATTATAATTTTAAAGAAGCCGATTCATAACGATAGTTCTAAAAATGTTAGTTAACACATTTATTATTATTTATATGAACGATGAACTTATCTTTAATAATTTATGGTATATATTTTGTCTTTGCTTTGTTTTATAAAACAAAGACATTTTTCCTTAAAAAACTATTATATATCAATTTGAAGACGTTAGAAATATGAACATATTTATAAAACAACATGATAATATTTATAAAACAATAGTAAAAAATGATCATATTTATGAAACAATAATTTAAATTATGAATATTTGAAAAAATGTGCGTATGCATGTTATAAATAAAATGAACATGATTCATTCATATTTTTGCCTAAACTAGTCGTGACGCGCGTCCTTCGCAGCGCGCCGTAGATGAAATCAAAAATTGCACTCGTAAATGAAATCGGTAATCGTTCGGCTCCCTCACCGGATGTGGGTAAATGACTGATGAGCAAGAGAAACCTAATTACCCATAAGATGGCACGTCATAATGAGGTCCTTTTGTTGAAATTTGATTTAGTGCACGCGCCTAGTATATTAAAAAGAAGAAGTTTTTGAGCGTCGGAAATTGAATACGGGAAAATGAACCGTTTATTAACAACATGCATATGCGTCTAGTTTTCCTTGACGAGAAGACTTGATTAGTCCCCTGAAAGATATCACAAGCCTAGTTAAACAAAATATTAAGTAAACATATAGCATGCTCGCACTCAACCTGTTACTATCTTTCATTAAGGTTAATCCCTTTACTAATTCAACTTATGATTGTTACACGAGAATCGGTATGATCTCGCCTCCATCCCCTTTCACCAACAGCAATAGAACATATGTATCATTCTGTCACCTTCTAGACTGGTCGCGAGAGTACCTCCCAGTTTCCCCATTCTGAACTGGACAAACTGTAACCGCCCGGTTATAATACACTTGGGCCAATTTTGGTATAACAAGGTCAATCCTATTCCGGTTATCAGTTATAACAATAAACAACAACACAACCAAGCCAAAACAATCAAACAAAGATACGGAATGTAGCTAAGTTAGTCCAAGGGACTTACCTCACTCAAAGGTACTCAAAGGGTCAGCAAACAACTCAGTTTCCCTCCGAAAAGAAGAACGGAAAGCCTGTTCAACAAGGCATCACGAATCAGGAATCGAAACGATTGCTAGAAGTGTATAACTTCTAGTCTCCATGATCTCTAAGAGATCTCCACAAGTTAGTGTCATAAACCCTAGTCTGATAGATCACCAAGGGTCAACAACATCCACAAAAGCCAAGGAAAGGAACGAGTAAAACAAGGAAGGAAGCAGCTCATCAAAGACAGGGAGACTACATGAAGAACCGCAGGGGCAGCTGGACAAGACACAGGGGCGGCACTGCGAAGATCTGCAGGGGCGGCAAGGAGGAGGCACATGGGCGGTTTCTTGACATAAGTAATTGTCAGTCTTCTCTTTGACACCAAAACCACAACATGGGATCCAAAGCTTGATCCTTTGATCCGCACACGTCAAGACTCAACCAAGGGAGGCTTTTAAACATGAACGAATCAACAATGGAACACTCAACAAGAATCAAGACTCAAACTTGATTCTTGGAGAAGAAGAAAAGAGAAGAACAAAGGAAGAAAACGGAAACAAAAGGAAAAGGCCTACAACAACTCATGAACTTGATGAAGAGATCAGGGTAGAAGACATACATGTTCAGCAAGGGGAGAAGGGAAAATGGCTGCAACTCTTAAGATTGAAGAAAATCTATGCAAGAAACGCAAAAAAGAAGAGAGAGGGAATTTATAGAAAAGGGTTGGAGAGATAGAAGTGATAACTCCACCTTGATTATGAGTTGGTTATATTTATGATGGAAGACTTAAAAACATGTATCTAGTGGTTTTATGAACTAAAAAATATCGATCATGTTTCTAGATTGTTTGATTTGTGTTTGTTAAATGTGTGCAGACTTTGGAAAGCATTTTAAGGGGCCTTGAAATGGATTACAAGAGACAAGCAAGGGACTGAGCTGCAGCCTTGAAAGGAGTTTCAAGGGCCTTGAAAAGAAATACAAGGAGAACTCGAATGAAGACATTTCAACACTCAAAAAATTTGAACGGAGTTCCAAGGGTTTTTGAAAAGCGTTTCAAAGGACCTTGAAATGGATATCAAGGGACAAGCAAATTTTGAAATGGAGTTCAAGGGCCTTGAAACACGATACCACGGAAAATTCGGCTGGAGCATTTTTCAACGACAAATACTTTTCAACCAACGAAGATTCAAACCAAATCAAGCTTTACTACCATGGATTATAGGAAGATCTTCCAAGATTCAACAAGAAGATTTGGGTCACCAACAACAATATTATTCGAAGATTATATTGCGGCCTACAACGAAGAAGATCTTACAAGGTTTCTATACAAAGGATCACAAGATTTCTTCACAAAGGATCTCGGTCAAGTAAAGATGGATATCAACGATGCAACTATTTTAGCTCAACAAGAAGATCCTCAAATGGTGCAAGATCTTAGCTAACTAGAAGAACATTCAAGGAGAAAGGAGAAGATCTCGACCACCATGAAATGGCGAAAGATCTTAGATAACAAGAAGAACATTCAAGATGCAAGGAGAATATCTAGGCCACCATGAAAAGATCTCAGCAAGATCTTAACATTTGACGCAAAGGGATGAGGTTGTTTCACGATAGAAGATCTCAACGTTCAAAGGAAAAAGCTTCAACGACATTCCAAGAAGGCGAGGATCTAGAAGGTTATCAAACAAAGAAAGAAGATCGAGGATCTCCAACAAGAAGGATCTTTGAACATCACATTCAAGAGAGAGAAGATCAAAGATCTCCAACAAGAAAGATCTTTTAACGTTATAATCAAGGGAGAGAAGATCTAGGATCTCCAACAAACAAGATCTTCAACAACCAAGATCTTCAAACGGCATATCTTAAGCGAAGATCTAGGACTTCAACAAACAAGATCTTTAACCAACAAGATCTTCAACAACCAAGATCTCATATCCTAAGGAGAAGATCTTTGACTTTAACAACCAAAGATAACAAGAAGATCTCAGCACAAGATCTCCAACAAAAAGATCTCATAAAGATCTTAACAACCGAAGATAACAAGAAGATCTTGGCACAAGATCTCCAACGGATCTACAACAAGAAGATCTCAGATATTAAGAGAATATCTTCAACGGCTGATTTCCAAATAAAAGATTACGGTGATGAAGATATTCAACGAGCGTCAAAAAGAAGAAGAAGAAGAAGAAGAAGAAGAAGAAGAAGAAGAAGAAGAAGAAGAAGAAGAAGAAGAAGAAAAAGAGAGAAGATCTTGGAGAATCTACAACAAGCGTCAATGAACGGAAGCAAGAGAAGAACGACGACTACAACAACGGCTACTTTACCTTTAAACAACTCACGTTTTCTATGGAGGAATTTGAACGTTACAACATCCTTTTTAACGGCTACAAGAATCCTCATAGAAGACTATAAATGAAGATGAAGTTTAAAGATACAAGACACCAAAAGCGATCAATGAAACATATACGTCTTCAAGCTATCACCATCTTCATTCTTTCCACAAGTTTTCCTCTTCTTATAATCATAACGTCTATATTCTAGAGTGAGAAAAACACTTAAATCTTCATTGACATATCTAAAGAGTGTTATACTAGAGTATGTGTTACTCTACGAAGTAACTAGGCTATTATAGCAAGGTTAAGAGTTGGAGCTAGATCGTAGCATTGGCTACAATGAGAGAAGAAGGGGATTTCTTCTAATTTGTATCTAGGACTCTTTGAAGCTGATAATAGATAGTTAGATCATACGAATTTATCCTGGGACGGAGAGTAGGCTATTTAGAGCCGAACTTCGTAAACATATCCTTATGTTGATCTTTTACATTCCGCAATATATCTTGTTTATTGTGACTAACTTTGTTTTGCAAGACTTCAAAATATAGACTCTTGAAAGTTGTTTCAAAGCCCTTGAAATCAAAGTTTCACAAAGAACTTAGATCAACATCAAGGCCCTTGAAATTGGTTTCAAGGCCTTGAGATTGGTTTTGCGAAAAGTTCCCATACTCTATTCAACCCCCGTTCTAGAGTATCTTTATCCTTTATATTCACCTAACGGTTATTCAATTGGTATCAGAGTTAGACTAACGTATATTGATTTAACCATCAGTGAGACCAATCATGAACTCTGTAGGTGATGGAGGATTCGCTCAAGGAAGATCCACATATCGACCACCACTCTTCTGTGGCAACAACTTTTCCCATTGGAGAGCACTAATGCAAATGTTTGTTATTGATCAGGACATAGAACTATGAAGAATTATTCCGAATGGCCCCAAAGTCCCAACTACCACAGTTGAAGGTGTCCAAGTCGCAAAGAAGGAAGCTGACTTCACACAAGCCAACTTGGATAGTGTTTCAAAAAACTACAAGGCCATGAACTCGCTCTACTGTGAATTAGATACAAATGAATTCAACCGCATCTCATCATACAAGAGTTCAAAAGAAATGTGGGACAAGCTTGTTGTCACATACGAAGGAACAAGTCAAGTCAAGGAAATAAAGATCAGGATCTTCCTCAGATAATATGAGTTATTCAAGATGAATCCAAACAAACCAGTCAAAGAAATGTTCACAAGATTTACTAAGATTGTAAACAACTTGGACTCACTTGGAAAGGTCTTCACAAACGAAGAAAAAGTTAGGAAGATTCTAAGGAGCTTACCTAAAGCTAAGTGGGGACCAAAAATGACTGTCATCGAAGAAGCTCATAATCTCTCAACTCTTCCTCTAGACGGCCTCCTTGGAAAAATCATCACACACGAGATGGTTCTTGGTGAAGAAGATGGAGAGCTCCCATCCAATACAAAGAATCTGGCTTTAAGATCGAAAAAAGATGAGTTACCATCAGAAGAGGAAGATAGTGATGATGAAGATGAAGAAGATGCAATTTCCATGATCTCTAAGGGTCTCGCGAAGATTCTTAAAATAAAGAAACAATCTGCAAACAATAAAGAATATCCGCGAACATCAAGATCTCGAGGTAAGTTTTATAACTCTACAAAGAAAACTAAGGTTTTGACTTGTTTTGAATGTGGTGAAACAGATCATCTTGTGAAGGATTGTCCACAAAAAAAGAAGAACAACTTCAGGAAGAATGATAGAAAAAAAAAGGCCATGGTAGCATCATGGAGTGATTCAGATTCTACAAATGAGTCAGAAGACGAGAATGATCAAGCAAACTTGTGCTTAATGGCTAATCACGCAGAGGATCCAAACGCCTATGTTGATAGTGTGGTAAGTACTATAATGTCTCAACCTACCCAAGACCTCACCCAATTTCTTAAAGATATTATCATATGTGACAAAGAACATAGGATAATGATAAGTTCCTTAAAAGAAAAGCTTCTCGAACAAGAGAAACGACTAAGTGAGATGTCTCTGGAGATTGAAAATCTTAACACGGAAACGGTAGACCTTGATGAAAGTATCAAGGCCTTGGAATCGGAAAATGCGATTTTTAAGGAAAACCTCTCTTCTCTTTATCAAAACTATATCGATCTAGAGAAAGAGAAAGTTGATCTAACTTTGACGTGTCAAGACCAGAAGACTGCACTTCTCAAATTCACTCGTTCGAAAGCCAATATTGAAAGGATGATGGGTGAACAACAATCTTCACGTAACAAAAATGGTATAGGTTATCATAGGAGCTTTCGTAGAAAACCGACTACCACGTTTGTTAAAGCTAAAGGAAGTTCACATATGCCCACATGTTTCTATTGCAATAAGAAGGGTCACGTAAAATCAACATGCCCATATAGAAGAAATGATCCTTATATCATTAAAAACACTTATCCTCTATGTCTAAGAAAACAAGTTAAGCAGATATCGGTTCCAAAAGGCACTAGACCACCTAATATGATTGAACCGGAATATGGACCAAAATATGTCATTTGGTCTACCCGGAAAGGTTAACGTTTGTTGTGTTGCAGGATATCACCAAGAAGCTTTATCTGGATATATTATGCTTGGTGATAAAGATAAGTGTAGAGCTTTAACATTAATGGATATCCAAGGTTGCAAAATTCCTTTAAGTTCCACACTTTTACTTGCCTTTAACAAGAACGGTGAAAGTGTTGCAAAATTCCTGAGCGGAACCCTGAGGAATGGTTAAACCAGGAGCTCTCTGCTTTTGCTACTGGTACTGAGGTCTATGTCCACCTCCTGCAACGCTAGCAGGTGAAGATCCCTGCTGAGATAGCGCCTTGCCATGTCTGTAAAATGCAGATCTGTGTCCTGGTTTGTCACAGGAAAAGCAAGTCACTGGAATATTCTTGCAATCAGCTCTCATGTGTCCGACACTTCCGTAGTTAAAGCACTACCGTCCTTTATCGGAACTCTATATAGAATGTTGGAAACCAGAATGTCCTGGCATATGATTATGCCCAAAACCAGATGCTTCTGCTCCAGCCCTGGTTGGTCCAGTCCTTTGTCTCTTCTTAGGACCTCCTGTCGAAGAAGCTCTCCTCTGACCCGGTCGGTCTCTCTCATAAGAAAATGCTCTACCCTGATAGTCCGTCAAGGAATCACAACGGAACCCAACAAAATAAGAGCTTGTACACTCTCTCAATCTCCAAGAGAAAAGGTAAACATGTTGATCCTCAGGTGGTGCATAAGGACCTAGAATAGATAGCTCCTCCTGAAACTTGCTGATAATCTCAGCAATAGGGAGATCCTCAAATCCAGTCTCAAGGAAATCCTAAAGTCGATTTTTCCTCATAGCTGCCAGGCAATAGAGATCCCTCATTACCGTCCTCATGTGCTCATAACTGGTGACCTTACTACGCATGGTCCTCCACCAAGAATGAGCCTTATCCTTCAGCAACGTCTGCGCTATCTCGACTCGACGTCCCTCTAGGCAACCGATCGCCTCCATAGTAGAATCCAGCTTTCCTAGCCACACCTCCACTTCCAACCCAGTCTTTCCTAAGATAGAAGGAACCTTCAATTGGTTGAAAGCCTTCAACCAATAGTCAGATCTTGCCTCTCTAGCCTCATCCAGAACTCTAACCACCTCAGCAGCTTTAGCAGGCGGGGCAACGGACTGTGTAACTCTCTGTGAAACCTCAGCTGATCTCGCGGGTACTAGCGGTGTTGGTGCAGGTCCTTCAGTCCTGATAGCCTCCTCGAATCTCTATACATAGTCGTGATTTGCAGAAGCTCTAATAGACACTCGACCGGACTTAGTCGATTGTGCCCTTTGTGCTTCACACCTAGCAGCGATTCCGTTCTCGGCCTCAAGAACAACACTCTCAGCAACTTCTTCAACGAATGCCTCAACGATGGGCGGGTCAGTAACTGGGGCTTGGCCCAACCTCTAGCTAGTGGAGGTCTCCCTACATGTCCTCGTCCACGGACAACAAGTGGAAGAGGTGGTCGACCCCTTCCTCACCCCATAGCAGATGTAGATCTATTACGCGCCATCTGGGTTTGGGATATATATATATATATATATATATATATATATATATATATATATATATATATATATAAGGTCACACTACAACTAAAACAGAAATCTAGGAAAAGCACATAAAGGCCAACATAAAAAAAACTATACAGTTGAGATCTGTGGAGGTAGTGGTGGTGGCCCGTACATCTATCCCATGCCGACAAGTTTAAAATCAAAAGCCCCTTTTGAAAACGTAGACCCCTTGCAGATTCTATTTATTTATTTATTTGACCTTTAAAAGATTTCGAGTGCCATTGTTACCAACCGATCTTACAACAAGGCACAAATAAATGAAATCCAAAACTTATAATAAAACCAAAGGTTTAAACAAAGGAAGCGTAAAAGACTCGCAGCCGAGTTCAAAACAAACTGAAAGAACAACAACTGGAAAATAAACCCGATCCCGTCTTATAATGTACGGGAATCCCGGCTGACCACACCGTCTGGATCACTCAGCGGCACCTATATCCTGCAGACCATCTACAACATCGGTGTAAACCGTTAGCTAACACTCTAGATATCAGAAAGGTTATAAAGGCACAAGCACACATAAGGTAAAGTAAACATATAGCATGCTCGCACTCAACCGGTTATTATCTTACATTAAGGTTAATCCCTTTACTAATTCAACTTATGGTTGTTACACGAGAATCGCTACGATCTCGCCTCCGTCCCCTTTAACCAACATGAATAGAACATATGCATCCTTCTGTCACCTGCAAAACTGGTCGCGAGACTACCTCCCAGTTTCCCCATTCTGAACTGGACAAGCGGTAACCGCCCGGTTATAATACACTTGGGCCAATTAAGGTATAATAAGGTCAATCGTATTCCGGTAATTAGTTATAACAATAAACAACAACACAACCAAGCCAAAAAAATCAAACCAATATACGGAATGCAGCTAAGTAAGTCCAAGGGACTTACCTCACTCGAAGTACTCAAAGGGTCAATAAACAACTCATTTTCCCTCAAGAAAGAAGAACGGAAAGCCTGTTCAACATGGCATCACGAATCACGAACCGAAATGATTGCTAGAAGTCTATAACTTCTAGTCTTCATGATCTCTAAGAGATCTCCACAAGTTAGGGTCAAGAACCCTAGTCTTACAGATCACCAAGGGTCAACAACATCCACAAAAGCCAAGGAAATGAACGAGGAAACCAAGGAAGGAAGCAACTCACCAAAGGCGTGGAGACTACAGGAAGAATCGCAGGGGTGGCTGGACAAGATGCAGGGGCGGCGCTTGGCAAATCCGCAGGGGCGGCAAGGAGGCACAGGGGCTGGTTTCTTGACATAAGTAACTGTCGGGCTTTTCTTTGACAGCAGAACCACATCAAGGGATCCAAAACGAGATCCTTTGATCCACATACGTCTAGACTCAACCAAGGGAGCCTGCTGAACATCAACGAATCAAAAACGGAACGCTCAACAAGAATCAAGCCTCAAACTTGATTCTTGGAGAAGAAGAAAAGAGAAGAACGAAGGAAGAAAGCGGAAATAGAAGGAAAAGGTTTGCAGCAACTCATAAACATGATGAAGAACTCAAGGCAAAAGACTTACATGTTCAAAAAGGGGAGAAGGGAAAACGGTTGCAGATTTCAGGATTGAAGAAAAACGAATGCAAGAAACGCGGAAAAAGAAGAGAAAGATGGAATTTATAGAAAAAGGGTTGGAAAGATAGAAGGAAGGACGTTATAGGGTTAAAACCATGATAGGAAAGCCGACCCATAAGATAGAAGATCGGATCTTCTATCTATGGAAGGAAATAAAATGGAATAAAAAAATCACATATGGCACGATCTGCAATCAGCTGTATGAGCGGTTGACCTTGCCGCAGGGGCGGCACCCTTCACCGCGGGGCGGTGAACGCAAAACTAGGGTATTACATCAGTTCCCCATAAAAAGAAGTTCCATCCCAAAACTTACAACAACCCGAAAAATCACACAATAACAACGCAGAAGCACCAAACTCGACTCATATATTCCCACTCGGGCATAAAACTCAAAACGTCACAAAAGCGTAAACAGAACCTACAACGAAAACTGAAACTCCAACATCTACACTAAAGGTACAACCACATCGGCATAGAAATCTGGATAGTTCCTTTGGACAATATCTTTTGTCTCCCAAGTCACCTTGTCTGCTCCTCGCATCGACCATTGAATCTTCATCATCGGTATGTCCTTCGATCGCAAGCGTCTCGTACTACGCTCTACAAAAACTACTGGGTGCTCTATGAACATAAGGTCTGACTTGACCACTAAATCCTTATGGTTGACGATGTGTCTCGGGTCTGGTATGTACTCCCGTAATTGAGACACATGGAAGACGGGGTGAACACCCTCAAGCCTCGGTGGCAAAGCAAGTTTGTATGCTGCCTCTTCAACTCGCTCAAAAATCTCGAAAGGCTCGACATATTTGGGACTCAACTTCCCCTTGAACCCGAAACATCTAACACCTCGTGTCGGGGATACCCTCAACCAAACCTGGCCTCCAACTCTGAACTCTAGAGGTATGCGCCTCTTATGTGCATAAGACTTTTGGCGGCTTTGTGCTGCTAACATCCGCTCTCGGATCACCGCTACTCGAGCCATATCATCCTGTATCTGCTCCAGTGCTACTCCGCTAGCCTTGCTCAACTCATCCTAGCACA
The DNA here is from genome assembly GCA_033239125.1 of Fagopyrum homotropicum. Lineage (NCBI taxonomy): Eukaryota > Viridiplantae > Streptophyta > Magnoliopsida > Caryophyllales > Polygonaceae > Fagopyrum > Fagopyrum homotropicum. The sequence goes on along the minus strand of BSWB01000004.1, from coordinate 57,506,507 downwards.
ACGGTGTACGGAATCTCTGTCCATACAAAGCCTCATAAGGTATCATCCTGATCGAAGCGTGCCAACTGTTGTTATACGAAAACTCCACTGAGGGAAGGTGATTTGGCCACACATGTCCCCAATCTAACACGCAGGCTCGTAACATGTCCTCTAGATGGTCTGCTCGGACTGACCATCGGTCTGAGGATGATAAGTGGTCGTTAACTGCAGACTCGTACCTAGGGCGGCATGCACTTGCTGCCAAAACCTCGATGTGAACCGTCCGCCTTTGTTAGAGACTATAGTCCTAGGTACTCCATGAAGTCTCACTATCTTTCTAGTGAACTCCTCCACTAATCGACTTACCGGTCACGTCTCCTTGATAGGAATGAAACGTGTGGTCTTCGTTAGTCGATCTGCTATAACCCAAATAGCATCAAAACCTCGACTTGATCTCAAACCGGTAACAAAGTCCATCAAGATGTCCTCCCACTTCTACTAAGGGATGGGAAGTGGGTGTAGCTCCCCTCCTGGTCGGTTATGCTCGATCTTGACCTGCTGACAGGTCACACACTATGCTACATATCTCGTCATGTCTGGCTTCAAACCTCCCCACCAGAAAGAGCGTGTGATATCTCGATACATCTTACTCGCACCGGGGTGCATTGAGTAAGGTGAAGAGTGAGCCTCTTGTAGGATCCGATGTCTCAACTCTCGATCTGAGGGCACACATAAACGCTCCTGGCATCTCAAGATTCCATCGGCACCTACTGCAAACTGTGGCGCTTCTGCTCGAGACATCTGGTCTTGGATCTGTGTCAAAGCTGGACAAATCCTGCTTCTATAAGATTTCTACCAACAGATCTGGTATTATCTCCAAGGTGGATAGGTGGCTGTTGGAATCCAGAAAATGGATATCCATCTCTAGCCACGCTAGGTCTCGCTGTAACAATGGTTGAGCTATCAGCCTAGCGATCGCCATCTCCCAGAAAGTCTTCCTCCTAAGGGCATCATCTACCACATTTGCCTTCCCGGGTGGTATAAGATCTAAAGATCAAAGTCCTTGATCAACTCCAACCATCTGCACTGGCGGTTATTCAACTCTTGTTGAGTGAACTACACTGATGACTGTACCGGTCTTCCCGAGATCCCATCCTTTGAAGATCTCTACATGGTCTGAATCTGTAGTTACCGTCATTGTCCTCTTTCCGATGTTAAAAATTGTTCAATGTCGATCCATCCAATCCATGCCCAAAATAACTTCTTCATGTACTAAGTACATGACAAAGAAGTCAGTTTACCAATCGTGACCTTCCAGTCTAATAGGGAAATCGCAAACATCTCGTGTCCCTCTAATCTTACCCTTATCGGGTAATCCTATAAAGAAGAGTCTCCCCTCTACGGTAACTAAGGCCAGTCTATCTACACATGCATCAGATATAAAAGAATGTGTAGCACCGATATCGAAAAGAACTCTAACAGGAAAACCAGGATCGAAAAGAATATGTATGGTACCTGTGGTCGTTAGCGTTGTCGGCTCTACAATAATCCTCAGCTCATAAACTCTGGCTGATGCATCTTTGGTATCTGTAGAACTACCAACTCGTTCTCTACCTCTACCCTGTCCCTTAGCGGAACCCTGAGGAGCTGTAAAACCAGGATCTCTCTGCTGTTGCTGCCGGTATTAAGGTCTCTTCCCACATCCTACAACGCTAGCAGGTGAAGATCCCTGCTGAGATAGCGTCTTGCCCTGTCGGTAAAAGCCATCTTTGTGTCCTGACTTGCCACAGGAAAAGCAAGTCACTAGAGTCTTCTTGCAATCAGCTCTCATGTGTCTGACACCTCCGCGGTTAAAGCATTGTCGTCCTTTGTTGGAACTCTATACAGACTGTTGGAAACCAGAACGTCCAGGCATCTGACTACGCCCAAAACCAGATGCTTTAGCTCCAACACTGGCTGGTCCAATCCTTTGTCTCTTCTCAAGACCTCCTGTCTGAGAAGCTATCCTCTGACCCGCTCGATCTCTCTGATAAGTAGATGCTCTATCCTGATAGTCCGTCAAGGAATCACAACGAAACCTAGCAAGATAAGAGTGTGTAGACTCTCTCAATCTCCAAGAGAAAAGGTAAACATGTTGATCCATAGGTGATGTAGAAGGACCCATCAAAGATAGCTCTTCCTGAAAGTTGATGATAATCTCAACAATAGGGATATTCTCGAATCTAGCCTTAAGGAAATCCTAAAGTGGATCTCTCCTCATAGATGCAGGGCAATAGCGATCCCTGATTACCGTCCTCATCTTCTCATAACCGGTTTTCCTCTACCAAGAATGAGCCTGATCCTTCAGCAACGTCTACGCTATGTCGACTCGATGTCCCTCTAGGCAACCGATCGCCTCCATTGAACAATCCAACTGTCCTAGCCACAACTCCACTTCTAACCTAGTCTTTCCTATGAAAGAAGGAACCTTCAACTGGTTGAAAACCTTCAACTGTTGAAAGTCTTCAACCAGCAGTCAGGTCTTGGCTCTCCTCATAGATGTGTGATGCAAGTGATGTAGCCGTTGGGGCTGTTTTGGGGCAAAGAAAAGATGGGCGCACACATGCCATTTATTATGCTAGCAAGACGCTAGATGATGCCCAACTCAATTATGCTACCACCGAGAAAGAGTTGCTAGCGGTTGTGTATGCATTTGAGATGTTCCGCTCATATCTTGTTGGATCGAAGGGCATAGTGTACACGGATCATGCTGCGATCCGTTATCTCCTTACAAAGAAGGATGCCAAACCTAGGTTGATTCGGTGGATCCTTCTTCTTCAAGAGTTTGATTTGGAAATCCGGGACAAGAAGGGGTCCGAAAACTCTGTGGCGGACCACCTTAGTAGACTACCTCCATTGGAACTTCAAAGAGATGACATCCCGATTGATGACTCATTCCGGGATGAGCAATTGCAAATGGTGGAGGAGTGCTTGTTCCAAGTGTCTAGAGGAAGTGAGCCATGGTATGCTGACATTGTGAACTATCTTGTATGTGAGGAAGTGCCTCCCGGTTTGTCATATGCCCAAAGGAAGAAGTTCATCAAGGATGTGAGGCACTACTATTGGAGTGAACCACTTTTGTTTAAGAGAGGGCCGGATGGAGTGTTTAGAAGATGCATACCAAAGGATGAGGTGGAGAGTGTGATCCACCATTGTCATTCCTTGCCATGTGGAGGGCATGCTAGCTCCCACAAGACATGTGCGAAGGTGTTGCAATCGGGCTTCTTTTGGCCAAGTTTGTTCAAGGATGTACAGAATTTTGTGGTAGCTTGTGATGCTTGCCAAAGGACGTGCAACATCTCAAGGAGGAATGAGATGCCCTTGAATAACATACAAGAGGTGGAGATATTTGATGTGTGGGGTGTGGACTTCATGGGACCATTCCCCTCTTCTTGTGGCAACCTCTATATCCTATTGGCAGTAGATTACGTTTCAAGATGCGTAGAGGCAATCGCCTCTCCCACAAATGATGTCAAGGTGGTGGTGTGGTTCTTCAACCGAGTGATCTTCCCTAGGTTTGGAACACCAAGGGTGATCATAAGTGATGGAGGGAAGCACTTCACCAATAGGAACTTCGGGGAACTTTTGGCTAAGTATGGGGTGACTCATAAGGTGGCAACACCTTACCATCCCCAAACTAGTGGCCAAGTGGAGATCTCCAACCGGGAGATAAAGGGAATTCTTGAGAAGACGGTCTCTAGGACGAGAAAGGATTGGGCTATGAAGCTCGATGATGCCTTGTGGGCATATAGAACCGCTTTCAAAACACCGATTGGCACCACTCCTTACAAGTTAGTCTATGGCAAGTCTTGCCACCTTCCGGTAGAGATGGAGCATAGAGCTTATTGGGCCATTAAGTGGCTAAATTTTGACCTCAAGGAGGCCGGTGAGAAGAGATTGCTTAATATGAATGCTCTTGAGGAGATCCGTTTGGATGCTTACGAAAATGTCCGGATCTACAAGGAGAGGACCAAACGGTGGCATGACAAGCGCCTCATCCCGAAGGAGTTGAGTGAAGGCGACCTTGTCCTTCTCTTCAACTCACGGCTGCGGCTCTTCCCCGGAAAGCTAAAGTCAAGGTGGACCGGTCCCTATATGGTGAAGAAGATTTTTCCCCATGGAGCGGTTAAGATAGGAGGGGAGCATTGTGGAGATTTTAAGGTGAATGGGCACCGGTTGAAGAAGTACATCCCGGGAGCTCCGGTGGATATGATTGCCCCACTTCACCTTGAGTAGACGCCCCCGAGTTTGGTCAAGCTAATGACCTTAAAGAAGCACTTGATGGGAGGCAACCCATTGGTAACGCTTTCCCTTTTCGTTTTTGTTTTTGTTTTTGATTTTTCTGTTTTTGTGTGTGTTTGGTGTGTTTTGTGTGTGTGCTAGAGTCTTGGTAGCATGGAAGCCTTGCATGGCATGTGAATGATGATGATGAACCCCTCATCAATTATGGGTGGAGCGGACGCGGAACTTGGACGGCTAGTGGTGCCTAGCGTGGGTCCCGACGCCTTGATGAACACTTAGAGCTCTCTACCATTGTTGATAGGATCATCCACCATCAATCCATTTGAGTAATCCCAAATACCGAAGCAAGCCATTTTTACATTGTGAGTACCCTCTTTCACTCTTCTTTACTTGAATGTCACATTGGGGACAATTTGTTTCTAAGTATGGGGTGGGGTTTGCATGATTAGCATCTAGGGTAGCTTCTTTTAGTCACATGCTTCATCATGTCTTGCATTGTACATAGAAATTTCGAAAAACCCAAAAAAAAATCAGAAAAATTTTAAAAATTTTAGTGCTTCTAAACTTGGGAATGACCCTTATGATGAGATTGTTGTGTGGATTAGCCATGGATGGCCTTATGTGTTAAATTGATGAATTGCATATGTGGACTTGAAGTACTTATCTTGAATCCCATGAATGATTTGTGATCATGATGTTTGTCTAGATTGGAGTGAGTATTGAAAGTCGAAATTACATGCTAGTTCTTACACATCATCTAGGAATGAATGAGGCAATTCATCTTTCTCTACTTCTCATCTTGATTGTTACGCTCAGGATGTGTGTGTGCACGCAATAAGCCTTAAATTTATACTCGTTATATTTCTCCTAACTCCTAGCGAACCCGCAGTGTACGGGTCGTTTTGTAGTAGGGATAGTATTCCGAGGTCGAACACAAAGACTGAGGTGAGATTGATTCGATTAGTGATTAAGTTTAGTGAAGATCTAGGCTTAAGAAAAGAGAAAGAAATAAAGAAACGAAAATCTCAATATTTTTGGTAGGTTTTTGGGTGATAAATCAAGGATCACAAATCATGCGAAATAAACAACCAACCAAGCTAACAATCAACACAAACAAACAAGCTAAACACGAGATATGAATCAAGGAGAGAAAAGCGGATTCTAGGGGTTGGAAATTCCGGTTATGGCATAGGACTCAAGCTATCTAATCATTCCTTGGATTAACTATAGTATATTGGGAGTAATTGTTTCTAGATTGGGATCAATCACCGGGTAGGTCTCATGGTCCACTAATCCGTTCCTAAGGTCTCATCACCGGGTAAGTCTCTAAGAACCTAAGGAATGGAATTCTACACAAACCGGATTTGTCATCTAGGGATCTAACCTATCCTTACCGGGTAAGTCTCGGAAAGGTAAGTCCTAAACAACTATCCTAGCACACTTAGTCCAATGGCGGCTTATGAGGCTCACCACTACCTAGAGTTTATCATCTTTGAAATCTAAGGGTAAGAATCACCGGGTAGGTCTCTTCTAAACACTTAGTTGCTAACACTAGGTCACCCTAGGATAGATTTGACTCAACAAACACTAGGATTTCAACATTCTAAAACATGGATCCATCAAACCAAACGAACCAGGCAAACCACGGGTTGTTCTACCACTTCCACGGCCGTGGACTGGCAAGAACAAACCGTGGACTGTAGCAGTGACTTTGTTCAAGCAAATGAATCATCCAAGGGCGAATCTAAGTCCATCCTATTGTTACGCTAAGAACGTGTGCCCACAATAACCTTTAAAATTTATACTCGTTATATTTCTCCTAACTCCTAGCGAACCCGCAGTGTACGGGACGTTTGTAGTAGGGATAGTATTCCGAGGTCGAACACAAAGACTAATGTGAGATTGATTCGATTAGTGATTAAGTTTAGTGAACATATAGGTTAAGGAAAAGGGAAAGAAATAAAGAAATGAAAATCTCAATGTTTTTGATGGGTTTTTCGGTGATTAATCAAGGATCACAAATCATGCGAAATAAGCAATCAACTAAGCTAACAAATCAACACGGACAAACAAGCTAAAATGAGATACGAGATCAAAGAGAGAAAAGCGGATTCTAGGGGTTGGAAATTCCGGTTATGGCATGGGACTCAAGCTATCTAATCATTCCTTGGATTAACTATGATATATTGGGAGTGAGTGTTTCTAGATTGGGATCAATTACCGGGTAGGTCTCATGGTCCACTAGTCCATTCCTAAGGTCTCATCACCGGGTAAGTCTCAAAGAGCCTAAGGGATGAAATTCTACACAAACTGGATTGTCACCTAGGGATCTAACCTATCCTCACCGGGTAACTCTCGAAAGGGTTAGTCCTAAACAACCATCCTAGCACACTTAGTCCAATGGCGGCTTATGAGGCTCACCACTACCTAGAGTTGTCATCCTTGAAATCTAAGAGTAAGAATCACCGGGTAGGTCTCTTCTAACACTTAGTTGCTAACACTAGGTCACCCTAGGATAGATTTAACTCAACAAACACTAGGATTTCAACATTCTAACAATCTAGTACTTAGATCCATCAAACCAGGGAAACCACGGGTTGTTCTACCATTTCCACGGCCGTGGAAGGGCAAGAACTAACCGTGGACTATAGTAGTGACTTCGTTCAAGCAATCAAGTCATCCAAGGGCAAATCTAAGTTCATCTTATCATAGTCTTAGCCATAACCATCCTTTCCTTACCCTAGAATCGCATCTATTTAGCCTACAACATACATCATAACAATCGAAATCATCAAGCATAAAATCATGGCTTCCATTTGCAAGATAATGAAAAGAAAGAGATGAATAAGTGAAGCAAACAAAACCAAGCTGAAATTAAGATTAGAAAGACTCACAACCCTTCCAAAGAAGGTTTAATCGATTCTTACAACCCTAGAAAACGATTCCGAAATTCTTCACTACAAAACCTATCAAGTGCTAGCAATGGTGTGTTCTTCTCTTCTTCTCCAATGGAGCTCTTCTCCTCCTTCAATGGTGTCTCCCTCCTTAGAGAATCTTCTTGTTGAGAGTGTTTTTGATTGGATGATAGGGGATAATGGATGGCTGCTCCAAGAAGCCCTCTCTCACCCTTGTAGGACCACTTTTATACTAAAACCTTGCTAGAGAAGGCCATGAGATCGTGGCACAACTGTCACAACCGTCTGGCAGAAACCACGGTTGGTTCCACGGCCGTGGAAGTGCCAGCAACCGTGGTTTGGTGCTTCAGCTTCGCCTTAGATCATTAAGCTATGATTTGGTGCATGGCTTGTGTTGACAAGGTTCCATGAGTCTTCCTTAGCCTCTAGCTTGCATCCTAATGAGTCCGAGGGTGTGTCATCTTGATGAAAAATCCTTGGACGTATCGATTAAGCTCCTAAATCTCCCAAAATACCTACAAAGCAATGCAAAAGTCCGTGCAGACGTCTATCTCGACAAAATACGTGAATTGAGTGCAAACGTCGTGAACTAGTGCTAAACCATGCATGAATGAGTGAGAAATCTATCTAAATGACTACCTAAACCTAAGTCATAAATTGTGTTATCACCTATCATAGTCCTAGCCATAACCATTCTTTCCTTACCCTAGAATCGCATCTATTTAGCCTACAACATACATCATCACAATCGAAATCATCAAACATAAAATCATTGCTTCCATTTGCAAGATAATGAAGAGAAAGAGATGAACAAGTGAAGCAATAAAAACCAAGCTGAAAATGAGATTAGAAAGACTCACAACCCTTCAAAAGAAGGTTTAATCGATTCTTATAACCTTAGAGAACGATTCCGAAAATCTTCACTAATAAAACCTATCAAAGATTAGCAATGGTGTGTTCTTCTCTTCATCTCCAATGGAGCTTTTTTTCTCCTCCTCCGATGGTAGCTCCCTCCTTGAGAGAATCTTCTTGTTGAGAGTATGGGAGAGAATGTGGATTTGATTGGATAATAGTGGATTGAAAGATGAAAGATGAAAGATGAAAGATCCCCTCTCTCAGCCTTGCAGGACCACTTTTATACCACAACCTTGCTAGAGTCGGCCATGAGATCGTGGTACAGCTGTCACAACCGTCTGGCAAAAACCACGGTCAGGTTCCATGGCCGTGGTTCTGCCAGTGACCGTGGTTTGGATGCCTCAGCTTGCTTTGGATCATTGAGTCACGATTTGGTGCATGGCTTGCACCAACAAGGTCCCATGGGTCTTCCTTAGCCTCTAGCTTGCATCCTAATGAGTCCGAGGGTGTGTCATCTTGATGAACGATCCTCAAATGTATCGATTAAGCTCCTAAATCTCCCAAAATACCTACAAAGCAATGCAAAAGTCCGTGTAGACGTCTATCTCGACAAAATACGTGAATTGAGTGCAAACGTCGTGAACTAGTGCTAAACCATGCATGAATGAGTAGATAAACTATCTAAATGAGTGCCTAATCCTAAGTCATAAATCGTGTTATCAAAAATACCCCATACTTAAGGTTTGCTCGTCCCCGAGCAAATTCTCAACTATAGATTAAGAGATGACATGATTTATGCATGCAGAAAAATGGCAAAATTTTTTTGGAGTTGTGCTTCTAATATTGGATCACCTTCATAGTCATGTTTCATGGCAATGGACAAGCAATTATGTATCAAATAAAAGAGGGCACGGAAAGACAATTGTACTTAACTCGAAGGCATGCATGAAACGTAAAAATGAAGAAGTCAAGATGATCAAGAGCATATCCAATCTAGATTACTAAGTCTTACACATATGCAAATAGGTCATAAGGGCTTGTGAGATAAAAGGACAAAAAACGTTGTGATTAGGTGGGGATTTTTTCTAGGCTATGTGATGCTAATCCGGGAATGGAACTAACTCCACAATTTTGTCCTCGATCAACTTTCCACAAGTGTATATTTTCTCAATCTTTTCTTTCTTTTCTTTTCTTTTTCTTTCACTTATTTTTAAGACAATGGCATTGGTGTACAAAAAGCCGAAACCTTGGTGATTATCCATCCTCGGGCTTTTTCTATTTTTCAAGGTGCATCCACACCGGGCACACATACCAAAGCTCGTTAGGACTATCGGTTTATTTGACTTTGGCAAGGCACAAACACCCGATCATGTGAATGGTGCCGAGTTACTCGTCATTTAAACCAACGTCCCCAAACCTATATTTTTGTCTACACTTTCACAACAAATTCAGCATTTCATTCATAACATTCTTTTATCAACAACTTCACCCCACACTTGCTTTTCACACACATCAACACACTAACATGCTGCTATTCCCGGATGGGTCAAAAGAGGTCAAATTTATATCAATTGAGGTGCTCAAACATCATGATCAAGATGAGAAGTACAGAAAGATGAATTGCCTCATTCATTCCTAGATGATGTTCAAGAACTAGCATGTAATTTCGACTTTCACTACTCAATCCAACCAAGACAAACATCATGATCACAAATCATTCATGGGATTCAAGATAAGTACTTCAAGTCCACATATGCATTCATCTATTCAACACACAAGGCAATCCATAGCCAATCCATAAGACAAGATTCATCATTAGGGTCATATCCAAGCTTAGAAAGCACAAAAAAAAAAATTAATTTTCTGATTTTTGGATTTTTCGAAATGTCTATGTACGATGCAAGACATGTGACAATAAGAAACTACCCTAGATGCTAATCATGCAAAAGATCATGCAAACCCCACCCCATACTTAGAAACACATTGTCCCCAATGTGGTATTCAAGTAAAAGAAGAGTGAAAGAGGGTTCTCACAATATAAAAATGGTTTGCTTCGGTATTTGGGATTACTCAAGTGGATTGATGGTGGATGATCCTATCAACAATGGTAGAGAGCTCTAAATGTGCATCATGGCGTCGGGATCCGCGCTAGGCACCGCTAGCCGTCCAAATCTCACGTCCGCTCCACCCATGGTTGAAAACGGGATCATCGTCATCAACTCGCCTTGCAAGGCTTCCTCATTACCTAAAATCTACCACACAAACACAAAACACAAAAACACACAAAAACGAAAACAAAAGCAAAAGAGAAAAGGGAAAGAGTTATACCAATGGGTTGCCTCCCATTAAGCGCTTCTTTTAGGTCATTAGCTTGACCAAACTCCGTGGATATGTCAATCCACCTCGAATACCGTGGTTTGCTTGAGGAGTCCAAGCAACCATCGCTTTCCGGTATCCATGATGACAAGCAAGGGCCACTTGATGTCCAAATAAACTTTAAGTTCTCTCTTCACCGGTGAGTAGTAGACTCCTTCATCACCGCTCCCTTGATGACAGTATGAAGTTGCAACCATAGGTGTCACCCCATACTTAGGCAATTTGTACTCCGCGGTCACTCCGGTGAAACGCTTGTCATCCTCATCCTCTATGATCCGAAGAAAGCCGATTCTTGGAAAGAATCCCTCATTGAAGTGCTTCCTGAACATCATGGATCCATCATGTTTGCTTTCTTCATTCAACATGGGAGGTTCCTTCGGAAAGGGGCTCCAATCTTCGTGTGTACTCCGGGCAAGCAAGAAAGGATTGGAAGGGGTTGAAATTAGCTTAGGATTGTCTATGACAGAACCTTCCACGGGCGTGGTTTGTCCTCCACGGCCGTGGTTCTCTCTGTTGTCTTCATTCTACGTGAGCTCTTCAAGTGTGGTTCCGGGGTTGATGGCAAGGATATCCGGGGGTGAGAGTACTTCATTGCACTCCTCCAAAGGTGAAGGAGGTGGAGGTAGATCTTGAAGGATGGTAGGATCTCCTAGCATAAGAGCATTCCTAATCTCTTCAATCTCCCTCCTCATTTGTTCTTCCCTCTCGAGATTCAATCTTCTTTCATCCTTCAGGGCCAAATCCCTTAGCCTCACTTGCTCCCAAGCTTCATTCAACTCTTCTTAAAGTTCCTTAATGATCATGGTTGATTCGGGCAATTCTTGGATCTCTTCATGGTGAACCTCCTCTTGTTGAGATACATCCGCTTCGAGCCCCATGTTGGAACTCGAAATGGAAGCAAGGTTGCTTTCTAGATCATCCATCTTCCTCAACATTTCTTCTAGCATTGATTCTACTCGATCATTGTGAGGTTGATGGTGAGGTTCTTCATGATGTAATGTAATCATATGAGCTTGATTATGGGCCTCATGATAGGCATTAAACTCCTCCCAATACTCAAACTCATCATGGAGAGGTCCTAGATCTTGGCTTTCCATCCATCCCTCATACTCCATGTTGTCAAGGTCGTCTTGGAAGTACAATCCGTCCATGGCAAACATGAAAAGGCAAAGACAAAAACAACACAAGATCAAAAGTAACAAGAAAGATAAACACTAAAAACAATAAAAAAACAAATGACTTAATCTTAACCTAGTCCCCGGCAACGGCGCCAAAAACTTGTTACGCTCAGGATGTTTGTGTGCACGCAATAAGCCTTAAATTTATACTCGTTATATTTCTCCTAACTCCTAGCGAACCCGTAGTGTACGGGTCGTTTGTAGTAGGGATAGTATTCCGAGGTCGAACACAAAGACTGAGGTGAGATTGATTCGATTAGTGATTAAGTTTAGTGAAGATCTAGGCTTAAGAAAAGAGAAAGAAATAAAGAAATGAAAATCTCAATATTTTTGGTAGGTTTTTGGGTGATCAATCAAGGATCACAAATCATGCGAAATAAACAACCAACCAAGCTAACAATCAACACAAACAAACAAGCTAAACACGAGATATGAATCAAGGAGAGAAAAGCGGATTCTAGGGGTTGGAAATTCCGGTTATGGCATAGGACTCAAGCTATCTAATCATTCCTTGGATTAACTATAGTATATTGGGAGTAAGTGTTTCTAGATTGGGATCAATCACCGGGTAGGTCTCATGGTCCACTAATCCGTTCCTAAGGTCTCATCACCGGGTAAGTCTCTAAGAACCTAAGGAATGGAATTCTACACAAACCGGATTTGTCATCTAAGGATCTAACCTATCCTTACCGGGTAAGTCTCGGAAAGGTAAGTCCTAAACAACTATCCTAGCACACTTAGTCCAATGGTGGCTTATGAGGCTCACCACTACCTAGAGTTTATCATCTTTGAAATCTAAGGGTAAGAATCACCGGGTAGGTCTCTTCTAAACACTTAGTTGCTAACACTAGGTCACCATAGGATAGATTTGACTCAACAAACACTAGGATTTCAATATTCTAACATTCTAAAACTTGGATCCATCAAACCAAACGAACCAGGCAAACCACGGGTTGTTCTACCACTTTCACGGCCGTGGACTGGCAAGAACAAACCGTGGACTATAGCAGTGACTTTGTTCAAGCAAATGAATCATCCAAGGGTGAATCTAAGTCCATCCTATCATAGTCCTAGCCATAACCATTCTTTCCTTACCCTAGAATCGCATCTATTTAGCCTACAACATACATCATCACAATCGAAATCATCAAACATAAAATCATGGCTTCTATTTGCAAGATAATAAAGAGAAAGAGATGAACAAGTGAATCAATAAAAACCAAGCTGAAAATGAGATTAGAAAGACTCACAACCCTTCAAAAGAAGGTTTAATCGATTCTTACAACCTTAGAGAACGATTCCGAAAATCTTCACTAATAAAACCTATCAAAGATTAGCAATGGTGTGTTCTTCTCTTCTTCTCCAATGGAGCTTTTTTTCTCCTCCTCCAATGGTAGCTCTCTCCTTGAGAGAATCTTCTTGTTGAGAGTATGGGAGAGAATGTGGATTTGATTGGATGATAGTGGATTGAAAGATGAAAGATCCCCTCTCTCAGCCTTGCAGGACCACTTTTATACCACAACCTTGCTAGAGTCGGCCATGAGATCGTGGCACAGCTGTCACAACCGTCTGGCAAAAACCACGGTCAGGTTCCACGGCCGTGGTTCTGCCAGTGACCGTGGTTTGGATGCCTCAGCTTGCTTTGGATCATTGAGTCACGATTTGGTGCATGGCTTGCACCAACAAGGTCCCATGGGTCTTCCTTAGCCTCTAGCTTACATCCTAATGAGTGCGAGGGTGTGTCATCTTGATGAACGATCCTCAAACGTAGCGATTAAGCTCCTAAATCTCCCAAAATACCTACAAAGCAATGCAAAAGTCCGTGTAGACGTCTATCTCGACAAAATACGTGAATTGAGTGCAAACGTCGTGAACTAGTGCTAAACCATGCATGAATGAGTAGATAAACTATCTAAAGGAGTGCCTAATCCTAAGTCATAAATCGTGTTATCATTGATCATGATGTTTGAGCACCTCAATTGATATAAATTTTGACCTCTTTTGACCCATCCGGGAATAGGAGCATGTTAGTGTGTTGAGTGTGCGAAAAGCAAGTGTGGGGTGAAGATGTTGATGAAAGAATGTTATGAATGAAATGCTGAATTTGTTGTGAAAGTGTAGACAAAAATATAGGTTTGGGGACGTTGGTTTAAATGACGAGTAACTCGGTACCATTCACATAATCGGGTGTTTGTGTCTTGCCAAAGTCAAATAAACCAATAGTCCTAACGAGCTTTGGTATGTGTGCCCGGTGTGGATGCACCTCGAAAAATAGAAAAAACCCGAGGACGGCTAATCACCAAGGTTTCGGCTTTTGTACACCAATGTCATTGTCTCAAAAATAAGTGAAAGAAAAAGAAAAGATGGAGAAAATATACACTTGTGGGAAGTTGATCCAGGACAAAATTGTGGAGTTAGTTCCATTCCCGGATTAGCATCACATAGCCTAGAAAAATCCCCACCTACTCACAACGTTTCTTGGCCTTTTATCTCACAAGCCCTTGTGACCTATTTGCATATGTGTAAGACTTAGTAATCTAGATTGGATATGCTCTTGATCATCTTGACTTCCTCATTTTTACATTTCATGCATGCTTTTGAGTTAAGTACAATTGTCTTTACGTGCCTTCATTTACTTGATACATAATTGCTTGTCCATTGCCATGAAACATGACTATGAAGGTGATCCAATATTAGAAGCACAAATCCAAAAAGTTTTTGTCGTTTTTCTGCATGCATAAATCATGTCATCTCTTAGTCTATAGTTGGGACTTGCTCGGGGACGAGCAAAGTATGGGGTGTTTTTGATAACACGATTTATGACTTAAGTTTATGTAATCATTTAGATAGATTTTTCACTCATTCATGCATGGTTTAGCACTAGTTCACGACGTTTGCACTCAATTCACGTATTTTGTCGAGATAGACGTCTACACGGACTTTTGGATTGCTTTGTAGGTATTTTGGGAGATTTAGGAGCTTAATCGATAAATTCAAGGATCGTTCCTCGAGATGACACACCTTCGGACTCATTGGGATGCAAGCTAGAGGCTAAGGAAGACCCATGGGACCTTGTTGGTGCAAGCCATGCACCAAATCGTGACTCAATGATCCAAAAACAAGCTGAGGCACCAAACCACGGTCACTGACACTTCCACGGCCGTGGAAATGGACCGTGGTTTTTTCCAAACGGTTGTGACAGCTGTGCCACGATCTCATGGCCGACTCTTGCAAAGTTGTGTATAAAAAGTGGTCCTGGAAGGCTGAGAGGGGTATCAAATTTCAGAATCAAAATCCACACTCTCCACCATACTCTCAACAAGAAGATTCTCTCAAGGGGAGCTTGGAAGAGAGCTACCATTGGAGGAGGAGAAAAGCTTCATTAGAGAAGAAGAGTAGAAGACACCATTGTTAGCCTTTGATAGATTTTAGAGTGAAGATTATCGGAATCGTTTTCTAGGGTTGTAAGAATCGATTAAACCTTATTTTGAAGGGTTGTGAGTCTTTCTAATCTTACTTTCAACTTGGTTTTACTTGCTTCACTTGTTCATCTCTTTCTCTTTATTATCTTGCAAATGGAAGCCATGATTTTATGTTTGATGATTTCGATTGTGATGATGTATGTTGTAGGCTAAATAGATGCGATTTTAGGGTAAAGAAAGGATGGTTATGGCTAGGACTATGATAGGATGGATTTAGATTTGCCTTTGGATGATTCGTTCTCTTGGACAGAGCCACTGTTGGAGTCCACGGTTTGTTCTTGCCAGTCCACGGCCATGGAAGTAAATGAACAGCCCGTGGTTTGCCTGGTTCGTTTGATTTGATGAATCTAAGTTCTAGAATGATAGAATGTTGAAATCCTAGTGTTTGTTGAGTTAAATCTATTCTAGGGTGACCTAGTGTTAGCAACTAAGTGTTAGAAGAGACCTACCCGGTAATTCTTGCTCTTAGATACCGAAGATGACAAACCTTAGGTAGTAGTGAGCCTCATAAGCCGCTATTGGACTGAGTGTGCTAGGATAGGTGTTTTAAACTTGCCTTTCCGAGACTTAACCGGTAAAGAGAGGTTAGATCCCTAGAATACCATCCAGTTTGTGTAGAATTCCATTCCTTAGACTCTTTGAGACTTACCTGGTGATGAGACCTTAGGAACGGACTAGTGGACCATGAGACCTACCCGGTGTTTGATCCCAATCTAGAAACACTCACTCCCAACATATTATAGTTAATCCAAGGAAAGATTAGATACCTTGAGTCCTATGCCATAACCGGAATTTCCAACCCCTAGAATCCGCTTTTCTCTCTTTGATCTCGTATCTCGTATTTAGCTTGTTTATTCGTGTTGTTAGCTTAATTGTTTGATTTCGCATGATTTGTGATCTTTGATTGATCACCTAAAAACCAAACCAAAAACATTGAGATTTTCATTTCTTTATTTCTTTCTCTTTTCTTAGCCTAGATCTTCACTAAACTTAGTCACTAATTGATTCAATCTCACCTCAGTCTTTGTGTTCGACCTCGGAATACTATCCCTACTACAAAACGTCCCGTACACTGCGGGTTCGCTAGGATTTAGGAGAAATATAACGAGTATAAATTTAAGGCTTATTGCGTGCACACTATTCCTAGACGTGACAAGGGTCAACAACATCCACAAAAGCAAGGAAGGAAGTAGCTCACCAAAGACGGGGAGACTACAGGAAGAACCGCAGGGGCAGCTGGACAAGGCGCATGGGCGGCGCTAGGCAGATCCGCAGGGGAAGTTTCTTGACAAAAGTAACTATCGGGCTTCTCTTTGATAGCCGAACCACAACGGGGGATCCAAAGCTTGATCCTTTGATCAACACATGTCAAGACTCAACCAAGGGAGCCTGTTGAACATCAACGAATCAACAACGAAACACTCAATAAGAATCAAGACACAAACTTGATTTTTGGAGAAGAAGAAAAGAGAAGAACGAAGGAAGAAAGTGAAAACAAAAGGAAAAGGCCTGCAGCAACTCATGAACGTGATGAAGAACTCAAGGGAGAAGACTTACACGTTCAGCAAGGGGAGAAGGGAAAACAGCTGCAACTCTCAAGGTTAAAGAAAAACGTATGCAAGAAACGCAAAAAAGAAGAGAAAGAGGGAATTTATAGAAAAGGGTTGGAAAGATCGATGGAAGGACGTTCTACGGTTAAGAACATAATAGGAAAGTCGGCCCATAAGATAGAAGATTGGATCTTCTATCTATGGAAGGAAATAAAACAAAATAAAAAATCAGATCGGGTGTGATACGCTCCCGGATGGTGATGCCATCCGTGTTTCCGGCTAGAAGGACCTGACACCATTATGAAGACATTTAAATATTTCGGCTATTTAATAATAAGCTTTTTATATTCAGAACATTAATTCTAGAACTTAATTCCATGACTTAAATTCCAACCTTTTATATTTTAGACTTTTCATTTTCGGAACTTAATTCCGACTTTAATTTCTATCATTTATGTTCCGACTCTTTGTACGGCCTTCATCCACTATATAAGGGGATGTTTGGCTCATTGTAAGATATGTCTAAGTTGAATCTAAGTGTTGAGAAGGAAAATCCTCTTACTTGGTTTAGGCATCACTTCTTTTTCCATCCTCTTAAAGTTCTATCTTGTATCTAGTCTTTGATCCAAGCCCATCATACTCGAGATCCTTTTCGAAGGAACAACTCATATCTACTCCACCTCTCGGATGATTCGATCTAACTAGATCGGGTCGACCATACGCTTCCGCATCCATTTCTATGCTTCCGCAGCTCAAGTTCTACGTTTGATCCAACTCGAACGATCAAGAAGAAGTAGTTGAAGTTTCTCCTCGATCTAGATCGCCCATATTTCTATCGTTGGTATCAGCGCAAGGGATAGAGGTCAAGTTCTTTACTTGTGTTCTTGATTGTTCATCATCAAAAAAAATTTTCTCTTCAGTGTTCTTCGAAGATCTTCAAGTGTTCTTCGGTATTCCTCGAAGATCTTCCAGTGTTCTTCGGAGTTCTTAAATGTTATTCATCCATTCTTCAAAGATATTCAAGTGTTCTTCATTGTTCATCAGGTTTTATGACGATGATGATCAGTTTGATTTGTATGGAGAGTGGTTGCCTTCTCCACATGAACTAAAGCTCAAAGCGGCCAAACAAACCACCCGGAGGTACCGACGGTATTCACAAGACCGACCGAGACCATATTTTGAGGATCAGCAGTGGTTGTCTCCTCCGGATCAACCAAGGCCTACTTATACCATGAACGAGCACCAATGATATCCAAACCGACAAGTTCATTTTGAGGATACCTATGTTTCCCCAAGACGGCGTATCAATCTTGAACACGTTGTCAACTTTGTTCCCCAACAGCGTGTTCATCATGAAGAAGTTGACAACGTTGCCCCTAAAGATGACTATGTTGTGCTCAAGGCAACAAAATATGCTCTCAAGCATGAGATAGAAATTTTGAGGGCACAAGCTCTTTCCCTAACGACGGTTGTCCAATAAGAAGAACCGTTGTGTGATGATCCATTAGAAGAGGCCAAGGAAGAAACCGTCATCGACAATGTTGAAGTCATCACCAACAACAATAAAGCCAACATCAACAAAGACGACATCATCAAGGATGAAGAAGCCATCAACCATGACAATGGCACGATTATGTTGTTGTACTACAAATTCCAGCCGGCTGACCCGAGGTTTGACTTTGCTATGTCTAATAAAATTTATTTACCGGCTTACCCTTGCTTCTTTCCGGCATGCCCCCGGCGTACAATGTCAAAAGCTTAGACGCATGGTAGACAAACTCACCAGCGAGACCATCGGCATGTACTATAAGTTCGAGCCTCCCGATCTGGAGTTTGTCCTCTTTATGTTCGACAAGCTTAGTGGCTCCACCGCTCTTTTGAAAGACTACAAATCCAAGCCGGCCGACTCCGACAATGTGTATCCGGTGATGAATTTCAAGGGTGATGAATTTCAAGGGTCACGTTCCTAAAGATACTCCTTTCTTTATTTTGACCGTGCAAACGAGGACTTTTCACATTTAAGAGGACGAGAATGATACGCCCCCGGATGGCGATGCCATCCGTGTTTCCGGCTAGAAGGACCCGGCATCATTATGAAGACATTTAAAAATATCGGCTATTTAATAATAAGCTTTTTATATTCGAAACATTAATTCCGGAACTTAATTCCGTGACTTAAATTCTGACCTTTCATATTTTAGACTTTTCATTTTTGGAACAAAATTTCGACTTTAATTTCCGTCATTTATGTTCTGACTCTTTGTATGGCCTCCATCCACTATATAAGGGGATGTTTGGCTCATTGTAAGATATGTCTAAGTTGAATCTAAGTGTTGAGAAGGAAAATCCTCTTACTTGATTTAGACATCACTTCTTCTTTCATCCTCTTAAAGTTCTATCTTGGATCTAGTCTTTGATACAAGCCCATCATACTCGAGGATCCTTTTGGAAGGATCAACTCATGTCTACTCCACCTCTTGGATGATTCGATCTACATAGATCGAATCGACCGTACGTTTCCGAATCCATTTCTATGCTTCCGCCGCACAAGTTCTACGTTTGATCCAACTCCAACAATCAAGAATAAGTAGTTGAAGTTTCTGTTAGCATGAAATATTGCGATATTCTAGGCACTTATTCTAGTTGTTTTTCATTCATTATAGTGTTCATTGATAAGACATTGAAGCATTTGTTAGCTAGTTTATCTATATTTTCGATATGGAGGTCTACATTAGCTTTATGTTGATTATAGGTGAATAAGAGCTAAAACCGGACCATTTGAGAGAGATAGGAGAGGATTTGAGCACATCCAAGGATTAGGAACACATCAAAGAAGCCAAAGGAGATGCTAGGATGAGGAATGGCACGACACAAAGGAAACCACAAGCAATTTACACTTCCATGCCCTAAAATACGGCCGTAGAAGAGTCCATGTCCTAAACCACGGCCGTGGATCTTGGCATCATGAGCGTGGAGCATTCGAGAGAGTTACACGGACTAAAGTACGGTCGTGGAAGTCATATGAGACCGTAACCCAATTCCACTCCCTAAACCACGGTCGTGGAAACCCTTGAGACCGTGATTTAGGCGATCTTTTGACGAACCAATTATTGCCACGTCATTTACGAAGTGGGCGGTACGGTTATTTGGCTCCGTCTTATAAAAAGGCAGGAGGAGAGAGTTTTCGGTATCATCGCTTTGGGGAAGAGCAAGCTTTAGGCTTGGACAACCTAGTGGGGAGAAAGTCAGCCTTAGGGTTTCGTGAGAAACGCTGCGGAAGCGCCGGCAATTTGAATTCCCAAAGATCGTGTGTGGCGGAAGTTGCGCCCTTTCTTAGGTTTTGATATTGAAGACGGATTGACATCCCGTTCTTCATACTTGCCTTAGATCTTGTGAGGTTTTCTGTTCTATCCCAAATCCATTGAATATTTCGATTTGTGTTTTGGATTTGAGATTGACTTTGAGTGATATTTGAGTTTTCGAAGGTTTTCATCTTTCATTCTTCTTAAATTGATTTTTGATATCATGACAATGGTTATTGGCTAAAACTCTTTAGCAATTATAAGGTGAAGGGTTGATAGTTGTGGCTTAGATGATGATAGATCGATCGTAAGTTGATTGGACCCTGAGAGTTAAAGAGATCTCGTCGACGAACCAAGATCACGGTCTGTTCTTGAGCTTCCACGGCCGTGGAACTCAAGATCTACCCGTGATTTACCCTAGTTTACGAACTTTGCTTTTACTTTGATCCAAGGTTAAAGATTAGCTTTAATCTAGTCTTGGCTTGCCCTTTTCTAGGTAGTAGTAAGACTCATCACCCTTGATAGCATGAATTATAGTCTATATTTTGGGGTTTGTTTGGACGTTTTATCTTTCATAATCTGCATGTTTGTATGTACATTATGTGATTTTACTACCATTTCATCTACCTTTGCGAGAATCGAGGTCTACACCTAGTTTCGTTGTAATTGTAGGTAAAATGGCACGTTTCGCATCAAAAAGGAGCAAAAGGAGTCATGAGTCATTTGGAGCTACATCCAGGGAGCATAGCCATGGATTAAAGATTTACTTTGGACCAGTTTTGAGAGATTTCACATTCAGTTGTGACTCACCTCGGTTGATCAGAGGTTCACCTCGACCGAGGTGATCCAGAGATGCCGACTCGACCGAGGCGAACACCTAGGACGCGGCGAGAATATTTTATTCTTGGAGAAGATCTTTTAAAATTGGAAAGTGATCTTATATTTTTGGGCTTGGCTCCTGGAAGGAAGGAGATATGCAGAATCATATATTTTGCCTATATTTATGGGAGAATATCTTTCTAAGATTTATTATCTTTGGAGGGCTATTTTCCTATAAAAAGGGTTGGATTTTCCACAAATCCGATCGTGCTTAGATCCCGCAAAAGAGCCCGCTTACACCGAAAAACACGCAGCAGCAGCAGCCTACTCCAGTTGGGAGAGATTCGAAGAACCTTTTTGAAGGTTGAAGGAAGATTGAAGTTCATAGCTTTTATAGCTTTATTGAAGGGTTTTGTAAGATTGTCTTCAATTCCCTCAATTGTTGTCTTGTCTTTTTGGATTGCTATCCAAGGAACGCTTTGTTGTGATATTTGATTCAGTTATTGAAGTCTTTTCATTAAATTCTTCTTTGTTCAAATATTCACCTTCTTCCCATATATTTTAATACTTTCATTATGATGATGAGTGGCTAATTTCCTTGTGTGATTCTAGGGTGATTGGCTGAAGGTTGTGGGAAAAACGATGATAGAATAATCTTAGATTCCAGTAGGATCCTGAAAGTTCGAGTCTTTAACCTTAACCCTAAGCATCTCGTTCGGTTGATGAACATCTCGGCCGGGGTGGAATTCTTCTGACCGAGGTGACTTATCCGACCTAAAACTGAGAGTTAAGTGTTAGAGTTTGCTAAATCCTATTCTTATTACACCTTCCGGGTTCAATGCAAGCTTAGGATGAGACTTACCCGGTAATTCCTTAGTTTGTGTACCAACGATCATAAGTGTAGGTAATAAAGGTTTATCCTTTATTGGGGTTTGAGTGTGCTTCCATCCCATCTTTGTGAGTTAGCCTGAGACTTACCCGGTAAAGGTTGATTCTATTCCCTTAGATGGTGTGTTAGTTTGAGGTTATAGTTCTTTATCTTGATTCCTTGAGACTTACCCGGTAATAGGAGTTACGGTTTAGGATTAGTGTGTAGTGAGACTTACCCGGTGATCTACTCCACTTTAGTAACACCTTCCCCACGCAAAAATCTCAGCTTTGTCCGCTTATCTATAGATCTTGAGTTGGAACCACAACTAGATGCTTTAATCCCTAGAATTGCATGTTTGCTTTATTGACTTCTTATTCATCTTTGATTGTGTTAATTGCTCTTGTGGTTAGAATTGATATAGCACACCGTATTGACTTTGTTTCACCGAGTCCCTGTGATCGACCCCTGGAATTTTCTTGCTTTTACTACGATTGACCCGTACACTGCGGGTTCGCATCCTTGTTTTAAGCTTAAGTCTAGGGTTATAAATTTAAAGCTTGCACACACCGTTTGGAGCGAACAAGTTTTTGGCGCCGTTGCCGGGGATTTGGTCTAGACCGAGCCGGTACGGTTTGCTCTTGGGGCGCTTGCCCCGTTTCATCTAACCACTCTACTTGAGTGACGACTTTCGCAGGTTCTTTCTTAGGTATATGCGAAGAACCCGCGCTGGGAAGGAAATCGTTCCTTACGATCCCGAACCAGAAAAGACATACAAGCGACGCTTAAGAGAAACGAAGATGGCCCAACAAGACGATCGCGATCTTGCGGCCGAATTAAAGGAGACGCAAGAGATGCTCTGTCTCAGTAAAGAAGAATTAATGCAAGAGAAAGAAGAGAATCGCGCCAGGACAGCAGCAATCGAAGCTGAGATTGCAGTCATACGAGACCAGATTCTACTTCGACCGAGGGAAGATCCTCCTGTTGATCCTCGACCGATGCAGAATCCAGTAGCTGATCCTCGACCGAGGCAGATTCCAGTACCTGACGCCCCGGCCGATGTACTTCCACCTCGGATGCCAGTCCGAGATGTTCTTCTTGCAGGAATTCCACAAACCCTAGGTCAAAGGATGGACCCTAATCAACAACTGAGGCGTCCAGGAGTGAACCTGGGAGATCCAGCAGATCATGACTACGAACTTCGACCGCAAGTTCTAGCCATGATTCGCCAATGCCAATTCGGAGGGCTAGAGAAGGAGTCGCCGCATCAACATCTTCAAAACTACGAGATCTTGATGGAAACCTTGCGACCGTCCAGAATTGAAAATAACAACTACAAGCTAAGACCTTTTTACTTTTCTTTAAAAGATAGAGCTCTTACTTGGTATCAATCTCTTCCTCCAGGAAAAATCAGCACATGGGAGGAGATGACCACGGAATTCTTGACCAAATTTTTTCCCCCCTCAAAGACCGCCGAAATGAGAGGGAAGATCAATGCTTTCATTATGAAGGACAAGGAGAGCTTGTCCAAATCTTGGGAGCGGTTCAAGGATATCCTTTTGGATTGCCCACATCATGGGATTCCAAAGATCGAGTTGTTGGAGATCTACTTCAAAGGGCTGGACGGAAGCACCCAGTTCAATCTCCAACTACTCTCCGCCGGCACCTTCATGGACATGGCGATTGATGAGGCTTGGGACTTCATTGAGAAGCAAGCCTTGCACATGGAGAAATATACCCACCAAGGAGCTGAAGGTGGAGTTAAAAGAGTCAACTTTCAAGAGACTCAATCCAACAACAATCAACTCACGTCATTGAAGAACGACGTGAAGCAATTAAAGGAGCTCTTGATGGCTCAAACTAAGAAGGAAGAGCAAGGGCAAAGGAACAACAACAATAACGGGTACCGTAACAACAACAACAACAACGGTTCCCGAAACAACAACTACAACAACAACAATAGAGGATCCAATAGCAACAACTGGAGGGCGAATAACCAAAATCACGGTAACAATCATTCAAACTCCAATTCTAATGATTCCTCTAACCCTTTCCTCTCTCCCCCTTCTTCTTCTTCTTCTACTCCATTGAAAAGCCAAGGACAAGGATCAAGTTCGTCTCAGCCAGAAAAGAAAGACGCAGTTTTGGAGGCAATCTTGATCAAGCTTAGCGCTATGGATAATTCTATGACTTCATTTTCGAGGGCCCAAAAGTCCTTCGAACAACAACTTGCTAATAGGGCGAATGAAGCGCCAAGAGATCCAGGGAAGCTTCCAGCAAAGACGGAAACTAACCCTAAGGGCCAGTGCATGGCCATAACGACGAGGAGTGGACTCAAAACTGCAGATCCAGTACCTCGCTCGACGTAGACCACCTCGGTCCAGATCCAGTCGAAGAACACCTCGACCGAGATGCCAACCGAGGCGGAGCAACAGAAAGCAGGAGGAACGACAGAAACTTATGTTCCACCCCCTGCATATAAGCCACCACTTCCATTCCCTCAGTCCAGAGCCAGAGCACATCTTGACAAGCACTTTGGTAAGTTTCTTGACTTGATGAATAAGCTACATATTAATATTCCTTTCCTTGATGCTATTTTAGGTATGCCCGCCTATGGGAAGTTCTTAAAAGAGATCTTATCAAGGAAGAGGAAGCTGGAGGATGTTGGTGAAGTTAGGATGACATCTAAATCTTCGGAGCTTATCAAGAT
Source organism: Fagopyrum homotropicum (assembly GCA_033239125.1). Classification (NCBI taxonomy): domain Eukaryota; kingdom Viridiplantae; phylum Streptophyta; class Magnoliopsida; order Caryophyllales; family Polygonaceae; genus Fagopyrum; species Fagopyrum homotropicum. The sequence continues at coordinate 57,482,192 of BSWB01000004.1, read as the reverse complement.
CATGAAGGAAAAGATGCCACCTAAGTTGAGAGATCCCGGCTCATTTTGCATTCCCATTCAAGTTGGGGATGTAACTTGTGAAGCCCTTTGTGATCTAGGAGCCAGCGTGAGCATCATCCCGCTGGAGCTATGCACGAAGATCGGTCTTGGAGAGCCCAAGCCGGTCAAGATTCGACTTTACATGGCGGATCGCTCCATTACCCATCCCGTGGGCATCTTGGAAGACGTTCCGGTCAAGTTAGGTAACTTCTATCTACCTATAGATTTTGTTGTACTTGACATTCCCGCAGATTATCCAGTACCTATTATTCTCGGGAGACCGTTTCTAGCAACTTCGGGTTGCAACGTGGATTGCAAGAACGCCAAGTTGAAATTCAACGTTGGTGGCGATGAGGTGGAGTTTGCACTACTTGCAGCCATGAAGGGGGAGCAACTAATTGATGATATCTTCAACATCTACGATGAAGAAGAATCAAGAGAATTGGTGAGCTCTATCCTTATTAACGATCCACTCGAAAGAGTTATAAGTTTCAGTTTAATGGAGGAAGGTATAGATGCTTCTTGTGATGCAGATATACGGAGCTTAAAAGCACTGGAAGAAGATCCAGGAGCTAAAACTGAGAAAATGATCCAGGAGGCGAAGATCTCCAGCCTCGGACCCAGTAGCAGTACCTCGACCGAGGCACTTTCTGGACAGAGCGAGGCGACTGAAGAACACATCGGTCAACGCCTATGCGCCTCGACCGAGGTCGACAGTGAGACGACTCTAACTGAGACTGCATCGAGTCCAGTTTCTGGCACCACTCCACTGGAAAGAGGAAGCAAAGATCCCCCCCAGAAAGCACCCCCAGTAGTGGAGCTTAAACAACTCCCTAGTCACTTGAGGTATATCTTTCTTGGACCGGATTCTACTTATCCCGTTATTGCTAGTGCTTCCCTCTCCGATTCTGAATTATCTAAGTTAATGCATGTCCTGAGAAAGCATCGAAAAGCCATAGGTTACACCACGGATGATCTTATTGGCATTAAACCTTCTTTCTGCATGCATAGAATTCTAATGGAAGATAATCATAAGACTTCACGGGAACCTCAAAGACGGTTAAATCCGATCATGAAAGAGGTTGTGAAGAAGGAAGTTCTTAAGTTGTTGGATGCAGGTATTATTTATCCTATCTCGGACAGCAAGTGGGTTAGCCCGGTGCATGTCGTTCCGAAGAAAGGAGGGATGACAGTTGTGACGAATAAGAACAACGAGTTGATCCCAACAAGGACCGTTACGGGTTGGAGAGTTTGCATCGATTATAGGAAGCTGAACACGGCAACTCGGAAGGATCATTTTCCGCTTCCTTTCATTGATCAAATGCTCGAACGGTTGGCCCAGCATTCACACTTTTGTTATTTGGACGGCTATAGTGGGTTCTTCCAGATTCCTATCCATCCGGATGATCAGGAGAAGACCACTTTCACTTGTCCTTGGGGGACGTTTGCCTATCGGAGGATGCCATTCGGATTGTGCAATGCACCCGCTACCTTCCAGCGATGCATGATGGCTATCTTTTCTGAGTACATAGAGGAGATCATGGAGGTATTTATGGATGATTTTTCTGTATATGGTTCCTCTTTTGATGATTGCCTATCTAACCTTTCTCTAGTACTTAAAAGATGTGAAGACACTAACCTTGTTTTGAATTGGGAGAAGTGTCATTTTATGGTTAATGAAGGCATTGTGCTAGGACACCTCGTTTCTAATCGAGGTATTGAGGTTGATCGAGCTAAGATCGAGACTATTGAGAAACTCCCTCCTCCTTGTTCTGTTAAAGGTGTGAGGAGTTTTCTCGGGCATGCAGGTTTCTACAAGAGATTCATAAAGGACTTCTCTAAAATTTCTAAACCTCTAACTAACCTCTTGAATAAAGATGTTGTTTTTGAGTTTTCGCAGGAGTGTCTTGATGCTTTTTACAGGATTAAGGAAGCGTTGATCTCCGCTCCCATTATCCAGCCTCCTGATTGGACCTTGCCCTTTGAGGTCATGTGTGACGCTAGTGATGTAGCCGTAGGAGCGGTGCTTGGACAGAAGAAAGATGGACGGACCACCGCCATTTATTATGCTAGCAAGACGCTAGATGAAGCACAACGCAACTACGCTACCACCGAGAAAGAGTTATTGGCGGTTGTATATGCTTTCGAGAAGTTTCATTCCTATCTAGTAGGGGCGAAAGTCATTGTCTACACCGACCATGCAGCCATTCGTTACTTGTTGGCTAAGAAAGATGCAAAGCCGCGCCTTATTCGATGGATTCTCTTACTTCAAGAGTTTGACCTAGAGATCCGCGATAAGAAGGGATCCGAGAATTCAGTTGCGGATCACCTCAGCCGGCTACCGGAATCCTCCCGCGAGGCGGATAACCCACCCATAGACGATTCATTCCCCGATGAGCACTTACACGTCTTGGAGCGTTTGATGGACCTACTTACTTCACCCCACGATGGAGGTGAAGTATGGGGTGAGGGAACCTCCTACCTCGTTTGAGACGCATCATGGTCCAGCTAGCGACCTTAAATCAAGCGCTTCTTGGGAGGCAACTCAAGGTATTGCTTTCTTTTCCCGTTTTCTAGTCTAGATTAGATAGTTCTTGTTTTTGCTTTGCTTTGCTTTGTTTTTGGCGTTCTGGACAGACAACAGGGAATATCTAAGGAGGAGCACAACTGGAAGGACAGAAGTTCGAGATTCTGAGAAGACAGAAACACCTCGGTTACTGTCAGAGCACCTCGACCGAGTTGATTCTTGAGCAACCGAGGCGACTAGGGTTTCTGCAGAACCGCCTCGGTCCGTACCACCTCGGTCCAGTCGAGACCATCTCGACCGAGGTGACAGCAGATCCAGTAACAGTATAAAAAGGAAAAAAATTTACTTTTCACCTTTTTATCCTCCTCGACCGCGGCGAACAGACGCACCTCGCTCATCTCAGATCTTGCTTGTTTTCGACATTTTCTGCTTCCAAATCGAGATTGAAGGGTAGAGGAGTCGATTGCAACAACGAATCTGCAAGAAAATCGAGTGCATTGGCCGGAACGAGGTAAAAACGACCAAAACCCTAACTCGCTCGTTTACTGCAATTTGGGCTTTGGTTGCCCTTGAATCTGTTGAGGAAAAGCTTAAGTACCCCTTAGGAAGCATCTGTAGTGATTTTAGGGGGAAAATAACTGAATTTCTGAGAGTGGAATCGCGACTGTCTTCGCCTCGGTCCAGTCGACCTGCACCTCGGTCGAGGTGATTCTTGGAGTTTGTCAGTCGACCGAGGTAGTCTGACAGTATTGATTGAAGATGAGTTCTGACAGATTGTTAGCCCTTAGAGATAGATCCTCTCCTTCCCCTTCTTCTTCCTCATCCCGACCTTCTATACCGGTGATCCACGAGAGACACCTTGTAGATTACGAGCACATTGCTAGCCGTCCAGTGATCGCACCTAGATTCCTGGACATTTCTGCCTTTGACTGTCTCCACGTTGATGGAGATCTTAGGAGGATGATCACCACCGTCGGGCTGGATCAGTTTACTGAGATCCGAGCCCCAGCTTACTTAGAGCCGACCCTCGAGTTTGTCAGCTCCTTCACTTACCTCCCCACAGAGAGGGCTGTGAAGTACCGGTTGATGAACCGGAACTACCTAGTACCTCTAGACCATTGGAGAGACATCTTTGGCTTCCCTGCCCCCACTGCCGTAGACTTCCCGACCCGAGCTGTAGCTAGAGAGTTCTGGGGTCAGATCGCCCACATTACAGAGCATGCAGATAGGTGGCGCCCTGGTGATTCCAGGGAGAAGCTTATCTTCCATCTTGCTTTTCGTTTAGCTCACAGGATCTTCAGCGAGACGCTTCTGGCGCGTACTGAGACGCCCCAGAAAGTCCGACAGGGGGAGCTCTTTGCTTTGTACTGCATGGTCACAGGTGGATACCCTGACTTTGGATTGATGCTGGCAGAGGATCTGCACAGGATCAAGGCCAAAGGGAAGGGAGATATATGCTATGGAGGGATAGTGACCCATATCGCTACTTATCAGGATATGGATCTGAGTAGGTGTACTATGGTGGCGGCTGCCAAGCCGCTCGGACTTCAGGAGATGATCACACGGAGGATTCTAGTTCCCCGTGGTTTGACTACACCTTACGTCGCTATGCCATTGGAGCTGACTGCACCTCAGGGCATCAGATGGTCTGCACAGTTCTCTGTCTTTGATCCACATTTTTGGCAGACCGCTTGGGGTCCACTTATGGAGGATTACAGAGAAGGAGCAGCTGCCCCTGCTGCAGCTGAGGAGGAGGAGGAGGCTGAGGATGAGGACGACGATGAGGACACAGTAGATGAGAGAGGAGGTGGCGTCCCGATGGACACAGGGACAGATACAACTGGGACGAGCGCGCCACCTATTATAGATCTGGACGACGAGGAGGACACTGAGCCGGCGCCAGCTGAGACTTCTCCAGTCAGACCTGCTAGACGCAGGAGGCATGGAGTGAGGGATAGAGCTGCTCACCGACGGATTGATGACCTGACGGATCAGGTTATCGACACATATGCTGCACTTTCGCTGGATATCCGCGAGATGCAGGAGCGGCAGCATCATCAGCACATCATGGCTTAGCTGCAGTTCGAGCGCATCATGGGCCATCCTTACGATCCTACTCAGTATCCCTACATACCACCACCACCACCGGATCGAGACTACTGAGGAGCTGCAAGATTTTATTATTATATTTTTATGCAGTTCGGCTTTTATCCGGTGAGTTCTCTCTTGTTTAGACTTTTATTATACCCACTAGGACAGTGTGTCTCAAGTATGGGGTGTTTGTTATTTGACTACGTGACTACGTGATGTATTTGACACCTTTGATGTATTTTATTTATCGGATATTTTCGTATTTATGCTTCATTGCCTTTATATGATTATCTGATATTACATGCATACCTACAGGTTATTTGATTGAGAAAAACGTCAAAACTGAAAAAAAATTTGGTTTTAAAAAAAAAAAAAATTTTGACCTCGACCGGGGCAGTTCTGGCCAAACGAGGTGTTTCACCTCGGTTGAACCAAGAACACCTCGACCGAGGTAGGTTAACTGAGAGTTTTCGAAAACGAATTTTTGTGCTTCTTATCTGGATATGACCTCAGTGAAGATCTTGTTTACTGACTGGTTTTAAATTCTTTATGTGTTTGAAAGGTTTTATAATATGTTTAAGTTGCTAAATGCTTTGTTTGAAATTATTGGCATGTTTAATACTTTGTTTTTATCCAAATTATGTTGAATTTGAAGGTTGACACCACAAGATAAGTTCTCTCACTTTCTTCCTGGAAAGACCAAGGCAATTCATTCTTCTCTCTTCTTCTTCTTGATCATGCTTAGCCCCTCATATACATTTTGCCTCCCTTTACCTATCCGGGAATTTGGAAGCAAGCGAAGTGGTGAAAGCAAGTGAAGTTAAAGTTGAGAAGTTGGCTGGAAGTGAAAGTGCTAGAAAGTAATAATAGGTTTGGGGAAGTCAATCATGAAGATGAGTAACTCGGCACCATTCACATAGCCGGGTGTTTGTGTCTTGCCAAAGTCGGATTGAGCGATATTCCTAACGGGTCATGGTATGTGCACCAAGGGTTTGATGCATCTCGAGAAATTGATGATTGCAGATTTCCTAGGCTTCGGTTATTGTGCACCTCTGTCCATGCATCCCAAAAAGTAAAGTAAAAGAAAAGTGTGAAATAAGCAGCACTTATTGGTGGAAGATGTTGCAAGTCAAAGTGGAAGTGAAGTTCATCCCTCTTCCCGGATTCTAGCACCACATTACCTTACATACATCCCTACCCTACACGTTTCTTGACCTTTTCTTTTGGGAAGCCCTTGAGACCTTGAGCTTGTTGATTGACTTAGCGGTTTAAACTGGATTATACATGATTAATTTTGATAACTATGATTTATTATGCATTCTATGATTTTATGCAAAGATGAACAACTTTCCTATATTTATAAAATGTTTTGATCATGTTGAGTTTTTAAATTCCAGGAAGTACTCTCTTAGAGTGATCTATGATAGTTGCACACCATAAAATGTTTTTGGAAGACTTTTTCATTGATTTTCTTGACTTATAATCCATTCTATCTTGTCTTCTATATGCAGAACTTGCTTGGGGACAAGCAAGGGCTAAGTATGGGGTATTTTGATAGCATGAATTATAGTCTATATTTTGGGGTTTGTTTGGACGTTTTATCTTTCATAATCTGCATGTTTGTATGTACATTATGTGATTTTACTACCATTTCATCTACCTTTGCGAGAATCGAGGTCTACACCTAGTTTCGTTGTAATTGTAGGTAAAATGGCACGTTTCGCATCAAAAAGGAGCAAAAGGAGTCATGAGTCATTTGGAGCTACATCCCGGGAGCATAGCCATGGATTAAAGATTTACTTTGGACCAGTTTTGAGAGATTTCACATTCAGTTGTGACTCACCTCGGTTGATCAGAGGTTCACCTCGACCGAGGTGATCCAGAGATGCCGACTCGACCGAGGCGAACACCTAGGACGCGGCGAGAATATTTTATTCTTGGAGAAGATCTTTTAAAATTGGAAAGTGATCTTATATTTTTGGGCTTGGCTCCTGGAAGGAAGGAGATATGCAGAATCATATATTTTGCCTATATTTATGGGAGAATATCTTTCTAAGATTTATTATCTTTGGAGGGCTATTTTCCTATAAAAAGGGTTGGATTTTCCACAAATCCGATCGTGCTTAGATCCCGCAAAAGAGCCCGCTTACACCGAAAAACACGCAGCAGCAGCAGCCTACTCCAGTTGGGAGAGATTCGAAGAACCTTTTTGAAGGTTGAAGGAAGATTGAAGTTCATAGCTTTTATAGCTTTATTAAAGGGTTTTGTAAGATTGTCTTCAATTCCCTCAATTGTTGTCTTGTCTTTTTGGATTGCTATCCAAGGAACGCTTTGTTGTGATATTTGATTCAGTTATTGAAGTCTTTTCATTAAATTCTTCTTTGTTCAAATATTCACCTTCTTCCCATATATTTTAATACTTTCATTATGATGATGAGTGGCTAATTTCCTTGTGTGATTCTAGGGTGATTGGCTGAAGGTTGTGGGAAAAACGATGATAGAATAATCTTAGATTCCAGTAGGATCCTGAAAGTTCGAGTCTTTAACCTTAACCCTAAGCATCTCGTTCGGTTGATGAACATCTCGGCCGGGGTGGAATTCTTCTGACCGAGGTGACTTATCCGACCTAAAACTGAGAGTTAAGTGTTAGAGTTTGCTAAATCCTATTCTTATTACACCTTCCGGGTTCAATGCAAGCTTAGGATGAGACTTACCCGGTAATTCCTTAGTTTGTGTACCAACGATCATAAGTGTAGGTAATAAAGGTTTATCCTTTATTGGGGTTTGAGTGTGCTTCCATCCCATCTTTGTGAGTTAGCCTGAGACTTACCCGGTAAAGGTTGATTCTATTCCCTTAGATGGTGTGTTAGTTTGAGGTTATAGTTCTTTATCTTGATTCCTTGAGACTTACCCGGTAATAGGAGTTACGGTTTAGGATTAGTGTGTAGTGAGACTTACCCGGTGATCTACTCCACTTTAGTAACACCTTCCCCACGCAAAAATCTCAGCTTTGTCCGCTTATCTATAGATCTTGAGTTGGAACCACAACTAGATGCTTTAATCCCTAGAATTGCATGTTTGCTTTATTGACTTCTTATTCATCTTTGATTGTGTTAATTGCTCTTGTGGTTAGAATTGATATAGCACACCGTATTGACTTTGTTTCACCGAGTCCCTGTGATCGACCCCTGGAATTTTCTTGCTTTTACTACGATTGACCCGTACACTGCGGGTTCGCATCCTTGTTTTAAGCTTAAGTCTAGGGTTATAAATTTAAAGCTTGCACACACCGTTTGGAGCGAACAACCCTCTATTTCGATTTCGAGTGTCACAACCTTAATCGTTTTAGTTAGTTTTGATCCTTGGGTTACAAGTTTGGGTATTTGATATTAATTCTTGTCTTTAAATCCTTTCTATACTGAAGCCTCAACAACCTTAATAGAGAGTATTTCTAGATAAGTCATATAAAGTCTTGGAACTTCACCGTACATTGCTTTACTTTAGCATACCTTTGCAACTCTTAACTCTGTCCTTAGTTCTTTAGTATATCTTGAATCGATTGCCACAATTTGACACCTGGATCCTTGGGGTTGCTGTTTTCCCAATATTTGCAAAGCTTATTACATCTACTTGCTTGACGATTTGCGAACTGAATTTGTTCCCCCCAAATCCCTGAGTTCGACACTCTGGAATTCTTGTTTTACTACGCCGATCCATACACTGCGGGTTCGCTTGCTTTTATTCTAGTTCTAGTTTTATAAATTTAAGACTTGATTGCACGCACGCTTCATGGCGAACAAGTTTTTGGCGCCGTTGGCGGGGATTTGGTTTAGGCCGAATTCGGTTATCGGTTGTCAAGCTTGGGAGCTTTGCTCTTGTTATTTGATATCTCCTTTGAGTGATATTTGCAGGTTACCTTAGGTATATGCGCATGTCTAGATACAACAAAGACCTCTTACCTCTTGATCAAGAACTTGAGAAGACTTTTAGGAAGAAGCTCAAAGAAAGAAAAATGGCCGAAGATAAGGAGCAGGATATCCAAGCAGAGTTGGAGGAATCTGAAGCTCGACTTAGATGGAGCGAGAAGACTCGCAAGGAAGAATTGGACCGTCATCAATTGCAAATTGATGAGCTCAAGGACATGATGCTTCAAATGAGGCTGGAGATGAGCGATTCCAAGAAGAAGAAGACGAGGAAACCGGCAAGATCGGTTAGAATCGACTCATCCGATGAGGATAGCGACTCTTCCATGCCACCGCTAGAGGACATTGATCCGACGATCAATGTAAATCAGAATAATCCAAGACCGGCTGCAAATTATCGTGTCCTAGCTGGGGGTGCGAGAGCCGCTTGTATAGATGAAGAGCTAAGAACTCTTGGCCAAAGGATGGATCCAATTCAGCAACCACGCCGTCTAGGTGTGAACTTTGATGCTGACGATATGCAGGGGTTTAGCTTCAACCCACAAGTTATTACCATCGTTCACCAAAATCAGTTTGGAGGAACGAGTATTGAATCTCCACATCAACATCTAAAAAATTTTGAGATCTTGATGGAGACGATGAAGCCAAAGAATGCAACCACCTTCTCTTTGAAAGGGAAAGGTTTATCTTGGTATCAAGCTCTTCCAAATGGAAGACTCAACACATGGGAGGATCTTTCTTCGGAATTCCTCACCAAATTCTTTCCGCCATCCAAGACAGCGGAGTTGAGAGGTAAGATTAATGCATTTTCTATGAGATCTAATGAAAGTTTGTTTCAGTCTTGGGAAAGATTTCAGGATTTACTATTGGATTGTCCACACCATGGCATTTCCAAATTGGAGCTATTGGAGATATACTATAAGGGGCTGGATGTGGAAACACAATTCAAGCTTCAATCCCTTTCATGTGGCACATTCATGGACATGAGGGAAGATGATGCTTGGGACTTCATTGAGAAGCAAGCCCGAGTCATTGAGAAGTATTCTCACCGGAACGTGGAAGCAAATCGAGGGGAGCAAGGAGCAAAGCTAACACAAGATGCTCAAACTCAAATCTTTTCTCTCAACACCGAGATTAAAGAATTGAAGGAAGTCATCAAGGCTAGCTTTCCAAAGCCTAAGGAGCAAGATGTTGGTTATTTAGGAAACAACAGTAACCACAATAGGAATGAGAACACAAATCGCAAAAACCGGAACAATTAGAACAACAACAACAACCGGAATAACAATTGGAACAACAATAGGGGTTCAAACAACAACAATTGGCGTTCCAACCAATAACAAAACTCCGGTAATTCTTATCCCAATTCAGGAAATTCACTAACTCCACCATCTTCTTCTTCCATTCCTTTGAAAAGTCAGGGGCAAAAATCTAATAGTGGAAGCACTTCGGGGAAAGAGAAGCCCGATCCCATATTGGAAACAATTTTGGGAAAGCTTCAAGGATTGAAGAATCACATTATTGTTCGCCACTTAGCGTGCATGCAAATAAGTCTTAAATTTATAAAACTAGAAATCAAGCAAGCGAACCCGCAGTGTACGGATTGATATAGTTAAGCAAGAATTTCAGAGTATCGAACACAGGGATTTGGGGGGAACAAATTCAATTATAGATTATCAAGCAAGTAAATGTATGAAGCTTTTCAAATTATTGGGAAAACAACAATCCTAAAGATCCAGGAATCCAGCTGTGGCAATCGATTCAAGATATAATAAAGATATAAGGACAGAGTTGAGGTATGCAAAGGTATACGAATGTAAGGCAATGTACGGTGAAGTTCCAAGACCTTATATGATTCACCTAAAGGCACTCTCTATAAAGGTTGTTGAGGCTTCAGTATAGAAAGATTCTAAAGGTATATATTAACGTCAAATACTCAAACTTGTAATCAAAGGATCAAGACTAACTAAACCGATTAAGGTTGTGACACTCGAAATCGGGGTAGAGGTTGTTGAGGCTTCACTACCACCTATAAAAGGCAAGCCAAGATTAAGTTAAAGCAAATCTTTAACTTTGGATTAAAGTAAAAGCAATTTTGTAAACTGACACAAAATTACGGGTAGTTCTTGAGTTCCACGGCCGTGGAAGCTCAAGAACAGACCATGGATTAGGTTCGTCGGCGATTCTCTCTAACTCTCAGGGTCCAATCTGTTTACGATCGATCTATCATCATCTAAGCCACAACTATCAACCTTTCACCTTAGAATTGCTAAAGGGTTTTAGCCAACAACAGTCATATTGATATCAAATTCAAGATTTAAAAAGAATGAAAGATGAAAACTTCCGAAAACCTTGAATAACCTTCAAATAAATCTCAAATCCACGAATATCAATGATAATGCAACTCGAAATGAACACAATCAAGTAACTATTCTAGATAAGAACGAAGAACGGGATGTCAATCCGTCTTCTAATCAAACCTAGAAATAAAGTATGAAATCTCCTTACGAACAATCTTCCAAATCTTCACTCTTTCTCCAACTTTCCGTCGCGAAATAGCAATCTCCACACGTCCAACTTGAAACCCTAGGCACGTGCAATAAGCGTAGGCAAAGTCTAAGCGAAGGTGACGGAATCTCTCTTCTTCCGTCCTTTTATAGGGTAAGATAAAATATTGGCCCGGCCCATTGCGTAGAAGATCGTGGCTTAAAATATTGCGTAAAAGATCGCGAAGATCACGGTCGTGGAAGGGTTCCACGCCCGTAATTTAGAGCGTGGAGTTGGGTCACGATTTGTCACAACCCTCCACGGCCGTGTAAGTTGCTGGAATGCACCAAGCTTCTCTTGCCAAGGTTCCACGGCCGTGGAATAGAACGTGGAACCTAGTACGGTCGTAATTTAGAGCGTGGAATAGATGTAGCTCGTAATTCTCCTTAGTCTTGTGTTATTCTTCATCTTAGCATCATCCTTATCTCCTAGTGATGTCCTCAATCCTTGGACATGCTCAATCTATCTCCATTCTCTCTCAATCCGTTCGGAATTAGCTCTTAATTGCCTACAATCAACACAAAGCTTATGTAGACCTCTATATCGACAAAATAGATAAACTAACTCACAAATGCTTCAATGCTTTATCAATGACTACCAATATAGATGAAATACACTTAGAAAACGTGCCTAAAATATCACAATATTTCATGCTAACAAATAACCCCATACTTGCCACTTGCTTGTCCCTAAGAAAGGTCTTTCAAAGCTTTAAAACTCAAGTTTGGATGAAATATGTGTACCTTCTCAAAGCAAAACTTCTTTTGGATGAATGTGCCTTCTAATCAATAGATCATTCTCAAACCTTGCTTCATTCGTTTATAAGACTTTCATATACATAATCAAAGAGTAAAGAGTAAAGAAAGCTCATGAATTAATTAAACTTCCATGTAAACATCATATCCTTCAAACATTATCAAAATCAATCATAAGAAACATCAATTTAGATCACCAAGCCATATAACATTCTTTTGATCTTAAGGACTTTCAAACAAGGTCTAGAATGTGGAAAGGGAAGGAAAACTTTAAGGAATGTGGTGCATGAATCCGGGAAAGTGGATAACTACTCTTTTCTTCTTCTCTTGCGGTTTCCGCAGCACTTTCAACTTAGAGCTTCGCTCTTTCTTTTCATTTTTCGACTTTACTTTTGGCGTTTCTCAATTTTTATGAGATGCCTCAAACCTTTAGCGCACATACCATAATCCGCTAGGAATATCGCTCAACAAAACCTTTGATGGTTATAGTGGTTTCTTTCAGATCCCGATACATCCGGACGATCAAGAGAAGACCACATTCACGTGCCCATGGGGTATGTTTGCTTATAGGAGAATACCGTTCGGGCTTTGCAACGCCCCAGCCACCTTTCAAAGGTGCATGATGGCTATCTTCTCGGAGTATATAGAGGAAATCATGGAGGTTTTCATAGATGACTTTTCTGTTTATGGTTCCTCTTTCGATAATTGTCTTTCTAACCTTTCTCTTGTGCTACAAAGGTGTGAAGACACTAACCTAGTTCTTAATTGGGAGAAATGTAAATTTATGGTGAAAGAAGGCATTGTATTAGGACACTTGATCTCTAGTAGAGGGATTGAAGTAGATAAGGCTAAGATAGAGACTATAGAAAAGCTCCTTCCCCCATCTTCGGTGAAAGGGATAAGAAGCTTTCTAGGACATGCTGGATTTTATAGACACTTTATAAAGGATTTCTCTATGATATCAAAACCGCTTACTAATCTATTGATGAAGGATGCACTTTTTCATTTCTCGCAGGAGTGTTTAGATGCGTTTCATAAGATTCAGGAAGCTCTAATCTCAGCCCCGATCATTCAACCTCCGGATTGGAATCTTCCATTCGAGGTTATGTGTGATGCAAGTGACGTAGCTATAGGAGTTGTGCTTGGGCAAAAGAAGGAAGGACGAACCCACGTTATCTACTATGCTAGCAAGACGCTAGATGAAGCGCAACTTAACTACGCCACTACCGAAAAAGAATTTCTAGCAATTGTATATGCATTTGAAAAGTTTCGTTCTTATCTTGTAGGTGCAAAGGTGATTGTATACACGGATCATGCTACGATCCGGTATCTACTTGCAAAGAAGGATACGAAACCAAGGCTAATTAGATGGATTCTTCTCCTACAAGAATTCGATCTAGAGATCCGTGATAAGAAGGGTTCGGAAAATTCTGTTGCGGATCATTTGAGTCGTCTACCACATCTAGAGGACGACCATCTACCCATAGATGACTCCTTTCCAAACGAGCATTTACATATCATAGAGGAATGCATCGACAAGATCACTAAAGGTAAGAACCATGGTTTGCTGATTTTGTTAACTATTTAGTTTGCCAGGAATTACCACCCGGATTATCCTATGCACAAAGGAAGAAGTTCTTTAAGGATGTTCGGGAATACTTTTGGAATGAACCTCTCCACTTTAAGAGAGGTCCTGACGGCATCATTCGACGATGTGTGCCGGAAGACGAGATGCAAAGCGTCATCCGTCATTGTCATTCACTACCTTGTGGAGGACACGCTAGCTCGAACAAGACTAGCGCTAAGGTATTGCAATCTGGATTCTTTTGGCCTACTTTATTTAAAGATGTGCAAACCTTTGTTTCCTGCTGCGATGCTTGTCAAAGAACAGGGAACATATCTAGGAGAAACGAAATGCCTCTTAACAATATTCAAGAGGTAGAGATCTTTGACGTTTGGGGAGTAGACTTCATGGGACCTTTCCCATCATCTTGTGGAAACCAATACATACTTCTAGCTGTAGATTATGTTTCGAGATGGGTTCAAGCAATTGTCTCTCCTACTAATGATGCCATGGTTGTGGTTAAGTTCTTTAACAAGACTATTTTCCCACGATTTGGGACACCACGGACTATCATTAGTGATGGCGGCTCTCACTTTATTGCCCGACGATTCGAAGCTCTACTAGCTAAGTATGGGGTGACTCACAAGATCGTCACCCCTTACCATAAACAAACGAGTGGACAAGTGGAGATTTCAAACCGGGAGATTAAAGGAATTCTAGAGAAGACGGTTTCAAGGACAAGGAAGGATTGGTCTTTGAAGCTAGATGATGCATTGTGGGCATACCGGACTGCATATAAGACTCCCATAGGAACGACACCATACAACCTTGTGTATGGGAGGTCTTGTCACTTGCCGGTAGAGCTGGAACATAAGGCGTATTGGGCAATAAAGTGGTTGAACTTCAACATAAAGGAAGCGGGTGAGAAGCGCCTCTTGGACCGTAACGAGCTTGAAGAACTTCGCTTAAACGCCTACGAAAACGCCAAGATCTATAAAGAAAGAGCGAAGCGTTGGCATGATAAGCATATCATTCCAAAAGACCTCAAAGAAGGAGATCAAGTTCTCCTCTTCAATTCAAGACTTCGTCTCTTCCCAAGTAAGCTTAAATCTCGTTGGACTGGACCTTATCTAATCAAACGTGTTTTCCCCATGGTGTAGTTGAAGTATGGGGTGAAAAGGGCGGAAGCTTCAAGGTGAACGGTCAACGACTCAAGAAGTACTCACCGGAACTCCAAGCTGAGGAGTCCGCGCCTACCGCACTCGAATAAGTGCAAGGTACGGTCTAGCTACGGACCTTAAACAAGCGCTTCTTGGGAGGCAACCCAAGGTATTGCACTTATGATTTTGTTTGTCATTCGTAGATTAGTTTAGACGTTTTTGTTTTGTTTTGCCTTTGATACCTTCCGGTATGTTGTGTTTTTGGATGTAGGAGCAATGGAATAGGCAAGGGAGAGGAAAAAGTTGAAGGAAATTGACGAAACATGGATTTTGGCACATTACAGAGAGTTCCACGCCCTAAACCACGGTCGTGGAGGCTACAGTGACCGTAATTCTTCAAAATCTGAGAAAAATCACCAAAAACCACGGTTCCGTACATTTTCACGGCCGTGGAAACCCCCGAGTGACCGTGATTTTCAAAAAATTTTACGGCCACTATATAAACCACCTTCCTTCACAAAAACCTCACAAACACCCCTCTTTCCACGCCCTAAACGCCGAAACCACTCCCCAACTCGCAAATCTTCGTTCGTTAATCGTTTCGAACGATTCTTGGTGTAAAAGTGGAGCAAATTCATTCATCTACAAGATCCAATCAACAAAACAAGTGAACAATCCATCAAGAAAGAGGAATTTGGATTCAAAAATCCAAAAACCTAG
The DNA here is from genome assembly GCA_033239125.1 of Fagopyrum homotropicum. Lineage (NCBI taxonomy): Eukaryota > Viridiplantae > Streptophyta > Magnoliopsida > Caryophyllales > Polygonaceae > Fagopyrum > Fagopyrum homotropicum. The sequence continues at coordinate 57,466,866 of BSWB01000004.1, read as the reverse complement.
GTTTTTACTATTCTTCTCTCCTTTGTCAATTTGGGTTAAATTTCCGCAAGAACTTAGAACATTTGCATAGGATTGAGATTGGAATTAGATTAGGACAGGTTCTGTTGAGATTGGTGTTGATTTGATTGAGATTTGAGAATTTCTGAGCAAAATCACGGTCTCTAGGACTTCCACGGCCGTGGAATAGGAAGAACAGACAGTGATTTTTTCTGTTTTTGGGGAAAATGTTTACACGAAGTGCAGGAAAGAAAAAGAAGAGAAAGGGTGAGAGTTCCTCCTCTTCTCATAACCCTTCTAGTGAACCATTACCTCCACGCCCTAGGATACCCACCATTCATCCCAATTACCTCGATGCCTTAGACAAGATCAAGGAGAGACCGGTCATTGGACCAAGATACCTCTTGCTAGAGGAGTTAGAGCCACTCAATGTGGTCACCGATTTGACTTGGCTCTTGGATAGAGTCGGATTGATTATCTTCTCCGCTATTAGAGCGGATGCTTATGAGGAGATCACGAGGGAGTTTGTTATATCCTTCGATCATAGCCATATGGACAGGATGGTGTCCTTTAGATTGATGGAGACGGACTATGAGTTCTCCATCCAGCAGTTCGGAGCCTTCTTTGGGTTTCATGAGACCTTCAATGGTCGCTTCCCTAGTGGTGTATACACTAAGGATTTTTGGGAGGAGATTGCCATGATTTACGCTAGCGATGACCGCTAACAGCCTGCTGATACCAAGGCTAAGCTCATCTACCACTTAGCCTTGAAGATAGCTCATAGGGTCATTTCCGAGTGCCTATTTCCTAGGACCAATACCCCGCAGAAAATTAAGACCGATGAGTTGTTTCTCCTTTACGCCATGCTTCATGGTAGACCCGCCGACTATGCCACCCTCTTAGCCTCCACCATTAGCAAGCTTAAGAACAAGAGGGCCGGACACATTGGGTATGGTGGGATAGTGACCCACATTGCCACATAGCTTGGGATTGACTGCTCAGTCTGTACTAGGATAGCAGCGAGACCGTTGGGTCTCAAGAGCCTCATGACTAGAGGTTTGATCTTTCCTAGGCATAGAGGTCCACCTTCCCGGAAAATGATGTGAAAAGAAGAGAGCAAAGCTCAAAGTTGATGGTGTTGCAAATCGAAATAAAAAGAAAAGAGTTAGTTGTCCACTTTCCCGGATTCATGCACCACGTTCCTTATAAGTTTTCCCTCCCTTCCGCATTCTAGACCTTATTTGAAAGTCCTTCAGATCAAAAGAATGTTATTTGGCTTGGTGATCTAAATTGATGTTTCTTATGCTTGATTTTGATAATGCTTGAAGGTTATGATGTTTACATTGAAGTTTAACCAATTCATGATGTTTCTTTCCCTTACATTCTTTCGTTAAGTATATAAGCGTTTCAAGAGTGAATGAAGCAATGTTTGAGAATGATCTATTGACTAGAAGCACATTTACCTAAAAGATGTTTTGTTTTTGAGTTTGCATGCATATTTCATCCTAACTTATGTTCTAAGCTTTCAAAAGACCTTGCTTGGGGACAAGCAAGTGGCAGGTATGGGGTATTTTGTTAGCATGAAATATTGCGATATTCTAGGCACTTATTCTAGTTGTTTTTCATTCATTATAGTGTTCATTGATAAGGCATTGAAGCATTTGTTAGCTAGTTTATCTATATTTTCGATATGGAGGTCTACATTAGCTTTATGTTGATTATAGGTGAATAAGAGCTAAAACCGGACCATTTGAGAGATATAGGAGAGGATTTGAGCACATCCAAGGATTAGGAACACATCAAAGAAGCCAAAGGAGATGCTAGGATGAGGAATGGCACGACACAAAGGAAGCCACAAGCAATTTAAACTTCCACGCCCTAAAATACGGCCGTAGAAGAGTCCATGTCCTAAACCACGGCCATGGATCTTGGCATCATGAGCGTGGAGCATTTACACGGCCTAAAGTACGGTCGTGGAAGTCATATGAGACCGTAACCCAATTCCACGCCCTAAACCACGGTTGTGGAAACCCTTGAGACCGTGATTTAGGCGATCTTTTGACGAACCAATTATTGCCACGTCATTTACGCAGTGGGCCGGTACGGTTATTTGGCCCCGTCTTATAAAAAGGCGGGAGGAGAGAGTTTTCGGTATCATCGCTTTGGGGAAGAGCTCGCTTTAGGCTTGGACAACCTAGTGGGGAGAAAGTCAGCCTTAGGGTTTCATCAGAAACGCTGCGGAAGCGCCGGCAATTTGAATTCTCGAAGATCGTGTTTGGCGGAAGTTGCGCCCCTTTCTTAGGTTTTGATATTGAAGACAGATTGACATCCCGTTCTTCATATTTTCCTTAGATCTTGTGAGGTTTTCTGTTCTATCCCGAATCCATTAAATATTCCGATTTGTGTTTTGGATTTGAGATTGACTTTGAGTTATATTTGAGTTTTCGAAGGTTTTCATCTTTCATTCTTCTTAAATTGATTTTTGATATCATGACAATGGTTATTGGATAAAACCCTTTAGCAATTCTAAGGTGAAGGGTTGATAGTTGTGGCTTAGATCATGATAGATCGATCGTAAATTGATTGGACCCTGAGAGTTAGAGAGATCTCGTCGACGAACCAAGATCACGGTCTGTTCTTGAGCTTCCACGGCCGTGGAACTCAAGATCTACCCGTTATTTACCCTAGTTTACGAACTTTGCTTTTACTTTGATCCAAGGTTAAAGATTAGCTTTAATCTAGTCTTGGCTTGCCCTTTTCTAGGTAGTAGTGAGACTCATCACCCTCTATTTCGATTTCGAGTGTCACAACCTTAATCGTTTTAGTTAGTTTTGATCCTTGGGTTACAAATTTGGGTATTTGATATTAATTCTTGTCTTTTGATCTTTTCTATACTGAAGCCTCAACAACCTTTATAGAGAGTATTTCTAGATAAGTCATATAAAGTCTTGGAACTTCACCGTACATTGCTTTACTTTAACATACCTTCGCAACTCTTAACTCTGTCCTTAGTTTTTTAGTATATCTTGAATCGATTGCCACAATTTGACACCTGGATCCTTGGGGTTGTTGTTTTCCCAATATTTGCAAAGCTTATTACATCTACTTGCTTGACGATTTGCGAACTCAATTTGTTCCCCCCAAATCCCTGAGTTCGACACTTTGGAATTCTTGCTTTACTACGTCGATCCGTACACTGCGGGTTCGCTTGCTTTTATTCTAGTTTTATAAATTTAAGACTTGATTGCACTCACGCTTCAGGGTGAACAGTTTCTCCTCGATCTAGATCGCCCGTATTTCTATCACGGCGCGATCTACAGTCAGCCGCAGGGGAGGCATCCTTCACTGCGGGGCGGTGAAGGCAAAACTGGGGTATTACAAAGGGTACTGGATTGCATAAATGCAAGTGTACTTACAATCTGCACCTGTTTTAATCCAGAGTTCCCCATTTGTAGCTTAGTCAATGCCGCATGATGTGATTTTGGTTGCGTTTGATTGGTTCTTGTAATGACACATGTACTTGTTTCGATGTGTTTCATCATAAACTCTAGTGGAACCTTCATTTGGTAGCATTTCTCCTCCAAAATTATCATCAACATCAGCTATAAAGGAATCTCCAACTTTGATTCTGCTCCTGTTGTGGTTCTCTAATATTTGAATATATGTAGAGGTTTCTGGATGTATTTCTTGCGAATTATCTGTATCATCTACATCTTCTAAGTTGTAATCTTGAGAAAACATAAATTAAAATCATATATTCAACTCAATTTTGATAGGAAGCACGTTTCTAGATTCAATCAACTCGGATCTATAAACAAATTGAAAGAAGAAATAAAAATGAAATGAGAGGATAAAAAAGTGGAATCAAACCTGAATGGGTTCTTTTACCGGTAGCCGGTAGGTGATTTTATTCATGCAACTGCTTCTGTTAGGTCCTAGGAAAAATATGTGGTGAAGAAGCAGGGTTTGTTTCTTCAGTAATCTTTTGCAGTGGGACCTGTTGGGACAATCCTTCCATTGTATTTATACAAGTTGATGCACAAATTAATTTTTCCTTCCAAAATTTTCTAATTGCTCGTCTAGAAATAAGATGTAAAGGTGGCTCATGCATACCTCTCCCATTTCAAAAGCTTGTTGCTTCTCTTTTGAATCCACTGATTGACCAACTCAAACAAAAACTTCAACATGTGTATCAAGTATCAATATATCCTCTGTCCACAAATCATCTTGTGTGAAATTTGTAACACCCCAAATCCTAGAGGACTCGGAATGCTACGAGTTGGGACCTCACAATGGGTCCCGTCCCTTAGCCTGACAACAACTTCATCGGATATTACAACACGGCACAAATAACAAAGGCAAAACATAGAGTTTTATATCTTGAGCGAAAGGAAAAGTACAAATCTGAAAACAATACAGCCAAGTCTCAAAACCGAAATAACAACATCAGTCTCAACAGTCGTGAAATAAAAGATAACAATCCCGTCCTATAATGCACGGGACCCCGGCTGCCCACTACCGCCGGATCACTCGATCACCTCCCTAACCTGCAAGGCATCTACAAGCGGTATAAAACTGTTAGCTAACAATCTATGCATAGGTATAAAGGTAAAAGAACAATCACACAACATACACAATCAGCATGCAACACTCATTCCTTTTGTTATCTTTAATTAGGTGATATGTCATTACTAATGATAGATATTTTGTGACACGAGGGATTCCCAAACCTCGCCCTTGTCCCCGTTTACCAACGCGGAATGGTATTAATGTATTTGACTGTCTACCTGACTGGGCTGGTTGCAGGGAACCTCCTAGACTCTCGCAAGAGCTAGGCAGATGATGTCACGACCCGTTAACATACACTTGGGTCAATTACACAATATACTAAAGTCGGCCTATTCCGGTTTTGTTGTTTATCTTAACTAACAAACACCACTCATATACATTACACTCATACAAGAAGCCAGCTAAGTAAGTCCGTGGACTTACCAGAATCAAATCTCAACTCTCTCTTAATCACCACTCAATCGGTAACTGCAGAAACTCAGTTGCATGTTAAAGGAGGCACGTGGGTCAATACATTTCCCTAGGTACTTAGAAGTCTCAAACTCCTAAGATGTAAGATCCTATTTGGACATAATTTATTACAGTACTTATTTAAGGTAACCTGACTATTTTACCCTTGGTCCCGAGACTTCCAAAAACTCGTAATTCGTACTTAAATTCTTACTTGAGGCTAATTAACCATATTCCACTCCTTAGGATGATTTTAGGTAAAAACTAGAGAAACTACCCACTTTTCTATTTCCCGAAAAGTCACTAAGGTCCAACTACAACTTCAAATATGAAACTAAAATAAACTTATAAAAATTCTAAAATAAATCTCTAAATCATCTATGATATCCAATCTACTCATAGGAGCAAGAATTTCCTAAAACTGTTCAACTATCACTTCTACAAAAATCCTTAAAGTTGGCTACAACACTAAAAATGTTCCTATACTTAGTCAAAATTTACTGCTGGAAAAACAGTTCAACTACTCTACTTTGAGACCCTATAACTTTCAATCCGACCGTTCATTTCTTCTCAAATTTAAACACAGTAAACTACGTATATCCATCTATGAACTATCAAAAATTCAACGGTGGATCTTCAACCAATCTTTTTAACATTGATTCACAACAGTGACCATTCTTGACCTACCAAACTAAGGTTTAAGAAAAATGTCTCACTTCTATTTCTGATGTTCACCTTTTCAGCCACAACTAATTCCTATAGGTCTCTAATTCGAATCCTATTATCAGTATAACTCACCCTTTACACTACCCCTAAGTCCTTAGTTCGAATCTCTCAAGGCACCATCTAAACATCAACTTAAATCTAACATCCTAAGGTCTTTTCTAGTGCAATCCTCCTTGTCTACATACATGATTAATCTATCTATTGTGCCATTTTATCATCATAGAGACTTTAGTTACCGGACTGTAGTAAGGCGGAAGATACGTCCCTACTGGATTGTTCGACGCCACCAATCCCGGGAGGTGAAAGCTGGGTTTCAAAGCTGCAGCAGTTGGGCGTCCATCCGGCATAGAGGATAGGAGTGTGAGTGCTCAAACATATGACATAATAAGGAGATGAAAGGAGAGATGGAAGCTTGGCCATACCCGTAGGGACAGGAGAAAACTCGAACGATCTAAACAGAGGGCAATAGACTGGTACCGACTCTCCCACTGTGTGTGCACCAGCAACTCCTAGAGTAGTGTGAATGGAGACTGGGACTAGAGGCAGCAACGTTTCACAGTTCTCTCTTTTGGCGTGAAACTGGGGACTGGGACAAGAGGCAACAGCGTTGCACAGTCTTATCTTCTGGCGTGAAACTGGGGCTGTTTCAACTGTATATTTGCCTCATTTATTCACTGTTGTTATGTGATATAAGGAAGGGGAAGAGGTGACTATTACAACGTGGAAGATAGGGTAGCATCTTATGGAGTTCTGGGCTGGAATCAACACTCTTCTGGGATGTCGCAAGCCTCATTAAGCAGTTGAGTGTGTGGGTTGCTGAAGGTGTGATTGTTGGGCCTCTTGGGCTGCTTTGATCCGTCAGCAAGGGTTAAGGAAAGGACTGACAATTGCAATCCAAATAATCAAATAATGGGCTGAAACAAGGCAAGAAATAAGTGGGCTGAAAGTTTGTCAAAACTTGTCAAAAACTCGTCATGGCTTTGTCAAGCCCATGCATGACCTTGTCACAAAGTTGTCGGGCTTCGTCATGACCTCGTCTCAGCTTTGTCATGGTCTCGTCACAGCTTTGTCACGGTCTCGTCACAAGTCGTCATTAAGAACCAATTAAAAGAATTAGGGTTTGATCTAATTCTATCATTTTATGTGAATTAAATTCTACATAAAATGATAAAATTCGTGGAGGAAGAAATACTAGATAGAATGGGAAACCGTCAACGGCTTGAAATCCAACTTGATTCGGAATTAAACGGAATAAAAATTCCGGATATTACATCAGTACCCCCTTAAAATAAGTTTCGTCCCGAAACTTAGAACAATGTACTTAATTAAACGACTTCCATAAATAAACTGGTATATCCTAGTCTCACTAAATTTTTATTCGTTTTCTAAACTTCTCTAACCCCATCAAAGCGTAAAGAAAAAAAATTGGTCATTGCATCAAATCCCCCTCAAAAATAAGTTTTGTCCCGAAACTTAGGGTAGTTCCCGAGATCATAAAACGTAAGCAAGCCCTATGACTAACAAGTTACTACATCAAGACCACCTATGGTTCACACACAAGCACATCAAACATATCACACATACAATAACTGAAAGCAACCAAACAAGGATGTAGAACTACCTGGCGGTCCTATAGACGTCTCTAGATCCGCATAAAAACTCGGGATAGTTCCGCCGGATACTATCCTCCGTCTCCCAAGTGGCCTCATCGATCCCTCGTCTCGACCACTGCACTCTCAACATGGGTATTACCTTCGATCGAAGGTGTCTCGTACCTCTCTCCAAGACTGCTATCGGATGCTCTGCAAATGTATGATCCGGCTCGACCACTAGGTCGTCATGGCTCACTATGTGTCTCGGGTCATGCACATACTCTCTCAACTGAGACACATGGAAAACTGGATGTACTCCCTCCAATCAGGGTGGCAATGCCAATCTATAGGCCACCTCTCTTATCCGCTCTAGGATCTCAAAGGGCCCGACATATCGGGGACTCAACTTCCCCTTAATGCCGAAACGTCGAACACCCCTCGTCGGTGACACCCTCAACCATACCTGGGCTCCAACCCTGAACTCCAGAGGCCTACGCATCTTATCAGTATAAGATCTCTGACAGCTCTATGCGGTCAACATCCGCTCTCGGATCAATGCTACCCAAGCCATCTCATCCTGCACCTGCTCGGGCGCCACCCCACTCATCCTCCCAGACTCATCCCAACACAAGGGTGTACGGCACCCCCGTCCATATAGTGCCTCGTAAGGAGCCATCCCAATAGTCGCGTGCCAACTATTGTTATAAGAAAACTCCACGAAAGGGAGATGGTCGGGCCATACCTGACCCCAATCAAGCACACGTGGCCTCAACATGTCCTCAAGAGTCTAAATAGTCCGCTCAGACTGGCCGTCCGTCTGAGGATGGTATGTTGTGGTGAATTGTAAGCTCGTGCCTAAGGTGGCGTGTACCTGCTGCCAGAACCTCGAGGTAAAACACCCATCCCTATCTGAAATGATCGTCCTCGGAACTCCATGGAACCTCACAATCTGTCGGGTAAACTCCTCGGCTAAACGAGACATCGGCCACGTTTCTTTAATAGGAATAAATCGTGCCGTCTTCGTCAATCGATCCACTACAGCCCATGTCGCATAAAAGCCTCTACTCAACCTCAAGCCGGTAACAAAGTCCATGGAAATGTCCTCCCACTTCCACTGTGGAACCGGAAGTGGTTGGAGCTCTCGTCCGGGTCTATGGTGCTCGATCTTGACCTGCTGACAAGTTGCACACTGGGCTACATATCTAGCCATGTCGGGCTTGAGCCCACCCCACCAATAAGATCGTCGTATATCCTAATACATCTTACTCGCGCCTGGGTGGACGAAGTAAGGTGTAGAATGGGCCTCCTGCAGTATACGCTTCCTCAACTCTCTGTCAGAGGGTACATATATGCGCTCCTGGCGCCTCAAAATCCAATCTGCACCCACCATAAATTGTGGTCCCTCCCCTCTAGACATCCTATCCCTGATCCTCATCAGTGCGGGACAACCCTCCTGTTTCTGCCAGATCTCTTCCGTCGGATCCGGTGAAACCTCTAACGGTTACAAATGACCGTCAATATCCGGAAACCGGATGTCTACCTCCAACCAAATCAAATCTCTCTGCAACTGGGTCTGAATAGTCAATCTAGCTATTGCAGCCTCGCGAGGTGTCCTTCTACTAAGAGCATCGGCAACCACATTCGCCTTCCCCGAATGATAAAGGATCTCTAAGTCAAAATCCTTAATCAACTCTAGCCATGTCCTCTGGCAGTTATTCAACTCCCGTTGAGTGAATATGTACTTCAGACTCTTGTGGTCTGTGAAGATTTGACAGGTGGCCCCGTAGAGGTAATGACGGCGGATCTTCAAGGCATGAATGACTGCAGCTAGCTCAAGGTCGTGAGTAGGGTAATTCTCCTCATACGTCTTCAGCTGTCGAGCCGCGTACGCAATGACCCTACCCCTCTGCATCAGGACGCATCCCAAGCCTAGCTTGGATGCATCACTGTAAACGACGAAGTCCTCCACGCCCTCTGGTTGTGCTAACACAGGAGCGGAAGTCAATCTCTCCTTCAGCTCCTCAAAACTCCGCTGACAGGGTTCGGACCATGTAAATCTTATGGACTTCCTTAGTAAGGAAGTGAGTGGGATGGCGATCACAGAAAAACCCTTCACAAACCTGCGGTAGTATCCGGCCAGACCTAGAAAATTGCGTACCTCCTTGACCGTCTTAGGAAGCGGCCATGATGCAACTGACTCTATCTTCGCCGGGTCTACCTTAACACCCTCGGCGGAGACAATGTGGCCAAGGAAGGCAACCTCTGGCATCCCGAACTCACACTAAGAGAGCTTAGCATAAAGCTTTCTATCCTGTAAAACCCGCAACACCGTCCTCTAGTGTCCGGCGTGTCCCTCCCTACTCCAGGAGTATACCAAGATGTCGTCGATGAAAACTACCACAAACTGGTCTAAGAAGTCAATGAAGATGCCATTCATCAACTCCATGAAAACAGCAGGAGCATTGGTGAGCCCGAAAGGCATCACCACGAACTCATAATGACCGTATCTGGTCCGAAATGCCGTCTTCGGTATGTCCTCCTCCCGTACTCTCAGTTGATGGTATCCTGCCCTCAAGTCAATACGTGAAAACACCGTAGCTCCCTGTAACTGATCTAGCAAATCATCAATACGCAGAAACGGGTACTTGTTCTTGTCGGTGACTTTGTTCAACTCTCGATAGTTGATACAAAGCCTCATAGATCCGTCCTTCTTCCTGACGAAGAGGGCTGGTGCACCCCACGGAGACACACTTGGTCGGATGAATCCCCTCTTTTCCAAATCCTCGAGTTGCTTCTTAAGCTCAAGCATCTCGACTGGTGCCATGCGGTATGGAGCCTTGGAGATCGGCCTCATGCAGGGCTCCAACTCAATCCCAAAATCTATGCTTCTCTGCGGTGGTAAGCCAGGCGGCTCACCAAAGACGTCCTCGAACTCACAAGCTACCGGGGTCTCTGCTAAAGATGATCTCGTCTCCTCCTTCATGGCGTAATACCAGAAGGCCTCGCATCCCTGACCTATAAGCTTTGCGGCTCGGGCCGCACTAATGACTGTCCCGATCGTTCCGAGATCCCACCCTCGAAAGACCTCCTCCTGCCAAGACTCCGTAGTGACCGTCACTGTCCTCTTACTGACGTCCAGAACAGCTCTATGACGGTTCATCCAGTCCATCTCAAGTATGACCTCTTCATGCAATAACTGCATGACGTGGAAGTCGGCTAACCAGTGACGACCTCCCAAGCGGATGGGACAATCGTGAATCTCCTGAGTACCGTGAACCCTACTCCCATTGGGTAACCTTATAAGGAAAGGTTCCCCCTCTACTGTATCTAAGGTCAACCTATCTATGCAATCATCAGATATGAAAGAGTGCGTTGCACCCGTATAAAAAAGTACTCGGACTGGAAAGCCATGAATCGTGATAATACATGTGGTTGTGGGCGCTGTTGGCTCTACAGTGCTTCTCAAGTCAAAGACTCGAGCCTAAGTACCCCTAGTCTCTTAAGTGCCTCCACCACGCCCTCTACCTATACCTGGAATTTGAGCAGAACCTTGTGAATATGCTTGACCAGGAGCTCGCTACTACTGACCCCGAGCCTAATACTGAGACTGCCTCTGTCCTCCTCCTGAGGTACCAGCACGCGAGGACCCCTGCTGTGATGTTACCTTACCCTGTCGGCAGAAGGTAGATCTATGGCCCAGCTGGCCGCAAGTAAAACATGTAACTAGTGTCTTCCTACACTCCGGCTTAATGTGTCCATGCTCCCCGCAGTTGTAGCACTAGCGTCCTCTAGACCCCGTCGGTGGTACCACCTGGTAACTAGAACGGCCCTAGGACTGACCACCCCTATGACCTGAACCTCCTACTCCGGTGTTGATTGGTCCGGTCGTCTGTCTCTTGTCAGACCCTCTAGACTACATAGCTCTCCTGTGACCCAGTCGGTCCCTCTCATACGCTGAAGCCCGATCTTGGTAATCGGCTAAGGAATCACAGCGGAACCCTGCTAGATAGGAGCGTGTAGTCTCCCTCGGTCTCCGGGAGAACAGATACACGTGTTGGTCCACAGGTGGTGCAGCAGGACCCAACAGTGACAGCTCCTCCCGGAACCTCCTGATCGTCTCAGCTATCGGAACATCCTCAAATCCTGCCTCCAAGAAGTCCTGCACTCGGTCCCTCCTCAAAGAGGTAGGACAAAAAGTCTCCCGCACGAGACTCAACAACTGCTCAAATCGGGACACTCCGCCCCGCACTGTCCTCCACCAGTACTGTGTCTGGTCCCTAAACAAGGTCTGAACCAACTCCACCTTACGACTCTCAGGACAGCGAATCGCCTCTAGCGCAGACTCCACATGAATAATCCAATGCTCTACCTCAAGTCCAACATTCCCTTCAAATGTGGAAACTCGCTGATGGTTGAAAGTCTTCAACCATTCATCCGGCCTCGGTACCCTCAACTCGTCTCAAACTCGGTCATCCTCGACAACCCTCACTGGTGCAGCTACCACCGGTGGAACTACCACCTGAGTCACCCTCTGAGAGACCTCTACTGACCTAGCTGGCACCGACGGTGCTGGAGGTGGTGCTCCGGCCTAGTATGCCTCTTGCACCTGCTGGACATAAGCTCGATACTTTGATGCTCCAATTGATACACGGCCAGAATCAGCAGGCCCTGCGCTCCGTACTCCGGACCTAGTAGTGGTCTCATCCCTAACCTCTAGAACAATACTCTCAGCCACCTCCTTAGCAGGTACATCCGCAACTGGCGGATCTACAACAGGAACACGTCCCCGACCTCGGCCCCTCTGAGGCCTACCCACACGTCCCTGTCTCTGAGCTCCTGGAGGAAGGGGAGGTCAGCCCTCTCCTCGTCCAAGGTAAGCTGTCGCTCTCGTACGTGTCATCTGGTAGAGATGTGATCAATATAAAACTACTTTATTTGCTAGAAGGACATAACTATCTTATTACTCTATGTCACTCCTAAAGGTCACAACGTAACTAATAATTTACAAGTTCTAACAAAAGTCCAATAAACTATGTCATCGAGTTCAGCAGAGGTAGCGGCGGTCTGTGCATTCTATCCCAACCCGTTTATGCTCATGGTTTTGAAAATAAAATTCATTTCAAACGTTCGGAACCCTTGCGGTTTCCGTTAATTTGTTTATTTGGCCTGTTTGAAGATAGTGAGTGTCGTTGTTGCCAACCTAGGGCTCTGATACCATATTGTAACACCCCAAATCCTAGAGGACTCGGAATGCTACGAGTTGGGACCTCACAATGGGTCCCGGCCCTTAGCCTGGCAACAACTTCATCGGACCTTACAACACGGCACAAATAAAAAGGCAAAACATAGAGTTTTATATCATGAGCGAAAGGAAAAGTACAAATCTGAAAACAATACAGCCAAGTCTCAAAGCCGAAATAACAACATCAGTCTCAACAGTCGTGAAATAAAAGATAATAGTCCCGTCCTACAATGCACGGAACCCCGGCTGCCACTACCACCGGATCACTCGATCGTCTCCCTAACCTGCAAGGCATCTACAAGCGGTATAAAACCGTTAGCTAACAATCTATGCATAGGTATAAAGGTAAAAGCACAATCACACAACATACACAATCGGCATGCAAAACTCATTCCTTTTATTATCTTTAATTAGGTGATATGTCATTACTAATGATTCTTATTTCGTGACACGAGGGATTCCCAAACTTGGCCCCTGTCCCCGTTTATCAACGTGGAATGGTACTAATGCATTTGACCGTCTACTTGACTAGGCTGGTCACATGGAACCTCCTAGACTCTCGCAAGAGCTAGGCAGATGATGTCACGACCCGTTATCATACACTTGGGCCAATTACACAATATACTAAAGTCGGCCTTTTCCAGTTTCGTTGTTTATCTTAACTAACAAACACCACTCATACACATTACACTCATACAAGAAGCCAGCTAAGTAAGTCCGTGGACTTACCAGAATCAAATCTCGACTCTCTCTTAACCACCACTCAATCGGTAACTGCAGAAACTCAGTTGCCTGTCAAAGGAGGCACGTGGTCAATACATTTCCCTAGGTACTTAGAAGTCTGAAACTCCTAAGATGTAAGATCCTATTTGGACATAATTTACTACAATACTTATTTAAGGTAACTTGACTATTACCCTTGGTCCCGAGACTTCCAAAAACTCGTAATACGTACTTAAATTCTTACATGAGGCTAATTAACCATATTCTACTCCCTAGGATGATTTTTGGTATAAACTAAAGAAACTACCCACTTTTCTATTTCCCGAAAAGTCACTAAGGTCCAACTACAACTTCAAATATGATATTAAGATAAACTTATAAAAATTCTAAAATAAATCTCTAAATTATCTATGATATCCAATCTACTCATAGGAGCAAGAATTTCCTAAAACTGTTCAACTATCACTTCTACAAAAATCCTTAAAGTTGGCTACAACACTAAAAATGTTCCTATACTTAGTCAAAATTTACTGCTGGAAAAACAGCTCAACTACTCTACTTTGAGACCCTATAACTTTCAATCCGACCGTTCAATTCTTCTCAAATTTTAACACAGTAAACTGCGTGTATCCATCTATGATCTATCAAAAATTCAACGGTGGATCTTTAACCAATCGTTTTGACATTGATTCACAACAGTGACCATTCTTGACCTACAAAACTAAGGTTTAAGAAAAATTTCTCACTTCTATTTCTGATGTTCACCTTTACAGCCACAACACATTCCTATAGGTCTCTAATTCGAATCCTATTATCAGTATAACTCACCCTTTACACTACCCCTATGTCCTTAGTTCGAATCTCTTAAGGCACCATCTAAACATCAACTTAAATCTAACATCCTAAGGTCTTTTCTAGTGCAATCCTCCTTGTCTACATACATGATTAATCTATCTGATGTGTCAGTTTATCATCATAGAGACTTTACTTACCGGACTGCAGTAAGGCGGAAGATATGTCCCTACTGGATTGTTAGACGCCACCAATTCTGGGAGGTGAAAGCTGCGTTTCAAAGCTGCAGCAGTTGGGCATCCATCCGGCATAGAGGATAGGAGTGTGAGTGCTCAACCACATGACAGAATAAGGAGATGAAAGGAGAGATGGAAGCTTGGTCATACCCGTAGGGACAGGAGGAAACTCGAATGATCTAAGCAGCGACATAGGGCAATAGACTGGTACCGACTCTCCCACTGTGTGTGCAGAAGCAACACCTGGAGCAGCGTGAATGGAGACTGGGATAAGAGGCAGCAGCGTTACACAGTTCTCTCTTCTAGCGTGAAACTGGGGACTGGGACAAGAGGCAGCAGCGTTGCATAGTCCTCTCTTCTGGTGTGAAACTGGGGCTGTTTCAGCTGTTTATTTGCCTCATTTATTCACTGTTGTTAAGTGATATAAGGAAGGGGAAGAGCTGGTTGTTACAACGTGGAAGATAGGGTAGCATCTGATGGAGTTCTAGGCTGGTATCAACACTCTTCTGGGCTGCCGCAAGCCTCATTAAGCAGCTGAGTGTGTGGGCTGCTGAAGGTGTGATTGCTGGGCCTCTTGGGCTGCTTTGATCCGTCAGCAAAATTGTATGTGAATTAGGGTTTGATATAATTCTATCATTTTATGTGAATTAAATTCTACATAAAATGATAAAATTCGTGGAGGAAGAAATACTAGATAGAATGGGAAACCGTCAACGGCTCGAAATCCGACTTGACTCGGAATCAAACGGAATAAAAATTCCGGATATTACAAAATTGTATGGGAAGAACTAAGAGAGCTTAGCAATCCCTTAGGTAAGAGAACAATCCTACCTAGATTTAAGAGCATGAAGTTAAACCTTATCAACATCAGTAAACTGAAACGAACCAAACCGACAAGAGAGCAGTAATGAAATTTTTTGTTGATTATCAAAATGGTAGTCTCGTTTTCCCGCTGGTCATCTCCACAAATTTGTAAAACCTGTCCACAAACTACGTAAACCGAAACGCCACCATATGTGCATCTAATTCTAAATTCCCAACATCACACATGGAGTCATGCAACAAGAGATCGTAATAAAGCTTCATGTATACCATATATATCTCCCAATAATGCTTAGAACTCAACCGATAAACTATTGGGTTCTAACCCTAAGCCTCCCTATCTAAACATGTTGCAAGTGTAAAATCAAAAGTTGTTGCGAGTCTTTCAATCAATTACCACTAAATTCTACAAACAATAAAGTATAAAAGAAAACTCTCGTCAAATTTCAAACCCTAACAAAAATAGAAGTTAATACCAAAAGGTTGTATCCAATTAGATAATCGATTTGTCCTCACATGTTTTGATGGATCGCAAAGTAGTGACAACGATTTGAACGTCAACGCATACCTGGAAATTTCTTGCAAATCCAAGGAGACAAGATGACCGAAGAGATAAGTATTATGATATCAAAACCATCATTATAGATTCAATACATATAAGTTAGAAATGTGACCTCTGTCAACTTTATCCTAGTTTCCTCCAAACTCCGATTTCCGCCGCAAGCAATTGTAAGAGTTGAAACCCTACGGTTGGGTCCACAAACGACTCCGTACCAAAAATAGTGCTCGAGTTCATCGGTAGAATTCGTTGTCATCCAGGTAGAAAGAATGCCCGATGGATCTCAAACCGATGAGTCCAGAAAGAGATTGAATTGAATTGGAAAATCGAATAAAAATGAAAGAAGAAAACCTAAATCAAAACGGGTATGAAATTATAATCAGACGAAACACAAAGAGAAGAAAAAACATGTACATACATGAACCATCTTCAAAACACGCAACTGAAGAAGGAATCCCTTATTGGTAGCAAGATATGAGGAATTACGTGTGTGACCACTTCTCCGGATCTTCTTCTTCTCTGAATTCGATTGAGCCAGTTGTTGTGTGAGGTACAAAAGATAACAAACCCTAAAATTGAAAAGCAATATAAACGATTTAGCCTTGAAGCGATTGAATTGAAAAATGGAAGAAAAATCGTACCTTAAAGACCAAAGAAGAAGACACCATGAAGATCGGTGAAGAAAACGTTATAAATGGAGATTAGAGATGTGAGATTTGAAGAGACAGTGGAAGTGGAGACCACAACTACAAGATCATGATTGTGGACGAGGAGGAGAGATGTGAGATTATGAGATTTGAGGGGAGATTGAGAGACGTGATTCTTGTTTGCATAGGGTTTGTCCAAGCAAAGAAGATGAGGTGGGAGATACTAATGTTGGAAGAGCATGAGGTGTCTTGAGGAAGCCATAAACAACACATATCCATAAAATCTCAAGAGAAAAGGAAATAGAGACACGTGTATAGGTAAGGTAAAAAAGGAAAGTCACTATTCATTAGGGAAACTCTCAATTTTATGATAGTAAAGATATGATATTATTATCATGTAACATGATCCATCTATTTTGAAAATATGATCATATTTGTAGAAACGTGGAGAAAAATATATGAATACAACCCTTTGATATTTGTCTACGATTGGATTATATATTATACAACCACGTGTATATATGTTTATATATATTATATGTATATTTAATTAAATTAAATAAGATTAATGTGCATGTATGTATAAGTTGTAAACAAATTAACATTATTAAGCACGGGAATATCCGGTGATCCGCTAATATCTGGTGATCGGCAAGGATCCGGAGATCCGTCAATCCACAGGTATCCGGAATTATCCGGATATCCGTAAATATCCGTTTTTTTATTCAGGTATCCGAGGATATCCGGCGGGTTAAAACCCCAATCCGTTTTATAGAAGGGAAACCCAAACTCCTCATCTCTTCATCGTATTCATTAGTATTCAGTACAAAGATGTCGACCCACGTCTCGCTCTTGTTCCTCTCATCTCCCATATATTGACTCTGCCTTTTCTTGTGAATTGTGCAACCCGTACATAGTTTGACCCGACTTTCAACCCGATTGACCCGTCTCAGCTAACACCTCTACCCGAAATGATTCGAACAACGAAGTGATCCCATCCAAATAACCCGAGAACCGAACTAAACCGATCCGTTATGACCGAAGAACCAAGACTACATGAAACCCGTTCCAACCTGAAAATCGATACCCGACCAACCCGAAACAAACCACTTATAAACCAAACACATTTTTTACCCGACCAGATTCCAACCCGAGCTTGTTGCGGCCCGACCCAAACTTGACCTGTCGACCCCGTTTGACACCCCACTTATAACAACTGAAGATACGTACAACCCGTTACAACCCGAACAATTGGTACCCGACCCGAGACAGACACCTTTAAAACCAAGCTTGTTTTTACCAAATCCGATTACAACCCGGACTTGTTATGACTCGACCCAAACCCGACATGTTTACCCCCGTTGACACCTGTACGCACAACTAAGGAGTGTGGTCGTAAAATAAAATAAATGGAAGTGTTAAACGGGTTTAAATTAAATCAATGAGTAGAATCATACACGCTTATACTCAAAGCTAAAAACTTTTTTTTGACATAAACTAATCCAAAAGATTATTTAATATTAATAATTCTAAAATAAAATAAATGGAAGTTTTAAAATTAAACTTGATGACAAAAGTGTCCTTTCCACCAGAATTAACAAAGTTGAAAAATCAAAAAAACTTCTGATACTAATAATTTCAAAACGGCATTATCGTATATTTCTTTTAATAATTGTCATCTTAATTCCACGTCCAAAGTGCGAAATTTCGCACTTAAAAGTGTGAAAACAAATTGGGTTTAATTGATTCCTCATTTTGGACCCGAAATCAAAATTAGTTTTAATTAATTTTGCCTTATGGTTCGAAAGCAAATTTGAATGCTTATGACTTTCACCGTAATTACCGAAGTTTAGAGCTAATACAACCCGGGCTGACCCGTCCGGTCCGCCCATACGCAAAAGCGGGCGGGTATGATTAAGGTGAAAAGCCCGGACGGGCCAAAAGCCCGACCAATTGTCTTGTCGGACCGGATCCGAACATAGTGCAAAGCCCTGACGGGCTACTCCCCAACCCGAAAACCCCATCCGGATAGCCCTCACTTCGCTCTCCTCGTCTCGGCGTCACTCTCAGCCTTCGCGTCATTCTCGGCTTTCACCCGTCTAGTCTCCTCGGCATCATTCGGAGCCTTCACCCGTCTCGTCTCCTCGGCGTCATTCTCGGCCTTCACCCGTCTCGTCTCCTCATCGTCTCTCCGTCAATCCTTTTGAGGCTCTCTTCGGCCTCATTTCACTTGTGTGTTTACTGGCTGTGTTGGAAACTCATCTACTTCCTTGTATTTTACGAAAGATAACTAGAGGCTAATATGTTGCTCATTTCAATCAATCATTTGCTTTAATGGTTGGGTTGAAATCTCATCTTCCCTTCATTCGATTCTGCGTTAATTGGTTTTATTTTAGATGGGCAAAAAAATGCTATTTTTTCAATTCAGCAAAAAAATTGAACCCGGCGGGCTGCCCGGCCCGGCTTGGCGGACGCGTACGGACAAGCCCAAAAACCCGGGACCAAGCTTAGGCCGGATTCGGCCCGGACATCCGGACATGAATTTAGAAGTTCGGTCCGGATCCGACCTTAACCCGGATAGTATCAGCTCTACCGAAGTTGACACTTCAAAAACAACTTTCACCGTAAATAAAGTTGACACGTCAAAAAATATGAATATCAAGAAGCCAACAGAACTGGATATGATTTTCAGCATTATAAAACAAAAACTGAAGTACATGTCAGGGGCATGAGGCATACGACCCACACCCCACGAAATTAAAATCAAGTATATGGATATGACATTAATGCATATATGATTATTAAGAAGCCAACAACAGAACTGGATAGAACGGCATATGATTGTCTGTAATTACTTCATCTGTTCATATTTCTTACAGCTTAAAGCTTACCACACAGCACAAAGAAGCAATCTAGACTCTACTGGCCGAACAAACCAAACAGCAAATGCTAAAACAAAAGATTTTGGATAAAGCTGATGCCCCAAATGCCTACAAAACAAACTTCAGAGAGTATCCCTACTCGTATAGCCAACCTCCCGATCTTTGATGTGATGTCGGGGGACGAGGACCAGGGGCGAAGCCTCCATATGGCGGTCTGGGTGCTTGATGATTGTACATCCCACCGTGACCCGGCCTGGGCTGCAGATCAGGTGCTCCCATATTACCCCTTCTTTCATTGTTTAGCTCATCTAACCTAGGAGCATACCTCTCCATTGCAGACATGGAGGCATGACCGTAAGATGAGGGTTCCGGCCCAAAGTTAGAGGGCGGTAAGCTATACCATGATCCCATCTCCCTGTTCAAAGGCTGCTGACCGAAGGTATCTTCCATGTAACCTTGGGCATGATCCAAGGGATGCCTCCCACCGGTAGCCCATCCATTATAATGAGAATTCTCATACCCATTATAATGAGGACTCTCATTCTCAATATGGTACCTTCCCTCAGGATAACTTCGTGGACCCGGACAATATCCTGGCCTTTGTTGACTGCCTGACCTAGGGAAGCCCGGTTCTTCAATAAATTGATCCTCCAGCGGCGATCGACTGAACACAATACCATCAGCAGGAGAGTTTGATGGGCCTAGACGATGTACTGTCCTGTGCTGATAGCTCGGCCTGGAAAAGCCCGGTTCTTGAAACTTGTCAGTACCAATATTTATGCTATCCCTGGCTAAGGGCAATTTCTCCTTTACAAGCAATTGATCCTTTAGTGGTGATCGACTTCCCGGGCGATATTCTGGCCTGTTCCGATACCCTGGCCTAGAAAAGCCAGGCCCTTCAAATTGGTCACTGCCTATGTTTGTGCTCTCCCTGGCGAAGGGAGATCTCCCCTTCACAAGTAAATGACTCTCTGGTGGTGATCGACTTAATGCAACGGCACTAGCAGGGGAATGATCAGTTTTGGTAGAGTGGGGCTTAATTGAAGGTCTTTCATGCATATGATGGCCATCTCCTACTTCACCCTTTCCAGTTCTCTCACCGGCAGGGAGATGATCGGGTTTTCTCTGAGCTGAAGGTCTATCAAGCCTTTGATGATCTTTTCCTACAGGAGGGTATAATTCACCTTTTCCAGCTATATATTTCATACGGTGTTGCTTCTCTTGAGATTTCTTTGTAGATTCAGCTCTTACACCACCATTTACTGCATGGATTTCATCATCGGTTTTACGTTTGAGTGATTGTTCCATGCAATCTTTAGTACTGTTGGCCGCATTTTCAATTATTCCCTCAAGTTTCTTCACTTGCACAGGTTCTTGAGTATCATGACTAATGTCCATATCAGAATCTTCAGCAATGACCTCCATTGATTCAATTGGAACCACTGTCTCGTGGTTCCTATAGAAAATGAAGCAAAAACAAACACAATTCAACAAAGTCTAATCATTCTCAATTCTCTTAAACTTGTATCCAACCAAAAACTTTCTATTTATTTCAAATGTAACTCCTTTCAGATCTTTTAGGACTACCAAACTTTTCTAAGCCATCCAACAGTAAGCAATCAATTCAAAAGTTCTTCACCATACCTTTCAATCATACTTTGCATCCCAGAAGTATGGCCATGCTTCTCAGCTATTCCTCTAAACTTAGAAGTCCAGTCACTGCGGCTCCACAGATAGAGAACAGGTGGTATGACATTCCAATCTTCAAGTTGTTTATCATTAATGTCAATGGATCCTGGGAGGTAAAATGACTGCAAAAGTAGAAGAAATGGAGCTCGGAAAAATGGAACGACCTCGTTTAGACAGATAACGAAGAGTTAAATAGTTGGTTATAAGTTCAGGAGCGTTATATTACTGTGGTGAGTACCAGTTGTTAGCATTTAAAATCTTATTTTCAGGGTCTTCTGAAGAGGTCATTAGCATTGAAAATCTTCAAGGACAGGGAATATATTTATTACTTTTATATTGATTAATTGGTCATGTGTTTATTCTGTTTTTTTTTCAGTGCCACCTGAGGCTGTATCAGATATTTATTATTATATGGATCATTCAAATAAGTCCAATGCCTCACCAGTCCTGAAAGTTTCTCGAAATCCTCCCAGACCAAATCATAAGGTGGCGTCTTCCTGTCCAATCTACAAGGAAGCGACAAATAAAAAACAGCTCTCCTGAAACCTACATTCTGTATACATGCAAAGAAAGAGACAGTTAAAGTGGTCCTTACCTTTCGGTTTCTGGTGGAACAATGAGAACAATAAGCTTGGGCTTGAACTTGAGAGCCTGATTAATGAACTGGTTTGCTAGTGCTGAATTAACTCCAAAAGGAGGGTTCAGTCCCATTACCTGAGAAAATGGCCATGTGTAGAAATTTGTCGTTGTACAAGAAACAGATAGCACAAGACATGAACAAGCGGACATAATGACTACCCACCAACTTGGATCCACTAGGCAATTCACTTGGTTTGACAGTCATCCAATCCCTCCGCTCAAAGCAAAAATCATTCTGTATATAAGAATGCATTGACAACCGGACATATTCAGAAGATGAATCAAACTACACAACCGTACCACTCAAGTTTCCAACAAAACAAATATGCAAGGAATTAACTCTCACTGGAAAGAAGTGGAATCAGTAGATCACAATGCATAGTACAACACAGAGTAGGGATAACATCCAATTTATTTTCTTAATTAGGGGTAATCGCCCCTAAAAATAGGATTAATAAAAAAAGCCACCACATGTTTCATTTTTTATCCATTTAACAACCTATTTTTAACTAAATTTAGCAAAGAAGTCGAAGTAATAGATTAAATGAATAGCATAACAGAGTAGTGAAAACTTAATTATTTTCTTAAAGAGATAATAACATTTAAACACCCTAAAATAGCGTTAATTTCAAAAATCACCATATGTTTCACTCTTTATCCACTTAATAACATAATTTTAGCTAAAGCACAAATTACCACACACGACCAGTTGACCACTACTCCGTCAATAAGTCTGTTAACAAACTTCATGTTGAACATAAGTACCATGGTTTGATATAGTGAGTATGTATGTCAATTGTCAAAGGCTTGGCAGAGTGTTATGTCCATTAATAAATTTTGAACGAGCTTCTTGATGATGGAAAGATGATAATGATATAGAACCTTAGCTAAAGTAAGGCAGTTGGATAACAAAATTTTTTTATAGTGGCGTTATAGAAGAAATATTTTATGCAACTTTCCATAAAGATTGGTCAAATATCACCTTCTTAATGACTCATTAGGCAATCCGTGAACACAAAGTTGAACAGAACTAGAAGAATCACATTACTTGAATAAGAGATATAAATGACAAAATAGACAGTTAAGTAGTATTGCCATGAGTGCTAGGCTCAATGGGGGGAGTACCTTGGGCCGGAACAGATCAAAATTTTTGTAAGAACATTTTTTCCCAGTCTGTTCGAGCTTGTCTTTCATCAGACAACTGAATTCATTAGCTCCACAACAGAAATCCACTACCTGTCCAATGCACCAACAACCCTCAGAACTACAGCAAATAACAACCATGCTATAGAAAAAATCACATATTTTGTCAGGCACTGCACAGGTCAGGTGGTATAATTCATTGACCCTAAAAGATAAAAATTAGTGAAAATGGCATAAAATTACCAACTTAGAAAGATACATTTGTATAATTAACCCCCACACAAATATCACATGCAAATTCACATATTGATTTTTGAAACAGTATGTTACTTGTACACATCATTTATATAAGATTTCCCCAGCAACTTGGGGAGATTACGAATGCAATAAAGAACAGCAATTGCTACTACTATCTTTACCATTATACAATAATGGAATTCAAAATATAACACTCAAACTAGTAAAGGATAAACACAAACGCGAGGCAGCAACCAAGTGCTCGACTGAAGACTAAATGGTTTTGATCCAAACCAAACCTAAACCGTATATAAGCGGTTCGGTTTGTGGTTCGGGATCTATTGGTCTAAAGCCGATATTTTCGGTTTGAACCCAACACACATACACACACCTACATTAGTAATGTATCTGGAACTCGAAACCATTTACTCAGTTACTTTTTCTCTCTCTGTCTTCAACGAGCATAAACCTAGACCCTTCACTTCTCCTCTAGAACTAAATCAATCAAATATGTGAATCCTAGAGCACAAACTTTTCCCTATTACGCTACAACTTTACTTATTCACGCGAGCTTGCTCGATTCAGTGGTCGGCCTCTCCGTCGTGGTGCACTACTCCTCAGGCTCACAAGTTGTTGGCACTACTCACAACCACACTTCTCAGATCAGCAGTGTTTTGGTGCCCCCTTTTGTTATACTCCACAAAACCCCTCTAAAATTAGCAAATCCCCTCAAGTCAGAAGTGGGAGTGGTGGCTTATATTGTTGAATTAATTGAATTAAATTGTTATTCTATGTCCAGCATTTTTAATTTTTTTAGTCAATTGGTGGGGATTAGTAACTATTTTCAGATCTGGAATGTTCATTTGTGTGCAAGTCGGTTTCTTTTTTTTTTTTCTTTTTTTTCCTAGTGTGATACTTGGTTAATGTGCTTTTTAGGTCCAAAATCGACCCTATTAGTTCCGTTTTCGGGTCATATATATCATCAGAAATCTGTTTTAGTTCCAAACCAAAGTCAAACCGACTATTTTAGGTTCAGTTCTTGTTTTCACAAAAATCGGTTTACGGTAAAGTTTTTTTAGGTTCGGTTTTGGACCTACACTAAGCCCTCAGCCCTGGAAACCAAACATCCAATAGAAAGGGTAAATTGCACAAAATAGCTTGTTATAAACAAAATTACATTGACATATACATAGTACACTTCCTTTGTGCAGTCAGCCACTTCACTAATATGAATAGTTTATGAGGGGTGGATCAGTTTATATTATTATGCACCTTCATTCTAGAAACCTTTTGATATTTACTACCCCCAACTATAGATCAGATCCACCAGATGAGAAAGGCAATTCCACACTGCTGCTGAGTCATCGGACTTATATACTTGCGCCAATCCCGCACTGCTGCTGAGTAGTCGGAGTTATATACTCGCGCCAATTCCGCACTGCTGCTGATTCGTCAGACTTATATACTCTTATGTGTCAATTCCGCACTGATGATGAGTCGTCGGACTTGCATACTCTTGTGTGCCTTCTTTCTTCGAAACCTTTTGTTATATACTCTTAACTAGGAAAAAGGCAGTTGGGATATGGGCATGCTTTTTAACTTAACTTTAACAGCCTTCACCTGTGTAATCAGCTATGGAATTGTTGCTCTTTTGGAACTTACTGGAAAGTATAGATCGAGGAATTCAATTCCTCTAGTTTTCCCTAAATGAGTGTGTTAGGCCAAGACACCATCCTCCAAAAGCGCAAACCAGGCCTGGGTGGACTTTCCCCCCATTCACCCCTCTAAAGTAAATGAGATGATCCTTTCCCATAACAGCCAATTTTTACAAAATGATCAGGCTGGGAGCTACATGTATAGGCAATCCAGGAAATGGAGCGAGGACAAAGAATTATGTCGTGGAATGTGAGAGTGGTCTGTTAGGGTGACAAGAGGAATTTAATAAAGGGTAATAACAGCTGGGTTATGGGTATGCTTTTAATTTATTTTTTTAACCGCCTTCACTTGAGTAATCAGCTAAAGAATGTTTCTCTTTGGAACTTGATGCAAATTATTACACTAAGGAATTCAAGTCCTCTAGTTCTTCCTAATTGAGAGTATTGTATTAGGCCGAGGACGTCAATTCTAGAACATAATGGGAAGTACATGAGATGATCTATAATGCACCCCCAGAAGCACAAACCAGACCTAGGCAGACTCCCCTCATTCACCCCACTAAAAGTAAACGAGATGATCCTTAATGCACCTTGTAGTAGCGAGTTTTAACAAGAACAACATCGATGTTTGAGAGGTCCCCATCTTGGAAGTTGTACGAGAGGAGCTGTTGAAAATTGTAGGTGTAGGTGTTTCCTCTATAATTCGGAGTTCGGACTGGAGTGGGGGAGAGGATCAACTTAATGTTGTATATGGTATTAGGCAAATTACACTTTTAAACACTCTACTCTTTCCTAGCTATTTCTTTTGCTTCATGTTGTACTTAAATTGGCTTGTTTACGATGGAAATAAACACTACAGAATTACTTCTGTATCTGTTTACTATCATCAGGACAACCTTTACCAACTTCTATGACTGTCACTTTCATTAATCCAAAGATTCCCTCAATACCTCAGCTGGGTAACATTTTGGTGTCTTAAACATCAAATAAACAATTAAACAACCAACAGTTCAGAATAATCAAGGGAAAAAACACAGGACTTGTGAGTTCAAAATTTTTACCATATCACCATCTTCTACATACCAATGGATCTTCTCAACTATCTGAAATAAAAGAAAAAGAATTGCCAAGAGTGAAACTCTGTTACATGACATGAAAAATTAAGGACTTAAATAGATCAGAGTATATATGAGATTCAAACCAACCAGTGGATACATGATAAACATAATTTATTTTGAAGTAGAATACATACAAATAAATACGAAGGAAGAGATTGTGGGTCCAGTGACAAATCTGTTCCACTAACAACATGCTAGTGATTTTATAAGGATAAGGTAAAATATATGACGCACATTAAGGTAGTTGATAGGTTGCGTTTGTAGAATACTTTTTGTCAGTGCAATTGGCTGAACTTGCTGAAATAAATGTATGGGCACAAACAACTATTCACAGAAGCTGGTTACTCTGTAATGTCTGCAATTTATACGAAAGGGGGGAATTTATGCATACTATTGAATCAGTACTTAATCCACTTTGGATATAGGAAAGTATGCTTTCGAGAAAGCATCAAAATTAAGCATTAGCAAGAAAATCAACCAAGCAAGTAAGTATATCGAAGCACATAATTCAAGTTTCTTAGAAGGGAACATTACCTCCTTAAGCTTGTCCGGTTTGGTAAAATGTCGACCAAAAGATGTATAACGGTTACCATGAAGAAATGGTGCTATATAAACTCTGAGCTTGTTCTGCAAAAATATCAAATGAAAATGCAGGTTTGCAAAACATCATTTAACTTTTCTATAAATAGATCAATCAAATCCTAAAAACTTGTCACCGTAAATCCCAAAAGGCAATGCTGCTAAATCTACACAAAAGAAAATAGTATCAAATGCCAATCAGTTATAGATAAGCCAACTCCATAGATGATAGACCTCTCATGTTCTACATATATCTATCTATATACCAATATTAAAGCATAAGCTTCAATTGTCACATGTCATTTTTACATGCCTTCTTATTTTATAAGCATTTAATTACCTTCGTTAATAATTTTCAATATTTTAAGCTTAACAATAATAAGCTCCGCTAAATAAACAAGCCATTTTGACTCATCAAAATATATATTTTTAACTAATCACAATATCTTGTTGATATCTTATAAACATATATGGTTGGATAGTGCATCTTAATTCTATTTCTTCCTAAAACTACTTTTCAAAAATGATCGGTCTGAAAAAAAAAATTATAAATGATTAGAAATTATCATCTTTCAAATTATTTCTAAACAAATATAAATTTAGATTACTTATGTAGATAGATGATATTTTTTCATAATAATTATGTAGTTACTTTAAATTTAGAGAGTTAATTATTATTCTTAAAATCATTATTAATTCACTAAAATTTATAAATAGTCCGTACAAGATAAAAGCAAACCAAAAATGCTAAATTAATTTGTACTTTCTCATACTTGATTTCAATCATGGTCATATATATATATATATATATATATATATATATATATATGTGTGTGTGCAAATCAATATTTCTACTTGATTACTAATAAATTGAAAAACAAGATTGATGATATTATTATTTAATCATATTTTCTCATTATTTAATGTTATACAATCTCTTTATACTTTATTTATACTTGTAAAATCAACATATTTAAAATAACATATAACATTCAATTTTAATTCTATATGAATCCCATGCATAGCACAGGTATCACACTTTTTTCAAAAAAGAAATAAAAAAACAGCTGCAGTTTGGCACACTACCAGAAAATGTTTAGAGTGCTTAGATGTAAATAAAAATTTATTTCTCCTCAAACTGATGATGGGAGACTAATTTCCAAAATCATATGTAATTCATCTCAGTGTTCTAAAAGGAGTGCGCCCATTGCCAGGAGCTAGGGGTCATGCACCTAGATACTCACAGGGTGCAGCCCCTTCAATCAGGCGGTGGCACTCAAGGCACAGCTAAGCACACTAAGGCGAGTCTTTGGGTGCCTGATGTTTATTTTTTGTAAGAAAATCATTAAAACATTTTTTTTACAAAACTAGTTGTTCATATTGACAAAAATATAGTCTATTAACTTAAGGAAATAAATATATTTAGAATTAACTCAAATAAGTATTATATTAACTTAAGGAAATAAATAATGCCATAACTAATTACTGAAATTTGAATTATATCGTCCAAGTCTTCTAATCCTATTCAAACAATACTTTTCCTATTCTTTAGTTCCACCCCTGGCCCCTACACACACATTCCTTGATCCCCGTCCCCTCCCATATAAATTTAAGTGTTCTGCTGCTGCATTTCCAGTAGAAGAAGATAAGGATATAGTAACTAACTCACTAACCGATTGCATTAGCGTTATGAACTATTTTTTTATACTTCCTCGTTACTATTTCTTGCTTGTTTGCTGTTGATTTTGAACTACCTTATTTGTTCGATTTAATAAGAATTCTATTTTTTTAAAATCTTCAATCAGGCGTGCCTAGGCTCCAGGAGCCCCTGCGCTAGGTGCACCTAGTGCCTTTTAGAACACCATATTTCGTCTATTGCAAGTTGTTTCGCTCCTCTCTCTTTTGTGATCTTCACAAAACTGTTCTTAAGCATGATGTGAATCTCGCTCCCAAAAGCAATAATTTATCTTAAGTCATTCTACTGATTCGATGAACATGATATTGAAGAGCATAAGCCTTTCTTACATAGAGCATGATATTGAAGATAATAGACTTGACTTATGCTTCTCGACATATAAACAGGTACTCCTTCTCCATAGAACATGATATTGAAGAGCATAAGCTTTTCTTACATAGAGCATGATATTGAAGAGAGATTGACTTGACTTATGCTTCTCAACATATAAATAGGTACTCCTACTCCATTATACCCTGTGTCTGTGCTCTCTTTGATTGGCTAGATAATTGGCTATTAAACGAAGATTAATCCAGACAAGGAGGAGAAGACCAGTAAATTAGAAAAATGGAAAAGTATTTTGAGCAATGTTCCAAAATACGTGAAACGGAGACGGGACGGAGAGGCACCGTCTAGCGTCTAGACGGCTAGACGGCCGTCTAGACGGATTCTAGACGGATAAGACGTTTTTTGATAAAATACATTATATTTGTCACGATATGGAAATTTTTAATAAATTAGGTTATAATTTGGTAATTAATTAGGATGATTTGTGTAAATTTAGTTTTATATGGGATATTTTTGAAAATTTTAATAAATTAGGGCATATTTGGTAATTAATGAAAATTTTAAAACCCTATTGACCTCCTATCTCCTCTCCTACCTCATTCATTATTCCTATCGCCGCTATGCTGTATCTCAGCAAAAAGAAAGAACAGAGGGAGAGGCAAAAGCAATCAGAATATGCAAGGAGTGTCGAGGAGAGGTCACCGGAATTCTGAGCAACGACTGACGAGGAAGGAGACGGAGTCGCCGTCGATCGCCCATGGAAGAGAAGTTGGAAGTCGGGAATCGGGTTAAAAAACAAGACGTCTTACCCCGTCTTGACCCGTCCCGCTCCGTCCCGTTCTGTCTTGACCTCGTTCTATCCCGTCTCGAACACCATTTCTACTATATCCGTCCAGACATTCCCGTTTTGGCAAAAAACGGGACGGTCTGCCGCCGTCCAGTGTCTAGACGCCGTCTAGACGTCCCTGGACGGCGTATTTTGGAACACTGATTTTGAGTCACTTAGAGAGAGAGAGAGAGGAATACATGAATAATTAGTTTTGGAAATAAGTTGGAGAGAGATTTTTAACTTCTTTTCTAGAAATTATCCTCTTGCCTTTTGAGTAGTTTATAGTAATATCAATGTTAAGTTTTTACCCTACATTAAGATCAATGGCTAATATTAAGTTAACTTCTCCATGAAGCTGGCAAGCTGCCTATCAACGTCACTGGAGCCAGAGCAGCATACGATGTTGTTTCACATAGATAAAAATCAACATGATTGCAAACTACAGTTATATGATAATTGGCAAATAAGAAAGAATCCATGGAAAAAAATGCTACCTTCCATTTGGCAATCTGAGGCAAAACACTTGGCGCACAAACAGCCTGGATATCCTTAACATTACATCTAGCATCAAGCTTTTTCAAAGCAGCATGAATGGCCTGCAATGACATATATCATATCACAAGAAATGTCAATGGTCAGTCCATAATACTGATAGCAGAATTAATAAAAAAAATTAATCAAAACTTCACCAGCTTAAGGATTACAATTTTACAGTGTACTACTGGTTATGAGATATTTAAGTTTAGTAGTAGCATTTTCTCCCTGTTATGAGATATTTAAGTTTACTAGTAGAACTTTCTCCTTGTGGTGCCCACCAACCATTTACGGATTTACTAGTATAACCGATGTACATCACACAAATTGTATACTGGCTTCAGGATGGATCAGCAATACCTGCACCAGACCATCCACCCTTCCTTGTGTAAATGACTCCAATAAAGCTTTTTGTGACATTGCATGAGTAGATAACTGTTTATTAGACTTCTCGTAGATGCTCTCTAAATTGATTACAGAATCAGCTTTTTTAATAAGGTCCTCGACCCTGTAATTCAAAACATTTGTGTCAGAATGAGACTTCATTACCCAGTCAATCAAAATACACTTGGAAAGACATTAATAGGACATATGTAATTTACCATTTCTTTGAATCTGGACCTAAATCATCTTCCAATTTGAAGACATACTGCCCTGGCACTGTCTTAACTGTTTTACCTGATTCCTCCCACAACTGCATTCCAAGAGATTTTTCGTTTTCACCGAGTGAAAAATTAACTGCTTTTTTCTTACGAGCTAGTTTTTTGACAGGTTGCTTGCTGGAAGAAGCGTCAACTCCATCACCTTTTCTTTTGCTCAGTACCGTTGATCTTGGAGAATTCTTTTCATTGATTCGACCTCCTTGCACAAGTTTCGAAGATTTCCCAGTTGACACACCAGGTCCCACTTGTTTAAGCTTTTTAATCTCAGGTACCACACTTCTCTTATCAGATTTCAACTTACTATTTTCCATCAATAGTGCTGAAGATGTTGTTGGCTTTTTCCATGCCTCGCCAGGGAACTTAAGGTGATCCCTTATAGGAGTGCCAAGGTCTGGGTCAATCTCGTGTTTTCTGATATAAACACACTATTTAGCATCACCTGTTTATGTAATTAAACTCAAAACTATACAAATTTGAGAACAATTGGTTTAAACTTACAAACAATATATCAAAATGCGGTTGTTGATGTGCAGAAGATTTTCCCAAGCCCTTTGCTCAGTATCCTCAGAAGCTTCAAAAGATATCCCCCTGATGAATATAATCTAACACATAAATCACTAACAACATGGTTAAAGGAGTACGTCTCTGATGTAAGAAAATACCTCGGCAGACAATTGCGATGGTATGATGTTGGGCAACGTCTGCAAACAGCAAATTGCATCCCATCAACCTTATGATCCTCCAATTGATGGCAAACATCACAATTGTGACTAGGACAGGCAAATGACTCTCCTGCAGCAACACTCTTTGAGAGTTCTTCCGCAGCAGCTTGATCATCTGGATAGAGTAGCTTTGCAACGCACCGAGGATGAAAAAAATAGCCGCATGTAGCTGAAACACATTGAAATACCTGGAAGTAGCTCACAAATCATGATGAGTCGACCTCTAAGCCGGAAGTTGGCATTGTATTTGACGAAAATATTCATAGAGACAACCAGAAGACATTGAATGAGGAAACCAAAGCATAATGGTGGTGAGAATCCATCTCAATGGATAGAGGAACTGTAAAATTGTTCAAACTGAATCGAGTAATATCCATAAATACAGAAACCCACAGTTGAGGTCAGGCAAGGTACGTCATTTGAAGGCGGAATTACTTTAAGGAGGAAGGGACATGGTGCAATGGAAAAGGATAAGTTGTATGGGGAAGTGCTCATAGTTTGACTTGTGGCACCATGGTTGTACATTCCGCAAGGCCTTGAGGCGAGGTTTCTTGGGTTGCTAAATTTTTACAGAGTGACGTCCAAATGAAACACCTCTTTCAATGTTGATCTCAACATAAATGTGCAGCAGAAAGTAAAAAACTGCAGAGTTTTCTGCCGGGAGCTATAAATTTCACTCATCAGAAAGAACAGCAAGAGTGATGAACTATAGAGCATTAATTTCATAGTGTTCTTCCTATAGGTCAAGGGTAATTTGAGAAGAAAAGCATTAAGTTGAGAAGAAATTGATAATTTCTCTGGAAATTGTAAATATGGATAAGGGGAAATAAAATGTGATGATGGCAGGAGTACTATATATATAGCTAAGAAGGCAACATGCCATAACTGATAATAAAACTATAAATCTCATCCTACTGTGAAGCACCCAACAGTTTATTGCTGCTAACTTGCTGCATACAACTCAAATGGGCCACAGCACCCTTGGATGTAATTACAAATAGTAAGGATTGTAAGGTAAAATAAGGTTTCTACTATTCATTACTATTGGGTGAAAAATCTACAATGAAACAGATCTTAAACCAGACTGATATCATATTTTGGTTTCCCTGACTTCGAGATATATCACTTTCCAAAGGTACAGTACAGTGGCCAACAACCAGACAGAAGTGATATGACATTAGAGACTAACTAATTACAGCATAATGTAAACAAGTTCACACCTCGGCAATTCCTAAGACTTTATCAGATGAGCCTAAGCTTCCACAGGAGAAGCACTGATGCTGCTTATATGAACAATTTTTACAGGTGAATATTGCTTTATCCTGCAGAACAAAGTTAGAAATGGAATCAAATACCTAGCAAGAAAATGCCAAATGTGGTATGAAATTCAATTTTCAATGGATTCAGTTTACCTGAATTTCCTTTTTAGAATATCCAAGAGAATCGCAAATAGAAACATTCTCTAGCCCATCTTCTTCGGCATCTTTATCTGCATCTTCTGGGCTCGTATGAAATGATCTCATGCACATACCATCACAACTGTATCAAGGAAGGTAAGCAAGGGGTAGAGTAAATCAAACCAGCAATTTTTTAGATAACATCTCAAAAAATGTTGGCAAAAAAAGAGCTAGAATAGAAGCAAACAGTATAGCAAGTGATAAGCTCTATTACAAGCCTGCATAAGGAATACTTTATATGTAATGTTTTATATGAATACAAGGAGGTAGGTCAATAGTAAAGCAACATTTGCAATCAAAGATCAAGTCGAGCATTTACTTTCTGTGGGCAATCACAAGCTTCAAACATTTACAAGGGTAATTTTCATGCAGCGTGTTTAAATGCATTGTGATTTGCATTTGGACTTGTTTAGTAGTTCCCTCTTCTCTATGATATGATCATAAAATGTAATCTTGCTTACTTTATCAACAACGATGTGATTTAAACAAACAAGTTAAGTACCAGAAGTTAAAAACTCTTATACACAAGAAGAAAAAGTGCATACGGAGTAATCCGACCACCATTATCACAGATGGCACAGACAGAATCAAAGAGCTGGTCCCCATCACTGTCATCATCTGAAGCAACATCATCATCTACAATAAACCCCTTCATTTGGTGTGGACCATCCTGTCAAATGTCACACACATATTCAGAGATTATATGTTCCTACTTGCAATCAGGCAGTGCAAGATAAAAACAAGAAAGAGGCTGACCTCTTCAACAACCTTCTTTTTCTGGGGCCTCTCTTCAAGAATTGTAGTAATGAACTGTTTTTTTCTCAAACAATGTTAAGATCTCAGGTATAGATGGCAATTTGAACTTCGTTAAAAGAATTCTAAAAAAAAAAGATGACAGTAGCTGGGGCACATAAGGAGTAAACTAACTAGGTTAAAACTAGAAAAAGATTTCAAGGAAATAAATAATGTCGTGAGACATGTGAATGTGATCAAATGCAAATAAGAACTAAAACCTCAACTGCTGAAAAGAATGAGGAGCATAAGTAGACCTTTATACTTCTGAGTGAAGATGATAAAAGATTCAAACACGAAATTAGTACTTATTTTGTACACCCACATGGACAAGTGATTTCCTGTATTAATTTAATAACTAAATCACAATATTTGTCAAGCATTGAGGAGATCTGATCTCATGGAATAAAATTCAAAATTAGTCTTGCAATGTTCTATTATCACACGAGACCAAAATAATGAGGGAAATGTAATCAGTAAGCTCGCGGAAGAAGGCTAAGGCTCTTACAATGTTCCACAAAGATTGCGGAAACGGAAAGGTATATTTGAAGGGGGGAATGATTCATTACCGGTGATGAACTTGAGTGGGAAGAAGTGAATAGCACTTCCACAAAGGTTGAACTCAAAAGAAGGCAATAACCATGATCAATCCAGAGATAGTACAAAATGAGCTAAGAAAAAGCCTTTAATATAGATAAAACTGCTCAACTCATCCAGCAGAAGAGTGGGTGTCATGAAGAAAAGATAAGTGCTATGTGCGAACCAACTAAGGAACTAGTGATAGCATTGAGGCGAAAACCAATCAAGTAGTAGTAAGGAAATGGGAAAAGAATTCATCTTTACATGGAAGAAGACCACCATAAAGTAGTGAACAAGGAAGGTGGCACAAAATAGCAATCATAACAATCCTGAATCATACAAACAAATCAGTCGAAGCAGAAGACCATACAAACAAGAACTTGCTTTCATCTTCAGAGAACAGAAAGACAAGAACAGGTACGAAGATTTAAGGTACTTAATTCATGGGTAACAATGGCCCATTAGAGAATCAAAATCATCATTTCCCAGACTCCTATATTCAGCAAAGTAAAATGGAGATGATGAGAGCTTGGATATAATCAAAAGATTTGTCCAATTTCCATACATAAGTACTTATTAGGTAATTTATTACGATAATTTAATAATAATTCAATTAAGGAAGAGAACATCGAAGTATGAAAAAAATATATGATCCATTAATCCGGTATTAATGACATCTAATGAAGGAAAAATGTAATACATGAATTAAGCCCATGAAGAAGTGCCAATTCCTCACTTCCTCTTCGCACAAAAGTAGAAAGGATGGAAGCATATGAGGGGACTGATCAACAATTGACGACTAAATATCTTCCAATTATGCATGAAGACGATCCTCTCCTTTTTCCTTTTTACAGAGCAGGAGAAGGCCAATAACAAAAAAGAAAAAGAAAAACTCATAGTTTTCTGCTGAGTTGGAAGATTATAAGTATATGACAGGAATAAGTACAAATGTGAGAACGCACCATACCCAGAAGTAATGAGTTCAGAATCTAAAAAAGTATAAGACAGGCAAACCTTTGATTTAGACAAAGACTTATCCCTCCTACAAGCCTCCTCGATTAACTTCATGTGATCTATCAGATCATTCACGGACGGCCTAGGCTCAAGCAAGCTACAAGAACAAAGCAATAAAATAAAAAGAGCTCAAACAACAATAAACCTGAAATGCTAAGAAATGTACCAAGATATACAACAGACTAACCTGAAAAGCTTTGACAACTGACTCCAGAGCAGCTTGTCAGACATTTCAGGGTTTTTTTTAACAAGGTGTAGGCAATTTACAGTCACCAATGCAGTCCTGATAATGCATTCAAAGCTCTTCTTCGGCTTTTGAAGTGTGATCCAGTGATTGTCTTTTGAAAGCACTGAGATCTTTGGATTCATGGGGGAAAGATCAAACCTCCAGGCCAAGACCGGCTTATACATTTTCTGAAGTCCACCATCAGTTGTGCCACGGACAAAAACTTGATTTTTCTTACCACCCAAAATCCCATCTGAGCTCCATTGAATGGGCAAAACAGAAAAGGAAATGGGTTCATCATTCTCGTCGACAAATTGATAATCTGATACAAATTCTGGCTGATCTTCAAACTCATCATCTGAAGAAGCCATTCTTCTCACTGATCCAAACCTTCAACTCCTCAAGCTATTAAAGGTCTGTATAATAAAGATGTATCAGGAGTTATACAACTTGTACAAGACTGATGGGGGATAGAGAACTTTCGGCAGCAGCATCTACTTATCATGTAACAAATGCATTACTTCACACAGACTGCAACTCTGATTATAAGCTGAACAGAGAATATAAAATATTTGTTTTTACCTGCACAATCAACTGAACAGACACGGATAAAACAATAGCCATTGAACTTTACTTCAATCTTTAGAGTCATGTTCATCCATATGTTGAGAAAGCATCAAACTCTTGGTGATAAGACTTGCAACCTAGTAACAAGTTGTGATTTCAGACTACCGTCATTGTTGACCTTGTCTTTGGATGGTAATTTGGCCCATATTTATGCATCCAACAAGTATACTTAACGGGGGAATGGGTTTGACACAGTAATTACAAGGAATTATGTGGTGGGAACGAGTTTCAACTTCATTCAATCATCGTAATTGATTTAAAATGCTGCTAAGAATTAAGACCGCCTATAATTCAGATTTAAATCTGTTTATATGATCGGCATAGGACATGGAACACAATTTAAGTAGTATAGAGTATCAGTACAAAGAAACGTAGTCTTCCGTAAATTTGCCCTAAATTCAAATAATGTATACCACTCAATAGCCGATAAAAGACCATAAATTAAAATGCTGTCAACAAGATGCAAACCAACTCCCTGCGAATAGGATCGATCAAAGCATGATTTCAGTAAATAAGAATTGGAATTTCTAGCATCGCCGCCATGAAACAGTTGAGACGTAAACTGCATGGACGGATGAATGATTAGGGAGTGTCGCTGCGATAGCTTACCGGTGAGAGGGAGGAAGTGTGATGAATTGGATAAAAGGAAGAGAGGGAGAAGAGAACGGTTTGGCCGAGTACGAAGAAACGGAACCAAAGGTGATTGCAAGAACGAAGTTAGGGTTAGCGTTTTGCTGAGACGAACATCAAGGGAACCAAAACAAGAAAGAAATGAAAAAGACGGCGAAAAGAAAAGGCATTACCTGCGTTTGTCGTTGACAGAAGCACAGGTGCGGCCGTGCGGTGATGAATCTGCTGATGTAGAAGAGAAAGAAAGAAGACGTACAAAAAAAGGTTTACCAAAGGTCACCGCATTTTGAAATTTGAAGTATATCTTCAGCACAATGAAGGCCTCTTGAGTCATCCTTAATGTGTAAATTCCTCGTACGAGTAATAAATTTTACATTTAGAAATTAGATAAAAATAATATTACAATTTAGTAAATTATTTATAAGGAAATTCCGGATGGTACCCTCGTGGTTTGGGATATTCCGGATTTTGCCCAACAGTTTTTTCAAGTTCGGATGGTACCCTTAAGTTTATGTTGTTTTCCGGATTTTGCCCAAATTCATTACATTTTTTAAATTCCATTAAAAACATACAAAAGAAAATAAACTAAAATTAAAAAACAAATTAAAATAGAAAGAATTATTTATTTATTTTAAATATAAATTAAACAGTAACTTTGTTTTTTTTTTTTAAATATTTTATATTAATTTAAAAATAAATAAATTAGATGATTTTTAAAAAATTCAAAAAAATCTGTGTTTTATTTATTTTAAAAATAAATAAATTGGATTAGCATTTTTTTAACAAAATCTAAAAACATAAGTGTTAAACTTTATTTAAAAAATAAATAAAATAAGAAATCTTTTAAAAAAAATTTAAAAATCACTGTTTTAATTAATTATTAAAATAAATAAATAAATTTTCTATTTTATTTATTTCACAAAACTAAAAGAAAGAAAATAAAGTAATATTAAAAAATTTAAAAAAAAGAAAACTGATTTATTTATCTTAATAAATTAAAAAAGTGATTTTTTTTTAATTTTTAAGAGAATCCTTATTTTATTAGTTTTTTAAAATTAAGTATAACACTTATGTTTTTACATTTTGTTAAAAAATGCTAACCCAATTTATTTATTTTTAAAATAAAATGAAACACTGGTTTTTTTGAATTTTTAAAAAAATTATTTAATTAATTTATTTTTAAATTAGTATAAAATATTTTTTTTTATAAAAAAGTTACTGTTTTACTTTAGTTTTAAAATAAATAAATTATTCTTTCTATTTTAATTTGTTGTTTAATTTTAGTTTATTTTCTTTTGTATATTTTGAATAGATTTTTAAAAAATTTAATGAATTTGGACAAAATCCGGAAAACAATATAAACTTAAGGGTACCATCCGAACTTGAAAAAACTGTTGGGCAAAATCCGGAATACCCCAAACCACGAGGGTACCATCCGGAATTTCCCTTATTTATATTTTTAATCATATAATATACGTACTTATACTTTGTATCCTATATACATCTTCTTTCTTTTCTTTGATACAAAAGTAAGAATATCAAGTGGATCAGTTTCTAGGAAACCGATCGACATAAGACATTTTAAGGATGAGGTCTTCAACACGTCGGGAATAGTATCGACGTCCACCATGAGATTGAGTCCATGCATCGCAATCTTATCAGCAATAATGTTGATTTTTCTGTAAATATGTTGGACGATGGAGTGTGTGAATCCCGAGATCATATTAGTGATATCACTGATGATCATATCCATCTCCCATGGCGGTTTCCATAGTCGTTTGATCGCATTGATGAGCATGAAGTTGTCTTCTTCTATATCAATGGATATAACATGTGCCCACGGCCTTTAAAAGGCCCTCACGTAGAGCGAACACTTTTGCCTCTAGCATAGATTCGGCGTTGCATCTTCCACTTCCTATAGCAATAGGAATGGCAAAATGATTTCTAATGATGTACCCAAAAAAATATTGGTTCTCTGAATTTTTTGAGGTATCAAAGTTAAGTTTAAGATACCCTTCTTATGGAGTGTTCCATTTTATATTTTTAATTTTCCTTCTTTGATTTACGTTCTTCATGTTTTTGGTCAAATTTTTGTTAGCCATCTCCCAATCAATGATTTGATTTAGAGCGACTACTTTTAGGTTATGGGGGTGCCTTTGTTTTATTAAAAATATTTGGTTCCTAGCCATCCAAATGTTCCACCAAATGACAATAAGGTTTCTTAAATCAAAAGGGATCATTTTTTTCTTAGGTCGGAAAAGACCTATGTTATGTTCCAATTGTCGATGTCGTAGTCCTGTAAAATGGATGAAATGCTTGAATTGTCAATTGTTTTCAACATGTAGGGGCACTTAAAGAAAAGGTGCTCGAAACTTTTTGTATGATGCTTACAAAATTCACAATTCATCACTATAGGAATTTTTTGCCTGTCTAGATTTTGTTTTGTTGGTAATACGTCGAGTGTCAGTTTCCATTATTTTGGGCATTATGTTAATTTTCCATATCCAGGTGTTGTTTGTGGCTACCTCCAAATTCCATTTTTGAATCATTTCCATAGCCGATTTAGTCGAGTATCATTCTTTGTCGTTATTTGCTCAATATAGTCTATCTCTAATATCGTTTTTGGGAAGGTTATAGTTTTCAATTTTTTTAATAATGTTAGTAGATGGGAGAGTGTTTAGTCGATTTATAAGTTGATGATTCCATCTTTTATCCGTGATATACGAGCAAGTGCATTCATTCTTATTTATTAATTCCTTATTGGTCACCATGTCCTGGAGTAGTTTGTCGCTAATTCATGTGTCCTTCCAAAATCTAATTGTTTTCCCGTCTCCCACCCGCCATCTAATCCCTTTGTCGAAATCTTCTCTCAGTTTTACTAATCTCTTTCATTGCCACGATTCATTTGTCCCACATTTGTAGTTCTAGAAGCATGACCCTTTAATGTATTTTTCTTCAACTATTTTAACTCATATATTATCTGGATCAGCCATAATTTTTCATAAAAGTTTCATTTGTAGTGTTTTATTCATATCTTCTACTTTCCTGATTCCAGTACCTCCAAGGGTTCTTGGTTTACAAGTTTTATCCCAATTGATGTGCGGATGGAAATTATGTCCCTTATTTCAAAAGAAATTTCTATTGATTTGGTCTAATTCGTGGTGAGTATTTGTAGGCAACATGAATGCCTGCATTAGGTAACTTGGTTTGGAATTAAGATTTGCCTTTATTAGTGTCATTCTACCTTCTTGTGACATAGATAACGCTTTCCACCTAGAGAGATGTTGTTTGGTTTCAAGATAACGGAATTGTAGATGTCCTTGTTTACATGACCATTATTGATAGGGCATCCAAAATATTGTTCAAGATTAGTAAAGGCATTGATTCCAAGGTGTGCTTGAATTCTTCTTTTGTTGTGTTGATCGATGTTTGCGGTAGTTTTAAAAGTGGATTTATGGTAATTTATGATCTGTCCTAAAATATCACAATAGTCTTGTAAGATAGCTAGAATTTTGTTGCTAGCTTTTGTTGTTGACTTTATAAAGATTATTATGTCATCGACAAAGGGTAAAAAAGGTATTCTTGTTCCATTTTTTGTGATAGGGAAGCCTAAGGACTTACGGTTCTCATTTGACATTTTTTGTATGCTTTTGGCCAATACTTCCGCACACAGGTTAAATTGTAAGGGAGATAGGGGATCTTCCTGACAAAGACTTCTTTGTGGGACAAAAATTGTTGTGGGAGAGTCATTGATTAAAATTGAGTAAGAGATTGTTGAGATGCATTCATAACTCCATTTCCGAATCTTTTCTACCAAAACCAATTTTTTCTAGCACAAATATTAAAAATTTTCATTCTACTTTGTCACACGCCTTTTCCATGTCCAATTTAATCGCCATAAACCCTTCTTTTCCTTTTTTTTTTGCTTTAAATTATGGAAAATTTCATGAGCGATGAGAACAATGTCGTGAATTGCTCTGTTTTTAATGAAAGCACTTTGTAGTGGGTGGATTTTTTTACGCGTACGCTATTTATCGCATTTGTTTTTACTACGTAATACCCATTTGTCCGTTACGGACAAATGGGCATCACGTAGTAAAATTATCAAATTTGTCCGTCACGGACAAATGACCATTGTCCGTGACGGGCAAAGTGAACTATGTAATATGACTATTTTGTTGATTAAAGTTCTAAATTTTAGTTTGTTTGAAAAAAATTTGTAATCCTTTGAATAACAAAAATTTGATTTGATTGTCTTTTGTTAACAGAAAGTTTAAATAATTTCAATAACGCTATTTTGATTTGATCGTATTTATGTTTGAAGTTGAACGTCAGGTTTAAAAACGTAACATTGATCTTGAAACTTTGATTCCTTTGTAATTGTTATGTTTGTAAGTAACTTTGGTTTCTTTGTTGAAAGAAAGTGTTAATCCTTTGAATAAAATATCTTTGATTTGATCGTCTTTTGTAAAAGAAAGTTTAAATCCTTTCAATAACATAACTTTGATTTGATCGTAGATATGCATGATAGGAAGTTACATTTATTTCTTGAAACTTTATATGTTCGATATCAAATCTTATAACTTTGAATGATAGTAACGTTTTATTTATTGAACATTTATATGTTCGTTACGAAATCTATAAATTTTGAACGAAAGTAACGTTTATTTCTTGAAACTTGATATGTTCGTTATAAAATCGTAAAACTTCGAACAAAAGTAACATTTATTTCTTGAAACTTTATATGGCTTTCAATAACGTAATTTTGATCATATTTTTGTTTGAAAGAAATTTTTATTCCACTCAATAACGTTAAGTTAATATTTTTATCTTATTATGTTCGTTATAACTCGTTATGTTCATTTAAAGATCTTACTAAATTAAAATTTGACGAAAATGTTACTAAAGTAAAATAAACTCATTAAATTAATAAAGGTGTATAATATGTAGTACACATTAGTGGTTGATTTAAAAGATAAAAAAAAATCACCGGATTGGGGTACTTCAGGAAGGTATTCCACAGCGGTATGCGTTCTCTCAAGGGACAACGAGAGGTCCACTCGAGACACGAGGCCCGACAACCAGTTCCATATGCTAGAGATGCTTCGGTTCAGGAGCAGTTCCCGACATAGGAGTCGGGAGTCACGCTGCATAGTATATATAGCATCCCGCGTGACATTGCTCCACCCAGCCCTCCTCACCAGGTTTCTGCTGGAGGCAGACATAACATCTCTTATGCTAGACCTCCACACTAGACGCATTCATCAGCTCATGGAGAGCAGACCCCTTACGGAGGGGGTTATTCTCAGATGGAGGACCTGTCTGCTCCTTACCAACAAGAGCACTAGTATGATCCTTACCAGCAGGAGCAACAGTCTGCTCCTTCTTCTTCCCAGCAGGAGCAGGAGCAGGAGGAGCAACCTGCTCATTCCCAACAACAGCCTGCTGCGAGGAGACGCCGAGCGAGGAGGCCACCTTTGCCAGCTCCGGTGGAGGATGCCATTGAGGAGGTACTTGCTCGTACTCCGGGAGATCGTCCTAGACTAGTAGCTCTTACTCGACAGGCCTTTCAGCCCGATCTTCGAGGTCCTTGTGGAGGGGGACCTCGCATCCCAAAGATTTTTAGGAGCTTCCAGGCTCACACCGCTCTCCACGTCTGGCACGACATGGTGAATACACAATAATTATGTTTAATGAATGCATTTTTAATGTTATAATATTTTTAGTAATTTATTAAATTTGTTTTTCTATGTAGGATTGGGATACATTACACTATCATACCAGAGCCAGTCAGTTGGACGTCTGGCAGCTGGATGAGGAGGTGTGGTCAGGTTTAGCTCACGGCAGTGGACTGACCCATCTTCAGGGTTTTATGTACAGGCACCTCAATGTGCGTCTACTGGACGCATTCATTGAGAGATGGCAGCAGAGGTGAACCAACTGCACATGCCTTTGGGTAAGATGATGATTGCTCTCCATGATGTCCATCTCTTCTTGGATATACCCATCTCCGGACGACTGTTACTCAGGTGATTGTCAAACCTAATGCTGCCCTTCGTGTGCAAGAGTTTTTTGGATTTACTGATGAGCAGATGACTGCTGGAGATGTGCGTCGTCGCGGGTTGTCACATGCCTTCTTACTGGATCAGTGCGACGGTTATGCCCATTTGTATCCGACGACTGCAACGTCTGGGTGGTTGTTGTACCTGTTGGGATCGACGCTCTTCACCGACAAATCTCAGCACAAGATTTTACCTGATTTGTTGGTACTCGTGGAGGATCTTGATCGGGTGATGAGCATATCCTGGGGTACAACGACACTCGCATACTTGTATAGGCGTATGGGCGAGGCCACTCAGGTCGACTGTCGCCAGATATGTGGTTGTCTAACACTACTACAGGTAAAATATATCCTCTATACTCATATTATTTATCTCGTAACTTAATTTGTAATGTTTGTCTAAATTTTATTTCTTTTTTTTCAAAGGCATGGATATATTTGTATTTTCCACGCTTTGCACCGGAGATTAGTGAGAGTGTGTTCGCTCCAAACGGTGTGTGCAAGCTTTAAATTTATAACCCAAGATGTATGCTTAAAATAAGGATGCGAACCCGCAGTGTACGGGTCAATCGTAGTAAAAGCAAGAAATTCCGGGCTGTCGATCTCAAGGACTTAGGTGAAACCTAAGGAAGTATAGGTAATCTATGTAATTACTAACCACAAAAGCGATTAAACAATCAAAGATGATAAAAAGTCAAGTAAGGAAATATGCAATTCTAGGGATTACTAAAGTGGAATAGATCACCGGGTAAGTCTCACTACTCACCAATCCCAAACCGTAACTCCTATTACCGGGTAAGTCTCAAGGAATTAAGAAAAAGAACTATAACCTCAAACTAACACTCCAACTAAGGGAACAGAATCAACCTTTACCGGGTAAGTCTCAAGCTAACTCACAAAGATGGAATGAAGGCACACTCAAACCCCAA
Organism: Fagopyrum homotropicum; assembly: GCA_033239125.1. NCBI lineage: Eukaryota > Viridiplantae > Streptophyta > Magnoliopsida > Caryophyllales > Polygonaceae > Fagopyrum > Fagopyrum homotropicum. Next base: position 57,423,484 of record BSWB01000004.1, on the reverse strand, counting down.
TAAAGGATAAACCTTTATTACCTATACTTATGATCTTTGGTAAACAAACAAAGGAATTACCGGGTAAGTCTCATCCTAGGCTTGCATTGAACCAGGAAAGGTGTAATAAGAATAGGATTTGGCAAACTCTAACACTTAACTCTCAGTTTCGGATCAGAAAAGGTCACCTCGGTCAAACGAATTCCACCCCGGCCGAGATGTTCATCGACTGAACGAGATGTTCTAGGGTTAAGGATAAAGACTCGAGCTTTCAGGGTCCTACTGGAATTTAAGATTATTCTATCATTGTTTTTCCCACAACCTTCAGCCAATCACCCTAGAATCACACAAAGAAATTAGCCAATCATCATCATGAAAGCAATAATCAAATATAAGGGAAGAAAGTGAATAATTGAACACAAAAATCTTAAGAACAAGACTTCAATAACTGAATCAATTATCAAACAAATAAGCGTTCCTTGGATCACAATCCAACAAGACAATCAACAAGAAGGGAATCTAAGAAAATCTTACAAAACCCTTCACAAAAGCTATAAAAGCTATCAACTTCCTCTTCAACCTTCCAAAAATCCTTCCCAACTGCTGGATGCGGCCTCTTGCCGTTAGCGGATGTTGGATTTGTGGAAAATCCAACCCTTTATATAGGAAAACTACCCTCCAAAGATAAGATATCTTGAAAAGATATTTTCCTAATAAAATATATCTATCTCTCATAAATAAATCCCCAAAATATATGATCTTCCTTCCAAAAATCCAGCCTAAAAATATAAGATCCTTCCTTCCAAAATTAAAAGATCTCAGCCAAGAATAAAATATATCTCGCCGCGTCCAAGGTATTCGCCTTGGTTGGGGCGCTCCTCTGGATCACCTCGGTCGAGATGGTACTGTAGCTGACCGAGGTGACTCTAAACTGAATGTCAAATCTCTCAAATTTGGTCCAAAGTGAATCTTTAATCCATTTTCATGTTTCCTGGATTCTTCCTTAAGCTCCTGAATGTAGCTCCAATGACTCATTTGCTCCTTTAGCTCCTTTTTTTTATGTAGAACGTGTCATTTTACCTACAATTATAACGAAACTTGGTGTAGACCTCGATTCCCGCAAAGGTAGATGAAACGACAATATAATCACATAATATACATCCAAACATGCAAATTATTCAAGATAAAACGTCTAAACAGGTCCCAAAATATAGACTATAATTCATGTTATCAGAGTGGGAGCCTGGGATGCCTTGGGCAACGAGGTTTGACATTAGGCCTGTTAGAAGGGACACCCGTGATTATAGACGGATGCTTGATGAGATGAGTGTAGATCAGGCAAGTCCAATACATGTGCAATATTGTTATCTTTTTGTCAACTTACGTATTTATTTTCTAACAATGTTGTTTGTTTGTTAAATAGGTGAACTGGCAGCCATACGGCTAGTTGGGCTTCACTCACGGGGAGTTACAACGTTCATTGTTCCACGGGTTATTGACGTTTATAGACGTGTCAGAGCCCTACGATCCATACAGGAACATGAGGGCTTTTGGCTACATTCAGACGATACCGCCTGCGCCCATATAGCTTGAGTACACTATTAGGGTCGAGGATCCCAAGAGCTACAAAGTGGGCTATCCTCGAGGTAGTTGGGCGTGGGATAGATGGGAGCACCATCACATCACCGTTGAGGAGATGACTGCACGTTACGGCCTTGGATTTACCTCCACCGACGATTATATGGCGTGGTATATAGACCGATCGCACCGGTTTATACGCCCAGGTGCTCAGCAGATCCTTCCACCTCCACCTCCGGCATATGGTGGACTCGACCCGTATGATTATGCTGCACGGTTTAGGCCGTACATTGGTGATCCTTCCGTCCCTCCTTCTCTGCATCAGGACCTACGTACTTATGTAGATTATTTTCCTGATCTGTGAGATTATACATATGGTTCTTACGATCATGGACAGGGTAGTGATTCTTACGATCATGGACAGGGTATTGGTACTCGTCATGACGATGACGAGTAGACTTGTGTTATTTTTATGTGTTTTGTATTGTATGTTTAAACTTTTTTTTTTAACTTGTTGTGTTATATTTAAAAAAATATAAACGATGACTATATAAATGACTAAACCTTAATAAAATACAAAATGACAAAGCCTTAAGAATAAATGTATGATCGAAAAGTTTAACTAAACAAGTGAACATAAGCATTCTTAAACATTAAGTCAATTTGCGTTAATTGTGCCAAGATCTCTCCGTGTTGCCCATAAATGTGGTAATTGTAACTCCTTCCATCGAGCGAGGCGATGAGCTAATCTGACTTCAATATCATCTACGGTGTTGTTATGACTGCAAGACCAAGTTTTAAGAATCTCTGGTAAAGGACAATCCCTACAAGTGTTAGCTAAAACAAAGAGAAAAAAAACCTTGGCCATAAGGCAATTGTGAAGGAGTAGGAAAAGGTATAGATGAACCATGAATCAAATGAGACGGACCATGTAGTTGTGGAGAAGGATGACCTTGAACCGGGGGCGATAAGCGGTTGTTTGGAGGAGAAGGATGGCGAATTGGAGACGATGTGACACAATTTGGAGACATTGAACTAGTAGCCGGAGGATTAAGATAATCAAGCTTAGAATAAAGCAGTCCTAGTCCAAATGCTCTTCCTTTCTTCTCACCACCAACGGATTCAACTCATAACATATCTTTATCTTTTTTAGACAGTTCTTGTTGTGATCCAATCAGAGCATTGCAATTCTCATGATAACATTTCTAATAAAAAAATATATAATTATTATATGAAGCAATATATGTAAAAAAAAGGGAAATTTTGCTAACTAGGTCTTTTTGAAAAGCTGTACTAGTAACTAGGCTTTTTAATGTTTCAATTAAGTAAATATACCTCAACCTTTTGTATTTATTCTCAAACTCTACACAATCTTCTCTCAAGGGGTACATTTACTAAACACAAAACTAGAAAAAGCCTAGTAAACCAAATTGTTTAAAAAAAACAGGTCTAGTGATATATATTAATTATTTTATAAACAAAATCATAAACATATATGCATGCATCATAAGTAAATCATATATATATATATATATATATATAGGGTGTGGTTCCCATGAGAACACCCCTAACGTGAGAACATGAGAACAATCGTACACCGTTGGATGTGAGTATTAAGGGTTGAGATTTAGACTAGATATCAAAAATAATAATAATTACGAATAATAATAATTAGGAATCCAACAATAACTACGAATAATCCACTCAATCAACAATAACTACGAATAATACATTAAACGATATGGCACATTCGTAACAAAACTAATAATAATTACGAATATGTTCTCATGTTCTCACGTTAGGGGGTGTTCTCATAGGATCTATACTATATATATATAAATCCTAGTATTATAAACAATGCATAATCACAAGTGCATTAACAAAACAATGGTTAATTTAATATAAATTTAAACCATATAAAAAAACACTTACAATTGCATCTTAGGATATATATATATATATATATATATATATATATATATATATATATATATATATATATATATAAATCCTAGTTATCATAAACAATGCATAATCACAAGTGCATTAACAAAACAATGGTTAATTTAATATAAATTTAAACCATATAAAAAAACACTTACAATTGCATTTTAGGATATATATATATATATATATATATATATATATATATATATATATATATATATATATATATATATATATAAATCCTAGTGTCATACACAATGCATAATCACAAGTACATTAACAAAACAATGGTTAATTTAATATAAATTTAAACCATATAAAAAAAACACTTACAATTGCATTTTAGGATATATATATATATATATATATATATATATATATATATATATATATATATATATATATATATATATATATATATATATATAGTAGTTCCTATGAGAACACCCCTAACGTGAGAACATGAGAACAGATTCGTAATTATTATTAGTTTTATTACGAATGTGCCATATCGTTTAATGTATTATTCGTAGTTATTGTTGGTTGAGTAGATTATTCGTAGTTATTGTTGGATTCCTAATTATTATTATTCGTAGTTATTATTATTTTTGATATCTACTCTAAATCTCAACCCTTAATACTCACATCCAACGGTGTACGATTGTTCTCATATTCTCACGTTAGGGGTGTTCTCATGGGAACCACACCCTTTATATATATATATATATATATATATATATATATATATATATATATATATATATATATATATATATATAAATCCTAGTATCATAAGCAATGCATAATCACAAGTGCATTAACAAAACAATGATTAATTTAATATAAATTTAAACCATATAAAAAAACACTTACAATTGCATGTTAGGATATATGTATGTATGTATGTATATATATATCCTAAAATGCAATTGTAAGTGTTTTTTTATATGGTTTAAATTTATATTAAATTAACCATTGTTTTGTTAATGCACTGGTGATTATGCATTGTTTATGATACTAGGATTTATATATATATATATATATATATATATATATATATAATTTAATATAAATTTAAACCATATAAAAAAACACTTATATATATATATATATATATATATATATATATATATATATATATATATATATATATATATATGGTGTGGTTCCCATGAGAACACCCCTAACGTGAGAACACGAGAACAATCGTACACCGTTGGATGTGAGTATTAAGGGTTGAGATTTAAAGTAGATATCAAAAATAATAATAACTACGAATAATAATAATTAGGAATCCAACAATAACTACGAATAATCCACTCAACCAACAATAACTACGAATAATACATTAAACGATATGGCACATTCGTAACAAAACTAATAATAATTACGAATTTGTTCTCATGTTCTCACGTTAAGGGGTGTTCTCATATGATCTATACTCTCTCTCTCTCTCTCTATATATATATGTATGTATATACTTAGGGCCCGTTTGGAAGCGCTAGGAATCATTCCCGGTAACGGAATGATTCCGAATCAATCAAAAAATACGTTTGGTTAGAGGTCTTTTAACACATGAAAGTAATTCCATAATTTCCATTTCCTTTCCTAACCCTTATCCGATTCCATTCCCTTTCCATTCCACCGCTCCAACCAAACGGGCACTTAGTATCATAAACAAATCATAATCACACTAGTGTCATGAGTTGTCCGTCACGGACAAACTTATGTTTTTCGTCACGGACAACATGAAGACATTTACTAAATAACAGCGGCCTTTATTAAATGGTTACTTAAATTGACCCATATTTTTCAAATGCAAGAAAGGCCAAAAGTTTAAAAGTTCACCAATTTGGCCCAATTTATTTAATTACATAATTTAACCCAACTTTATAAATACGAGATATTACCTACAATTTTTATAGTTATAATTGGGCTTGGATAACTCGATGGGCTTGAACTTGTGTAACCAAACCTTGTGTAAATTACGTCCTTGTGTAAATTACGGACTTGTGTAAATGACGGACTTGTGTAAACGACGGACTTGTGTAAACGACAGGCTTGTGTAAATAAAAATTATGTATTAACATTGTGTAATTGAACTTGTGTACTAAAATTATGTATTAAGCATTATGTACTAATACCGTGTATGAACAAGAAAATACACGAAGTTCAATTAGTCCAGCTGGTATAAGGGCGGGAGGGAGGACTTGTCGTCTAGAGTTCGATACTCACTAGCTACAACATTTAAATTTTGTAATGGGCTTGGGCTTATGTAAGGGCTTATGTAACTCGAATGGGCCGACTTATGTAACTCGGATTGGGCCTACTGATCTTCAATTGAACATGAGCTTGGACTAATTTAAATTAAAATTACTAATTAACCCTTTCAATTAATCTTTATTAATAAATGAGAGGAGCCTAGTTTGTCTACAAAAAGTGCTTACTTAGCCAACTCATCCCAAAATAATTGCCCAAATTCTAGCCAAAAGACTAAGCTTAGTCCTAAAAGGCCAAATTTGCAAAATTTAAAAATACGGGCCAATAGTATAATTCAAAATTTAGGGTTTTTATTGTAAATTGCCACAAAACTTCATGTCATCCGCCGCATGACAGCCTACGGGACTCCAAAAGTTGCAGGTGAGTTGATAATGGAGGCTACAACTAGTTATTTGGGATAACTTTGTTTAGAAGTTCAGAGCGCCTACCTTCATGGTACCCGGCGGTGAAGACAGAAACTCTCCAGTCAATACTGGGCTCAGAGACGGGCCAGTGGCTCCTGTCTTCGTCACTAGGGTGTACCTTCCTCACTCGTGGTACACCTTCCTTGCTTGAAAATGGAGAGTAGTGAAAACGATGCGTTTTAGATCTTGAACACATGACTCACCTACTGCTTCCTGTTGCTATTCCCACGGCTCAGGACTCGCCTGTTGCTTCGCCACTATGGCACACCTTCCTCCCTCGTGGTGCCTCCTCCTACGGCCCATGACTCGCTTGATGCATTTCAGATCTAGAATGTACGATTGTTTGTACGGAAAAAATATAACAAACCTGGCTTGTATATCCATGGCCGGCGAGGATAATGTGACGGCGGTGATGGAGAAACTCTGGGCGACTGTTGCGAAGGATTGCAGATCCATGACTGAGTCTTCTTAGTTCGCTGATACTCGGCGGCGGCGGCACCAGGTTTGTTCAGCAACCGCCATTCGCGAAGGCTTGTCCTGCAACCACGGGAGACTGGGAGAAACCCTATATGACGTGAAATCTTGCCATTGAATGATTTTATAGGGTTTAGAATATTAGTTTCCCCTTATACCCCTTCAATTATTTATTTTTAGATTTAAAAATTTAGGCCAAAAATAGAGGGGCCTAGTTAGTCTACACTATACAAAAAGGGCCCTATTTCACCAATCTTCTCATTATTTTGTAGAATGTTGAGCATAGGCTTATTGGTCTACAATGGGTAGTTATTGTAGGATTTTCTGTTTTGGGAAGTAGGGCAATGAATGTGTCGTTGATTTGTTTGAGGATGTTACCGGTTCTATAGGAACTTTTTACTACCATGGTATTTGCCGGTCCACTAGTGTGCAGTATTTTTGGTAGAACCCAACATTCATACCGCCAGACCCAAACGATTTATCATTACCAATGTCAAAAAGGGCAATTTTAATTTCCTTTATGGAGAAAGGTAGTGTTAGGTTGTTGTTGTCGATGATAGATATTTCTGATTGAATGACTTCTACTTGATTTTGAAGTTTAATCTTGTCTATCATTGATGCTTTAAAGCGGAATTTGTAGTCTTTTAGGAATTCATCATTGATTTTATTTTCTTTAGACACAATTGTACCACCATTTTTGGTAATCGTTGTAATGATTTTCTTATTTCTTCTACCCGTTGCTTTCCTATGATGGAATTTCGTATTCTTATCACCTAGTTGTAGATCATTCGTTTTAGCTCTTTGTACCAAATATTTGTGTTGATAGTCCACCATACATTTTTTTCCTGTTTAGTTTGTTTATTTGGTCATTCTTAAGTTGGTCCAAAGACGTAAAAATTTGTTTTTGAAGAGTTTCGAGTTCATCATCCACATTTTGTAGTTGTTTATAGATATTTTCAAAATTTTCTCGACTCCATTTTTTAGTTTTTGTTTAAGAAGATTTGTCTTTTTTGCGAGTCTGAACATATGGGTGCTTGGGAAATGTGTTCTCCATACTTGTTTTATAAGGTTCTCACAATCTTGCCTTTGTATCCACATTGTTTTAAACCTGAAGGGTTTATTCTTGACATTTGTATGTGTGTTTTGAAGGTAAAAGGATATCCTACAATGGTCATAGGTCGTAAATGCGTGATTTATTTTGAGAGACGTCATTATTCTATCAAAATTTCGTATGTGTTGTCATCTCCTTCTTTTTTTTCTTCCAAGTGAATATATTGCCTTTAGTGGGAAGATCACCTAAAATGAACTAATGAGAGAGTTGTTGGAGCATGTCGAACTTATTATAAGCGGGAGGAGTCCCCCCTTTTTTATCGGATGGTTCCAACAATTCATTATAGTCACCAATCACTAACAATGGTTGGTTTATGACATTCATTTCTATCACCAACTATATCCAAAATTCATTTTTCATTTGTTCGTTTGGTTGAGCGTATATGAAGATAATCATAGTCTCAATGTTTGTATGAGAATTTTTGTGTTTAATTGTAACACCCCTAATCCGCGGGATACGAGATGCTACTGGTTGTGGCCTCAATGGGTCCCGACCCTTAGCCTGACAACAATTTTACCGGATCTTGTAACAAGACACAAATAAAGACCAAAACAGAAATACATTTTTATGCAAATGATATGTTCCCCATAAACAAACAAAATACAAACTTCAGCCGAGTTCTCAACTCCATAGACTCGAACATCAAATACATAACAATATACAAGAAACAATACCCAAACATGACTCCAACCAAATCCCTCCTAAAATGTACGGAACCCCGGCTGTCCACTTTTCCGGATCTCTCGGCCGCATTCCTAACCTGCAAGGCAATCTACAACAATCGATATAAAACCGTTAGCTAATATTCGAGGCATTAAAATCAAGGTGAAATGCACAAACACAAGTCAATCATTATAAACACCCAATACACTCCAAAGCACACAAGTCCGGTATATTATCTTATTATTAGTATTAAGTCATATCCCGTTCTAATACAACTTAGGTTGTGACACGAGAGTCACCGAAACTCGCCTCGTTCCCTACTTACCGGCATGACATGGTACTGATGCATCCGACCGTCTACCAGCACGGGATAGTCGCCAAGAACCTTCTAGCTCTCGTGGGAGCCAGACAAGTTATCACCGCCCATTATCATACACTTGGGCCAAATAATATATAAAGGTCGGTAATCCTATTTCCTGTTTAGTTGTTATAACATAAACAATAAACACACACCACCAAACACACATCAACGCTAATACAAGGAATACAAGCTAAGTAAGTCCGGAGACTTACCTCGTCCCAAAGATAATCCCGCTAACAACCGCTCTCAACTTCCCGTAGGAAGGCACTCAACGCCTGGTCAAAACAAGGTACACAATCAATATCTCTCTCATATGCTAGAAGTCCTTAGACTTCTAGTCCCAATGATCTCGCAAGATCATAAACCATAACACATACTAGGATAAACATGCCTAGTCCAAACAAACTCAACGGTATCAACACCATGCTAGGATAAGCATATTCTAGCCCATAATCTCAACAACCATATAACCACAACCTCAAGCCTCGGATACTCACAAGATCAACCAAACACTCAACGTCTTACAACAATCAACAATCCTCAAAATTCACCTAAGGTCCAAACCACTACTTGGTATTCACTTTAAGTTATGCTAGATCCAACGTAGCATGATACTAATACTAAACATAACAAGATCGAGATAAGATCATAAGCTCGGGGAAGAGGGTACTCATGTGATGTCAAAAGACGAAAGACGATCTATGGATGTCGATATGGATTCGTTGGTCTATATCGGGTGCTCCCGGACCTAAAACCAAAGCTAAGCAAATTTAGCTTATGTGCTAAATTTGAACGAAATATATAACATTTATAAAATCAAAGGTAAAACCCGTTTTTAAAATTAAGGTTAAAAACCGCTTAAACATTTTCCGGGGCAATAATATAATTATATACACATGGGTCATAATCCGCAACACCCTTTTCGGGGAAAAATATGTAATTTCAAAAGCTTGGGTCATTTTATGTAAATAGAACTTTGGCCATGATATGTAAATAAATTTGCAGGGATATAATTGCTAAAGTACTAAAACTGGGGCCAAAAACGTGAAATAGAATTATGGCGACATATTGCAATTACACATAAATAGAGGGGGGCCGCTCAAATTGAAGAAGGGTCACTTTTCACCAATTGAGGGAGCAGTCATGCGAAGAGGAAGACAAGACGGCGTAGCTTCAATCTTCGGCAAGCGAGGCGAGGAGAGAGACCGGAAAGCTAGTAAGCGGCGTAGGAAGGAGAAGGAGCGGCGACTTCGGCGGAGAGGCGGTCCTTCTCCTTGGCGGCAGTGGCGGACAGAGATGAAGGGAAAGAAGAAGGGGGAAGGAAGGCTGCACTGGCGGCGTAGATCCGGTGGAGAGAGGCGGAGCTCCAGATCTCCGGCAAGGGCGAGGCGACAAGGGCGCCTTCTCCGGCGGGTGTGTAGCTTCACCGGTGGGGGACAGGGGTGCATAGGCGATGCGTGAAAGAGGAGGCTCTAATGGGCCCTTCACTAGAGTCGGTGGGTCGAGGCGAGTTGGGGCTCCAATCCCCCAGCTGCAGCTCTAGGCGACGACGGCTTCCTGGTAATTTTGTAGTAGCAAAAGGTGGGCCTGTGCTGTTGTTTTGTATAGATGGAGGAACAGAGGGGAGTTTGAGATTGAGAGTAGGGAGATGGTGACGAGAAATGAGGGTGCAAGGAAGAGAGTTCACAACGAGTTGAGTGAGATAGGAGCTGGGTGATGGAGGTGATCGTAGGTTGGGCGGTATTGCAGGTGCCAAGAGGTCGGGTTGCAGGGCTCACAAAGAGGAGGAAGCGAGGGGTCGATTTCCGCGTAGCAGCCAGACATCACGCTTGGGAAGAAAGGGGGAAAAGGAAAACTAGAAAATAAAAGAAGAAGAAGAAAAAAAGGAAAATAAATAATATAATAAAAAGGAAAAGAGTAATAAAGTAAACTCGATCAAAAGGCACTCGGAACGGAATTTCCGAATCAGAAAACTTCCCGACTTTTTCCACAATTAATAGTACGGATATGAAAGGACGTATCCAAAATATATTTATATTTGGAAAGGATAATTTACGTCGTAAAATATTTTAAAAAAATATTTAAGTTAATAAAATATTGATAAAAGCCGCAAAAATAAATATCGCAAACGCGCCTAAAATTGGGGCGTTATATTGATCCCCTTAAAAACAAGTTCCGTCCCGAAACTTGCTATGCATCGAACTTCTCGGTTTCTGAGGCCGAGGTATGAATTCTCAAACTAAGGAGACTTAAACCTTCTAATCTATACACCCAAACTACTCAATTACCACCGCAAGATATATCAGGTCATATAGCACATTCCCGCACAGGGCACAAACTACAAATAACATTACACATGCACATAACTCAACCAAGGGAAGAACTAGGTCTATCTCGTCGATTTTATCAATGCTACTAGCTCAGCGTAAAACTCAACCAAATATACTATCCTACGCCTTCAAGTTAGTCTCATCGGTTCCTCGTTTACCACTAGATCATCATGACTGACAACGTGTCTCGAGTCATGTATGTACTCTCTCGATTGATACCAATGAAACACCGGGCGAACATCCTCTACTCTCGACGGCCACGTCAACCGGTAAACCACTTTTCCAACTTGCACTAAGATCTCAAGAAGGTCCGATATATCAGCAACTCAACTTCCTTCTCTGGTCTTTCTCAATGCACCATTTCTATTAGGTTTCTCTTTGATTTCTCTATCAAAGAAGATCGAACTTCCAATTTACACCATTGGCTCTGGTTCTTGTCAAAACAAACTTTGATGTTACGTTTCCTCAATTCTTGTTGCAATTCCAAGTAACGACGGAAGTACTTTACTTCACACCTGCTTCTACTAACGAGGCACATATGTTATTACTCTTACATCTTTCCTCAATACTTAATCAAGACTTTGTCTTGGAGAATCACTTGTACACTTCAAACTCATCATACCTCGAGGCAATTTCAAAACAGTGGCACCAATGAGTCTCCTCTTAACTCTCAACAACTCTATTGTCAATTCTTTGTCCTATTCAATACTTCGTTGTCATCCGGAGGATACCATAATTGGTGTTATACAACTTCTCTCTTCACAGATCTAGTAATGCTCAACACATCTAAGAAACTTATCACTTCTTTCACATCTCTCGGGGTTTGCTATCCCGAGACAACTTGTCAAACACATCCTCTCTTTTCCAAGAGTAGACCCAAAGTATCTTATCCGGGCATCAGTAAGCCCATGTGGAGTAACTACCACTCGTAGTGACCCTGGTGGGTCCCAAAGTGCCGTGTTGGCAATATCCCAGTCTCGAATTCTCAAATGGTGACAATCAAATCTTAATTAATCTTATAAGAGACTACCAACCCTTGCAACTGATCGAGTAGATCTTTCATTCATTGTAAGCAATACTTGTCCTTCATTGTCATCATGTTCAACTTATGGTAATCAATGTACAAACGGAGATAACCGTCTCTCTCCTTGCAAACTGGTGTCCTCTATAATAACTTCAAATCAAGAATTCAAGATGTATCCCAACATGAACTTCAAATCAAGAATTCAAGGTATACTTATAATTGAACTTCAAATCAAGCTTAATGGTGAAATCCACCTTCCGATGCATTGGGAATTGTTCTATCTTGGGTTCCCTCTTTCTCCATCAATCACATACCGTAATAACCGACACAACTTGGTCCTACGCTTGACAGGTGGTCCACCCCAATATGTTGGGGTGACATCCTTCCACACGTGTAATGTTTCATTCGTAGGTACAATGTCGACAATCTTCTTTCACAGATCCTTCGTCTCTTGAACTCGTGGAACTGGCTCGAGTCTTCCGACTCTTGAGGCCTTGATTAAACAATCATTCAACTTAATCCCTCTTCTCACTTCAAAAGGATGGCGATAATAACATCTCTTGATCTCGCGCATGTGTTTAGTCACAAAGGTCTTAACTACAAGACTCGTTCATGCCTTATAACAAATCGATGCAATCTCCTTCGCTTCCTCGGGCATCCCAACCTATGGGAGGAGCTCTCCGTATCCCACATCAGTTTTCACTATAGACATCCTTTCTTCAAGTAGGTGTGGAACCTTACACTTCATTTCCTTATGCAACGTCAAACCGACCATAGAGGCTCTAACCTCAATCTTTCATGTACTAATTGTACGTCTCATATCGACTTCAAACTTCAAAACCTCAGTTTTCTCTTACTCTTGTTGGTCACCTTATGCACATCTTGATATTCTATGAGCACCTTCACAACTGTGACAATATGCCTTTGGGCAGAATTCCCCAACCATAACTTTGGAAGATCCATTCATGACTCCACCAAGCATTAACATCATAACCCTAATGTAATAGATAGGATTTCCAAATTCTAATTAATGTTGATTAACTTAATCAGTGATACTAATTGACATATAACTCGTGAAGATTGCGTAAGTGTTGAGTATAAGTCCCACCGTTATGTTCCTGGCGTAATTTTGGGCTTATGGTGAAATTTTCACTTTTTCCCCCGGGTAATTATTTTTACCCTCCGGTATTATTTGGAGCATTTGGGAGCTCCAATTAATAAAAATGCAGTTGAGAGAAATGATCACGACATCGGACATGTCCTAGATATGAAATAACATGGAAAGATAAAACGGCTAAAAGAGTCGCTATTTCGTTTTTTAACGGCTAAGAAAGACGGCTTAGGAATACACGTTTTCCGAGGCAATTGTGGAATAATTATCCCTACAATATTCAAGATTTATTGTTCCAATTTCGAGAAGTTTGGAGAAGGGGGTTCCACCCGCCATTAGATCGGTTAAAGGATAATTATAGACTTCGCTAAAGGATAATTATCGACTTCACTATAAATAGCGGAAAATCGCTTATTAATTCATTTCTTTTCACGTTTCCTCGTAAAAGCTCTAATTTCTCTCAAACTTCAAACTCAGATATACTCTCCGTTTCTAATCCGATTTCAATTCCGTTTGAGTTTCTGGATTCCTCTCTTCATTCTCTTCATATCGGCACCAAGTTTATGCATTTCCGAGCAGATGAAGACCTGGTCGAGCATATATGTCACCAGGATGGTTCCATCGCTTAGATTCCGGTGAATTTGATGATGTCCATGCGTAGCCTGCGTCGTTGTGATTCCGAATCTTCTTTCAGATCGTTAATCGGGTTAGTAACGAATAAGTTATGAATTTATTCGTTTTCCGTACTGCGATTTGGCCTAAATTGACCTTAGGCTTTTCAAAATGGATAATTAGAAATTCCATTATGATCATTATATTATTCTGGTGTTTATGGGTTGTTTGTTTGATGAAATCTGACGACAGGTGGGTTTAGAAATGGCCTGCGGGCAAAACGTTATTCTGGTGAAATTTAATTAATTAAAGGTTAATTAATTAAAGGTTAATTAATTAAATTAAGATTAAATTTGAGATTTAGGAATACTGATTAGATGCATGCTAGGTGTCAAAATGAGTTGAGGATCATGATGATGTTATGGATATCGGTTATGGCTTTAAGGTTTAGTATGTGTACGAGTATGATGAGATGTTATGTTGAGGATATGCCTTAGGCATTTATGAATGTGTTGAGGATCTGAGGTTTAGATTTGAGATATAGGTTGGTTGTGGTTAGTGAGACGAGTCTCCTAACCTTTGTAGTATGTGATTGTGTGTGCCTTGCTATTACAGGCGCTGATTACTTCCCCAAGGGGAAGTTGTGACGTGGTACATGTTACGAGTATATCAGGTAAGTCCATAGGACTTACTTAGCGTGCAGTTGTGGATTGTATGATTGTGATGGTTGTGTGTGTTCATATGATTGTGCATTTATAACCTAAACCAGACTAGGATGACCATTTATTAAATTTATTTGGCCCAAGTGTATTATAACGGGCGGTAACCACCGGTCTCCGCCTGCTGGTTAGGAGGAGGTGCCTGGAAGCCAGTAACACAGGGGGGACGAGTGACGATCACCCCCAATGCAAACCCTTATGTTAACGGGGAAAGGGACGAGGTTCTTTAGGTTCATCGTGTTACAAAAGAAGTTGAATTAGTAAAGGAATAACGTAATGAAAGATAATAAATGAATGTGTGTGGCATTGCATGTGTGAGATGTTGATGTGTGGTTGTGCTATTACCTTCATGCTTTTCATTGCTGTAGCTAAGGGTTTCATACCGTGTTGTAGATGATCTACAGGTTAGGAAGACTGTAGGGTGAGACAGATGGTGTGGTCAGCCGAGGACTTCTGTACATTAGGATGCGCGGGATATGGGATGTTTTCTATCAGATGTTGTGGTTTGATGTTTTGTACTCGGCTTTGAGTTTGTAAACTCTTTTGATGTATCATATAGAGCTTTTATCTATTTGGTTTTAATCTACATGTGCCTTATTGTAAGATCCAGTGAACTTGTTGTCAGGCTAGGGTCAGGATCCATTGTGAGATCCTAGCCCAATGTGACACTCCAAGTCTCGTGGATTTGGGGTGTTACAGAGTTGGTATCAGAGCCTTAGGTTGACAACAATGGCATTTGCTATCTACAATAAAGGTAGAGTGGATAAATAAACAGAACCCACACGAGGTTTGACTTTTTAAAGGATTTTGGTTTTAAAGCGAGTATAGATGTTTTGGGATAGTATGTACAGAAGTCGTCACCCATCTTAGGATCTCGACAGTGTAGATATATATATATATATATATAGATATCTTTTACGTGCTAATGTGTATGCATGTAATAATGAGTATTATATATATATATATATATATATATATATATATATATATATATATATATATATATATATATATATATATATATATCGATACATATGACATATATATAGACCTATAAGTTTAGTTGCGTATGTTCTACATATGGCTCATATTAGAGTAGTATCTGTAGTGGGACGAGATAGGGGTACACCCCCCTCATCTTCCATTAGCGCCAAGTCAGGGACCAATTTCCGCTGTTGTGTTGCCTATGGCAGAGAACGAGTTTGAAGAGGCTGATCGTGTCTCCATGAGTAGATTCAAGTTTCAAGAGTATATGCAGCAAGTATATGAGGCGGTGATAGCAAGTAGACCTACACCGGATTTACCAACATCTGTGAGATCAACTGAAGCTTCTACATCAAAGAAGAAACCACGGGTTGAATTAGTGAAAGACGAGGTCGGGTCTTCAAGTGGCAACCCGATCCCGACTTGTGGATGTTTGGGTACTTTCGTTTCACACGGACTTCTGGTGAGACGAGGACCTGTTACAACTGCAAGAAGCCTGGACATGTACGACCACAGTGTCCAAGATCGCCAGTGACTTGCTTTACCTGTGTTAGACAAGGTCATAGAGCTGTATTTTGTAAGCAAACTAGAGTGGTATCACGACAGGGTTTTACTTCTGCTAGTGTGACGGGAGGTGGTCAGTAGACACCTCAACAGCAGATGCGGGGACAAAAGAGAGTCCTAGATTATTCTTTTACTCAGGGATCCGTTCCCAGGTTGAGTAGAGGTAAGGGTCGTGGTAGGAGTACCGCGGATACTAGAAGAGCTTAAGGTAGAGCCTTTGAGCTGGGCAGTGCAGAGGAGCAACCCGTACCAGTGACAGAGATGAAACATATATGTCTCAACTGTGGTTATCCAGATCATGTGCGCTCTGAGTGCCCCATGGCACCGATAGCTTGCTTCACCTGTGGTGAACTAAGCCATTTGGCCCCTTTTTGTCAGCAAGGTAGTGTTTCTTCTCATCAAGACCTTCCTCTTTCCGATGCAGAAAGAGTGGAAGTGGAGGCTATGGCTATGACCTCAGTGATACCTGAGGAGCATAGGTTTGAGATTGAGTAATGATATGCAGTAGAGCTTCGGGCGTTAACTATTACAGGTACCATTCTTGTTAATGGTTTACCTAGTGGAGTTTTGTTTGTTGTGAGTGCTATGAACCTCTTGTCTTTCGATGCATGTGTTAATAGTTAAATGTGGATACAGTAGAAGATAGATCTTCCTTTATAGGATTACGAGTTACGGGTCTTAGGTACCCGCGAGATATGTGGTTGTTCCCTTTGTTCAGGGACTTGTGTATGGCTTGAAGACTTCTTTGTCATGCCTTAGGTGCATGAGAAGGTCTTTATGTGTGTGGTGGACGAATAGATATCATGTTGGTTTAGATAGCTGATAACACGATTTATGACGTTAGTCTAGGCATCCATTTAGATAGATTTTCCTGCTATTCATGCATAGTTTAACATTGGTTTGTGACGTTTACATTCAATTCATGTATATTTGTCGAGATAGACGTCTACACGGACTTTTGCA
This sequence comes from Fagopyrum homotropicum, assembly GCA_033239125.1. Lineage (NCBI taxonomy): Eukaryota > Viridiplantae > Streptophyta > Magnoliopsida > Caryophyllales > Polygonaceae > Fagopyrum > Fagopyrum homotropicum. Next base: position 57,406,380 of record BSWB01000004.1, on the reverse strand, counting down.
TGTTTTGTAGGTATTTTGGGAGCTTTTGGAGCCTAATCGATACATCCAAGGATTGTTCCTCGTGATGAAACATATCCGAGCTCATTGGGAAGCAAGTTAGGAGCAAAGGAGAACACATGGGACCATGTTGGTGCATGTTTTGCACCAACTCGCGGCTCAACGATCAAAAGAAGGCTGAAACACAGGAATCACGGCCACTGGGAGATCCACGGCCGTGGAAACTGCCCATGATTCTATCTGCACAGCTGGGACAGCTGGTCCACGATCTCCATAACCGACTCTTGCAAATGGTGAAGGCTATAAGTACCCTTGCAAGCTGATTCTAAAGGACATCCACTACACACCTTAGCTCACATACATTCTCTCCCATACTCTCTCATTTTGGAATTGGATTGGAGCTACTCTTGGAGGAGAAGAAAGACTTCCATTGGAGAAGAAGAGAAGAACACACCATTCTTAGAGTATCATAGTTTTAGAGTGAAGTTTGTTGGAAACATTTTCTAGGGTTGTAAGAACGATTCAAACCTTCTTTTGAAGGGTTGTAAATCTCTCTTTTAACACTTATTCAGCTCGTTTTTCTTGTTCTATTTGTTTAATCTCTCTTTCATTTCATCCTCTTGATATGGACTCCATAATTTTATGCTTGATGATTTTGATTGTGATGATGCATGTTGTTTGCTAAATAGATGTAATTCTAGGGTAAGGAAATGATGGTTATGACTTGGACTATGATAGGATAGACTTAAACGTACCTTTGGATGAATTGTTTGCTCGAACCTAGCCTCTGTTGAGAATCACGGCCTATTCTAGTAGGTTCCACGGCCGTGGAAGTGAGGAACTGACCTTGATTCTGTCTGACCTACTTGTATTGATAAATCTAAGTGTTAGGTTGTTAGATTGTTGAAACCCTAGTGTTTGTTGAGCTAGATCTATCCTAGGGTGACCTAGTGTTAGCAACTAAGTGTAAGAAGAGACCTACCCGGTGATTCTCGCTCTTAGGTACCGAAGATGATGAACTCTAGGTAGTAGTGAGCCTCACTAGCCGCTATTGGACTGAGTGTGCTAGGATTTATGTTTAGGACTTGTCTTCCCGAGACCTACCCGGTGAGGAGACCTTAGGAACGGACTAGTGGACCATGAGACCTACCCGTTGATTGATCCCAATCTAGAAATACCCACTCCCAACATACTATAGTTTATCCAAAGAATGACTAGATAGCTTGAGTTCTATGCCATAACCGGAATTTCTAACCCCTAGAATCCGCTTCTCTATCTTTGATTACCTATCTCGTGTTTGCTTGTTTATTTGTGTTACTAGTTTAGTTGTTTGTCAATCTTGCATGATATGTGATCTTTGATTGATCACCTCAGAACCAAACCAAAAACATTGAGATTTTCATTTCTTTATTCCTTTCTCTTTCCTTAGTCTAGATCTTCACTATCCTTAGTCACTATTGACTCAATTTCACCTTAGTCTTTGTGTTCGACCTCAAAATACTATCCTTACTACAAAACGACCCATACACTGTGGGTTCGCTAGGAGTTAGGAAAAATATATCGAGTTATAAATTTAAGACTTTTGCGTGTCACGATCTTAGCGTAACAAGTTTTTGGCGCCGTTGCCGGGGACTAGGTCTAGATTGAGTCATTTTTGTGATTGTTTATAGTATAGGTCTTTCTTGTTGCTTTTGATCTTGTTTGGTTTGTGTCTTTGCATTTTCAGGACATCTCTCATTCTTTAGGTCTATGCGAAGATCTCGTGGCAAGGATTTAGCTCCATTCGATCCCGAACCGGAGAAAACCCTTAAAGCTAGATCTAAGAGCATTAAGAAGAAGAAGAAGGAGATGGCCGCAAGAGATCTTCAAGCTGAGTTGGATGAGGCTTTAGAGCAAATTAGGTTAAGAGATGAGCTCTTGGAGAATGAAAGGAGACTTTCCAATGAGAGGCAAGAAGCAACTAGGAGGGAGATTGAAGAGATTAGGCAAGCTCTTGTGCAAAGAGAGCTTAATCGTCAACAACCTCCACCTCCACCACAACCGCAGCCAGCGGTTAATATTCGGGTTATGCCGATAATGATTGAGGAGCCACAAACATTAGGGCAACGTATGGATCCGGCTCAAAGAGTGCACCGTCCGGGTGTGAACTTAGGAGATCCCGCATCCCATGACTACGAGCTCCGCCCTCAAGTTCTACAAATGATCCGGCATAATTAATTTGGAGGGATGGAAGGAGAGTCTCCTCATCAACATTTGATGAACTACGAGATATTGATGGAAACTCTAAGGCCGCCTAGGTTGGAGAACAACAACCATAAGCTTAGGGCTTTTTCCTTCTCACTTAAGGATAAAGCCTTGACTTGGTACCAATCGATTCCACTAGGGCGAGTAAGTACTTGGGAGGAGATGACAACCGAGTTCTTGACTAAGTTCTTCCCACCTTCCAAGACTATCGAGCTAAGAGGGAAGATCAATGCCTTTGTAATGAAGGATAGAGAAAGCCTATTCAAGTCTTGGGAGAGGTTCAAAGACCTTCTCCTAGATTGTCCACACCATGGTATACCAAAAATAAAGCTTTTGGAAATCTACTTCAAGGGACTTGATGAAGATAGCCAATTCAAGCTTCAATCTCTTTCCGGTGGGACTTTAATGGAAAAGAATGTGGATGAAGCTTGGGAATTTGTAGAGAAACAACCTTTGGTGATTGAAAAGTACTCCCATAGGAAGAGTGATGGGAGGAAAGCGGGAGCATATGAGGTGAGTGAAGTCACCATGAGTAATTTCAAGTTTGATGCAATCAACAATGAGTTTAAGTCTTTGAGGGAGTTGTGTGCTACAACTTTGAAGAGTCAAGCAAGCCCTCAAGTGCAAGTGCAAACAAACTTGTCTTCCAAGGAGGAATATGTGAACTATATGGGAAGGGGAAACTACAACAACTATCAAGGCCCAAGGAACTTCAACAATAACCGACAATTCAACAATTACCGGCCTAACCACAACCATCCCGGGTTTTCCTATTCTAACCCGGATGGAGCCTTGAACACTCCTGCTTCCACAAGCGCAGCTCCACCACCTAAAGCTTCACAAGAGCCTCCATCCGGATTTACTCAACCTCCAAAGGATAGAACCGAGATGATGTTTGAGCAATTGCTTGGAAGGTTGAGTGGTCTTGAGAGCACGGTGACTTCCATTTTTAAAGCTCAAAAGGTGTTGGAAGCACAAGTATTCCAAAAGGCGGGTAAAGCTCATAGAGATCCGGGAAAGCTTCCCGGAAGAACCGAAGATAACCCAAGAGGCCAAGTGTTGGCTATCACAACAAGGAGTGGGCTGAGCATGAAGGATCCCTTACCCAAGGAGAATGCTAAGGGAAAGCAAGTAGTGGTAGAGGAAGAGCCATTGCAAGAAGATGGAGGAAAGAGCAAGGATGATGAGCCAACATATGTGGCACCACCTCCATACAAGCCACCACTACCATTCCCACAATCACGAGCAAGAGCTTGTTTGGACAAACACTTCGGTAAATTCCTTGAACTTATGTCTAAATTGCATATTAACACTCCGTTCATGGATGCTATTCTAGGTATGCCGGCGTATGGCAAGTTCTTGAAGGAAATACTCTCCAACAAAAGGAAGTTGGAGGAGTATGGGGAAGTGAGGATGACTAAGAGGTCCTCGGAATTGATCCAAACCATGAAAGAAGAGATGCCTCCTAAGCTAAGAGATCCGGGATCTTTTTGTGTGCCAATTGGGGTTGGAGAAGTGAAGTATGAAGCCCTATGTGATCTTGGGGCGAGTGTAAACATCATACCACTTGCACTTTGTAACAAGGTTGGGCTAGGAGAGCCAAAGCCGGTCAAGATGACCCTTTACATGGCGGACCATTCGATAACCCATCCCGTTGGAATCTTGGAAGACATACCGGTGCAACTAGGGAAGTTCTATGTGCCCATAGACTTCGTTGTTTTGGACATCCCGACGGACTATCCGGTTCCTATCATCTTGGGGAGACCTTTCCTAGCCACTTCCGGATGTTTGGTGGACTGCAAAAATGGAATTCTCTCCTTCAACATTGGAGAAGAGAATATCAAGTTCAAATTATCCACAATGATGAAGGGGCCAACCCTTGGTGAAGATGTGTTCAACATTGTCGAGCAAGAGGAATGTAGAGAAGTTGTGAGCTCGATTTTGATCAAGGACCCGTTGGAGAAGGTTCTTAGTTTAAGTTTGATAGAGGAAGGTGTTGAGGATGATTGTAATGAAGAAATCAAGGCCTTAGATGCATTGGAAAAGGAGGCAAGTGTTGAATTTGAAGTACACGAAAGTATGCTGAAGAGCTGTAGGAATCACGGTCTGGCATAGGGAACCACGACCGTGGCTTGTCCCGTGGAACTCTCTAGAGTGCTCCACGATGCTAGCTTCTCAGATTCCACGCCCGGGGTTTTGCCAGAGGCCGTGATTCAGACCGTGATTTTGCCAGAAAGTGCCTTGATGATTGATCAAACTTCAAGGAGTCTTAAGGAGTCTTCCAAAGCTTTGGATTCATCTCAACCTACATTGTATGGAGCATCTCCAATCGATAAAGGTCCTCCTAAACTTGAACTAAAACCCCTCCCCTCTCATTTGAAGTATGCTTTTCTTGGTGATAATTCTACTTATCCGGTGATTGTTAATGCATGCTTAAATGATGATGAGTTGAATAGATTGTTGCATGAGTTGAGATTGCATAGGAAGGCTATTGGCTATACCATTGATGATTTAGTTGGCATTAAACCTTCTTTGTGCATGCATAAGATCTTAATGGAAGATAATCATAAACCTTCAATTGAACCTCAAAGAAGACTAAACCCCATCATGAAAGAGGTAGTAAAGAAAGAGATCCTTAAATTGCTAGATGCGGGAATCATTTTCCCGATTTCGGATAGTAAATGGGTTAGTCCCGTGTATGTGGTTCCTAAGAAGGGTGGGATGACCTTAGTGACTAATGAGAATAATGAACTAATCCCAACTAGAACGGTTACGGGATGGAGGATGTGTATAGACTATAGGAAACTAAATGTGGCCTCTAGGAAAGATCACTTCCCTCTTCCCTTTATTGACCAAATGCTAGAGAGATTAGCTTAACATTCTCATTTTTGTTACTTAGACAGTTATAGTGGATTCTTCCAAATCCCTATCCACCCCGATGATCAAGAGAAAACTACATTCACATGTCCTTGGGGTACATTTGCATATAGGAGAATGCCATTTGGGTTGTGTAATGCACCCACCACCTTTCAAAGGTGTATGATGACTATCTTTTCTGAGTATATTGAAAACATCATGGAAGTGTTTATGGATGATTTCTCTATTTATGGATCTTCATTTGATGATTGTTTAGCTAACTTGTCTTTGGTACTTAAGAGATGTGAGGAGACAAATCTTGTCTTACATAGGGAAAAATGCCACTTCATGGTAAGTGAAGACATTGTGTTGGGACACTTGGTGTCCAACCGTGGCATTGAGGTTGATAGGGCTAAGATAGAGATGATAGAGAAGTTGCCACCACCTACCTCGGTGAAGGGGATAAGGAGTTTTCTAGGGCATGCCGGTTTTTACCGGAGATTCATTAAAGATTTCTCTAAGATTTCTAAGCCTCTTACTAACCTACTAATGAAAGATGTTGAGTTTGTTTTCTCCAAGGATTGCCTTGAGGCTTTTTGTAGGTTGAAGAATGCTTTGATCTCCGCACCCATCATGCAACCTCCAGATTGGAGTTTACCGTTTGAGATCATGTGTGACGCGAGTGATGTAGCCGTTGGGGCTGTTTTGGGACAAAAGAAAGATGGGCTTACACATGCCATCTATTATGCTAGCAAGATGCTAGATGATGCCCAACTCAATTATGCTACCACCGAGAAGGAGGCGGTTGTGTACGCATTTGAGAAGTTCCGATCGTATCTTGTTGGAGCGAAGGTCATTGTGTATACAGACCATGTTGCGATCCGTTATCTCCTTACAAAGAAGGATGCCAAACCTCGTTTGATTCGGTGGATCCTTCTTCTTCAAGAGTTTGATTTGGAAATCCGGGATAAGAAAGGGTCCGAAAATTCAGTGGTGGACCACCTTAGTAGACTCCCACCGTTGGAGATTGAGAGAGATGACATCCCGATTGATGACTCATTCCGGGATGAGCAATTGCAAATGTTGGAGGAGTGCTTGCTTCAAGTGTCCAAGGGAAATAAGCCATGGTATGCCGACATTGTGAACTACCTTGTGTGTGAGGAGGTGCCACCCGGCTTATCCTATGTCCAAAGGAAGAAGTTCTTCAAAGATGTGAGGCATTACTATTGGAGTGAACCGTTTTTGTTCAAGAGAGGGCCGGACGGGGTCTTTAGGAGATGCATACCAGAGGATGAGGTGGAGAGTGTGATCCGCCATTATCATTCCTTGCCATGTAGAGGGCATGATAGCTCACACAAGAAAAGTGCAAAGGTGTTGCAATCCGGGTTTTATTGGCCAAGTTTGTTCAAGGATGTGTAGAATTTTGTGGTAGCTTGTGATGCTTGCCAAAGGACGGGGAACATCTCAAGGAGGGATGAGATGCCCTTGAACAACATACAAGAGGTGGAGATATTCGATGTGTGGGGTGTGGACTTCATGGGACCATTCCCCTCTTCTTGTGGCAACCTCTACATCCTATTGGCGGTGGACTATGTTTTGAGATGGGTGGAGGCAATCGCCTCTCCCACAAATGATGCCAAGGTTGTGGTACGGTTCTTCAACCGAGTGATCTTTCAAAGGTTTGGGACACCAAGGGTGATCATAAGTGATGGAGGAAAGCACTTCACCAATAGGAACTTCGGGACACTTTTGGCTAAGTATGGGGTGACTCATAAGGTGGCAACACCTTACCATCCCCAAACTAGTGGCCAAGTGGAGATTTCCAACCGGGAGATAAAAGGAATCCTTGAGAAGACGGTTTCTAGAACGAGAAAGGATTGGGCTATGAAGCTTGATGATGCTTTGTGGGCTTGTAGAACCGCTTTCAAGACACCGATTGGCACCACTCCCTACAAGCTAGTTTATGACAAGTCTTGCCACCTTCCGGTAGAGATGGAGCATAGGGCGTATTGGGCTATACGGTGGCTAAATTTTGACCTCAAGGAGGCCGGTGAGAAGAGATTGCTAGATATGAACTCTCTTGAAGAGATCTGGTTGGATGCCTATGAAAACGCCCGGATCTACAAAGAAAGGACCAAGCGATGGCATGATAAACGTCTGATCCCAAACGAGTTGAGTGAAGGCGACCTTGTCTTTCTCTTCAACTCGAGGCTGTGGCTCTTCCCCGGAAAGCTAAAGTCAAGATGGACGGGTCCTTATGTGGTGAAGAAGATCTTCCCCCATGGAGCGGTTGAGATAGGAGGGGAGCATTGTGAAGATTTTAAGGTGAATGGGAACCGGTTGAAGAAGTATATCCCGGGAGCTCCGGTGGATATGATTTCCCCACTTCACCTTGAGTGAGACGCCCCCGAGTTTGGTCAAGCTAATGACCTTAAAGAAGCGCTTGGTGGGAGGCAACCCATTGGTAGACATTTTTTCCTTTTTGCTTTTATTTTGCTTTTCATTTTTCTGTTTTTGTGTGTTTGGAGTTTGTGTGCTAGAGTCTAAGTAGCATGGAAGCCTTGCATGGCATGTGGATGATGATGATGAGCCCCTCATCAATTATGGGTGGAGCGGACGCGGAACTTGGACGGCTAGCGGTGCCTAGCGCGGGTCCCGACGCCAGAACGAACACCTTGAGCTCTCTACCATCGTTGATAGGATCATCCACCATCAATCCACTTGAGTGAACCCAAATACCGAAGCAAAACCATTTTACATTGTGAGGACCCTCTTTCACTCTTCTTTACTTCATTTACACATTGGGGACAATGTGTTTCTAAGTATGGGGTGGGGTTTTCATGATCACTTGCATGATTAGCATCTAGGATAGTTTAATATTGTCACATGTTTCATTATGTCTTGCATTGTACATATATATTTCGAAAAATCCAAAAAAATCAGAAAATTTAAAAATTTTTAGTGCTTCTAAGCTTGGGTATGACCCTTATGATGAAATTGTCTTGTGAATTGGCTATGGATGGCCTTGTGTGTTGAATTGATAAATGTATATGTAGACTTGAAGTACTTATCTTGAATCCCATATGTGAATTGTGATCATGAATGCTTGCCTTGATTGGATTGAGGATTGAATGTCGAAGTTACATGCTAGTTCTTGCACATCACTTAGGAGTGATTAAGGCAATTCATCTTTCTCTACTTCTCATCTTTATCATGTTGTTTGAGCACCTCAATTGATATAAAATTTGACCTCTTTTGACCCATCCGGAAATAGGAGCATTCTAGTGTGTTGATGTGTGTGAAAAGCAAGTGTGGGGTGAAGTTGTTGATGAATGAATGTGGTGAATGAAGTGCTGAATTTGTTGTGAAAAGTGTAGAAAAAATATAGGTTTGGTTACTTTGGTTTTGATGACGAGTAACTCAGCACCATTCACATAATCGGGTGTTTGTGCCTTGCCAAAGTCGGATAAACCAAATGTCCTAACGAGCTTTGGTATGTGTGCCCGGTGTGAAGCACCTCGAAAAAAGCCCGAGGCTCGCTAATCACCAAGGTTTCGGCTTTTGTACACCAATTCCATTGCCTCAAAAATAAAAGAAAAAGAAAGTGAAAAAGAAAAGAAAACAAAGAAAAGATGGAGAAATTATATACACTTGTGGTGAAGTTGATCAAAAATGAAATTGTGGAGTTAGTTCCTTTCCCGGATTAGCATAACATGACTTAAAAATTCCCACCTAACCACAAAGTTTCTTAGCCTCTTCTTTCCTAAGTCCTTGTGACCTATTTGCATGTGTGTAAGATTTAGTGATCTAGATTGGACATGCTCATGATCATCTTGACTTCTTCATTTTTACCATTAATGCATGCTTTCTAGTTAAGTATAATTGTCTTTCCATGCCTTCATTCGTTTGATGCATAATTTCTTGTCCATTTGCCATGAAACATGACTATGAAGGTGATCCAATATTAGAAGCACAATTCCAAAAAGATTTTTGTTGTTTTTCTGCATGCATAAATCATGTCATCTCTTAGTCTATAGTTGGGACTTGCTCGGGGACGAACAAACCTTAAGTATGGGGTATTTTGATAACACAATTTATGACGTTAGTCTAGGCATCCATTTAGGTAGATATTCCCGCTATTCATGCATAGTTTAGCATTGGTTCGTGATGTTTACATTCAATTCATGTATATTTGTCGAGATAGACGTCTACACGTACTTTTGCATGTTTTGTAGGTATTTTGGGAGCTTTTGGAGCCTAATCGATACATCCGTGGATCGTTCCTCGTGATGACACGTATCCGAGCTCATTGGGAAGCAAGTTAGGAGAAAAGGAGAACACATGGGACCATGTTGGTGCATGCCTTGCACCAACTCGCGGCTCAACGATCAAAAGAAGGCTGAAACATAGGAATCACGGCCACTGGGAGATCCACGGCCGTGGAAACTGCCCGTAATTCCTTCTGCACAGCTAGGACAGCTGTCCCACGATCTCCATAACCGACTCTTACAAATGGTGAAGGCTATAAGTACCCTTGCAGGCTGATTCTAAAGGACATCCACTACACACCTTACCTCACATACATTCTCTCCCATACTCTCTCATTTTGGAATTGGATTGGAGCTACTCTTGGAGGAGAAGAAAGACTTCCATTGGAGAAGAAGAGAAGAACACACCCTTCTTAGAGTATCATAGTTTTTAGAGTGAAGTTTGTTGGAAACATTTTCTAGGGTTGTAAGAACGATTCGAACCTTCTTTTGAAGGATTGTAAGTCTCTCTTTTAACACTTATTCAGCTCGTTTTTCTTGTTCTATTTGCTTAATCTCTCTTTCATTTCATCCTCTTGATATGGACTCCATAATTTTATGCTTGATGATTTTGATTGTGATGATGCATGTTGTTGGCTAAATAGATGTGATTCTAGGGTAAGGAAATGATGGTTATGGCTTGGACTATGATACGATAGACTTAAACGTACCTTTGGATGAATTGTTTGCTCGAACCTAGCCTTTGTTGACAATTACGGCCTGTTCTAGTAGGTTCCACGGCCGTGGAAGTGAGGAACTGACCGTGATTCTGTCTGACTTGCTTGTATTGATAAATCTAAGTGTTAGGTTGTTAGATTGTTGAAACCCTAGTGTTTGTTAAGCTAGATCTATCCTAGGGTGACCTAATGTTAGCAACTAAGTGTAAGAAGAGACCTATCCGGTGATTCGCGCTCTTAGGTACCGAAGATGATGAACTCTAGGTAGTAGTGAGCCTCACTAGCCGCTATTAGACTGAGTGTGCTAGGATTTATGTTTAGGACTTGCCTTCCCGAGACCTACCCGGTGAGGAGACCTGATAACGTGATTTATGACGTTAGTATAGGCATACATTTAGATAGTTTTTCCCGTTATTCATGCACGGTTTGACATTAGTTCACGACGTTTACACTCATTTCGTGCATATTTCTAGAAAAGACGTCTACACGAGCTTTTGTCGGTTTTGTAGGTATTTCGGGGATCTTTTGGGCATTAATCGATACATTCGAGAGTCAAGCCTCATGGTGGTACATATCCGAGACCTTGAAGGAACATAATTGGAGCAATGAAGGACACAAGGACCCTTGTTGGTGCAAGCAATGGAGCAACTCATGGCTAGATGATCATAACAAGTCTCTGTTGAAGAAAATCGACCTACACCCAGGAAAATCGGCCGATTTTTCCTACTGGGTCGATTTTTGGGCCTTTGACAGCTTAAGCCATGTGTTCTACGATCTCTTGTCCGGCCTTGCTCTTGGTGGAGAATATAAGTGGTCTTGCAGGCTGATTTGGGGATCCTTCTCCTTCCCTTGGACCCTTCTAGCATCTTCCCAAAGACTCTTCCAATTGGGAGCTCTCTTCAAGACACCCTTGATGGTGTTCTTGAGGGAGATTAGTGTAGATTTCAATTTCGTACTGAGATTTGAGCGATTTTTGTGAAGAAACTTGTTGAAGGTTGTAAGATCTGACTTGGAGCTACATTTGGTGTGTTGAAAGACTTGTTTTGAACTCAAATCGAGCTAAGTTTCATTGCTTTCATTTCCTTACTTCATCTTCTTGCTATGGATTCCATGTTTGCTTGTATGATGATTCTAGATCTTGAAATGCATGTTATTGGCTAGTTTGTTGTGATTTTGGAGTGATGGATTGATGGTATTAGCTTGGGTGATGATAGAATGGACTTATATGTTAGTTTAGGATGATTTGTATGCACGAAACCTAACTCAGACAGAAAAATCGGCCTGTTCTTCATGTAAATCGGCCGATTTTTACTATGATCCACCCGATTTTTCCTTCTGTTGCTCTTTAATTGATGAATCTGTATGTTAGGATGTTAGATTGTTGAAATCCTAGTGTTTGTTGAGCTTAATATAGCTTAGGGTGACCTAAGGCTAGCAAACTAAGTGAGGAAAGAGACCTACCCGGTGATTTCCGATCTTAGATACCAAAGATGATGAACTCTAGGTAGTAGTGAGCCTCATAAGCCGCTATTGGATTGAGTGTGCTAGGATTATTGCTTGAGACTTACCTTTTCCGAGACTTACCCGGTAAGGAGAGGTTTGCTCCTTAAGTAGTGTCCGGTTTGTGTAGAATTCCCAACTTTACCTCCTTGAGACTTACCCGGTAATAGGAGTTTGGTGCGGGATTAGTGAAGCATGAGACTTACCCGGTAATTGCTTCCATTAGAGAAACACTCTTTCCCAACACCGCAACTTTATCCTTAGAATCTTTAGAAGCTTGAGTCCAATGCCAAAACCGGAAATCTTGACCTCTAGAATCCACTTTTTTTCTCTTTGATCTCATATCTTGTGTTTTTGTCACTTGTTTGTTTGCTAGCTTGAGTTGTTAGTTTGTTTTATTACCTTGCTTGATTTGTGATCTTTGCTTGATCACCACAAAAAAACCCAACCAAAAATATCATCATTTTCATTTCTTTATTTCTTTCTCTTTTCTTAGACTAGATTTGCACTATCTTTGATCATTGAATGACTTGATTTCGCCTCAGTCCTTGTGTTCGACCTCGGAATACTATCCCTACTACAAACGTCCCGTACACTGCGGGTTCACTAGGAGTTAGGATAAATATAACGAGTATAAATTTAAAGCTTATTGCGTACACACATCACACGATCTTAGCGTAACAAGTTTTTGGCGCCGTTGCCGGGGACTAGGTCTAGATTGAGTCATTTGCTTTTGATCGTTTTTAGTGTTTATCTTTCTTGTTACTTTTGATCTTGTGTTGTTTTTGTCTTTGCCTTTTCATGTTTGCCATGGACGGATTGTACTTCCAAGACGACCTTGACGACATGGAGTATGAGGAGTGGATGGAAAGCCAAGATCTAGGACCTCTCCATGATGAGTTTGAGTATTGGGAGGAGTTTAATGCCTATCATGAGTCCCATGATCAAGCTCACATGACTACATTGCCTTATGTGGAACCTCACCATCAACCTCACAATGATCGATTGGAGTCAATGCTAGAAGAAATGTTGAGGAAGATGGATGATCTAGGGAGCAACCTTGCTTCCATTTCGAGTGCCCACATGGTGCTTGAAGCGGAAGTATTTCAACAAGAGGAGGTTCACCATGAGGAGATCCGAGAATTACCCGATTCAACCATAACCAATAGAGACCTTGAGGAAGAGTTGAATGAAGCTCGGAAGCAATTGTGGCTAAGGGATTTGGCCCTGGAGGATGCAAGAAGATTGAATTGTGAGAGAGAAGAACAAATGAGGAGGGAGATTGAGGAGATTAGGCATGCTCTTATGCTAGGAGATCCTACCATCCTTCAAGGCTTACCTCCACCTCCTTCACCTTTGGAGGAGTGCAATGAAGTATTCTCACCCCCGGACATCCTCGCCATCAACCCCGGAACCACACTTGAAGAGCTCACGAAGGAGAGCCCTAAGTTAACTTCAACTCCTTCCAATCCTTTCTTGCTTGCCCGGAGTACACACGAAGATTGGAGTCCCTTTCCTAAGGAGTCTCCAATGTTTAATGATGGAGGCAAGCATGATGGATCCATGATGCTTATGGAGTACCTCAATGAAGAATTCTTTCCAAGAATCGGCTTTCTTCGGATTATGGAGGATGAGGATGGCAAGCATCTCACCGGTGTGACCGCGGAGTACCAATTGTCTAAGTATGGGGTGTCACCTATGGTTGCAACTCCATACTATCATCAAGGGAGCGGTGATGAAGGAGTCTACTACTCACCGGTGAAGAGAGAACTTAAAGCTTATTTGGGCATCAAGTGGCCCTTGCTTGTCATCATGGATGCCGGAAAGCAATGGTTGCTTGGACTCCTCAAGCAAACTATGGTATTTGAGGTGGATTGACACATCCTCTGAGTTTGGTCAAGCTAATGACCTAAAAGAAGCGCTTCTTGGGAGGCAACCCAAGGGTAACAACTCTTTCCCTTTTCTCTTTCGTCTTCGTTTTTGCTTTTGTTTTTGGTGTGCTTTGTTTTTCTTTTGTGTTTGTGGATGCTAGATCTTGTTGTTGTCATGAGTGATGAGATGCTGGAGGTCATGTGAAAACCTAATGGAACTGTTGAGAAGAAGGTACAAGATCCAAGCACATGGACGAGGAAGAAAGCACCCAGGAAAATCGGACTGATCTTGCACAAAATCGGCCGATTTTCCTGGGTAGATGGTCCGATTTTTCCTTCTGTCAAGGAAAGTGATGATCTCCAATCAAGCATGGGTGGAGCGGACGTGGAACTTGGACGGCTTGCGGTGCCAAGCGCGGGTTCCGACACCATAATGAACATCAAGAGCTCTCTACCATCCTTGATCGATCATCCACCATCATCATTCGATGTGAACCGAAATACCAAAGCATCACCAATTTTACATTGTGAGGACTCTCTTTCACTTCTTTATTTAGTTTGCACATTAGGGACAATGTGTTTCTAAGTATGGGGTGGGGTTTTCATGATCACTTGCATGATTAGCATCTAGGATAGTTTAATTGTCACATGTTTCATTATGTCTTGCATTGTACATACATATTTCTAAAAATCCAAAAAAAAAAAAAAAATCAGAAAATTTTAAAAATTTTAGTGCTTCTAAGCTTGGGAATGACCCTTATGATGAAAATTGTGTTGTGAATTGGCTATGGATGGCTTTATGTGTTGAATAGATGAATGCATATGTGGACTTGAAGTACTTATCTTGAATCCTATGAATGAATTGTGATCATGAATGTTTGCCTTGATATAATTGAGGATTGAAAGTCGAAATTACATGCTAGTTCTTGCACATCATTTAGGAGTGATTAAGGCAATTCATTTTTTCTCTACTCCTCATCTTGATCATGTTGTTTGAGCACCTCAATTGATGAAAATTTGACCTCTTTTGACCCATCCGGGAATAGGAGCATGCTAGTGTGTTAATGTGTGTGAAAAACAAGTGCGGGGTGAAGATGTTGGTGAAGGAATGTCATGAATAAAATGCTGAATTTGTTGTGAAAGTGTAGACAAAATATAGGTTTGGGGACGTTGGTTTAAATGACAAGTAACTAGGCACACTTCACATAATCGGGTGTTGGTGCCTTGCCAAAGTCAAATAAACCGATAGTCCTAACGAGTTTTGGTATGTGTGCCCGGTGTGGATGCACCTCGAAAAATAGAAAAAGCCCGAGGATGGCTAATCACCAAGGTTTCGGCTTTTGTACACCAATGCCATTGTCTCAAAAATAAGTGAAGGAAAAAGAAAAAAAAAAAAGAAGAAAAGATAGAGAAAATATACACTTGAGGGAAGTTGATCGAGGACAAAATTGTGGAGTTAGTTCCATTCCCGGATTAGCATCACATAGCCTAAAAACTCCCACCTAATCACAACGTTTCTTAGCCTCTTCTTTTCTAAGTCCTTGTGACCTAGATGCATGTGTGTAAGACTTAGTGATCTAGATTGGACATACTCATGATTATCTTGACTTCTTCATTTTCACCTCTCATGCATGCTTTCTAGTTAAGTATAATTGTCTTTCTATGCCTTCATTCGTTTTATGCATAATTGCTTGTCCATTGCTATGAAACATGACTATGAAGGTGATCCAATGTTAGAAGCACAATTCCAAAAAGATTTTGTTGTTTTTCTGCATGCATAAATCACGTCATCTCTTAGTCTATAGTTGGGTCTTGCTCGGGGACGAGCAAATCTTAAGTATGGGGTATTTTGATAACGTGATTTATGACGTTAGTATAGGCATACATTTAGATAGTTTTTCCCGTTATTCATGCATGGTTTGACATTAGTTCACGACGTTTACACTCATTTCGTGCATATTTCTAGAAAAGACGTCTACACGAGCTTTTGTCGGTTTTGTAGGTATTTCGGGGATCTTTTGGGCATTAATCGATACATTCGAGAGTCAAGCCTCATGGTGGTACATATCCGAGACCTTGAAGGAACATAATTGGAGCAATGAAGGACACAAGGACCCTTGTTGGTGCAAGCAATGGAGCAACTCATGGCTAGATGATCATAACAAGTCTCTGTTGAAGAAAATCGACCTACACCCAGGAAAATCGGCCGATTTTTCCTACTGGGTCGATTTTTGGGCCTTTGACAGCTTAAGTCACGTGTCCCACGATCTCTTGTCCGGCCTTGCTCTTGGTGGAGAATATAAGTGGTCTTGCAGGCTGATTTGGGGATCCTTCTCCTTCCTTTGGACCCTTCTAGCATCTTCCCAAAGACTCTTCCAATTGGGAGCTCTCTTCAAGACACCCTTGTGGGTGTTCTTGAGAGAGATTAGTGTAGATTTCAATTTCGTAGTGCATTTTAAGCGATTTTTGTGAAGAAACTTGTTGAAGGTTGTAAGATCTGACTTGGAGCTACATTTGGTGTGTTGAAAGACTTGTTTTGAACTCAAATCGAGCTAAGTTTCATTGCTTTCATTTCCTTACTTCATCTTCTTGCTATGGATTCCATGTTTGCTTGTATGATGATTCTAGATCTTGAAATGCATGTTATTGGCTAGTTTGTTGTGATTTTAGAGTGATGGATTGATGGTATTAGCTTGGGTGATGATATAATGGACTTATATGTTAGTTTAGGATGATTTGTATGCACGAAACCTAACTCAGACAGAAAAATCGGCCTGTTCTTCAGGTAAATCGGCCGATTTTTACTATGATCCACCCGATTTTTCCTTCTGTTGCTCTTTAATTGATGAATCCATATGTTAGGATGTTAGATTGTTGATATCCTAGTGTTTGTTGAGCTTAATATAGCTTAGGGTGACCTAAGGCTAGCAAACTAAGTGAGGAAAGAGACCTACCCGGTGATTTCCGATCTTAGATACCAAAGATGATGAACTCTAGGTAGTAGTGAGCCTCATAAGCCGCTATTGGATTGAGTGTGCTAGGATTATTGCTTGAGACTTACGTTTTCCGAGACTTACCCGGTAAGGAGAGGTTTGCTCCTTAAGTAGTGTCCGGTTTGTGTAGAATTCCCAACTTTACCTCCTTGAGACTTACCCGGTAATAGGAGTTTGGTGCGGGATTAGTGAAGCATGAGACTTACCCGGTAATTGCTTCCATTAGAGAAACACTCTTTCCCAACACCGCAACTTTATCCTTAGAATCTTTAGAAGCTTGAGTCCAATGCCAAAACCGGAAATCTTGACCTCTAGAATCCACTTTTTCTCTCTTTGATCTCATATCTTGTGTTTGTGTCACTTGTTTGTTTGCTAGCTTGAGTTGTTAGTTTGTTTTATTACCTTGCTTGATTTGTGATCTTTGCTTGATCACCACAAAAAAACCCAACCAAAAATATCATCATTTTCATTTCTTTATTTCTTTCTCTTTCCTTAGACTAGATTTGCACTATCTTTGATCATTGAATGACTTGATTTCGCCTCAGTCCTTGTGTTCGACCTCGGAATACTATCCCTACTACAAACGTCCCGTACACTGTGGGTTCGCTAGGAGTTAGGATAAATATAACGAGTATAAATTTAAAGCTTATTGCGTACACACATCACACGATCTTAGCGTAACAAGACCTTAGGAACGGACTAGTGGACCATGAGACCTACCCGGTGATTGATCCCAATCTAGAAACACCCACTCCCAACATACTATAATTTATCCAAAGAATGACTAGATAGCTTGAGTCCTATGCCAAAACCGGAATTTCTAACCCCTAGAATCCGCTTCTCTATCTTTGATTACCTATCTCGTGTTTGCTTGTTTATTTGTGTTACTAGTTTAGTTGTTTGTCAATCTTGCATGATTTGTGATCTTTGATTGATCACCTCAGAACCAAACCAAAAACATTGAGATTTTCATTTCTTTATTCCTTTCTCTTTCCTTAGTCTAGATCTTCACTATCCTTAGTAACTATTGACTCAATTTCACCTTAGTCTTTGTGTTGGACCTCGGAATACTATCCTTACTACAAAACGACCCATACACTGTGGGTTCGCTAGAAGTTAGGAAAAATATATCGAGTTATAAATTTAAGACTTTTGCGTGTCACGATCTTAGCGTAACAATAGCAGTAGGAGGACTATTATAGTCTCTACTGAGATCGACTAAGTAGAGGTTTTCCGAAGTTATGACCTTTGAGGAGGTGAGTTGTCTTTAGTGCCGAATGAGCAGCGAGGTTGATAACACCAGATGGTGATGTTTTTTTTAATGTTGTGCCATAAAAGAAAGAGATAGTTCCACGCTGAAGAGTGTTCTAGTGGTATATGATCTTATAGACGTGTTACTGAACCGTCTAATCTATTGCCTCAAGGGAGTGAGGACTTTGATGTTGTGTTGAAATATGGTACGAGACTGGTTGGGAGAAGGCCTATGAGGTATATGGCTTGTTGAGTTGTTAGAAATTGAAGAAGCAATTTGAATAGTGGTTTGAGATGGGCTCCGTTCGCCCTAGCACGTTTATTGCTACATATGGACGACTTGTTGGATCAACTAAGAGAAGCAATTGTGTTTTTAAGATTTCCGTATACTTAGGATATCATTAGCTAAGGATGAGAGAGCAGCGTGGGCATAGGACAACATTCCATACCCGTTATGGACACTACGAGTTGTAGTGCTATCATCTGAGTTGAGGAACGTCCTAGTAGTCATTATAGAAGTTGATGAATAGTGTCTTCATCTACTTCCTTGATCAGTTGGTGGTAGACCTTATTGATGACGTTTTGGTGTACTCTCACAACGGAGAGGAACATACCGGTTATTTGAGGACGGTTTTGCAGAATCCGAGGGATAGAAGCCAGTGTGCTATGCTCCCTAAATGTGAATTGAGATGCCAGAAGTAACCTATAATGTCATGTTGTTCCGCCAGTAGGATCATGATTGATGTGACGAGGATTAAGTATGAAGTCTTATGGATGATACTGATGAACATTAAGGGAATGCGTAGTTCTCGGCCCAGCCGATTGCTACCAACACTTTGAGGAAGGATTCTATGTGATTGTGCATCCATTTACGAGTCTTCTGAGGAAGACCACCATAATTGTGTGGTTGAAGTAGTATGTCGAAGCTCTGAAGAGTAGAGGAAGCATTTGACCTCTGCTTCTATTCGGTGATAATCAGAAGATTCTGGGAATCACGTGACTACGGTGCTGAGAACGTATGAGGAGAACTGCCCGACTCATGATTTCAAGTTAGTGGTGTTAGTTCAAGTTCCAAGATTTGAAGACAATACCTGTGTGACATTTCGTGTCAGAGTTTCACAGATCATAGGAGGTTGAAGCATATTTTTATGCAATAAAGGTTGAATAACTACCAGCGTCGATGGTTTGAGTTGATCAAGGACGCTAACCTTGAGATTTGTACCATTCTGGCAAGGAGAATATGGTTACTGATGCCTTGAGTAAGAAGACGCCTCGAGAGAAGGCGATTGTTGGAATTGCTGTACAGTCTCGGTTTCAAAATGATTTAGCTTGGTTAGAGTTGGACCTACAACTACTGATAAGGACGTTAGTTTCATGTTTAGGGATTTTACCTGGCTTGTTGGATGAGGTCCAACAAAAACAAGGGACTTGCCCGACCCTGAGGGAACTTGATGGAAGGATGCCTCATGGCGAGGCACCACAGTTCTTTAATAGAACAGAAGGAGTATGAGGCGCCGCAACTGTGTCAGTATAACCGCTTATGCGGAGTTGAGTGGAGAAGATTACAGTACACTCACAGTACACCTTCTTTAGTACATCCATGTACGAATAAGAGGTACCACGAAGTAGTAAATCAAGTTAAAGTGTTACTGACATGGAGATGAGCTCCTCCACTACCAGTGCTGTAGTGGAAGTGAGAGGACTTTTTTGTGGACTTGTGATGGGATTGAGACCCAGTAAGAGTTTTGGTGTTATCTAGATTATTAGTAACAGATTTACGAAGGCGACACGTTCCATCTCTACAGAGGGACGTAGCTAGTGAATGAAGTAACAAAGGAGTACACTAGACAGATGCTGGGACTCCATAAGTGTACCGAGGACGATCAACTACGATTGTAGTAGACGGTTTACTTTGAGGTTTTGATAGCAGATTCAGACTACTTGGGAAACGCGTCCACATATCATGATTGAGTTCTACCTCAGACAGACGGTCAGTCTGAGAGAACCCTCCAGATCATAGAGGACATGTTGTAAGCTTGTGATGGATTAGGAACAGGGACGATCTGTTTATCTCCCACTCGTTGAGTTCGTATACCACCACCGTTGGTATGCATCTATAGGAATGACCCTTATGAGGCGTTGTGTAGACATAGTTGTCATACACCTTTATGCTGGGAGGAGCCTAGAAGTACTAGTGGGATAGCGCCAGAACATATTCAGGATGATATGGCTCGAGTAACGCTGATCAGAGAGAGGATGCTAGCTGCACAGAGTCGCCAGAAGTTGTATGCAGATAGGAGGCGCCGACCTCTAGAGTTCAGGGTAAGAGCTCATGTGTGGTTGAGAGTAACTTTGACGCAAGGCGTCAGACGTTTTGGCATAAAGGGGAAGCTGAGTCTCCGATATGTCAATCCTTTCGAGATACTGGATAGAGTTGGGAGAGCAGTGCACAGATTGGCTTTGCCACCGAAGTTAGAGGGTGTTCACCCTATGTTTCATGTGTCTCAGCTGAGGGAGTACATACTAGACCTGAGGCACATTGTGAGTTATGATGATCTAGTGGTTGAGCCGGACCACACTTTTGCAGAACAACCTTTTGCAGTTCTAGAAAGAGAGGTGTGAGACACCTACATTCGAAGGATATTCCTATGATGAGGATACAATGGTCGAGACGAGGACCGGATGAGGCTACCTGGAAGACAGAGGATAGTATCCAGAGGAACTATCTAGAGTTCTATGTGGAGTTAGAGGCACCCGTAGGATCCACGAGTAGATCTTAGTGCCTTTTTGGTGAGTGCTTGTATGCTATGTGCTTATGTGATATGATGTGTTTTCGTGCTAGCTTTGATATGTGCATCTGATCTGTTAGATCTTATTTGCTAGCACGATATAGGTATAGCTGGAGATGGTTCTTTCCTCCATGCTATTGTAATATGTTTAGGATTAGCTAGAGATGGTTCATTCCTCCATGCTATTATTGATGGACATAGTGTGAGTGGAGACGGTTTTATAGTTGTGTTACGAGTACGATTGGCTGGAGACGGCTTTCCTCCATGCCTTATGACGTGGTTAGTAGTTGGCTAGAGATGATTTTTCCTCTATGCGTTTGGATAGCGTTATGATCTTGTTGCTAGAGTTGGTGATTCCTCCATGCTGTGTTTTGAGGTTATAGAGTGTTATAGGTTGATACGTTTGAACGGAGATGTGATACCTCCGATAGAGAGAGTGTCTATACCTCGGCGTATGGGTCCGAGAGGATTTGGGAATTGTTCAAGTTTCAGGACGAAACTTTTTCTTAAGGGGTGTGTGATGTAATAGCTAGGATTTCCGAATTCTAATTAATGTTGATTAACTTAATCAGTGATAGTAATTGACATATAACTCGCGAAGATTGCGTAAGTGTTGAGTATAAGTCCCACTGTTATGTTCCTGGCATAATTTTGGGCTTATGGTGAAATTTTCACTTCTTCCCCCGGGTAATTATTTTTACCCTCCGGTGTTATTTGGAGCATTTGGGAGCTCCAATTAATAAAAATGCAGTTGAGAGAAATGATCAAGACATCAGGCATGTCCTAGATATGAAATAACATGGAAAGGCAAAACGGCCAAAAGAGTCGCTATTTCGTTTCTTAACGGCTAAGAAAGACGGCTTAGGAATACACGTTTTCCGAGGCAATTGTGGAATAATTATCCTTACAATATTCAAGATTTATTGTTTCAATTTCGAGAAGTTTGGAAAAGGGGGTTCAACCCGCCATTGGATCGGTTAAAGGATAATTATCGACTTTGCTAAAGGATAATTATCGACTTCACTATAAATAGCGGAAAATCGTTTATTAATTCATTTCCTTTCACGTTTCCTCGTAAAAACTCTGATTTATCTCAAACTTCAAACTCAGATCTACTCTCCGTTTCTAATCCGATTTCAATTCCGTTTGAGTTTCTGGATTCCTCTCTTCATTCTCTTCATATCGGTACCAAGTTTTTGCATTTCCGAGCAGATGAAGACCTGGTCGAGCATATATGTCACCAGGACGGTTCCGTCGCTCAGATTCCGGTGAATTTGATGCTTTTCATGTGTAGCCTGCGTCGTTGTGATTCCGAATCTTCTTTCAAATCGTCAATCGGGTTAATAACGAATAAGTTATGAATTTATTCGTTTTCCGTACTGCGATTTGGCCTAAATTGACCTTAGACTTTTCAAAATGGATAATTAGAAATTCCATTATGATCATTATATTATTCTGGTGTTTATGGGTTGTTTGTTTGATGAAATCTGAGGACAAGTAGGTTTAGAAATGGCCTGCAGGCAAAACGTTATTCTAGTGAAATTTAATTAATTAATTGAAGGTTAATTAATTAAATTAGGATTAAATTTGAGATTTAGGAATACTGATTAGATGCATGCTAGGTGTCAGAATGAGTTGAGGATCATGATGATGTTATGGATATCGGTTATGGCTTTAAGGTTTAGTATGTGCACGAGTATGATGAGATGTTATGTTGAGGATATGCCTTAGGCATTTATGAATGTGTTGAGGATCTGAGGTTTAGATTTGAGATATAGGTTGGTTGTGGTTGGTGAGACAAGTCTCCTAACCTTTGCAGTATGTGATTGTGTGTGCCTTGCTATTGCAGGCGCTGATTACTTCCCCAAGGGGAAGTTGTGACGTGGTACAGGTTACGAGTATATCAGGTAAGTCCATAGGACTTACTTAGCGAGCAGTTGTGGATTGTATGATTGTGATGGTTGTGTGTGTTCATATGATTGTGCATTTATAACCTAAACCGGACTAGGATGACCATTTATTACATTTATTTGGCCCAAGTGTATTATAACGGGCGGTAACCACCGGTCTCCGCCTGCTGGTTAGGAGGAGGTGCTTGGAAGCCAGTAACACAGGGGGGGACGAGTGACGATCACCCCCAATGCAAACCCTTGTGTTAACGGGGAAAGGGACGAGGTTCTTTAGGTTCCTCGTGTTACAAAAGAAGTTGAATTAGTAATGGAATAACGTAATGAAAGATAATAAATGAATGTGTGTGGCATTGCATGTATGAGATGTTGATGTGTGGTTGTGCAATTACCTTCATGCTTTTCATTGTTGTAGCTAACGGTTTCATACCGTGTTGTAGATGTTCTGCAGGTTAGGAAGACTGTAGGGTGAGACAGATGGTGTGGTCAGCCGATGACTTCTGTACATTAGGATGCGCGGGATATGAGATCTTTTGTATGATATGTTGTGGTTTGATGTTTTGTGCTCGGCTCTGAGTTTGTAAACACTTTTGATGTATCATATACAACTTTTATGTATTCGGTTTTAATCTACCTGTGCCTTTTTGTAAGATCCAGTGAACTTGTTGTCAGGCTAGGATCAGGATCCATTGTGAGATCCTAGCCCAATGTGACACTCCAAGTCCCGTGGATTTGGGGTGTTACACCTAAGCTTGCAGCATTGCCCCAATCCAGATTCCTTGTTTCACGTCATAGCCATTGTTGCTTCGCCACACGAGTCACAAAAACCTTGACTTAGATTGGCTCGTGAAAACACGGCATCCATAACCTTAGAACAAACATATCATACCACCCCTTATATATACCCTCTTTCCGCACAACAACTATAGAAGATTCACCTTCCTCTTCGTCTTTCCAATTTGCTTTACCTTGATCCATGTCATTTCTCCATATAAAAACCCTCATGACCTAAGAAGGTCGTACCAGATCGTCACCATCCCTCCACAAGATACGTTACCACCACTTTTTAGAATCGATAAGATGTTACTTGATTAAAAAATTTTATGCTTCCATTAATACACCTCGTATTACTGACATTCAACCACCACGAATGTTCCAGTTCTTTTGCCCTTCTTCATGATCTCACATCCTGGGTTACTCTTCCCTCCTACAGTCACCAGTATACAATCCGCACCTGTGCACCCTCGGTGGTCACCGATTAACTCGTTGATGACCCTCTCTAAGATCAATGACTTACCCTCCTACCATACTTCCATGTTACCATACTCTTGAAGGATACCCCTCTCGGGTACTTTGTCTTAAACTTCACTAGCTCATTTTACTCTACTTCCAACTCCGTTAGCTCCTATTAAGCTCCCCTCTTCCTTCCGCTTCTATAAGATAACTATACCTCCCCAACTTTTTCATTTCATATGACCCAACTTCATAAGCTTAACCGTTCTTCTTCATATCTTGTAAGTGCATCTTCCCCACACCTCTATCGTTAGTAACCACTCTCTCTTCTCTTGGTTGGTAACTTGAGCCTTTCAATCCAAACTCCTTGTTTCATCTTTCATCTTCTGAAGATCATCATCTACACACACTTCCTCCTCCTTAGCGTTGCTCAGTCTCATCACAATGACGGAAAATGATTGACTTCACCAGGTAATTCTACTATATGAACTTTCACCATGTAGTCCTCCTCATAACTCTCGTATTTCCGAAGAAATCTCCCGCTTAAGCTCTTTCAAAAACCGTTACGTCGCTCTTTAGTTCCTCTCCACGCTTAGCTTACGGTTCTCGTCAATCTTCACAATTTTTTGACCACTCTTTTCATCTTGACTCCCATACTTAGGAGAACCTATTGTAAACTTTATGTCTTGAAGGAATACCACTTCTAACCTTGCTAGAGTGTACACATCTCCTCTTCGATCCGCCTCTTTAGTTGTCCACGCGTCTTCTCGAAGAACTTAAGTTTATTATCTCTATTGGGCTCGTTGTCCTTCGTTTACGTTATCTCTATTGGGCTCGTTGCTTCCATCTTGGTTCCTCTTAAGTTGTCTCGAGTTTTCTTTTACTTGGTTGTCCTTCGTTTACGTCATCTCCACTCCTCCTCTTCGATATCCTTTTAATGGAATCCGTTAAACGTCAGGGTGTTTGTCAGCAGGAAATGCTCAACTCGATACTTGAGCGTACTCCTCCACGTATGAACGCTATCTCAATTCATCAACATCGTTATAAAGGTGGCGATATCATACTATCACCTTTTCTATTAGGTCTCATATCTCTATATGCTACTATATATACGCATATAAGACTATGCAAGTCCTATGTCCACACAACTACTAATATAACATATCCGGCATGCCATTACAACAATACATGATCCAAACATGTACTATAGTCCACATATATAACTATACGTATAAATCACATCCATCGAGCAACTACAATCCACATATACTATACATATATATATATATATATATATATATATATATATATATATATATATATATATATATATCGAAATCCAATAAACCAAGCTGTCGAGATCCGCGGAAGGAGTAGTGGTCCGTACATTCTAAGCCCGACTCATGCATGTGATTTTGAAAACGAAAAGTCAGGACCCGTGTTGCATCTATTTATTCCTCATCCGGCCTTTAGAAGATTGTGAGTGCCATTGTTGTTAACCTAGGGCTCTAATACCACTTTGTAACACCTCGAATCCGCGGGACTCGGGATGCTACGAGTTGGGGCCTCACAATGGGTCCCGACCCTTAGCCTGACAACAATTTTACCGGATCTTGCAACAAGACACAAATAAAGGCCAAAACGAAATACATTTTTATGCAAATGATATGTTCCCCAGAAATAAACAAAAGACAAACTTCAGCCGAGTTCTCAACTCGATAGACTCGAACATCAAATACATAACAATATACAAGAAATAATACCAAACACGACTCCAACCAAACCCCTCCTAAAATGTACGGAACCCCGGCTGCCCACTCTTCCGGATCTCTCGGCCGCATTCCTAACCTACAAGGCAATCTACAACAATCGGTATAAAATCGTTAGCTAATATTCGAGGCATTAGAATCAAGGTGAAAGGCACAAACAGAAGTCAATCATCATAAACACCCAATACACTCCAAAGCACACAAGTCCGGTTTATTATCTTATTATTACTATTAAGTCATATCCCGTTCTAATACAACTTAGGTTGTGACACGAGAGTCACCGAAACTCGCCTCGGTCCTTACTTACCGGCATGGCATGGTACTTATGCATCCGACCGTCTACCAACACGGGATAGTCGCCAAGAACCTCCTAGCTCTCGCGGGAGCTAGACAAGTTGTCATCGCCCATTATCATACACTTGCGCCAAATAATATATAAAGCTCGGTAATCCTATTTCCGGTTTAGTTGTTATAACATCAACAATAAACACAAAGCACCAAACACACATCAACGCTAATACAAGGAATACAAGCTAAGTAAGTCCGGAGACTTACCTCGTCCCAAAGATAATCCCGCTAACCATCGCTCTCAACTTCCCGTAGGAAGGCACTCAACGCCTGGTCAAAACAAGGCACACAATCAACATGTCTCTCACATGCTAGAAGACCTTAGACTTCTAGTCCCAATGATCTTGCAAGATCATAAGCCATAACACATACTAGGATAAACGTGCCTAGTCCAAACAAACGCAACGGTATCAACACCATGCTAGGATAAGCATATTCTAGCCCTTAATCTCAACAGCCATATAACCACAACCTCAAGCCTCACATACTTACAAGATCAACCAAACACTCAACGTCTTACAACAATAAAAAATCCTCAAAACTCACCTAAGGTCCAAACCACTACTTGGTATTCACTTTAAGTTATGCTAGATCCAACCTAGCATGATACTAATACTAAACATAACAAGATCGAGATAAGATCATAAGCTCGGGGAAGAGGGTACTCACATGACGTCAAAAGACGAAAGACGATATATGAAAGTCGATATGGATTCGTTGGTCTATATCGGGCGCTCCCGGACCTAAAACCAAAGCTAAGCAAATTTAGCTTATGTGCTAAATTTGAACGGAATATATAACATATATAAAATCAAAAGGTAAAATCCATTTTCAAAATCAAGGTTAAAAACCGCTTAAACATTTTTTCGCGGCATGATGAAATGAATTATGACCTATTTTTAGGCATGTATTTATATAGATTTTCCCTTTATTTTGCATGCATAGACATACATTCATGGCATTTATGGTTATATTCACCTATTTTGCAAGAATAGAGGCCTACATAGAGTTTTATTGTATTTTGTAGGTAATTTGGCGAATTATGGAGTGAAATAGCATATTTAAGGATTAAAACCTTGAAGCGGGACAAAAAAGAGCAATAAAAGAAGTTAGGACGTGCCCAAAGTATCTTTTGGTACCGTCAGACGCGCCAAAGTATCTTCTGATACCGTCTGACGCGCCAAAGTATTGTCTGATACTGTCTGATGCGCCAAAGTATTTTCTGATACCTTCTGACGCGGCCCAGAGTATTTTCTGATACCAGTGGACTCGACTTCTTTTTTCTCCAAAGGGAGACTAGAAGGAGTCAAATTCTCCAAAGGGATACTTAGAGAGGCAAACTTGGAGGTCTTGCTACACCACAGAAAGAAGAGATTTGGAAGGAAGATTTAGGAAAGGACGCACTTTCCTATTTTTGGAGTTGGAAGATCTTAGGATTTACATTTGAAGGCGGATTGACATCCCGTTCTTCATTGTCCCTAAAAATTTTGTGAGGTTTTTCTGTTCCTTTGATTCTACATCCATTGAATACGGTTTGTGATTATTGTATTTGATTGACATTTATTTTGAGTTTATTATTGAGATTTCAAGGTTTTACCTTTTTCCCCTTTCATATTTGATATTTGATTCTATGACTATGATTATTGGCTAAAACCCTTTAGCAATTCTAAGGTGAAGGGTTGATAGTTGTGGCTTAGATAATGATAGATCGATCGTAAACAGATTGGACCCTGAGAGTGTGAGAAACATTGTCGACACCCTAAATCACGGGTTGTTCTTGGTTTCCACGGCCGTGATTCTCAAGAACTACCCGTAATTTTACCTGTTTTCGACATTTGCTTTTGCTTTAATCTAAAGTTAAAGATTAACTTTAACCTAGCCTTGACTTGCCTTTCCTAGGTAGTAGTGAGACTCAACATCCTCTATTTCGGTTTAGAGTGTCACAACCTTAACCGTTCTAGTTTATCTTTGATTCCTTGGGTTTGGGCATGGGTATTTGAGATTAATTCTTGTCCTTAGATCCTTTCTATACTGCAGCCTCAACAACCTTTATAGAGAGAGTCTTTGGGTTAGACATATAGGGTTTTGGAACTTCGCCGTATATTACCTTACCTTAGTATACCTTTGTAAACCTCAACTTTGTCCTTATATCTATAGTATATCTTGAATTGATTGCCACAATTGGATACTTGGATATTTAGGATTGCTGTTTTCCCAATATTTGCAAAGCTTCTATACTTTACTTGTTCGATAATTTATGAACTGAATTTGATCCCCCAAATCCCTGAGTTCGATACTCTGGAATACTTGCTAATCTACGCCGATCCATACACTGCGAGTTCGCTTACTTTTATTCTAGTTTTAAAAATTTAAAACTTATTTGCACGCACGTTTTCGGGCGAACACGGCAATAATATAATTATATTCACATGGGTCATAATCCGCAACAACCTTTTCGGGGAAAAATATGTAATTTCAAAAGCTTTGTTCATTTTATGTAAATAGAACATTGGCCATGATATGTATATAAATATGCATGGATATAATTGCTAAAATACTAAAACTGTGGCAAAAAACGTAAAATAGAATTATGGGAAAATATTGCAATTACACATATATAGAGGGGCGCCCGCTCAAATTGAAGAAGGGTCTCTTTTCACCAATTGAAGGAGCAGTCACGCGAAGAGGAAGACAGGGTGGCGTAGCTTCAATCTTCGGCAAGGGAGGCGAGGAGAGATACCGGAAAGAGAGGCAGCGGCGTAGGCGGGAGAAGGAGCGGCGACTTCGGCGGGGAGGCGGTCCTTCTCCTTGGCAGCAGTGGCGGACAGAGAAGAAGGGATAGAAGAAGGGGGAAGGAAGGCTGCACTGGGGGCGTGGATTTGGTGGAGAGAGGGGGAGCTCCAGATCTCCGGAAAGGGCGAGGCGACAAGGGCGCCTTCTCCGGCGGGTGCGAAACTTCACCGGTGGGGGACAGGGGAGCATAGGTGATGCGTGAAAGAGGAGGCTGTAATGGGCCCTTCACTGGAGTCGGTGGGTCGAGGCGAGGTGGGACTCTAGTGTAAGAGCTTCAGTTGCTGAGTTGCTGAGAGTGAGTGTTGACTACTGAGGACCCAGATTGTTCTTGATCCGCCCCTGTGTGACCCAAAGGCCACCCCTACGGTTTGCCTGGGCCGAACTTGTGCCTCCCTGAGTTGCCCCTGCGGTTTAGAGTGTGCTGCAGCCGTCTTTGTTGACTCTTGACTCGTGCTTTTGGGCTGGCTTCTTATATAAGCCACCTTTGCTTCCTGATGAGGGTTTAGTTCATCTACCACAACTTCATCTTCTCTCCCTCACGTTCATCTTCTTCTCCTTCCCTCCTTTGATCTCTTTCTTGATCTTCTTGGATACTTGTTGAGTTGTGTGAGTTTGAGTGTGGCTTTGAATGTGGATGCTGATGATGATGCTTGATGATCCTGTTGTGCTTGTGATTGAGCCAGCCTTGAGGTTTTGGTGAGGTTCTTTCCTCTGTTTAGGTTTAGCTTGATGAGTCCTTCCTCCATCTCTTCTTATCTTGCTTCTTTCCTTCTTTTCTTCATCCATAGCTTAGGTTCCACAAGTTTGATCTTGGGGCAACCTTGATTGACTTCTTTTGATGTATATATGTATTTTTATGTATGGGCTTGGTTGCTGGCTGAAGAAGGAGTGAAGAGATTCGAGTGAAGAAGAGAAGAGGAGCTGAAGGTGGGCCCTTTGCACACCAGCCGCCCCTGCGCCACCTTGCAGCCGCCCCAGTGCCACCTTGTCACCGCCCCTACACCACCTTCCAGCCACCCCCGCGGCCACCTATACCAGCTTGACCTTGCTCTTGGTTCTGTAGGTGTGTCTTGCTTCTAGGCTTGCCTATGGATGGCATTGTCTCTTCCTTTCCTAGTGAGAGTGTGTAGTACCATGCTAGGTATAGGTGAGAGTATATGATGATGCTATGATCATGTTATGCCTTGTACGGCTTCTGAGGATTATAGGTTGTGAGGTTTAGGTTGAGGATGATCCTATGGATCCCTTTGGTGTAGGTGTGACCCCTTTGATTGATAGGAGATTGATACATCTCTATGCCTTGTTATTAGGCAGTGTCCCTCTCAAGATTGGAGGTTGATCGTGGTTGAGTGTTGTACAAGGTTGAGGTAAGTCCATAGGACTTACTTAGCTACCATTCTTATATTGGGTATTTGCATGAGTGGTGTGTGTGTTTTGTGTTTGCTATGATAGCATGTGATGTCGTTTATTACCGATCTATATTTTATTTATTGCCCCGTATGCGTGGTTGTGATAGCCTTTCCCTTTCATCCCTCAGTGGAGTTTGGGAGGTTCTCTGATGTCAGGCCACCTAGTATATAGGAAGGGCACAATCCACTCCCATAGGGTACACGGGATGTGTGACCGACACTACTTCCAGATGGCCAGCAGGCCCAGAGGCGAGGATGATACGTTCCTCGTGTCACATAGTTTCATCTATCTATATATATACGATTTGAGTGAATGACTATTATATATACATGATAAAATGGGTAAATGTGTGATAGCATGCCTATGTGTTTATCTTTATGATTGTGCTTGTGCTTATGCATTACCTTATATTTATATGGTTAACTATGGTTTCATACCATGTTGTAGATGCGTTGTAGGATAGGCCTGCCGTTAAGTGATCTGGCAGGGTGACAGGCCAAGGACTCTTGTACATTAGGGGTTATGGCTTTTGGGGTTGTTTATGTTTCCCTCCTGCGTGAGGATGATATTTTGTATACCTCCTGTGTGAGGATGTTGCTTTATACTCGGCTATGATTTTGTTGGCCTTTTTGTTGTACAGTTTGTACAGTTTTATGTATTTGTTTTCTATTTGTCAATGCCATGTTGTAAGGTCCAGTGAACATGTTGTCAAGCTAGGGTCAGGATCCACTGTGAGATCCTAGCCCAATGTGACATCCCGAGTCCTGCGGATTTGGGATGTTACATCCAGTCTGGCGGTTGCAGCTCTAGGCGACGGCGACTTCCTAGTAATTTTGTAGCAGCAAAAGGTGCGCATGTGTTGTTGTTTTATAGAGATGGAGAAACAGAGGGGAGTTTGAGATTGAGAGGAGGGAGATGGGGGCGAGAAATGAGGGTGCAGGGAAGAGAGTTCACAACGAGTTGAGGGAGATAGGAGCTGGGTGATGGAAGTGATTGTAGGCTGGGCGGTATTGCAGGTGCCAAGAGGTCGGGTTTCAGCGCAGCGGGGTTGATTTCAGCGCAACGGCCAGACACCACGCTTTGGAAGAAAGGGGGGAAAGGAAAAATAGAAAATAAAAGAAGAAGAAAAAAAGGAAAATAAATAATATAATAAAAAGGAAAAGAGTAATAGAGTAAACTCAATCAAAAGGCACTCGGAACGGAATTTCCGAATCAGAAAACTTCCCGACTTTTTCCGCAATTAATAGTACAGATATGAAAGGACGTATCCAAAATATATTTATATTCGGAAAGGATAATTTATGTCGTAAAATATTTGTAATAAAAAATATCTAAGGTAATAAAATATCGATAAAAGGCACAAAAATAAATATCGCAAACACGCCTAAAATTGGGGCGTTGCATTAACTATTAGGAGTTTGTCATACGGTTTGACAATTTCAAATTTTCGTCTTTTAGGTGATAATCCTTCCATACGAGACAAAGACCCCCGACATATCTCATAGCCGGAATAAAAAATATTCTATCAAAACCAACGTTTTTCCAAGTACGTTGTTTCTTCTAGTTATGACTTGACTTTAGTTTCAGCCAACATTATCATTTAAATGTGTTCGTTCTTACATGTAAGGTTGATGTTAGTCCAAAAATTCTTTTTCTTCAAACCCCTACACTTCTAGAATACGATCTTTATCTATAGATTATAATTGGTGATGGGTGGTATCGCTCCCTTTACTCCTACCGTGTATTCATCAATAATTATTTTCTCTGTAATTGAAATGTTTTCATTTAGATTAAATTTGTTCTTAGTGAAAGCGCTTGGAAAAGTGAGATCATTACGTTTCTGAGTACCAAAGAAAGGAAAGTACCCATGTTTTTTATTCTTGCCTAAGAGCATTCGTCCGTTTGGTATAGTCCGCTTATTACTAGTTTTGCTACCCATGTTGGGTTTGAAGTATATTGTATATTTCCATATATTGTAGGCACACGAGCTCCTCCCCTTGACTGGTTTTTTGGTGCTCATATAGTTTTTTGTACGTAGCCTTTTCCTACAACCTTTATTCTATTGATTTCTCATTTTAACACAATATGCGTATTGTCTATTCGGTTTGCTCTTGTTACCCCGTCTATTTTGCTTGTTTTTGATATGTAGGATCGCGAGTTTCGTAGGAAGGTCAAAACATGTTGAGTGAGGCAACAAAATTTCTTTTCTGATGAGATTTTTCGATCCACGGCCATCGGTATATTGGGATTGCTCCAGTTTTGCACATAACGTGCGTATGTAACAACAATTCCCTGAGCACCATATACCAACTGCCTTACAGACAACAACCTGTTGCTGATTTTCATCAAGAATATCTAGTTGTAACACTAGAAAATGGAGAGTTTGTTCAAGATCTAAAGAAATCAATCTTGTTCCTTCACGTTTTGTGATCATTTGCAAATACAAAATCACATTAATGTTTATACATACAACACCTAAGAGACAATACATAATATTGGTGTTCAACACCTAGTTGTTCATATCAGACTTAGGTCTACTTATTTTGTCTTCAATCAATCATCTGGTTTTAGTCACTACATCGATTATGTTTTTCTTTGTTATCATCCTATAAGATTATTCCTACTATGCTTTAGTCTTGCTTCGAAAGAGTTCCAGTCATGCGTGGGTCTTACCCGGATAACAATAGCTACCAGGACACAAAACACAAATTGGGAAATAAATAGGCACTTATTCAACAAAAGTTTAGTTCTAATTGTGGAAATAAAGAAGTACACATCATTATAATAATTTGTCGATTCTTGACATCCGAGAGGTTGTTGTTCGTTTTTGTTCCCAACCAACTTCTCCCTTTATCTCCATATTTGTCACATCTCCCACGAACGAGTTTCCTTAATCAAGGACCTGACTTGTTTCTCAAGTCTAATATGTAGCATTTCATTTAATGATTTCTAAGATTGTTCAACTTTGTTCTACAACAAGAAATTGAAATGTTCTTATCATCAATAATAGCAAGGAAATGATGTGAATTGCTATTAACTATATATGCTTTGGTTGAAGCAAACTTACAGTTCTGAATTGTGCTTGAGTCAAATTTTGTGTTGTCTATTGTTTTTTCTTTGACAATTAGTACCTTCAGTTGTTGGTCTAACATGATGGTCCTTGTTTTTCTTTTGTGTACAAAACCGCCATTTTCCTTGTGTTCTTCAGCCCACAATAATTCGAGAAAGAAGCCAGTAGACACAAAATGCATATAAATTCATGAATATTAATGTTCAACCTATCCATTTTCTCAATCATATCAAAGCAATTTAAGAAGCTATTTGTTCTAGAAGAATACATGAGGTTTTTTCTTGAGTCAATCAAAATTGATCGGTGGTGAAAGATCAAACAAGATTTATCATTGTAGTAGATACGACTATGTATCAGTCTACTAATAATTTTATGTGCTTTAATATGTGTATGTTTGTTCTTTCTTTCTCTAGACATTCCACAAATCAAAATCAACATGAAAGGTTTTTTAATATCAATGTTCAACCTATCCATGTTCTCAATCATATACCCGAATTTTAATTTTTTTAAAAACATATTTAAAAAATGTTTTTAAAATGATTTAAAAAAAAATACATATTATATTTAAGATGTTTATGTAAAATATATTAAATTTATTATAACTACACTAAATAGTTATATTTATACTTAATAATTATGATAAATACAATATAATATATAAATATATATTTTTTAACCGGGCCCACCGGGCCGGGCTTTTCGGTCCAGACGAGCCTATGACAGTGTCCGGATCCGGTCCGACGGGCCGGGCTATTTGGTGCGGTCGGGCCTCTTCCTCTATTCATACCCGCCCATTTTTCTGGGCAGGCGGGCTGCCTGGATTGGAACAGGTCTAACTAGTTCAATATTGCATAGAAAAGGCAAGGATTTATGATTCGGAAAGAGTTCCGTGTGCCTAGGTGATTCCCTTATTTGCTGCCAAACTGAAATTGTTGATCCATCTTGTTGAAACAGTAGATATCCTTGAGAGCGTTGAGATTTATTGATGTGATCGAGATTGCCTCAAACACGAAGGGCCAGCGGTACAATTCCACTTGAATCAAACGGTATGAACGAGATAAAGATGGATGGATTTGAAGGATCAAAATCCGGATATGATGAGCAAACTCCCTCCGAATCTCACTTCGGGAATCCCTCAAATCGAACGCCTCACCCTCGGAATAGCACTCCGGGTTTGACGAAACTTCGTTGTCTTTGCCTCTCACTAGGACAACTCCTTTAGCATCTCACCAAAGGTTGTGAAAACTAAGCCTCTCACCTAGATTTTGGGATGATTGTGAGAAAAACCAACAAAACGTTTTAGAGAAACTCTCTTTCATTCAACTTCAACTTGTCAAATTACATGGTTGGAGGTCCCTTATATAGGGATAGAAATCAACCAAATACAATTAAATAAAAGAAAAGGCAAGAAATAACAAAGCGGGAAATACGAAGAGTTGAGTGGGACTTGATTCATGGCAACTAATTAAAGCGGGAAATACAAAGAGTTGAACGAGACTTGATTCAATGCAACTTGGGCTTCTTTTATAGTGCAGAAGGGAAAGAGTCGGACTTGTCTTGATGAATGGAATATGGACTGGATTGGTCTTGCATGTGTGCTCCATATCCACCTTGCATGCCTCCATGCATGATCTTGGTCAAAATTCCACACAAGTATAAACGTTGTTGTATTGTCGGGTCATTTTCACCCTCTTCCTTTTGGAATATTGACTTATCATAAACTACAAAGTTGTAGATCTTGAAAATACCTTCAAAAGTAGTACTTGTGGGTCTTTTAACTCCAAACGCAACTCTAGATATAGGCATTTTACAGAGAGTGCATAAAGTTGACAACTTAGCCGGATCGAGCGGAATATGAATTAACTTGACCACGCTCGGTGTGAGCATTTTTGGCTTCATGTTGGGGCTCTTGGGGATCACATCATTTATCCTTATTGCTCTAGACACCACCATTGAAGCTTTCTTCGAGGCCATTCAGAGATGAAAAGCTCGAAATAGTCCATACAAATTTCGGAACTTCGACCCATACTTCCCAGCCATAGCCACCTTCATTGTTAGCCGCACATCTTCTCTGATGTTTTCCACCTTTTCATCTTCTTCTTCCCCTTGCTCTGTGAGAGCAACATCCATTTGGCTACCACGGATCTTCGTCTTGCTAAGTCGTCCTCCATATATTTTTTTTTGTTGAAGGGAGATCTTGATTCTTGTCCCAATTTACCATTTAAATCAATATAGGATAGATCTATATGTGTTTGGGGGCAAGGGTTTATGGGGGAGCTTTGGCTGAATCTGGATGGTGGGTTGAGGTATCTGAGTGTTAGGGTTTTCAGAAGAGAGCGCTTCTGATGAGGGACCATCCCAACACAACCTCAATGACCAATCAAAAGATCAAGGACCAATGTATTGAAGGAGAACACAACCACATCATCTTTGAGTCCCATCATGGAAGAAACTATCACTAGAGCAACAACAAAGAACATCCATGAAGACGTTGCTAGCTTATTGGCAATATGTACACTTAACAAGACTTCACCCATACTCAAGTCATCTTTAGTGACATTGTTGGCTACTATGGAAGGATCATACAAAGACCAAGATGATCAAGCAAGAATAGAAGGTGGCTAGGACGAGGAAAGAGTTTTAGCGATTTGGCGCATGTCGAGACACATAAGATCCAGTTGTAATCTTATTAGTTGTAGTTATCTTGTTATTATTTAATATCTTTAAAGTTCTAAACATTCTAAAGGTATTTGTTGATTTTTTGATCCTATATTTTACGATTATCTTTTATTTAGATTTCTTATCTTTTTAGGAGAATCTCCCCTATAAATAGGCTTAGAGGGTGAGGTTATTAGGTAGATTGATTTGATTATTATTTCCACAATATTGTGTGAAGTCGCTGCTTTGCTTACGAAGTTTGGGTTTTATTCATTCCTATTCAATCAAAAGAGTGAGCCTTTGATTGAATCGTTGTGGGTCCTTGCTAGGTTGTGCTTGTGTGTGTTAATCTTCTTAAAGGTTGGTGATCCTGGTCAATTCTAGTCCCTCCTTGTGCTTTTCTTATCTAGAAGGCTTGTGTAAGGTTAAAAAAGGGAGGGTTAAGGTAAGCTCTTCGTTAAGGGGTTTTGATACATAATTGGTCAAGGTTATTTGCGAGAATACCTTGGTTCGGATCTTCCTATATTTCCATCAATTTTATTCCATATTATCATCTTCTTATCTATCCATTATCATTCCATCAAACTCTTGTTCTTTTGTTTGCGTTTCCACAAATCTCGGCCCGTACCCAAAATCTCGCACGTGATTCATTCTTTGAGATAGTTTGTGGACTTTCAATCTAGATCGGAAACTGTGGCTTTAACCCCTCATCAAAGTGATATCACAACTCAATCGATTGAAGTCCGTCTCAGGTTTGAGTCTTTTTTTTATTTGAGTCTTCTTTGAGTCTTATAAAAATTGAGTCTTTTCTTGTTGCGATTATTTTTGCGAGATTAAATGAGTTTAACGTGCGTTGATTTATGTCTATTGGAGAAGAGAGAAACGCCATATCCAAACACAAAGTCAGCCATTATCCTCAACCAAAATCTCGCCCGACCTTACCGAAATTTTGCTTAAGGTTTAAGTCGAGATTTTACGTTTCTTGTTCCCCAAGTTTCATAAATTTTTCTATCCCATTGAAGATCATATATTTATTGGATTTGAGTCAAATCACATAAATATACAACTGCTAATTTAAGGAGAAAGGAGATATACAAGATATTATTGCCGAGATCTTGTCTGGTAGGTAAGATCTTATCACATCCATTGAATCCTAACCGAATATCATTGTCGTCGTTCATTGGCGCATCAACAATCTCGGCCAAATACTGCAAAATTTCAACCGAGATTTGAACTGTTGCGAATTTTTCGAGAAAATTTTGAGGTATAATTTGAAGAATCCAAGTGCACCCTGTGCAAGAGTAGAATCAGAAAAGAAGTTATATACCATCATTGACCCAATTCTTTGTAACACCCCAAATTTTGAGAACACGGGGAGCTACTGGTTAGGACCTCACAATGGGTCCCGACCTTAGTTTGACAACAATTTAACTTGGATCTTACAACAAGGCACAAAAGTATTTAAAACATTTGAAAACTTTAAACAATATATACATGAAGAATATGTATCAGCCTTACAAAACAAAGGTACCAAAACGACATATATGAAGAACATAAGACATTCCCGTCCCCAACTAAATGAGTACATGGACCCGGCTGACCATTCCCTCCGGATCTCTCTACAACTGTCTTAACCTGCAAGGCATCTACAAGCGGTATAAAACCGTTAGCTAACATTCTATGCATAAGTATAAAGGTAAAAGCACAAACACACAATGTACACAATCAACATGCAACACTCAATCTTTTTATTATCTTTAATTAGGTGATAGGTTATTACTAATGATACTTATTTTGTGACACGAGGGATTCCCAAACCTCGCCCCTGTCCTCGTTTACCAACGCGGAATGGTACTAATCTATTTGACCGTCTACCGGACTAGGCTGGTCGCAGGGAACCTCCTAGACTTTTGCAAGAGCTAGGCAGATGATGTCACGACCCGTTATCATACACTTGGGTCAATTACGTAAATAATAAAGTCGGCCTAATCCGGTTTCGTTGTTTATCATAACTAACAAACACCACTCATACACATTACACTCATACAAGAAGCCAGCTAAGTAAGTCCGTGGACTTACTTGAATCAGATCTCGACTCTCTTAATCACAACTCAATTTGTAACTGTATAACTCGGTTGCCTGTCAAAGGAGGCAAGTGTGTCAGCACACTTTCTTGGTAATTAGAAGTCTAAGACTTCTAAGGTAGTAGGTCCTATTAGAACAAAATTTAATACAGTACCAATTTATGGTAAAATGACTATTTTACCCTTGGTCCCGGAATTTCCAAAAACTCGGAATATGTACTTAAATTATAATTTGAGGCTACTAACCTTATTCTACTACCTAGGATGATTTTAGGTAACAACTAGAAAAACTACCCATTTTCTATTTCCCGAGAAGTCGCTAAAGTCCAACTACAGCTTCAAATATAAAATTTGAATAATCTTATAAAAATTCCGAAATAATTCCCTAGGTCATCTATGATATCCTATCTACTCGTAGGAGAAAGAATTTCTTAAAACTGTTAAAGCATCACTTCTACAAAAATTTCTAAAGTTGGTTACAACACCTAACGAACAACACACTGTCTTAACTTTGAAAAATCATAACTCCTAAACTACTCGCTGGATTTGTCCCAAATTTTGATATGTTCTAATATAAAATCTTAGCTATAATATATCCAAAATTTAGCTGCAAAGGAGATCAAAATCCTATTTAAAACTATCTCACAAAACCGAATTTCAGCACAACCGAAAAACTGCTTACGACTCAATCTTTGAAAAATCATAAATGCTAAACCACTAGCTGGATGCTTCTCAAATTTTAATATGTTCTACAACAATATGTCAACTATATCATATCCAAAATTCAAGCCCAACGGAGATCAAAAACTTATTCAAAACCATCTCACAAAACAGCATCACTTGCTGTTTTCCCCAACACTCAGCACATATATCAAAACGTCAACTTTGAAACACAACAACTCTCAAACCGTAACTCCGATTCTTCCCAAATTTTAGTATGTTATACTATGTACTACTGTATATGACATATCCGAAAACCAGCCAAAAAGGATGAGTCTAGCTTACCCAAATAGGGACCCAAAGTTGACTGCTCAACACTTCCGAAAATTCTGGAACACGCAAGAATCTGTACAGCTCTCCTACGGTTATTCTGAGTAGGTTTAACAGACGAAACGGTTACACGTTAGGCAAGGGAAAGGTGGATTGAAGTGTAGTGTAGCAAGGTTTACAAGCCTTACTCGATTCCGAGACTCGAAGGCATGAAGGAGGATGGCCCGAAGGCTGCTGTTGTCCCTATGGCGCATCTGCAGTGAGTAGGACACGCACTCTAGGGCTGGCTATGTTGTGTCGTTGTAGCTGCGTGATTGGAGTGTGTACTGAGAGTTAGATTTAGAGAGGAACTGAGTGTAGAAGGGCTGAATGAAATCACTTACACTACTCCGGCTTCTGGCGAGGCTTCTGCAACGAGCAGCCCCAAAAATAGATAGCCGAGCAGCTGTTGTAGTTCTCTCCTCTGCTGGCTCTTTTCCTTGCAATTTCCTGTGGTTGGAACGTTGCTGAATGTGTGCAGAATCCAGGCAAGTGCAGCGTGAATGAGGGGCGTGAAATGGGAGCAAGGGTGCTGCGACTTTTCTTCTCTTCTGGCGTGAAAGTAGGGTTGTTACAGCAGCTCTTCTTCAATGCAGCAACCGTTACAAGGTGAAGAGAAGGAAGGAGAAGGGCCGGTTGTTACTCCTCCCTGCTGGACGCAATCCAGGCTGTTGCACACGTAGATCACTGGGCTGGAGAAGGGCTGAACGCTGGGCTGGAGGGGGCTGAACGTGCTGGGCTGGAGGGACTGTTAATGGGCTCGTAACCAGCCTCTCCTGGACTGCTGCAGGCTGAACGTGCTGGGTTGGAGAGGGTAAACAATCTGGGTTGCTTAAGGTAGGAATAGTGGGCTGAAACATGCAAGAAAGGTGGGCTGAATTACTTGTCAAAAATCTGTCAAAACTCGTCATGGCCTTGTCAGGCCCATGAATGAGTTTGTCACAGATTTGTCGGGCTTTGTCATGGCCTCGTCTCAGCTTAGTCCTGAACTCGTCATAGCTTGTCATGATCTCGTCTCAGCTTAGTCCAGAACTCGTCACAGCTTGTCATGATCTCGTCTCAGCTTAGTCCTGAACTCGTCACAGCTTGTCATGATCTCGTCACAGCTTGCATCGATAAGAATGAATTATAATAACTAGGGTTTGATATAAATCTATCATTTTATGTGAATTAAATTCTACATAAAATAATAGATAATTATAAGAATTAGAGTTTGATATAATTTTATCATTTTATGTGAATTAATTCTACATAAAATAATGGATATTTCTAAGGATTAGAGTTTGATATAATTTTATCATTTTATGTGAATTAACTTCTACATAAAATAATACATAATTATAAGAATTAGAGCTTGATATAATTTTATCATTTTATGTGAACTAGATTCTACATAAAATAATAAAATTTGTGAAGGAAGAAATACTAGATAGAATGGAAAACCGTCAACGGCTCGAAGTCCGAATTGGTTCGGGATTGAACGGAATAAAAATTCCGGATATTACATCAGTACCCCCTTAAAATAAGTTTCGTCCCGAAACTTATAACAAGGTACTTAATTAAACGACTTCCATAAATAAACGGGTATGTCCTAGTCTCATTAAACTTTTATTCGTTCCCTACACCT
Organism: Fagopyrum homotropicum; assembly: GCA_033239125.1. Classification (NCBI taxonomy): domain Eukaryota; kingdom Viridiplantae; phylum Streptophyta; class Magnoliopsida; order Caryophyllales; family Polygonaceae; genus Fagopyrum; species Fagopyrum homotropicum. Next base: position 57,365,967 of record BSWB01000004.1, on the reverse strand, counting down.
CTCTAACCCTATCAAGGCATAACGAAAAATCCGGTCGTTACATCAGATCCCCCTCAAAATAAGTTTCGTCCCGAAACTTAGGGTAAGAAAATCCTGATCGGCCTTTAAGGCACCAAAAGGGTGTGTTTGGTCACTACACAAAAGTCTTGTCGTTTCCACATCTAAGTATCCCGCACATCAAGGTTACCAAAAGAACACATCATTGACTAAACACTCAATCATGAAATAAACAAGCAGTCAAACAATATCACACATACAAGGTCAAGTCCTAACTCGTTACTCCCGAGGTTACAACTATCGCTACATAAATCTTTGAAATGTTACGTCTCTTACTATCCCCAATATCTTAGGTAGCCTTATCGGATTTTCATAAATCCACTAAATCTTAAATCTTTTCAGGTATTTAGATCATAAGCGTATGTTACCACGTTCTAGAGTGGTTACCGGATATCTCACCGGTATCATCCGGCTCAACTGTCTAATCCTCTAATCTGATGACCTAACTCGGGTCTGGTAGGTATCTCTCCAACTGAAATTCTCAAACTCAGTTCCCAAACTTAGTCTCCGTGGAAAACCAAAGTTACACTCTCCAATAGGGTGCGGAAAACTAGTCCATCGGTCACTTTTAAACCGTTTTAAAACTTCCAATGGTTTTCCTTACCCAAATCACTTCTAGATCCTTTGATGACCCTATGTAAATTAATCTATTCAACTTCCTTCCCTTCGTTATGACCACTTGCTTACGGCCTTCTGAAGAGGTTCTGACTACCCACTCAGGCCAAAGGTCTTTGACGTCCACCAACACTTACTAAGTTCCCCATGCTCTTCGTATCACGACCCATATGGTCTTGTCTTTTAATATTACTCAGTCATCATGTTCCTCAGGTACGGAATTGTCACCCTTACCCTTTTCAGGTCTAATACTCAAGACAATTAAAAATCAAATCTAGTGGTTATCCTCTTTGTTCACTTGGCTTTATTATATTATTTATAGATTTCTAATATATTGTTTGCTCCAACTTAGGCTTCTCACACATTTTCTAAGATCTTAAATGAAATAGAATAAGTCCGAAATGACGGTATTAGACACAAAGTGATCTCATATCACCGGTATTTGTTAATAACTACTCAATAAATGTTAACATACCATCATCAATGCGCCTTTTATCCACCATTGTTACCAGCCCGATAGTATTCCTCTGACTCAAAACGCAACTAAGCTCTGTTCCGACATAACATTACACATAAAATCTACTCCGAGATTATGCTTTCTTTAAGCACTGTTACTAGGTTGCAAGTATGAACCTGTCGCTTCTCTTTCTTATGTATCTTCGACTCAAGATAGCAATTACTCACTTGGAGCTTTCTAGTGCAGGACATGCACAATACTTTTATTACCTCCTTAATTCTTTCTTAATCCATCCCGAAAACTCACTCCAGAGTATTCCATTAGTATGAAATTCCAAAACTACTTGTCTGGCAACCTGTAGCAAAGCAGTCACTCTTCACTCGGATCCGTAATAGGGTACCAGTCTCCTTCTATTACCTCTATATGCACCTAAGTTTCCGTTCAACATTTTGAGTAACTCCACATAGCCTATCTCACGTTCCTTCCAACTACAATGCATTTTCCCGAACTATCACCATCTTAAACTCGACACGACATCCCTCAACACCCTTGAGCTTCTTGCTTTGTGGGTTAGGACCCACCAGGCTTCCGCTGCGCTACTCTGATTATTTTGTTGTTTCCCGTAATCATAAGGACGTGTTCTATCAGTCCAAAATGATTAACCGGGTGAAGTACCAAGTATTTTCCTTACTTTGTCTTCTTAAATAAAATCCTGATTGGAAAACAACCATCTTCCGTTTACTTTCTTAATTCTTTTTGACACGGATCCAAACTACTAGACTCGACCGGAGTTTGATCTTCATCAGCCAAGAAGTAACCTCTAACACGATTCTCTATACCCTTAGTTGTCTAAGGAGATTGTTGTTGCATACTTGAGGAAATCATTCCAGGCGTCGGTAAAACTACCCCATAACTCCACCGTCGCAATTATCTTTTCTTAACGGTATATAACTCGTCAATATCAAACAACACTTACACATCCTCAGCTGAGATCGGTCAGTCTATAGTTGACTCATCTCAGTATCCCGAACTTACTCTTCTCATACCCCTTCTGGTATTAAAATTCTTTGGTAAGCATCACCTACTCAATTAGTCCTTTTATACTTCTTTAGTTCGTCTTATCTTTCACTTTTCTGCTTCCTTTGGGACAACTCTCTTTCTCAACTCTCACTGTGCCATTCACCTGACGTCAAAAGTTGTTCCTAACACTCCACGATAGATGGTAAGCGTCTTGTAGTTCCGATGACTTTTAATTACCTCCCAATTGTAGTCCCTTTACAGGGTCCGTCTGTGTTGATGGCTTAGGTCCCATGATTATTCGGGTTACCCTGGACTCTCGAGTCTAGCAAGGCCGTTCTCCCATACACATTTCTTCACTGATGTTGGTGGTAATATCGCCTTCATGAAACTCCGTTGCCCCTGCTAAAGGCTTCCATTCTATGGGTATTGGCGTCTCGATTTCTTTCAAACTTCTTATATCTCTGAGGAGGTCAAAACCTCCCCACGCTTGTGGGGTCTGCCTTTTCGCTTTTACACTCAATTGTAGGTCTTCATTCCGTGCACCTTAGATTCTCACACCCGGATTGACACTTTGTCTCTTCTGGTTTCTCATGCCCCTAATGGTCTATGGGGCATCCGCCTCGATTATAATGTCCTTGATTCCGTAATCTTGGTTATACTCAATTCTACTTGTCCTGTTCCAATATTGTTATCTCTACTCCACACTCTTGTAGTCTCTTGCATGGTTCTTCTAGTTCCGTCTTTCGGCCTCGTATCCCTGTGTTTCTTGTACGACCAGTTGACTCGGGAATTCTTCCTCATTTGATTGTACTTATGGTCAAAATTAACTCCACATCTTTACTTCTTCGCCTATTAGTTCTTTGGATGGTTAACAAGGGTTACTAGGACGCTCATCCGAGTATAATATTTGATACAAGGTCCAAGTCCTTTGTTTCGTGTTGAAAACTCTTCAATTCTGCTACCGATTTATCATGAGGCGATAATCGTTTCAAGATATCACAACTAAAGGATATAATATATCCTTTAGGATACTAACATATTACACATACACATATATATAACATACATTAATACTCATCATAATAAATCCATATGCTAACTCATATCGATCCAAGTTGTAGAGATCCACGGAGAGCGATGGTAGTCCAACGTACTACTAACCCACAACCCGACTATGCGCGCGTGTGAAAACATAAATCCGTTTTGAAAATTTTAGACCCCTTTCGGGTTCTAGTTATTTTATACATTTGGTCTTTCAGAAGATTTCAAGTGCCATTGTTGCCAACCCAGAGCTCTGATACCATATTGTAACACCCCAAATTTTGAGAACACGGGGAGCTACTGGTTAGGACCTCACAATGGGTCCCGACCTTAGTTTGACAACAATTTAACTTGGATCTTACAACAAGGCACAAAAGTATTTAAAACATTTGAAAACTTTAAATAATATATACATGAAGAATATGTATCAACCTTACAAAACAAAGGTACCAAAACGACATATATGAAGAACATAAGACATTCCCGTCCCCAACTAAATGAGTACGTGGACCCGGCTGACCATTCCCTCCGGATCTCTCTACAACTGTCTTAACCTGCAAGGCATCTACAAGCGGTATAAAACCGTTAGCTAACATTCTATGCATAAGTATAAAGGTAAAAGCACAAACACACAATGTACACAATCAACATGCAACACTCAATCTTTTTATTATCTTTAATTAGGTGATAGGTTATTACTAATGATACTTATTTTGTGACACGAGGGATTCCCAAACCTCGCCCCTGTCCCCGTTTACCAACGCGGAATGGTACTAATGCATTTGACTGTCTACCGGACTGGGCTGGTCGCAGGGAACCTCCTAGACTCTCGCAAGAGCTAGGCAGATGATGTCAGGACCCGTTATCATACACTTGGGTCAATTACGTAAATAATAAAGTCGGCCTAATCCGGTTTCGTTGTTTATCATAACTAACAAACACCACTCATACACATTACACTCATACAAGAAGCCAGCTAAGTAAGTCCGTGGACTTACTTGAATCAGATCTCGACTCTCTTAATCACAACTCAATTTGTAACTGTATAACTCGGTTGCCTGTCAAAGGAGGCAAGTGTGTCAGCACACTTTCTTGGTAATTAGAAGTCTAAGACTTCTAAGGTAGTAGGTCCTATTAGAACAGAATTTAATACAGTACCAATTTATGGTAAAATGACTATTTTACCCTTGGTCCCGGAATTTCCAAAAACTCGGAATATGTACTTAAATTATAATTTGAGGCTAACTAACCATATTCTACTACCTAGGATGATTTTAGGTAACAACTAGAAAAACTACCCATTTTCTATTTCCCGAGAAGTCGCTAAAGTCCAACTACAGCTTCAAATATAAAATTTGAATAATCTTATAAAAATTCCGAAATAATTCCCTAGGTCATCTATGATATCCTATCTACTCGTAGGAGAAAGAATTTCTTAAAACTGTTAAAGCATCACTTCTACAAAAATTTCTAAAGTTGGTTACAACACCTAACGAACAACACACTGTCTTAACTTTCAAAAATCATAACTCCTAAACTACTCGTTGGATTTGTCCCAAATTTTGATATGTTCTAATATAAAATCTTAGCTATAATATATCCAAAATTTAGCTGCAAAGGAGATCAAAATCCTATTTAAAACTATCTCACAAAACCGAATTTCAGCACAACCGAAAAACTGCTTACGACTCAATCTTTGAAAAATCATAAATCCCAAACCACTAGCTGGATGCTTCTCAAATTTTAATATGTTCTACAACAATATGTCAACTATATCATATCCAAAATTCAAGCCCAACGGAGATAAAAAACGTATTCAAAACCATCTCACAAAACAGCATCACTTGCTGTTTTCCCCAACACTCAGCACATATATAAAAACGTCAACTTTGAAACACAACAACTCTCAAACCGTAACTCCGATTCTTCCCAAATTTTAGTATGTTATACTATGTACTACTGTATATGACATATCCGAAAACCAGCCAAAAAGGAGGAGTCTAGCTTACCCAAATTTGACTGCTCAACACTTCCGAAAATTCTGGAACACGCAAGAATCTGTACAGTTTTCCTACGGTTGTTCTGAGTAGGTTTAACAGACGAAACGGTTACACGTTAGGCAAGGGAAAGGTGGATTGAAGTGTAGTGTAGCAAGGTTTACAAGCCTTACCCGATTCCGAGACTCGAAGGCATGAAGGAGGATGGCCCGAAGGCTGCTGTTGTCCCTGTGGCGCATCTGCAGTGAGTAGGACACGCACTCTAGGGCTGGCTATGTTGTGTCGTTGTAGCTGCGTGATTGGAGTGTGTACTTAGAGTTAGATTTAGAGAGGAACTGAGTGTAGAAGGGCTGAATGAAATCACTTACACTACTCCGGCTTCTGGCGAGGCTTCTGCAACGAGCAGCCCCAAAAATAGATAGCCGAGCAGCTGTTGTAGTTCTCTCCTCTGCTGGCTCTTTTCCTTGCAATTTCCTGTGGTTGGAACGTTGCTGAATGTGTGCAGAATCCAGGCAAGTGCAGCGTGAATGAGGGGCGTGAAATGGGAGCAAGGGTGCTGCGACTTTTCTTCTCTTCTGGCGTGAAAGTAGGGTTGTTACAGCAGCTCTTCTTCAATGCAGCAACCGTTACAAGGTGAAGAGAAGGAAGGAGAAGGGCCGGTTGTTACTCCTCCCTGCTGGACGCAATCCAGGCTGTTGCACACGTAGATCACTGGGCTGGAGAAGGGCTGAACGCTGGGCTGGAGGGGGCTGAACGTGCTGGGCTGGAGGGACTGTTAATGGGCTCGTAACCAGCCTCTCCTGGACTGCTACAGGCTGAACGTGCTGGGCTGGAGAGGGTAAACAATCTGGGTTGCTTAAGGTAGGAATAGTGGGCTGAAACATGCAAGAAAGGTGGGCTGAATTACTTGTCAAAAATCTGTCAAAACTCGTCATGGCCTTGTCAGGCCCATGAATGAGTTTGTCACAGATTTGTCGGGCTTTGTCATGGCCTCGTCTCAGCTTAGTCCTGAACTCGTCACAACTTGTCATGATCTCGTCTCAGCTTAGTCCTGAACTCGTCACAGCTTGTCATGATCTCGTCTCAGCTTAGTCCTTAACTCGTCACAGCTTGTCATGATCTCGTCACAGCTTGCATCGATAAGAATGAATTATAATAACTAGGGTTTGATATAAATCTATCATTTTATGTGAATTAAATTCTACATAAAATAATAGATAATTATAAGAATTAGAGTTTGATATAATTTTATCATTTTATGTGAATTAATTCTACATAAAATAATGGATATTTCTAAGGATTAGAGTTTGATATAATTTTATCATTTTATGTGAATTAACTTCTACATAAAATAATACATAATTATAAGAATTAGAGCTTGATATAATTTTATCATTTTATGTGAACTAGATTCTACATAAAATAATAAAATTTGTGAAGGAAGAAATACTAGATAGAATGGAAAACCGTCAACGGCTCGAAGTCCGAATTGGTTCGGAATTAAACGGAATAAAAATTCCAGATATTACATCAGTACCCCCTTAAAATAAGTTTCGTCCCGAAACTTATAACAAGGTACTTAATTAAACGACTTCCATAAATAAACGGGCATGTCCTAGTCTCATTAAACTTTTATTCGTTCCCTACACCTCTCTAACCCTATCAAGGCATAACGAAAAATCCGGTCGTTACATTCTTAGCCTTAGCCGACCATATAATATCGATATCGCCCAACCTGAGATAATCTCAGCCGATATTTCATAATTTTGACCGAGATTTGCCCAGTCGAGATCGAAACCAAACCCGGCTATCTCTCTCTCCAAATACATAGATTCAAGGTACGTAATTCTCTGTCATTAATCTCTTGTGTGCCTTTTTCTAGCCTTTTTCTACTCTAAAAAGATTGAGTCCGTATCTTTGGGTGTATTAGTTGGTATCTATACTTTCGATCATACTAGTTATGTCTACTTGCAATATTCCTTCTACTTTATGTCAATTGTGTGAAGAGACTTCCAACATGAGTTTTTTAACTATCTCGCAACACAAGAACCTTTGCCGAACCAAGTTGACTACTTGAGTCATTCAAGGAGTTCTAGTTGAGATCAAGTCATTGATTTTAAAGGAGTATTAATTCATCAAAAGGCAATTACATCAAATTAACTTGCAATATCACAATAGAGTGTGAGTGTGAGAGAAAACAAGTAAGGCGCTTTCGTTTTCACTAAAACCACAAGTCTATTGTTACTTTGCGTGTATGTGTAAATGTCAGGACGGAATAGCCCAAGAAGATTACAGAAGAGTGACTCTTCAAGACCGGAATCCATATATCATAAAATAACTCATGGCTATGGTTTCCATATTAGTTGAACGAATTGAGAAGTTGGAATCTCGTCCCAATGAAGAATCTCGGCAAGAATCTCGCCCAAGATTTGACCCGAGATCTAGTAAATGAAGTAGGTGGAAGTTCACACCATCCACCTATACCACCAGCCCCCGTCCTGCCTCCAAACACCCCCCAAATGCTAGATATGATTCATCCCAATCCTACTTTTAGTGCATCTAACATTCCATACTTTGGTGGCGATTTTAAGGAATTAGAGACGAGGATGAAGAGGGCGTGTGGAGAGACTACCCTATTCGTCGTCACAATCCTAGAAGAGGTCGTGACTATAAACCTTATAAACCTACCCCAAATAATGATGGAATTGGGAAGAGTAAGGTCAAAATTCCAAGTTTCGAAGGCAAATGTGATCCGGACGTTTACATGGAATGAGAGATGTTACACTAGGATTAGAGTGCGAGACAAATCCTAGGCAAGAATGCCAAAAACTTGTTCGCCCAAAACGTGCACACAAAATTCTTAAATTTATAACTCGATATAATCTCCCAATCTACCTAGCGAATCCATAGTGTATGGGTCGTTTCGTAGCGAGGAAAGTATTCAGAGGTCGAACACAAAGACTAAGGTGAAACTAAATTCATTTGAGTGATCATGAACAGTGCAAATCTAGACTAAGAAGAGAGAAAGAAAAGCAAAGCTAAACTAAATCACAATACTTTTGGTTGGGTTTTGTGGTGATCAATCAACGATCAAAGATAAGCAAAGCTATCAAACAAACAAACAACAAACACAAAAGATATGTGATCAATGCAAGAAAAGTGGATTATAGAGATCAAGATTTCCGGTTATGGCATTGGACTTAAGCTTCTAAACATAAAGGACAAGTTGCGGTTGTTTTAGAAAGGGTGTTTCTCCTATGAGAACAATTATCGGGTAAGTCTCATCTTCCACTAGTTCCACACCAAAGTCCTCTTAACGGGTAAGTCTCAAGGAGCTAAGGTTGAGAATTCTACACAAACCGGATCACTACCTAAGGGTCAAACCCATCCTTACCGGGTAAGTCTCGGAATAGGTAAGTCTTATGCAACAATCCTATCATACTCAATCTAATAGAGGCTTTTGAGACCTCTTCTACCTAGAATTCATCATCATCCTCATCTATAGCTAAGAGCAAAAATTACCGGGTAAGTCTCATTCCTCACTTAGTTTTCTAACATTAGGTCACCCTAAGCTAGATTCAACTTAACAAACACTAGGATTTAAACAATCTAACATCCTAACATACAGATTCATCATTTAAGGGCAACAAAAAAAACTCGGGTGGATCTTGAAAATCTCGGCCGAAATAGTCTGAAGAATAGGCCGAGTTTTCCCTCTGAGTTAGGTTTCGGGCACACAAATAATCCTAAACTAACATGCACGTCCATTATATCATCATTCAAGCCATAACCATATATCCTTCACCCTAGATTCACAATAATCAACCAACAACATGCATTTCAAGATCTAAAATCATCATACAAGCAGACATGCAATCCATAGCAAGAAGATGAAGTAAAAGCAAGTGAAAGCAAATAAAATTAGATAAATATGAGTTCAAGACAAGTCTTACAACACACCAAATGCAGCTCCAACTCAGATCTTAATACACTTCAACAACTTTATCTTAAAAACCTCTCAAATCTCTACTCAGATCTCTCAGTTCTAAGTTTGAATGAATCTACTCTAATGTCTCCCAAGAACACCCACAAATGGGCTAGAAGGGAGCTGGGATAACCTTTAAAAGTTAGCCTACAAAGCCACACTTATACTCCACCGAAGGTAAGTGAAGGTTCAAGCAAAGGAACCATGTGACAAGTGTCGAAGCTCGCCTGAACAGGAATCTCGGCGACCTTTTGGATGTTATTGACACATTCGTATACAAACTAATGCCAAATCATGCAGAAACAAGGGAAACATTACCTAAATGAGTGCCTAAAATAGTGTCATAAATTATGTTACGAAGAGACTAAAATTGAACAAATTTGGTCTTGCCATAATTTTATTGAGCAAAGGAAGATCCAACTTGCTGCGTTGGAGTTTAAAGTATCTCCCTTAGTTTGGTGGGACACCTTTTCAATAAAAGGAGAAGAACGCTAGATCTGGACATCAACACTTGGAGCAAATGAAGGCCTTAATGAAAGCTAGATTTGTGCCACAACACTATGCTATAGAAGTAATGCATCGATTAGAGAACCTCAAGTAGGGTTCCATCACTGTAGAAGAAGTATACACCACCATGCAAATGGCTATGGTGAAGGCTAATGTTCAAGATGATGAGGAATCTATTATGGCTCGATTTTTAAGAATTTGGCATCCTTCATTAGCTAATGAAATTGATTTATATCCATATACTACAATGACTAACTTACTGCATTTGGCTAGAAAGGTAGAAAAGAAAGTCAAAGGATAAAACCAAGGGTCCAGTTCGTGGAAACTAGATATAAAATCTCGGCCAAACCGAGACAATCTCAGCCGAGATTATGTCTGAGATTCCCCGAAAGACGAGATCAAGAGTCGAGTTCCCGATCCAACAACCCAGAAATCTTCTACGTAGTCTCTCCCATAGAATGAGTCTTGAAAGGATAATAAAGGGAGCACTTCTAACTCTACTTTACATTCTAGAGATATTGTATGCTTTAAATGTCAAGGTAGAGGCCACTATATGAGAGATTGTCCTAATAAAATGGTATTATTTTTTAAATCGACAAGGACAATATGAAAGTGAGGAAGAGCATGAAAATGATCATACCCATCTTAATGCATTACATGAACATGATAATGCTAGCGATTGTGATGTAGGTTATGAATATGAGCATGGAGAATCTGTAATTGTTAGGAGAACTTTGCATGCTAAGATAGAATCATGAGGATAACCAAAGGGAAAGCCTTTTTCATACTAGATGTCTTGTTCAAGGAAAGGTGTGCAATTTGATTATTGATGGTGGTAGTTGTTGCAACATTGCTAGTGATGAATTGATCACTAAGTTGTAAATCACTACTTTCTATCATTGTAGACCTTATAAGTCGAACTGGATGAATGATTGTGGAGAATTGAAAGTTAATAGACAAGCTAAGATTGCTTTCACCTTATGAAAATATGAGGATACTATTGTATATGATGTTGTGCCCATGCAAGCATGCCATATCTTTTTAGGGCGTCCATGACAATTCGATAGAAGAGTCAAACATGACAATTTTACTAATAAACATTCATTTGAGTTCCATGGACAAATAATTACTCTTAAACCTATGACTCCTTTGCTGATTATAGAACATTATGATAAAATGAAGAAAAAACGCAAGGAAAAGGAGCGAGAAAATCATTCTAGAGAAGAAATCTGAGGTAAAACCACGAAATCTCGCCCGAGATTTGAAGAATCTTGCCCCAATTCATAGAGTTCTCAATCTAGTTCTAGACCTCAGTCCAGTTCAACAAAATCTCAGCCTCAAAGCACAAAGCTCGCCTGCAATTTATCATCCGAGATTCCTTCTAATGAGGTTAGTCAAGTCCTTTTAGCATCCAAACGGGAATTTCTTGATGATTTTGTTCCTTTGGATACTGTTTTGGTGAGCTTATGTAAAATCCTTATGATTTTGAGTGATGAAGTCAAGGCTACCTTACCTCAAAACATTTTAAGGACTTTGGATGAGTTTTGTGATGTATTTTCGGATGAGATTCCTGCAGGTCTTCCACCTTTTTGAGCCATTGAGCATCAAATTGATTTCATTCCAAGTTCTACACTTCCTAATCGTCCATCATATAGGATGAGTCATCAAGAAATTCAAGATCAAGTGCAAGAGATTTTGAATAAAGGCTATGTTAGAGAAAGCTTGAGTCCATGTGCGGTTCCAATTCTCTTGGTACCTAAGAAGGATAATACTTGGAGGATGTGTGTTGATTGTAGAGAAATCAATAACATTACTATCAAGTATCACCATCCCATCCCCACATTAGATGACATTCTAGACGAGGTTAGTGGTGCACTGGAGCTACCTTGTTCTCCAAGATTGTTCTCAAAAGTGTTCTCAAGAGTGACTATCATTAAATCTGGATACGGGAAGGAGATGAATAGAAGACGGTGTTTAAGACTAAGTTTGGTCTTTATGAGTGGTTGATTATGCCTTTTGGTTTGACTAACGCTTCTAACACTTTTATGAGAATGATGAATCATGTTTTGCGCCATTTCATTGAAAAGTTTATGGTTGTCTACTTTGATGACATTCTCATCTACAACAAATCACTCGAGGAGCATGAAGAAAATTTGAGGGAAGTACTAGGAACTCTTAGAACTGAATCTTTATATGCTAATATTAAGAAATATGAGTTTAGTACTAATCAAGTTGTTTTCCTTGGATTTGTAGTGAGTAGAAGAGGTCTAGAGGTAGGTGAAGAGAAGATTAAGGACATCCAAGATTGGCCTACACCTACCATAATCGGCGATGTCCGATCTTTCCATGGATTAGCAATGTTTTATAGACGTTTTGTACGGGATTTGAGTACCATTGCAGCCCCCTCGCGTCTCTCACGATGAAGCAAATACAATTCGAGTGGGGAGAAGCGCAAGAGAAAGCTTTAAGGAATTGAAGTGGCAACTATCACATGCACCACTTCTAACACTTCTAGATGTCACTAAACCATTTAAGGTTGAGTGTGACGCATCGGGAATTGACATTGGAGGAGTGATCGTGCAAAAAGGTAAGCCACTTGTCTACATAAGTGAAAAATTTAAAGGAGCATGCTTGATTACTCAACCTATGATAAGGAGTTATATGCTTTCTTTCGAGTTTTCAAGACATGGCAGCATTATGTTTGGCCTAATGAATTCATCCTTAGAACTGATCACGAGTCTATAAAGCATTTTAGGAGTCAAGATAAGTTGGATAGGAGGCATGATAGATGGATGGAGTTTATATAAACTTTTCCATATATCATTAAATATAAGAAAGGAAAGGATAATATTGTCATTGATGCCCTATCTAGGAGACATTCATTGATCACTATTATGAATTCTAAGGTCTTAGGTTTCTATTATATTAAGGATCTATACTTGGATGACATTGATTTTGGTGATATTTATCCGCAGTGTAAATCTCGGCCTTATGCTAGAAATCTCGCCCGAGATTTGCCTCTGTTGCGTAATAAATTCTATATTTTTGAAGGTTTTCTGTTCCATGAGGATAAATTGTGTATTCCTAGATATTTTCTTAGACTTTTACTTGTTAAAGAAGCGCATATGTGAGGTTTAGTGAGACATTTTGATAGCGATAAGACTTAATTATCACATGTTGCATTCACACTTTTATTGGCCTCATATGCTTAAACATGTTGAGAACATGCTTAAGAGATGCATTGTGTGCTTGAAAGCTAAGGCTAGATTGAAAATCCCATGGTTTGTATACTCCCTTACCTACATCTACTTCACCATGGCTTGACATTAGTATGGATTTTGTTGCAATATTACCAAGGACTAAGAAGGAGAGAGATTCTATTTTTGTGTTTGTTGATCGTTTTTCTAAAATGGTTCACTTTATTGCTTATCATAAGACTGAAGATGCTTATATTGTGCCTAACTTGTGCTTTAGAGAAGTTGTTAGGTTGCATGGTGTACCTAAGACTATTGTGAGCGATAGAGATGTTAAATTCCTTAGTTTTTTTCGGAAGACTCTTTGGGGAAAACTAGGAACATAGTTGTTATTTTCAACCTCTAGTTATCCTCAAACGGATGGTCAAACGGAAGTCACTAATAGGACTTTAACTACTATTTTTGGGACTATTTTGAAGGACAATTTAAATGATTGGGAGAATGTCCCACCACATGTGGAATTTGCTTATATTCATACCTTGCATTCATCTACTAATCTAACACCTTTTGAGTGTGTCTATAGGTGAACCCTTTGAGCCCTTTTGATCTTATACCGTTGCCTATATTGTAGGAAAACATGTTGAGTTCATCAAGGAGTTGCATGAAAAGACACACATAAGGCTGGAAAACAAAGGGAAAAACGTAGCATCTAAAATGAATCGGAATTGCAAGGAGATGCTTTTCAAACCAGAAGATCTAGTTTGGTTGCATATAAGGAAAGAGCGATTTCCAGAGAAGATTATTCTAAATATTCTCCAAGAGGAGATGGACCATTTCATGTGAAGCATAAGGTTGGAAACAACGCTTATGTCTTAGATCTCCTAGTTGAGTATGAAGTAAGCAAGACCTTCAATGTAGGAGACTTGAGTCCTTTTGAGTCTAATGATGAGCATGTTGGTGATTTGAGGATAAATCCTTTTCAAAAAGGGGAGTATGATGACGGATCATCGCCAACACCACCTCAAGGAACAATCACAAGATCAAGGAGCAAGGCATTGAAGGAGAACACAACCACATCATCTTTAAGTCCCATCATGGAAGGAGCTATCACTAGAGCAAGAGCAAAGAGCATCTATGAGGAAGTTGTTAGCTTATTGGCAACATGTCTACTTAACAAGACTTCACCCATATCCATGTCTTCTTTAGTGACATTGTTGGCTACTATGGAAGGTGATAACACAATTTATGACGTTGGTCTAGGCATCCATTTAGATAGATTTTCCCGCTATTCATGCATAATTTAGCATTGGTTCGTGATGTTTACATTCAATTCATGTATATTTGTCGAGATAGACATCTACACGGACTTTTGCATGTTTTGTAGGTATTTTGGGAGCTTTTGGAGCCTAATCGATACATCCGAGGATCGTTCCTTGTGATAACATGTATCCGGGCTCATTGGGAAGCAAGTTAGGAGCAAAGGAGAACACATGGGACCATGTTGGTGCATGCCTTGCACCAACTCGCTGCTCAACGATCAAAAGAAGGCTGAAACACAGGAATCACGACCACTGGGAGATCCACGGCCGTGGAAACTGCCCATGATTCCTTCTGCACAACTGAGACAGCTGTCCCACGATCTCCATAACCGACTCTTGTAAATGGTGAAGGCCTTGCAGGCTGATTCTAAAGGGGATCCACTGCATACCTTACCTCACATACATTCTCTCCCATAGTCTCACATTTTGGAATTGGATTGGAGCTACTCTTGGAGGAGAAGAAAGACTTCCATTGGAGAAGAAGAGAAGAATACACCATTCTTAGAGTATCATAGTTTTTAGAGTGAAGTTTGTTGGAAACATTTTCTAGGGTTGTAAAAACGATTCGAACCTTCTTTTGAAGGATTGTAAGTCTCTCTTTTAACACTTATTCAACTAGTTTTTCTTATTCTATTTGCTTCATCTCTCTTTCATTTCATCCTCTTGATATAGACTCCATAATTTTATGCTTGATGATTTTGATTGTGATGATGCATGTTGTTGGCTAAATAGATGTGATTCTAGGGTAAGGAAATGATGGTTATGGCTTGGACTATGATAGGATAGACTTAAACGTACCTTTGGATGAATTGTTTGCTCGAACCTAGCCTCTGTTGAGAATCACGGCCTGTTCTAGTAGGTTCCACGGCCGTGGAAGTGAGGAACTGACCGTGATTTTGTCTGACCTGCTTGTACTGATAAATCTAAGTGTTAGGTTGTTGGATTGTTGAAACCCTAGTGTTTGTTGAGCTAGATCTATCCTAGGGTGACCTAGTGTTAGCAACTAAGTGCAAGAAGAGACCTACCCGGTAATTCTTGCTCTTAGGTACCGAAGATGATGAACTCTAGGTAGTAGTGAGCCTCACTAGCCGCTATTGGACTGAGTGTGCTAGGATTTATGTTTAGGACTTGCCTTCCCGAGACCTACCCGGTGAGGAGAGGTTAGATCCCTAGATAGCAATCCGGTTTGTGTAGAATTCCTAACCTTAGGTTCTTTGAGACTTACTCGGTGATGAGACCTTAGGAACGGACTAGTAGACCACGAGACCTACCCGGTGATTGATCGCAATCTAGAAATACCCACTCCCAACATATTATAGTTTATCCAAAGAATGACTAGATAGTTTGAGTCCTATGCCATAACCGGAATTTCTAACCCCTAGAATCCGCTTCTCTATCTTTGATTACCTACCTTGTGTTTGTGTTTACTAATTTGTGTTTGCTAGCTTAATCTTGCATGATTTATGATCTTTGATTGATCACCACAAAACTAAACAAAAAACATTGAGATTTTCATTTCTTTATTTCTTTCTCTTTTCTTAGCCTAGATCTTCACTATCTTTCGTCACTATTGACTCAATTTCACCTTAGTCTTTGTGTTCGACCTCGGAATACTATCCTTACTTCAAAACGACCCATACACTGTGGGTTCGCTAGGAGTTAGGAAAAATATATCGAGTTATAAATTTAAGACTTTTGCGTGTCACATTTCTAGCGTAACAAGTTTTTGGCGCCGTTGCCGGGGACTAGGTCTAGATTGAGTCATTTTTGTGATTATTTATAGTGTAGGTCTTTCTTGTTGCTTTTGATCTTGTTTGGTTTATGTCTTTGCATTTTCAGGACATCTCTCATTCTTTAGGTGTATGCGAAGATCTTGTGGCAAGGATTTAGCTTCATTCGATCCCAAACCGGAGAAAACCCTTAAAGCTAGATCTAAGAGCATTAAGAAGAAGAAGGAGATGGCTGCAAGAGATCTTCAAGCTGAGTTGGATGAGGCTTTAGAGCAAATTAGGTTAAGAGATGAGCTCTTGGATAATGTAAGGAGACTTGCCAATGAGAGGCAAGAAGCAACTAGGAGGGAGATTGAAGAGATTAGGCAAGCTCTTGTGCAAAGAGAGCTTAATCGTCAACAACCTCCACCTCCACCACAACCGCAACCGGAGGTTAATATTTGGGTTATGCCGATAATGATTGAGGAGCCACAAATGTTAGGGCAACGTATGGATCCGGCTCAAATAGTGCACCGTCCGGGTGTGAACTTAGGAGATCCCGCAGCCCATGACTACGAGCTCCGCCCTCAAGTTCTACAAATGATCCGGCATAATCAATTTGGAGGGATGGAAGGAGAGTCTCCTCATCAACATTTGATGAACTACGAGATATTGATGGAGACTCTAAGGCCGCCTAGGTTGGAGAACAACAACCATAAGCTTAGGGCTTGGTACCAATCGATTCCACTAGGGCGAGTAAGTACTTGGGAGGAGATGACAACCGAGTTCTTGACTAAGTTCTTCCCACCTTCCAAGACTACCGAGCTAAGAGGGAAGATCAATGCCTTTGTAATGAAGGATAGAGAAAGTCTATTCAAGTCTTGGGAGAGGTTCAAAGACCTTCTCCTAGATTGTCCACACCATGATATACCGAAAATAGAGCTTTTGGAAATCTACTTCAAGGGACTTGATGAAGATAACCAATTCAAGCTTCAATCTCTTTCCGGTGGGACTTTCATGGAAAAGAATGTGGATGAAGCTTGGGAATTTGTAGAGAAACACGCTTTGGTGATTGAAAAGTACTCCCATAGGAAGAGTGATGGGAGGAAAGCGGGAGCATATGATGTGAGTGAAGCCACCATGAGTAATTTCAAGCTTGATGCAATAAACAATGAGCTTAAGTCTTCGAGGGAGTTGTGTGCTACAACTTTGAAGAGTCAAGCAAGCCCTCAAGTGCAAGTGCAAGCAAACTTGTCTTACAAGGAGGAAGATGTGAACTATATGGGAAGGGGATACTACAACAACTATCAAGGCCCAAGGAACTTCAACAACAACCGGCAATTCAACAATTACCGGCCTAACCACAACCATCCCGGGTTTTCCTATTCTAACCCGGATGGAGCCTTGAACCCTCCCGCTTCCACAAGCGCAGCTCCACCACCTAAAGCTTCACAAGAGCCTCTACTCGGATTTACTCCACCTCCAAAGGATAGAACCGAGATGATGTTTGAGCAATTGCTTGGAAGGTTGAGTGGTCTTGAGAGCACGGTGACTTCCATTTCTAAAGCTCAAAAGGTGTTGGAAGCACAAGTATTCCAAAAGGCGGGTAAAGCTCATAGAGATCCGGGAAAGCTTCCCGGAAGAACCGAAAATAACCCAAGAGGCCAAGTGTTGGCTATCACAACAAGGAGTGGGCTGAGCATGAAGGATCTCTTACCCAAGGAGAATGCTAAGGGAAAGCAAGTAGTGGTAGAGGAAGAGCCATTGCAAGAAGATGGAGGAAAGAGCAAGGATGATGAGCCAACATACGTGGCACCACCTCCATACAAGCCACCACTACCATTCCCACAATCACGAACAAGAGCTCGTTTGGACAAACACTTCGGTAAATTCCTTGAACTTATGTCTAAATTGCATATTAACATTCCGTTCATGGATGCTATTCTAGGTATGCCGGCGTATGGCAAGTTCTTGAAGGAAATACTCTCCAACAAAAAGAAGTTGGAGGAGAATGGGGAAGTGAGGGTGACTAAGAGGTCTTTGGAATTGATCCAAACCATGAAGGAGGAGATGCCTCCTAAGTTAAGAGATCCGGGATCTTTTTGTGTGCCAATTAGGGTTGGAGAAGTGAAGTATGAAGCCCTATGTGATCTTGGGGCAAGTGTAAGCATCATACCGCTTGCACTTTGTAACAAGGTTAGGCTAGGAGAGCCAAAGCCGGTCAAGATGACCCTTTACATGGCGGACCGTTCGATAACCCATCCCGTTGGAATCTTGGAAGACATACCGGTGCAACTAGGGAAGTTCTATGTGCCCATAGACTTCGTTGTTTTGGACATCCCGGCGGACTATCCGGTTCCTATCATCTTGGGGAGACCTTTCCTAGCCACGTCCGGATGTTTGGTGGATTATAAAAATGGAATTCTCTCCTTCAACATTGGAGAAGAGAATATCAAGTTCAAATTATCCACAATGATGAAGGGGCCAACCCTTGGTGAAAATGTGTTCAACATTGTCGAGCAAGAGGAATGGAGAGAAGTTGTGAGCTTGATTTTGATCAAGGACCCCTTGGAGAAGGTTTTTAGTTTAAGTTTGATGGAGGAAGGTGTTGAGGATGATTGTAATGAAGAAATCAAGGCCTTAGATGCATTGGAAAAAGAGGCAAGTGCTGAATTTAAAGTACACGAAAGCATGCTGAAGAGTTGTAGGAATCACGGTCTGGCACAGGGAACCACGGCCGTGGTTTGTCCTGTGGAACTCTCTGGAGTGCTCCACGATGCTAGCTTCTCAGATTCCATGCCCGGGCTTTTGCCAGAGGCCGTGATTCAAACCGTGATTTTGCAAGAAAGTGCCTTGATGGTTGATCAAGCTTCAAGGAGCTTTGAGGAGTCTTCATTAGCTTTGGATTCATCTCAACCTACATTATATGGAGCGTCTCCAATTGATAAAGGTCCTCGTAAACTTGAACTTAAACCCCTCCCCTCTCATCTTAAGTATGTTTTTCTTGGTGATAATTCTACATATCCGGTGATTGTTAATGCATGCTTGAATGATGATGAGTTGAGTAGATTGTTGCATGAGTTGAGATTGCATAGGAAGGCTATTGGCTATACCATTGATGATTTAGTTGGCATTAAACCTTCTTTGTGCATGCATAAGATCTTAATGGAAGATAATCATAAACCTTCAATTGAACCTAAAAGAAGACTAAATCCCATCATGAAAGAGGTAGTAAAGAAAGAGATCCTTAAATTGCTAGATGCGGGAATCATTTTCCCGATTTCGGATAGTAAATGGGTTAGTCCCGTGCATGTGGTTCCTAAGAAGGGTGGGATGACCGTAGTGACAAATGAGAATAATGAACTAATCCCAACTAGAACGGTTATGGGATGGAGGATGTGTATAGACTATAGGAAACTAAATGTGGCCTCTAGGAAAGATCACTTCCCTCTTCCCTTTATTGACCAAATGCTAGAGAGATTAGCTTAACATTCCCATTTTTTTACTTAGACGGTTATAGTGGATTCTTCCAAATCCCTATCTACCCCGATGATCAAGAGAAAACTACATTCACATGTCCTTGGGGTACATTTCCATATAGGAGAATGCCATTTGGGTTGTGTA
Source organism: Fagopyrum homotropicum (assembly GCA_033239125.1). Taxonomy (NCBI): domain Eukaryota; kingdom Viridiplantae; phylum Streptophyta; class Magnoliopsida; order Caryophyllales; family Polygonaceae; genus Fagopyrum; species Fagopyrum homotropicum. The sequence continues at coordinate 57,346,442 of BSWB01000004.1, read as the reverse complement.
ATGCACCCGCCACCTTTCAAAGGTGTATGATGGCTATCTTTTCTGAGTATATTGAAAACATCATGGAAGTGTTTATGGATGATTTCTCTGTTTATGGATCTTCATTTGATGATTGTTTAGCTAACTTGTCTTTGGTGCTTAAGAGATGTGAGGAGACAAATCTTGTCTTGAATTAGGAAAAATGCCACTTCATGGTAAGTGAAGGCATTGTGTTGGGACACTTGGTGTCCAACCATGGCATTGAGGTTGATAGGGCTAAGATAGAGACGATAGAGAAGTTGCCACCACCTACCTCGGTGAAGGGGGTAAGGAGTTTTCTAGGGCATGCCGGTTTTTACCGGAGATTCATTAAAGATTTCTCTAAGATTTCTAAGCCTCTTACTAACCTACTAATGAAAGATGTTGAGTTTGTTTTCTCCAAGGATTGCCTTGAGGCTTTTTGTAGGTTGAAGAATGCTTTGATCTCCACACCCATCATGCAACCTCCAGATTGGAGTTTACCGTTTGAGATCATGTGTGACGCGAGTGATGTAGCCGTTGGGGCTGTTTTGGGACAAAGGAAAGTGGGCTTACAAATTCCATCTATTATGCTAGCAAGACGCTAGATGATACCCAACTCAATTATGCTACCACGGAGAAGGAGTTGCTAGCGGTTGTGTACGCATTTGAGAAGTTCCGCTCATATCTTGTTGGAGCGAAGGTCATTGTGTATACGGACCATGCTGCGATCCGTTATCTCCTTACAAAGAAGGATGCCAAACCTCGTTTGATTCGGTGGATCCTTCTTCTTCAAGAGTTTGATTTGGAAATCCGGGATAAGAAAGGGTCCGGAAATTCAGTGGCGGACCACCTTAGTAGACTCCCACCGTTGGAGATTGAGAGAGATGACATCCCGATTGATGACTCATTCCGGGATGAGCAATTGCAAATGGTGGAGGAGTGCTTGCTTCAAGTGTCCAAGGGAAATGAGCCATGGTATGCCGACAATGTGAACTACCTTATGTGTGAGGAGGTGCCACCCGGCTTATCCTATGCCCAAAGGAAGAAGTTCTACAAAGATGTATGGCATTACTATTGGAGTGAACCGCTTTTGTTCAAGAGAGGGCCGGACGGGGTCTTTAGGAGATGCATACCGGAGGATGAGGTGGAGAGTGTGATCCGCCATTATCATTCCTTGCCATGTAGAGGACATGCTAGCTCACACAAGACATGTGCAAAAGTGTTGCAATCCGGGTTTTATTGGCCAAGTTTGTTCAAGGATGTGTAGAATTTTGTGGTACCTTGTGATGCTTGCCAAAGGATGAGGAACATCTCAAGAAGGAATGAGATGCCCTTGAACAACATACAAGAGGTGGAGATATTCGATGTGTGGGGTGTGGACTTCATGGGACCATTCCCCTCTTCTTGTGGCCATCTCTATATCCTATTGGCGGTGGACTATGTTTCGAGATGGGTGGAGGCAATCGCCTCTCCCATAAATGATGCCAAGGTTGTGGTGCGGTTCTTCAACCGAGTGATCTTTCAAAGGTTTGGGACACCAAGGGTGATCATAAGTGATGGAGGAAAGCACTTCACCAATAGGAACTTCGGGACACTTTTGGCTAAGTATGGGGTGACTCATAAGGTGGCAATACCTTACCATCCCCAAAATAGTGGCCAAGTGAAGATCTCCAACCGGGAGATAAAAGGAATCCTTGAGAAGACGGTTTCTAGAACGAGAAAGGATTTGGCTATGAAGCTTGATGATGCTTTGTGGGCTTATAGAACCGCTTTCAAGACACCGATTGGCACCACTCCCTACAAGCTAGTTTATGGCAAGTCTTGCCACCTTCCGGTAGAGATGGAGCATAGGGCGTATTGGGCTATACGGTGGCTAAATTTTGACCTCAAGGAGGCCGGTAAGAAGAGATTGCTAGATATGAACGCTCTTGAGGAGATCCGGTTGGATGCCTATGAAAACGCGGCGACCTTGTCCTTCTCTTCAACTCGAGGTTGTGGCTCTTCCCCGGAAAGCTAAAGTCAAGATGCACGGTTCCTTATGTGGTGAAGAAGATCTTCCCCCATGGAGCGGTTGAGATAGGAGGGGAGCATTGTGGAGATTTTAAGGTGAATGGGCACCGGTTGAAGAAGTATATCCCGGAAGCTCCGGTGGATATGATTGCCCCACTTCACCTTGAGTGGGACGCCCCCGAGTTTGGTCAAGCTAATAACCTTAAAGAAGCGCTTGGTGGGAGGCAACCCATTGGTAGACATTTTTTCCTTTTTGCTTTTATTTTGCTTTTCATTTTTTTGTTTTTGTGTGTTTGGAGTTTGTGTGCTAGAGTCTAAGTAGCATGGAAGCCTTGCATGGCATGTGGATGATGATGATGAGCCCCTCATCAATTATGGGTGGAGCGGACGCGGAACTTGGACGGCTAGCAGTGCCTAGCGCGGGTCCCGACGCCAGAACGAACACCTTGAGCTCTCTACCATCGTTGATAGGATCATCCACCATCAATCCACTTGAGTGAACCCAAATACCGAAGCAAAACCATTTTACATTGTGAGGACCCTCTTTCACTCTTCTTTACTTCATTTACACATTGGGGACAATGTGTTTTAAGTATGGGGTGGGGTTTTCATGATCACTTGCATGATTAGCATCTAGGATAGTTTAATATTGTCACATGTTTCATTATGTCTTGCATTGTACATATATATTTCGAAAAATCGAAAAAAATCAGAAAATTTAAAAATTTTTAGTGCTTCTAAGCTTGGGTATGACCCTTATGATGAAATTGTCTTGTGAATTGGCTATGGATGGCCTTATGTGTTTAATTGATGTATGCATATGTGGACTTGAAGTACTTATCTTGAATCCCATGTGTGAATTGTGATCATGAATGTTTGCCTTGATTGGATTGAGGATTGATAGTCGAAATTACATGCTAGTTCTTGCACATCATTTAGGAGTGATTAAGGCAATTTCATTTATCTCTACTTCTCATCTTGATCATGTTGTTTAAGCTCCTCAATTGATATAAAATTTGACCTCTTTTGACCCATCCGGGAATAGGAGCATGCTAGTGTGTTGATGTGTGTGAAAAGCAAGTGTGGGGTGAAGTTGTTGATGAATGAATGTGGTGAATGAAGTGCTGAATTTGTTGTGAAAAGTGTAGAAAAAAAAAAGGTTTGGGGACTTTGGTTTTGATGACGAGTAACTCGGCACCATTCACATAATCGGGTGTTTGTTCCTTGCCAAAGTCGGATAAACCAAATGTCCTAACGAGCCTTGGTATGTGTGCCCGGTGTGAGGCACCTCGAAAAAATTCCGAGGCCCGCTAATCACCAAGGTTTCGGCTTTTGTACACCAATGCCATTGCCTCAAAAATAAAAGAAAAAGAAAGTGAAAAAGAAAAGAAAACAAAGAAAAGATGGAGAAAATGTACACTTGTGGTGAAGTTGATCAAAAATGAAATTGTGGAGTTAGTTCCTTTCCCGGATTAGCATCACATGACTTAAAAATTCCCACCTAACCACAGCGTTTCTTAGCCTCTTCTCTCCTAAGTCCTTGTGACCTATTTGCATGTGTGTAAGACTGAGTGATCTAGATTGGACATGCTCATGATCATCTTGACTTCTTCATTTTTACCATTAATGCATGCTTTCTAGTTAAATATAATTGTCTTTCCATGCCTTCATTCGTTTGATGCATAATTGTTTGTCCATTTGCCATGAAACATGACTATGAAGATGATCCAATATTAGAAGCACAATTCCAAAAAGATTTTTGTTGTTTTTCTGCATGCATAAATCATGTCATCTCTTAGTCTATAGTTGGGACTTGCTCGGGGACGAGCAAACCTTAAGTATGAGGTATTTTGATAACACGATTTATGACGTTAGTCTAGGCATCCATTTAGATAGATTTTCCCGCAATTCATGCATAGTTTAGCATTGGTTCGTGACGTTTATACATTCAATTCATGTATATTTGTTGAGATAGACGTCTAGACGGACTTTTGCCTGTTTTGTAGGTATTTTGGGAGCTTTTGGAGCCTAATCGATACATCTGAGGATCGTTCCTCGTGATGACACATATCCGAGCTCATTGGGAAGCAAGTTAGGAGCAAAGGAGAACACATGGGACCATGTTGGTGCATGCCTTGCACCAACTCGCGGCTCAACGATCAAAAGAAGGCTGAAACACAGGAATCACGGCCACTAGGAGATCCACGGCCATGGAAAGTACCCGTGATTCCTTCTGCACAGCTGGGACAGCTGTCCCACGATCTCCATAACCGACTTTTGCAAATGGTGAAGGCTATAAGTACCCTTGCAGGCTGATTCTAAAGGGGATCCACTACACACCTTACCTCACATACATTCTCTCCCATACTCTCTCATTTTGGAATTGGATTGGAGCTACTCTTGGAGGAGAAGAAAGACTTCCATTAGAGAAGAAGAGAAGAACACACCATTCTTAGAGTATCATAGTTTTTAGAGTGAAGTTTGTTGGAAACATTTCTAGGGTTGTAAGAACGATTCGAACCTTCTTTTGAAGGGTTGTAAGTCTCTCTTTTAACACTTATTCAGCTCGTTTTTCTTGTTCTATTTGCTTCATCTCTCTTTCATTTCATCCTCTTGATATGGACTTCATAACTTTATGCTTGATGATTTTGATTGTGATTATGCATGTTGTTGGCTAAATAGATGTGATTCTAGGGTAAGGAAATGATGGTTATGGCTTGGACTATGATAGGATAGACTTAAACGTACCTTTGGATGAATTGTTTGCTCGAACCTAGCCTCTGTTGAGAATCACGGCCTGTTCTAGTAGGTTCCACGGCCGTGGAAGTGAGGAACTGACCGTGATTTTGTCTGACCTGCTTGTATTGATAAATCTAAGTGTTAGGTTGTTAGATTATTGAAACCCTAGTATTTGTTGAGCTAGATCTATCCTAGGGTGACCTAGTGTTAGCAACTAAGTGTAAGAAGAGACCTACCCGGTGATTCTTGCTCTTAGGTACCGAAGATGATAAACTCTAGGTAGTAGTGAGCCTCACTAGCCGCTATTGGAGTGAGTGTGCTAGGATTTATGTTTAGGACTTGCCTTCCCGAGACCTACCCGGTGAGGAGAGGTTAGATCCCTAGATAGCAATCCGGTTTGTGTAGAATTCCTAACCTTAGGTTCTTTGAGACTTACCCGGTGATGAGACCTTAGGAACGGACTAGTGGACCATGAGACCTACCCGGTGATTGATCCCAATCTAGAAACACCCACTCCCAACATACTATAGTTTATCCAAAGAATGACTAGATAGTTTGAGTCCTATGCCATAACCGAAATTTCTAACCCCTAGAATCCGCTTCTCTATCTTTGATTACCTACCTTGTGTTTGTGTTTACTAATTTGTGTTTACTAATTTGTGTTTGCTAGGTTAATCTTGCATGATTTGTGATCCTTGATTGATCACCACAAAACTAAACCAAAAACATTGAGATGTTCATTTCTTTATTTCTTTCTCTTTTGTTAGCCTAGATCTTCACTATCCTTTGTCACTATTGACTGAATTTCACCTTAGTCTTTGTGTTCGATCTCAGAATACTATCCTTACTACAAAACGACCCATACACTATGGGTTCGCTAGGAGTTAGGAAAAATATATCGAGTTATAAATTTAAGACTTTTGCGTGTCACGTTTCTAGCGTAACAGAAGGCCCATACAAAGACCAAGATGATCAAGCAAGCATAGAAGTTGGCTTGGACGAGGAAAGAGTTCTAGAGAAGAAATCTCGGCCTTGAGGACCAAAATCTCACCCGATATTTATACAATTTGACCGAAATTTGGCGCCTTTCGAGACACATAAGATCCGGTTGCGATCTTGTTAGTTGTAGTTATCTTTTTATTATTTTAATACCTTTAAAGCTCTTAACATATTAAAGGTATTTGCTGGTTTTTTTGATCCTATCTTTTATATTATCTTTTAGTTAGATTTATTATCTATTTAGGAGAATCTTCCCTATAATTAGCCTTAGAGGGTGAGATTATTAGGTAGATTTATTTAACTATTATTTCCACAATATTGTGTGAACTCGCTGCTTCACTTACAAAGTTTGTGTTTTTGTTCGTTCCTATTCAATAAAAAGAGAGAGCCTTTCATTGAATCGTTGTGAGTCCTTGCTAGGTTGTGTTTGTGTGTGTTAATCTTCTTAAAGGTTGGTGATCCTGGTCAATTTTAGTCCCTCCTTATGTTTGTCTTATCTAGAAGGCTTGCGTAAGGTTAAAGAAGGGAGGGTTAATGTAAGCTCTTCGTTAAGGGGTTTTGACACATAATTGATCAAGGTTCTTTGTAAGAATACCTTGGTTCGTATCTTCCTATATTTCCATCAATTTATTTCCATATTATTATCATCATCTTATCTATCCATTATCATTCCATCAAACTCACGTTCTTTTGTTCGAGTTTCCACAAATCTCGGCCGTACCCAAAATCTCGCCCTAGATTCTTGACCAATATTCGTTCTGTGAGATAGTTCGTGGACTTTCAATCTAGATCGGAATCTGCGGCTTCAACCCCGCATCAATTTCCTCTCTGATTTTCTCAAAAAGGAAGATCCTATACACCTCATTTATCCTTTATACAATATAAGAAAAGTTTGCCCAATAAATAATATCGTGATATTATACCCCTACTTATTCCTTGTTATTACAGCTTTCCCATGTTAATTTCCTTACTTCTTCCTCATTAGTACAACTTTTCCCTTACTTATTGTTCGTTATTACAAACACTGGACAAAATTCTCAAAATGGTGTCTTGAAAGTATCAGAGCGAAATTTCAGTCATATTATCTCTAAATTAGGTGAATGTATTTTCATTTTACCCAATCTTTATTTATATCATGTATCGATTTTAATTATTTCATTATTCTTAATTAGGACAATGCTGCTTCTGAATTTAGCCGATTGTTCATGTCTGATCTTCCTTGTTTGTTATGCCAACTATTGAAGAAGATTTGTAAGGGAGAAAAAGCCCCTTGTCCCATGAAGAAGATCTTCCTCACCATATAGAAATGAGAGTTTGAGTTGAAAATTCCTATTAATTATCGTGCTAAAGGGTTATGGCAACAGAGTGTAGGGATCGGATGGAAAAAAGGGAAGAGTTTCTGCCAGTTGCAGAAGATGGCTTCTTTTTTAATGAACTAATAAGACAACACTATTTTTATGATTTATATAGTATTCTTACGAGTACTTAAACATGTTAATACTTTTAAGTTTTGGTACATCATGCTTTAGGTTATCGGTATTAGTTCATCTCCTATGTAATAAATGCATACGTCCTTACTTTACGAAGTACGACAGGGGTGTAACTATGCATTTATGAGTTAATATACTAACATTAATTCTACGTGTTTAGTGTCACTACGTAAAAATAACCGATCAAATAATGCGCGTGGAACACTGTAATAATTAGGATTTCCGAATTCTAATTAATGTTGATTAAATTAATCATTGATAGTAATTGACATAAAACTGGCGAAGATTGTGTAACTGATGAGTATGAATCCCACCGTTATGTTCATGGCGTAATTTTGGACTTATGGGAAAGTTTTGACTTTTTTCCCCGGGTAATTATTTTTACCCTCCGGTGTTATTTGGAGCATTTGGGAGCTCCAATTAATAAAAATACAGTCGAGAGAAATGATCAGGACATCGGACATGTCCTAGATATGAAATAACATGGAAAGGCAAAACGGCCAAAAGAGTCGCTATTTCATTTCTTAACGGCTAAGAAAGACGTCTTAGGAATACATGTTTTCCGAGGTAGTTGTAGAATAATTATTCCTCCAATATTCCAGATTTATTATTCTAATTTCGAGAAGTTTGGAGAAGGGGGTTCAACCCACCTTTGGATCGGTTAAAGGATAATTATCGACTTCGCTAAAGGATAATTACCGACTTCGCTAAAGGATAATTATCGTCTTCACTATAAATAGCGGAAAATCGTTTATTAACTCATTTCCTTTCACGTTTCCTCGTAACAACTCTAATTTCTCTCAACCTTCAAACTTAGATCTACTCTCCGTTTCTAATCCGATTTCAATTCCGTTTGAGTTTGTCTATTCCTCTCTTAATTCTCTTCATATCGGTACCGAGTTTTTGTGTTTCTGAGTATATAAAGATCTGGTCGAGCATATATGTCACCAAGACGGTTCTGTCGCTTAGATTCCGGTGAATTTGATGTTGTCCATGTGTGGCCTGTGTCGTTGTGATTCTGAATCTTCTTTTAGATCGTCAATCGGGTTAGTAACAAATAAGTTATGAATTTATTCGTTTTTTGTTCTGCGATTTGGCCTAGATTGACCTTAGACTTGTCAAAAATGGATAATTAGAAATTCCATTATGGTCGTTATACTATTCTGGTGTTTATGGGTTGTTTGTTTGATGAAATCTGATGACAGGTGGGTTTAGAAATTGTCTGCGGGCAAAATGTTATTTTGGTGATATTTAATTAATTAATTGAAGGTTATTTAATTAAATTAGGATTAGAATTGAGATTGAGGAATGTTGATTAGATGCTACCTTGATATTTGAGAAATTGTGAGCTATGTTGAGAATCTGGGGTTTAGATGCGAGTTATAATTGGTTATGGTTATAGGGTGTAGGAGACACGTCTCCTAACATTTGTAGTGTTTGATTGTGTGCATTGCTCATGCATGCACTAATCGTTTCCTCGAGGGGAAACTGTGACGTGGTACAGGATTACGAGTATTTCAAGTAAGTCCATTGGACTTACTTAGCAAGAAGTTGTGGATTTGAGTGTTTGTAATGGTTGTGTGTGTGTGCATATGATTGTTGCATTTATAACCTAAACCGGACTAGGATGACCACTTCATTACCTTATATGGTCCAAGTGTATTATAAACGGGCGGTGACCACCTGTCAAAGCTCTCCGAGAGTGGAGGAGGTGCTCGGAAGCTAATAACACAGGGGGGGTGTGGCAATTCCACCCCCACGTAAAACCCTATGTTAACGGGGGGAAGAGACGAGGTTCTTTAGGCTCCTCGTGCCAAAAAAGAAGTTGAATTAGTAATGGAATAACTTAAGTAAAGATAATAAACGGATGTGTGTGTGGCATTGCATATTGTGATGTGTTAGTGTGTGTATGTGCTATTACTTCATTCTTATTCATTTCTATTAGCTAACGGTTTAAACCGTGTTGTAGATATTTTGCAGGATAGGAGGACTGCAGAGTGAACCAGACAGGGTGATCAGCCGAGGGCTTCTGTACACTAGGATATGCGAGGGTTTTGGGGTGTTTTATCATTGTATGGATATGATGTTGCTGTTTTGTACTCGACTGTGATTTTGTAAACCTTATGATGTATCTTTTGTATAGTTTTACGTATTTGGTTTTAATCTATCTGTGCCTTGTTGTAAGATCAAGTGAACTTGTTGTCAAGCTAAGGTCAAGATCCATTGTGAGATCCTAACCCAGTAGCACCCCGAGTCCCGCAAATTTGGGGTGCTACAAAGTTGGTATCAGAGCCTTAGGTTGACAACAATGACACTTGCAATCTAGAATAAAGGTGGAATAGATAAATAAACAAATACCGAAAGGGGTCTGACTTTTGAAAAGGATTTTGGTTTTTAAAGAGTACAAATGTTTTGGGATAGTGTGTACATGAAGCCATCACCCTTGTGAGGATCTCGACAGTATATATATATATATATATATATATATATACCTATTATGTGCTGATGTGTGTGCATGTGACCTTAAGTATTATATATATATAGGGTTAGGTTCGAGTAAGAACATGTGTTACAGTAAGAAATAAGAACGCATATAAATCGTCGGATTGATATATGAACGTCTAAGATTTAGTTATTATATATGGTAATCTTCAATCACACAGTTATTGTAGTAATTACTTATTTGGAAATTATGAACAAAGGTAGATGTATTTCACTCATACGATAATGCAATATTACTACGGTATAATTTTCAATTGATTCAGTTGTGCGACTGAATTAAATACGTGTGAGTGAATACACGATAGAGTAATAAAAGCACGTATAGGTGCACGATTAATTTCAACCTTTTGTGCACGAATTATTTTTTTTATTTTAAGAAACTATATTATTGTTTGCACATTGTGCACTAGTTGATTGATTAATGCACGACTAATTTCGAAGGTATGGAAGTCAAGGTATGCCCATCTAAGATTTAGATATTGAATTTCAAAGAAGCCATGCACCCAAATTTTTTTTAAAGAATACGGACATATTTAGGTATTGAATTTGAATAAAAAAAGGCACGCACCCCAAAATTTTGAAAGAAGGCATGCACGTCTTCAACAACTCGTGCACGTTTGGCATGCACGTCTTCAACAACTCGTGCACGTTTTCACCTCAAGTTTCTTAAATTTACACAGGTTATATTCTTGATAGATAGCTCGTGCACGACTGATTTAAATCCACACAAGGTACTAAATTAACAAAAGAAAATCTACGTGCACGAGTACTTTAAAAAACACGAATAACTTAAATAAGTTGTGTACTAACACAATTATATATTCATATCAAACATGACGAAATAAATATTTGTGCAACTAGCACGAATAGATATATGTGCATGTAATGTACACGACTAAGATGAATAGATAAATTTTTGTTCATGATTGATTTCAACCTTTAGTATGTATAACTAGTGCATCAAACGACGGAACAATGTAGACAATGAAAGTGTTGATAATTAGGTAAAACATGTAAATTTATTATGGTAATAGAAGTATTCATTTCTTAATAGGGAACTAATTAATTATTTCCTTGTATATTAGCGCATCATAGCCTTTAACTTTATTTAATCATGTGGTAGAGATTCGTTCTCATTTCTTACTGTAACAATCGTTCTTACTCGATCCTATTCCTATATATATATATATATATATAATACTTAAGGTCACATGCACACACATCAGCACATAATAGGTATCTATCTATCTATTTATCTATATATATATATATATATATATATATATATGATAGCATGTATTATAGTCTATATTTTGGGACTTGTTTAGACGTTTTATCTTCAATAATCTGCATGTTTGAATGTATATTATGTGATTATATTGTCGTTTCATCTACCTTTGCGGGAATCGAGGTCTACACCAAGTTTCAATGTAATCGTAGGTAAAATGGCACAATTTGGATCGAAATGGAGCTAAGGAGCAAAGGAGTCATTGGAGCTACATTTAGGAGCTTAAAATAAAACCCAGGAAGCAAGAAATTAACAAAGAATATATACTTTGGACCAGTTTTGAGAGATTTCACCTTCAGCTGAGATTCACCTCTGTCAGCTACAGTACCACCTAGACCGAGGTGATCTAGAGGAGCGCCCCGACCGAGGCGAATACCCTGACGCGGCGAGATATATTTTATTTGGCTGAGATCTTTTATTTTTGGAAGGAGAGATCTTATATTTTTGGGTTGGATTTATGGAAGGAAGATCATATATTTAGGAGATCTATTTTAGAGATAAAATATATTTTATTAGGATATTAATATTTTTAAGATATTATTATCTTTGGAGGATAATTTTCCTATATAAAGGGTTGGATTTTCCACAAATTCAGCAACCCGCTACCATCGCAATACTTGGAGATTGAAGAAGCTGCAGTTAGAAAGGATTTTTGGAAGTTTGAAAGAAGATTGAAGGAAGGAAGTTCATAGCTTGTTATAGCTTTTGAGGGGATTTGTAAGACTTTCTTATATTCCCTTTTGTTTGATTGTCTTGTTGGATTTGTGATCCAAGGAATGCTGATTTGTTTGATATTTGATTCAGTTATTGAACCCTTGTTCTTAAAGTTTTTGTGTTCAAATATTCATTCTCTTCCCATATATTTGATTATCTCTTTCATGATGATGAGTGGCTAATTGCTTTGTGCGATTCTAGGGTGATTGGCTAAAAGTTGTGGGAAAAACAATGATAGAATAATCTTAAATCCCAGTAGGACCCTGAAAGCTCGAGTCTTTATCCTTAACCCTAGAACATCTCGTTCAGTCGATGAACATCTCGGTTGGGGTGGAACTTGACTGACCGAGGTGACCTTTTCTGATCCGTAAATGAGAGTTAAGTGTTAGAGTTTGCCAAATCCTATTCTTATTACACCTTTCCTGGTTCAATGCAAGCCTAGGATGAGACTTACCCGGTAATTCCTTTGTTTGTTTACCCAAGATCATAAGTGTAGGTAATAAAGGTTTATCCTTTATTGGGGTTCGAGTGTGCTTTCATTCCATCTTTGTGAGTTAGCCTGAGACTTACCCGGTAAAGGTTGATTCTATTCCCTTAGTTGGTGTGTTGGTTTGAAGTTATAATTCCTTTCCTTAGTACCTTGAGACTTACCCGGTGATAGGTTCTTTGGCTTGGGATTGTGAGTAGTGAGACTTACCCGGTGATCTATTCCACTTTAGAAACACCTTCCCTTAGCAAAAACCTCAACTTTGTCCGCTTATCTTGAGTTCTTGAGTTGGAACCACAAGTAGATGCTTTAATCCCTAGAATTTGCATATTTCCTTTAATTGACTTTATTATCATCTTTGATTGTTTTAATTGCTTTTGTGGTTATTTGCAATATTGATAACCTATACTTGCTTTGTTTCACCTAAGTCCCTGTGATCGACCCCTGAAATTCTTGCTTTTATTACAATTGATCCGTACACTGCGGGTTCGCATCCTTGTTTTAAGCATACTTCTTGGGTTATAAATTTAAAGCTTCCACACACCGTTTCGAGCGAACAAGTTTTTGGCGCCGTTGCCGGGGAGTTGGTCTAGACCGAGCCGGTTGCAGTTGTCCTTCGGGGCTATTGCCCCTATTGCTACTAACCACTCTACTTGAGTGACTTTCGCAGGTTCTTCTTTTTAGGTTTATGCGAAGAACCCGTGCTGGGAAGGAAATCGTTCCTTACGATCCCGAACCAGAAAAAAAAACATACAAAAGACGCTCGAAAGAAGCGAAAATGGCCAATCGAGACAATCGCGATCTTGAGGCCGAGTTGAATGAGGCAATGGAACAACTATGCCTCAATAGGGAAGAACTGCGGCGCGAAAGGGAGGAAAATCGCACCAGAGCTGCAGAGATTGCAACAGATATGGCTGAGTACGAGCTCAGATTTTGCCTCGACCAGACCCTCGACCGAGGCAGGATCCCGCTCCAGCTGCCCCGGCCGAGATACTTCCACCTCGGATGCCTGTCCGAGATGTTCTTTTTGCAGGTATTTCACAGACCCTAGGGCAGAGGATGGACCCGAACCAGCAAGTGAGGCGTCCGGGAGTCAACCTAGGAGATCCAGCGGAGCATGATTATGAACATCGACCGTAAGTTCTATCCATGATCCGCCAATACCAGTTTGGAGGTTTAGAGAGGGAGTCTCCGCATCAACATTTACAAAACTATGAGATTTTGATGGAGACCTTGAGACCTTCAAGGCTGGAAAATAATAATTACAAGCTAAGGCCTTTTTACTTTTCTTTGAAATACAGGGTGCTTACTTGGTACCAGTCTCTTCCTCCCGGAAAGATCAACACTTGGGAGGAGATGACGACGGAGTTCTTGACAAAATTATTTCCCCCCTCCAAAACTGCTGAGATGAGAGGGAAGATCAATGCATTCATCATGAAGGACAAAGAGAGTTTGTCCAAGTCATGGGAGAGATTTAAAGATGTTCTTTTGGATTGCCCACATCATGGGATTCCAAAGATAGAGTTGATGGAGATTTATTTCAAGTGATTGGATGGAGCTACCCAATTCAGCCTTCAACTACTATCCGGCGGCACATTTATGGACATGCCAATTGACGAAGCTTGGGAGTTCATTGAAAAACAAGCTTTGCACATGGAGAAATACTCCCACCAAGGAGCCGAAAATGGAGTTAAGAGAGTTAACTTCCAAGAGACTCCATCAAATGATAATCAACTCACTTTCCTCAAGAATGATGTGAAGCAATTGAAAGATCTTTTGGTTACCCACACCAAAAAGGAGGAAGGAGGATATCAAGGCTCAAGGAACAACAACAATGGTTCCCGGAACAACAAAAACAATAACAGCATTGGTTCCCGGAACACCAACTACAACAACACTAGAGGCTCCAACAGTAACAATTGGAGGCCCAACAATCAAAATTCGGGTAACCCTTACTCTAATTCCAATTCAAATAATTCTTCTAATCCTTTCCTCTCTTCTTCTTCTTCTACTCCATTGAAGAGCCAGAAGCCTGGATCAAGCTCGTCCCAGCGAGAGAAGAAAGATGCAGTGCTGGAGGCTATCTTGATCAAGCTCAATACTATGGAGACGTCCATGACTTCATTTTCGAAGGCACAAAAAGCCTTAGAGCAACAATTCTTCAATAAGGTGAATGAAGCGCCAAGAGACCCAGGGAAGCTCCCAGCAAGGACAGAGAGCAACCCCAAGGGACAAATCATGGCAATAACGAGGAGAAGTGGATTAAAAACTACAGATCTAGTGCCTCGGTCGATGCCAGTGAAGAACACCTCGGTCAAGGTACAGACGAAGAACACTTCGGTCGAGGTGCCACCCGAGGTGGAATCCCAGAAAGCGTCGGACAAAACTGAAGTTTATGTCCCACATCCTGCATATAAACCACCACTTCCATTCCCCCAGTCAAGGGCTAAAGCACATCTAGAAAAGCACTTTGGTAAGTTCCTTGACTTGATGAATAAATTACATATTAACATCCCTTTCCTTGATGCTATTCTAGGGATGCCCGCCTATGGTAAGTTCTTAAAAGAGATTTTATCAAGGAAGAGGAAACTAGAAGATTTTGGTGAAGTAAGGATGACATCTAAATCCTCGGAGCTCATTCAAATCATGAAGGAAAAGATGCCACCCAAGTTGAGAGATCCCGGCTCATTTTGCATTCCCATTCAAGTTGGGGATGTTACTTGTGAGGCATTATGTGATCTAGGAGCCAGCGTGAGTATCATCCCGCTGGATCTATGTGTGAAGATCGGACTTGGAGAGCCCAAGCCGGTGAAGATAAGGTTATACATGGCGGACCGCTACATTACCCATCCCGTGGGCATTTTGAAAGACGTTCCGGTTAAGTTAGGTAACTTCTACTTACCTATAGACTTTGTTGTGCTTGATAATCCCGTAGATTATCCCGTTCCTATCATTCTCGGGAGACCATTTCTAGCAACTTCGGGTTGCAATGTGGATTGTAAGAACGCTAAGTTGCAATTCAACATTGGCGGTGATCAAGTGGAGTTTGCATTGCTTGTTGTAATGAAAGGGGAGCCGCTGGAGGATGATATCTTCAACATCTATAATGAAAAAGAATCAAGAGAATTGGTGAGCTCTATCCTTCTTAACGATCCACTTGAAAGAGTTATTAGTTTTAGCTTAATGGAGGAAGGTATAAATGCTTCTTGTGATGCAGATATACGGAGCTTAAAGGCACTGGAAGAAGATCCAGGAGCTAAGATTGAAAAACTCATCCAGGAGAAGAGAATCTCCAGTTTCGGTCCCAGTTGTAGTACCTCGACCGAGGCACTTTCTGGACCAAGCGAGGTGTTCTTGATTGAAGAACATCTCGGTCACCCTCTCTGGACCTCGACCGAGGTCGAAAGCGAGATGCTGTCAACTGAGACTTTTGAAAGTCCAGTTCTTCGATCTAAGTCTACTCCACTGGAAGGAGGAAGCAAGGATCCCCCTTAGAAAGCACCCCCAGTTGTGGAGCTTAAACAACTTCCAAATCACTTGAGGTATATTTTTCTTGGACCGGATTCCACTTATCCCGTTATTGTTAGTGCTTCCCTTTCTGAAACTGAATTATCAAAACTGATGCATGTCCTGGGAAAACATCAAAAGGCTCTGGGTTATACTATTGATGATCTTATTGGCATTAAGCCTTCTTTCTGCATGCATAGAATACTAATGGAGGACGATCATAAGACTTCACGGGAACCTCAAAGACGGTTAAATCCAATCATGAAAGAGGTTGTGAAGAAAGAAATTCTTAAGTTGTTGGATGTAGGTATCATATTTCCTATCTCGGATAGCAAGTGGGTGAGCCCAGTGCATGTAGTTCCGAAGAAAGGAGGGATGACCATTGTGACGAATAAGAACAACGAGTTGATCCCGACTAGGACCGTTACGGGCTGGAGGGTGTGCATCGATTATAGGAAGCTGAACGTGGCCACTCGGAAGGACCATTTTCGACTCCCCTTCATCGATCAAATGCTCGAACATTTAGCCCAGCATTCACATTTTTGCTATTTAGATGGTTATAGTGGCTTCTTTCAGATTCCTATCCATCCGGATGATCAAGAGAAGACCACTTTCACTTGTCCATGGGGGACATTCGCTTATAGGAGGATGCCATTTGGATTATGTAATGCACCCGCTACCTTCCAGCGATGCATGATGGCTATCTTTTCCAAGTACATAGAGGAGATCATGGAGGTATTTATGGATGATTTTTCAGTATATGGTTCCTCTTTTGATGATTGCCTATCTAACCTTTCTCTAGTTCTACAAAGATGTGAAGACACCAATCTCATTTTGAATTGGGAGAAGTGTCATTTTATGGTTAATGAAAGCATTGTGCTTGGACACCTCGTTTCTAACCGAGGTATTGAGGTGGATCGAGCTAAGATCGAGACTATTGAGAAACTTCCTCCCCCTTGTTTTGTTAAGGGTGTGCAGAGTTTTCTCGGGCATGCATGTTTCTATAGGAGGTTCATCAAGGATTTCTCGAAGATTTCTAAACCACTGACTAAACTCTTGAATAAGGATGTTGTTTTTGAGTTTTTGCAGGAATGTTTTGATGCATTTTATAGGATTAAGGAAGCGTTGATCTCCACTCCTATTATCCCACCTCCGGATTGGACCTTTCCCTTTGAGATCATGTGTGATGTGAGTGATGTGGCGGTAGGAGCGGTGCTTGGACAGAAGAAGGATGGCCGGACCAACGCCATTTACTATGCTAGTAAGACGCTAGATGAAGCCCAACTTAACTACGCCACCACCGAAAAGGAGCTTTTGGCGGTTGTATATGCTTTTGAGAAATTTCGCTCTTACTTAGTGGGAGCGAAAGTTATTGTTTACACTGACCACGCAGCTATTCGTTACTTGCTAAGAAGGATGCTAAGCCACGTCTTATTCGATGGATTCTCTTGCTTCAAGAGTTTGACCTAGTGATTCGCAATAAGAAGGGATCCGAAAATTCTGTTGCGGATCACCTCGGCCGGCTACCCCCCTCTTCACGCGAGAAGGACGAACCACCCATAGATGATTCATTTCCGGATAAGCACTTGCATTTGCTGGAACGTTTGATAGACTTCTTTATCTCACCCCATGATGAAAGTAAAGTATGGGGTGAGGATACCTTCCAACATGTTTAGGGATGCCGTACGGTCGAGCTAGCGACCTTAAACCAAGCGCTTCTTGGGAGGCAACCCAAGGTATTGCTTTCTTTTTCCTTTCCTAGTCTAGCTTTAGATAGTTTGCTTTTGCTTTGCTTTGCTTTGTTTTTGGCATCCTAGACAGACACCAGGTACTTTCTAAGGAAGGAATACAACCCAGAAGCAACACTGGAAGGACAGAAGTTCGAAAAATTTAGAAGATGGAGTTTGACTGAGACACATCTCGGTTGCTGTCGCAGCACCTCGACCGAGATGATTCTTGAGCAACCGAGGCGCCTAGAGCTGACAAAAACCACATCGGTCCAGACACCTCGGTCCAGTCGGGACCATCTCGACCGAGGTGACAGCAGAATCGGCGAGGGGTATAAAAGGGGAACAATTTCTCTCTCTTTCCCTCCCACTTCTCTCTCGACCGCGGTGGACCATCACCTCGTTTCTCCGATTTTCACTCGTTTTCGACGATTTCTGCTTCGATTCTGCGAGGAATGGCTAGAGGAACCGATTGCAAGCAAGAGTCTGCAATAAAAACGCCTCGAATCGACCGGATCTGGGGTAAAAAGTCGAAACCCTAACTCCTTCTCTTTACTGTTTTTGGAAGAAATTGGCTTTGGTTGCCATTGATTTCTGTTGAAAAAGGCTTAAGTACCCCATAGGAAGCAATTGGTAGTAAAATTGGGGGGAAAGAACTGAAATTCAGAGAGTAGAATTGAACAGCTTCTCACCTCGGTCCAGTCGACCGACGCCTCGGCCGAGGTGATTCTTGAGTTTTGACAAGCAACCGAGGTGACCTGTCAGACAGAAAGAGAGAATGAGTTCCAGGTCTGATCACCAAATAGTCCTGAGAGATAGATCATCCCCTTCTTCTTCTTCTCGACCTTCCACACCGGTGATATATGAGCGTCACCAGGCTAACTACGACCGCATCTGTACGTGTCATGTGATCGCGCCGCGGTTTTTAGATATTGCTGCTTTTGATTGTCTTTATGTTGTTGAGGATCTGAGGCGGATGGTCTCGATGGTAGGGCTGGAGCAGTTCATGGAGATTAGAGCTCCAGCCTACCTCGAGCCTACATTGGAGTTTGTGAGTTCTGTGACTCACTTAGCTTGAGGAGAGGGCTATCAAGTACCGGTTGCTGAACCGGAATTACTTAGTTCCGATGGATCAGTGGAGAGACATCTTCGGTTTCCCGACCCCCACAATTCCCGACTTCCCTTCTCGAGCCGTCGCTCGACAGTTTTGGGGTCAGATAGCTCATGTTGTTGAGCATGCTGACAGGTGGAGACCTGGAGACTCCAGGGAGAGGATTATTTTCCACCTTGCTTTCAGACTCGGTCACCGGATTTTTAGCGAGACACTTCTGGCGCGTACTTAGACGCCCCAAAAGATCAGACAAGGGGAGCTACTGAGTCTGTTTTGTATGGTGACCGGAGGAGTGCCTGATTTTGGTGTGATGCTAGCTGAGGATCTGCACCGGATCAAGGCCAAGGGGAAGGGAGACATTTGTTGTGGCGGCTTAGTGACCCATATAGCGACTGTGATGGAGTTGGGTCTGAGCGCTTGTACTTTGGTGGCGGCTACCAAGCCGCTAGGTCTGCAGGAGATGATCACCAGGAGGATTCTAGTTCCTCGTGGACTTACTACGCCATATGTGGCGATGCCTTGGGAGTAGACCGCCCCTCAAGGTATTAGATGGTCGTCCCAGTTCTCAGTCTACGACCCTCAGTACTGGTCCACTGCATGGATACCCTACATTGAGGATGCTAGAGATGCAGTAACTCAGGTGCAGGAGGATGCGGATGAGGATGATGATGGCGGTGCTGCCATGGAGACTGGGACAGATACAGTGTTCGCTCCAAATGGTGTGTTCAAGCTTTAAATTTATAACCCAAGAAGTATGCTTAAAACAAGGATGCGAACCCGCAGTGTACGGATCAATTATAGTAAAAGCAAGAATTATGGGGTGTCGATCTCAGGGACTTAGGTGAAACCTAAGCAAGTATAGGTAGTCAATGTTGCAACTAACCACAAAAGCAATTAAAGCAATCAAAGATGATAATATAGTCAATTAAGAAAATATGCAAATTCTAGGGATTAAAGCATCTAGTTTTGGTTCCAACTCAAGATCTCAAGATAAGCGAACAAAGCTGAGATTTTGCAAAGGGGAGGTGTTTCTAAAATGGAATAGATCACCGGGTAAGTCTCACTACTCACAATCCCAAGCCAAAGAACCTATCACCGGGTAAGTCTCAAAGTACTAAGGAAAGGAATTATAGTCTCAAACCAACACACCAACTAAGGGAATAGAATCAACCTTTACCGGGTAAGTCTCAGGCTAACTCACAAAGATGGAATGAAGCACACTCAAACCCCAATAAAGGATAAACCTTTATTACCTAAACTTATGATCATGGGTAAACAAACAAAGGAATTACCGGGTAAGTCTTATCCTAGGCTTGCATTGAACCAGGAAAGGTGTCATAAGAATAGGATTTGGCAAACTCTAACACTTAACTCTCAGTTTCGGATCAGAAAGAGTCACCTCGGTCAGTCAAGTTCCACCCCGGCCGAGATGTTCATCGACTGAACGAGATGTTCTAGGGTTAAGGATAAAGACTCGATCTTTCAGGGTCCTACTGGGATTTAAGATTATTCTATCATTGTTTTTCCCACAACTTTCAGCCAATCACCCTAGAATCGCACAAGGAAATTAGCCACTCATCATCATGAAAGCAATAATCAAATATAAGGGAAGAGAATGAATATTTGAACACAAAAACCTTAAGAACAAGGCTTCAATAACTGAATCAAATATCAAACAAATCAGCGTTCCTTGGATCATAAATCCAACAAGACAATCAAACAAAGGGAATCTAAGAAAGTCTTACAAATCCCTTCACAAAAGCTATAACAAGCTATGAACTTCCTTCCTTCAACCTTCCAAAAATCCTTCCTAGCTGCAGCTTCTTCAATCCCCAAGTGCTACGATGGTAGCGGGTTGCTGAATTTGTGGAAAATCCAGCCCTTTATATAGGAGAATTATCTTCCAAAGATAAAATATCTTAAAAAGATAATTTCCTAATAAAATATATCCATATCTCTAAAATAGATATCTAAAATATATGATCTTCCTTCCAGAAATCCAGCCCAAAAATATAAGATCTCTCTTTCCAAAAATAAAAGATCTCAGCCAAATAAAATATATCTCGCCGCGTCCAGGATTTTCGCCTCGGTCGGGGCGCTCCTCAAGATCACCTCGGTCGAGGTGACTCTGTGGTCAACCGAGGTGACTCTCAGCTGAAGGTGAAATCTCTCAAATTTGGTCCAAAGTAAATCTTCTTTGTTAATTCCATGCTTCGTGAGTTCTTCCTTAAGCTCCCGAATGTAGCTCCAATGACTCCTTTGTTCCTTTAGCTCCATTTTGATGCAAAACGTGCCATTTTACCTACGATTACAACGAAACTTGGTGTAGACCTCGATTCCCGCAAAGGTAGATGAAATGACAATATAATCACATAATATACATTCAAACATGCAGATTATTGAAGATAAAACGTCTAAACAAGTCCCAAAATATAGACTATAATTCATGCTATCAAAATACCCCATACTTGTCCCTTGCTTGTCCCCAAGCAAGTTCCAAATCTTGAGTACAAGATAGAATGGATTATAAGTCAAAAAGATCAATGAAAAGTTTCTCAAAATATTTTTGGTGGTGTGCTCCGCTCATAGATCACTCTAAGAGAATGCTTCATGGAATTTAAAATCAAAACATGCTCAAAACATTTTATAAATATAAGAAAGTTGTTCATCTTTGCATAAAATCATAGAATGCATAATACATCATAATTATCGAAATTAATCATATATAATCCAATTTAAACCACCAAGTCAATCAACAAGCTCGAGGTCTCAAGGGCTTTCCAAATGAAAGGTCAAGAAACGTGTAAGGGTGGGATGTATATAAGGAATGTGGTGCTAGAATCCGGGAAAAGGATCTTCACTTCATTTGCTTTGAACTTCAACATCTTCCACCAATAAGCTTTGCTTATTTACCTTTTTACTTTTTGGGATTCATGGACAGAGGTGCACAATAACCGAAGCCTAGAAGATCAGCAATCATCAATTTCTCGAGATGCCTCAAACCCTTGATGCGCATACCATGACCCGTTAGGAATATCGCTCAATCCGACTTTGGCAAGACACAAACACCCGGCTATGGGAATGGTGCCGAGTTACTCATCATCATGATTGACTTCCCCAAACCTATTTGTTTCTTTCTAACTTTTAGCCAACATCTTAACTTTTCTTTCAGTTGCTTGCTTCCAAATTCCCGGATAGGTGAAGGAAGGAAAATATGTATATGAGGGGCTAAGCATGATCAAGAAGAAGAAGAGAAGAGAATGAATTGCCTTAATCATCCCAGGAAGAAAGTGAGAGAACTCATCATGTGGTGTCAACCTTCAAATTCAACATAATTTGGATAAAAACAAAGTATTAAACATGCCAAAATCTCAAACAAAGCATTTAGCAACTTAAACATATCATAAGATCTTTCAAAGATATAAAGATTTCAAAACCAGTCTGCAAACAAAATCTTCACTGAGGTCATATCCAGATAAGAAGCACAAAAATCGTTTCGAAAACTGTCTCAGTTAAACCACCTCGGTCGAGATGTTCTAAGTCAAACGAGGTGCTACACCTCGATTGATCAGAATCACTTCGGTCGAGGTCATAAAAATTCTTTTCTTAAACCAGTTTTTGACGTTTTTCTCAATCAATTAACCTGTATGCATGCATGTAATGGCAGATAAACACATGAAGCATAGAGAAGACGATAATATCCAAATAGAGTCATACAAGCATACACACAATGTCAAATCATACATCCAAATACCCCATACTTGGGACACATTGTCCCAATGGGTCAAATAAGTCTAAAAGAAGTGTACTCACCGGACATAAGCTGAGCTGCATAATAAATAAATAAAAGAAATCCCTGCAAGCTCTAGTCCTGATCTGCTGGTGGTGGTGGTGGTGGGTATGGCATGTACGGATGCTGGGATGGGTCAAAAGGATAGCCCATAGTGTGCTGGAACTTATCTCCAACATCCGGCGTTGGTAGTGCTGGCTCTCCCTCATCTACAACATGTCCAAGGATAGAGCGGTGTAGGAGTCAATCATCTGATCCGTCAGCTCGTCTATCCGTCTATGAGCTACGGGATCCCGCTGTCTACGGACTCTGCGCCTAGCAGGACGTGGTGGTGGTGCAGCTGCCTCCTCCTCAGTCTCCTCGTCGTCCAGATCGACGACTGGTACGCTGGGACCGGCTGTGTTTGTCCCTGTCTCCATGGCAGCACCGCCATCGTCCTCCTCGTCCTCATCCTCCTATACTGGAGCTGCTACGTCTCTAGCGTCCTCAATGTAAGGTATCCACGTAGTGGACCAGTACTGAGGGTCGTAGACCGAAAACTGAGACGACCACCTAATACCCTGAGGTACAGTCTGCTCCCAAGGCATCGCCACATATGGCGTAGTAAGTCCACGAGGAACCAGAATCCTCCTGGTGATCATCTTCTGCAGCCCTAGCGGCTTGGTAGCCGCCACTAGTGTACATGCACTCAGATCCAGCCCCATCACTATAGCTACATGGGTCACTAAGCCGCCGTGACAGATTTCTCCTCTCCCCTTTGCCTTGATCCGGTGCAGATCCTCAGCTAGCAAGGCACCGAAATCAGGCACACCCCCAGTCACCATGCAAAATAAACTCAAAAGCTCCCCCTGTCTAACCTTCTGGGGCGTCTCAGTACGCGCCAGAAGTGTCTCGCTGAATATCTTGTGGGCGAGTCTGAAAGCGAGGTAGAAGATGATCCGCTCCCTGGAGTCTCCAGGTCTCCACCTATCAGCATGCTCAACTACGTGAGCTATCTGTCCCCAGAACTGTCGAGCTACAGCTCGAGAAGGGAAATCAGTAACTATCGGGGTCGGGAATCCGAAGATCTCTCTCTACTAGTCCATCGGTACTAAATAATTCCGGTTCAGCAACCGGTACTTGATGGCTTGCTCTGCAGGCAGGTGAGTCACAGAACTCACAAATTTTAGTGTAGGCTCGAGGTAGGCCGGAGCTCTGATCTCCATAAACTGCTCCATCCCTACCATCGAGACCATCCGTCTCAAATCCTCCGCAACATATAAGTAGTCAAAAGCGGAGATGTCCAAAAACCGCGGCGCAACCACAGGGCGCGTATAGATGCGGTCGTAGTCGGCCTGGTGATGCTCATGTATCACCGGTATAGAAGGCCGAGAAGAAGAAAAAGAAGAAGGGGAAGATCCATCTCTCAGGACAAGCTGGAGATCTGACCTGGAACTCATTCTCTCTCTCTCTTTCTGACAGGTCACCTCGGTTGCTTGTTAGAGCTCAAGAATCACCTCGGCCGAGGCGCATATCCTTAAAGGCAATTTCCTTCCTTAAAATATCTTCCAATCTTCCAAATAGATCAACCAAAAAGATATGCTTTCTTCCAAAAAATCATCCTAAAATATGGAAAATTCACTTTCCAAAAATAGAAGATCTCAGCCAAAAATCAAGATCTTATGGCCATTAGATTATTCGCCTCGGTCCAGCCTGGCCTGAAGATCACCTTGGTCGAGGTGACACTGTAGCCAACCGAGGTGAATCTCACCTGAGTGTAAATCTCTCTAATCTGGTCTAAAATCAATCTTCCATCTCATTTCCATGGTTCCTGAGCCTTTCTTGTAGCTCCTCAATGCTCCATAATGTAGCTCCAATGACTTCTTAGCTCCTTTAGCTCCATATCATTCCAAAAGATGCTGTTTTTCCTACAATCACAACGAAACTAGTTGTATACCTCGATTCTTACAAAGGTAAACAAAAGAACATAATTCAGCAACAACATTAGCAAGTCTCGCATCTCTAACATGAACGCGAGGATCGACATAGACACGAGGATTAAATGGTGGTATTTCCTCCAACTCGGGCATTGAATCATCATCGAATGATTCATCTTTCTTACTCTTGGCTCCTTTATCCAATTTTAATTGTAAAACCATCACCCTAATTTCATCCATTTGAATTTGCTTTCACTCCCTATCAACACGAGCTACAGTTTGTTCCTCATACGTCTTCTTTCAATTGTATTAAGAAGAGCTCGAGTTTCATCCAACTCCTCTTGAAGACTCTTTTCATTGTGTACAGACAACTTTTTCTCCCTTAACCGTTTCTTGAGAGTTTTCTCCGGTTCAGGATCAAAAGGAACGAGGTATTTCGAAGTTCGAGACCTTCGCATATACCTAAAGAGAAATTTGCAAAATCACTAAGGTAGATAGATCAAATAACAAGAGCAAAAGCTCCCAAGCCCGACAACCAAAAACCGAATTTGGCTAAACCAAATCCCCGGCAACGACGCCCAAAAACTTGTTCGCTTGAAGTGTGCGTCACTAAGTCTTAAATTTATAAAAACTGAAATCAAGAAAAGTGAGCCCACAATGTACAGATCGGTATAGTAAAGCAAGAATTCCAGAGTATCGAACTCAGGGATTTGGGGGATCAAATTCAGTTTATAAAATCATCTGGCAAGATAAGAAGCTTTTGTAAAGATAATTGGGAAAACAACAATTCTATTAATTCAGGTATCCAATTGTGGCAATCGATTCAAGATGTTCTAAAGATATAAGGAAAGAGCTAGGATTGCAAAGGTATAGATCTAAGATAGGGTGTTGTACAGTGAAGTTCTAAACCCATAAGTCTCACCCAAAGGCTCTCTCAATAAAGGATGATGAGTCTCGTTATGAAGAGGATCTAAGGACAAAATTAAACTCACAAATATCCATGCCCAAACCCAAGGGAACCAAAGATAAGCCAAAAAGGTTAAGGTTGTGACACTAGAAACCAAAGTAGAGGATGTTGAGTCTCACTACTACCTAAAAAAGGTAAGCCAAGGCTAGGTTAAGGCCAATCTTTAACTTTGGATCAAAGCAAAAGCAAAGAACGTATGACAGAGGAAAACCACGGTCAGATATTGAAGAACCACGGCCGTGGAACTCAAGAACGGGCAGTTGAAAGCCTCGACGACGAGGTTTCTCACAACTCTCAGGGTCCAATCTGTTTTTGGTTCAATCTATCATCATCTATGCCACAACTATCAACCCTTCACCTTAGAATCGCTTAAGAGCTTTAGCCAACAATCATTGTCATCAAATCAATAATCAAAATTAAAAGAAAGAAAAGATGGAACCTTGAAATCTCAATAGCAAACACAAAACCAATCTCAATCAAACTCAAAATCCGTACTTGTGTTCAATGAATATAGAATAGAGTAAGAAATCTCTCACAAATATTAAAGAACAAAGAAGAACGGGATGTCAATCCTCCTTCAAAGTGAAACCCTAAGAGCTTCCAACTACGCAATCTCAAAATGCGAACTTCTCCAAATCTTCCTTCCAAAATCTTCTCGCAATAAGATCTTTTCAATAATCTCAACTTCTCTCTAGTGTGGTGTGTCTTTTTTCTCTTCCTTCTGCCTTCTTATAGGAGAAAATAGGGTTACGAAAAGCCCATAACCGCTGTTGACATGGCAAATATGACATGTGGCAGCCGCTAGAAGAATCATTGCCAAGAACATATTTCCACGCCCGTGGAAGCCACCGTGGAATGGTATAATTGCTCTCGACATACATTCCCACGGCCAAAATTAAATTGAATTCCCAAAACCACGGCCGTGGTTCCTTGTACTTGACCGTGGAATGTCCAAAATCTTCGTAAAATCCTTTGTTTCGCCAAGCTTTCTACTCATGCTCCTTCCTTAACTACTCCAATGCATCCTCTTGATGCCTGGCATGATCAAATACTCTTACATACTCCATTTATGCTCCAATCCAAGCCTTTATTCACCTAAAATCACAACAAAGTTTGTGTAGATCTCTATACCAACATAATAGGTGAATGTGCTCATAATTGCCTCAAACTCATATCCTTATACACAAAATAAAGGGAAAACCAACTTAATCATGTGCTTAAAATATCGTCATATTTCATGCTATCAGTTTTCCAAGGAGGACGTCGAGAGGAAGAGTTGAGAGATTCTGAGCTTCTTCGATGACAGTCATCTTTGGTCCCCACTTAGCTTTAGGCAAACTCCTTAGAACCTTCCTAACTTTTTCTTTGTTTGTGAAGATCTTTCCAAGTGAGTCCAGATTATTCACAATCTCAGTAAATCTTATGATCATTTCTTTGACTGGTTCATATGGGTTCATTCTGAATAGCTCATATTTTCTGAGGAAGATGTTAATCTTTCATTCATTGACTTGATTTGTTCCTTCGAATGTGACAACGAGTTTGTCCCATATTTCCTTTGCACTCTTGCATGATGAGATACGGTTGAATTCATTTGCATCAAATCCACAATAGAGCAGGTTCATAGCTTTGTATTTCTTTGACACACTGTCCAAGTCAGCTTGTGTGAAGCCACCTTCCTTCTTTGGGACTTGGACACCTTCAACTGTGGTAGTTGGGATTTTGGGGTCATTCTGAATGATGCTTGACTGGAGGTATTTCTATGGTCGTCTATATCCAATCAAAAGTAAATCCTGACTTAGCTCTAAAACAAGTATAGTAGTTAAGTAAGGGTCGAACCCAAGAGAGTTAAGGTGTTTTATTAGATGCAATTATTGATTATAGGACAAGTAACAAAAAGGGGGGGTTTTTGGTTAAGTTGATGCACAAAAACTTATGAAAACGAATAACGCAACAAGTAAGACAATATTGGGTGAATCTACACTAGATTGATTCTAAGCATGCAATTGCTACTTTGGTGGGTTCCTTTTACAAGTTTTCAAGTAATCTCGCGTCTCGATCATATATATGTGTTGAGCCAACCGGCATCAACACAACTTAACAGGTTAATGTTCCGTAAACCTACAAGAACAAATAACAAGTTAGCTTTCAAACAAAGACTAAGGGATATAAAGAAAAGATTAAAACCGTTAAGCTTATCTTTATATTTGTGTTCCTTTTCTTTAAGTAATTACAACCCGTTATTACTTAAAGTTTACTACTAGATCAAAGACCCGAACCCGGAACCTATTAAGCCTAATTATTTTGCATGCAATTTAGAACCTAAGGTGATCAATCTCAAATAATAGTAAAAACATGCAATTTAGACAATGGAGATCAAGGAAACACAAAGCATTACTGAATGAAACCTTATATTAAAGAAAACTTACAACCAAAGTAACAACGCAGCTTCAAACCAACCCAATGTAGCAAGGGAGTTAGCAACTCATTACAAAGGTAGCAAGATAATCTAAATGGGAAAAGTGGATAATTTGTTGGCTAATAAGATGGATCCTTCTAACAATCAACCAAGGACTATTTATACTACAAAAGACACTAAATAGGAGTAAATGGCCGGCCCAAAACAGCCACCTTTAATGCCATAAAGGTGGTATAAACAGCCGGAGTAAAGCTTCTGATATTAAACCGCCGGGGCGGCCTTCAGCTTCGCAGGGACGATGAAGGCAAAAACGCTTGATCTTCTTCATGGCCGCAGGGGCGGCTAGGCAATCCTGCAGGGGCGGATCTTTAATGCTCTTCAAACGTCTGACCTTTCAACTTCCTGCCGTTTTTTATGCCAAGCCGCCGGGGCATCCCTATGTCAACGCAGGGGCGGTGACACAGCCTCTTCATCTTCCAGCTCCTAGGTTGAGGCGCCGGCAGAGACGCAGGGGAGGCGCAGGGGCGCTGGTCTTTGCTTTCTTCAAGGCAAGTCACCGCAGGGGCGCCAGGGGTTGACGCGGGGGCGGTGACAGCCTTCATGGTTGGCGCTGGCAAAGACGCCGGGAGCGCTCTAGAGTAAAGTGTCACCCGCAGGGGCGGTGACAAGGCTCCGCAGGGGCGGTGAGGCAATAGAAGCTTTGCTTCGTAAACGATCTTCACTCCTAAGTGCTTATAACTCCTTCCTTAGCTTCTTTTAGTCTTCTTCTTCTAGACCAAGGAGTTAGTGGCATAAACCGACACAATTGCAATAAAAAGACTCTAAAAACTATCATAGATGATAGTGATTCCATCACCTATTAATGCTCCATAGTTCCATGTCTTGGTCAATAATGAACATGCGCATGAGTGCTCTCCAATGGGCAAAGTTGTTGCCATAGAAGAGTGGTGGTCGAGATGAGGATCTTCCTTGAGCAAATCCTCCATCACCTACAGGATTCATGATTAGTCTCACTGATGGTTAAATCAATATACGTGAGCCTAGCTCTTATACCAATTGAAGAACCGTTAGGTGAATATAAAGGCTAAAGATACTCTAGAAGGGGGTTGAATAGAGTATGGGAACTTTTCGCAAAAACCTATTTCAAGGCTTTGAAACCGATTTGAAAG
This sequence comes from Fagopyrum homotropicum, assembly GCA_033239125.1. Classification (NCBI taxonomy): domain Eukaryota; kingdom Viridiplantae; phylum Streptophyta; class Magnoliopsida; order Caryophyllales; family Polygonaceae; genus Fagopyrum; species Fagopyrum homotropicum. Next base: position 57,317,610 of record BSWB01000004.1, on the reverse strand, counting down.
GCCTTGATGTCGATCAGAGCTCTTTGTAACACACTTTGATTTCAAGGGCTTTGAAACTAATTTTAAGGGTCTTGACTTTGCTCACATGCAAAACAAAGTTAGTCACAATAAAGCAGATAAAGTGTGGAATATAAAAGATCGACACGAGGATATGTTTACGAAGTTCGGCTCTAAATAGCCTACTCTATGTCCCAGGGTATAGCCGTAGGATCTAACTATCTATTATCAGCTTCAAAGAGTCCTAGATACAAACTAGACGAAATCTCCTTCTTCTCTCACTATAGCCAATGCTACGATATATCTCCAACTCTCCACCTTGCTATAATAGCCTAGTTACTTCGCAGAGCAACCCACGCTCTAGTATAACACTCTTTAGATATTCCAATGGAGCTCTCGAGTTTTATCTCTCTCTAGGGGATAAAGCTTTTTCTAAAAGAGAGAAAGAAAAACTTGTTTGATCGAATGAAGATGCTTTGGATCGCTTGAAGACTTTGAATGTTTCCGTGTAAGCTTGTGTTTTTTCTTCTTCAATCGACATCTTCATTTATAGTCTTCGATGGAGAGGTCTTCTAGCCGTTGGAAAGTTGACTGTTGAAGATGATTCTTCTTCTCCATGAAAGCCGCTTCTTGGTTGAGATGAGGTAGACATTGTAGATCTTCTATCGTCTTCATCTCCTTAAAGCATGTTGATCTCCCTTGTCCGTAATCTTCTCATACTTGTTGTAAAGATATCCGAAATCCGTTGAGACAGGATCTTTGCGCTTTTGGTTGAGGATCTTTGCAAGATCATGTTTTGAATCAAATCTACTTGGTCGGTTGAGATCTTCTTTGAGCGTTTATTTTTGTTGGGCATATCTCCTTAGAAAATTTTCTTTGATGCTTGGTAGATTTAGTTTGTTGGAGTTTGAATTCCTTCCAGCCTCTTGCGTTGTTCCGATTTCAAGGTGTTTGCTTCTGATCCCTTGAAATGGCTGTCAAGGCCTCTTTTTTCAAATTCTCTAAACTCTTCGTCTGTCCCTTGTATCCGAATTCAAGGCCTCCGAAGGTCCCTTGAAATGCGTTTAAAGACCTGCACACATTCTATACGAAATATCAAAACAATCCAAACAACTAGACATACAATCGATAAATTGTTAATATTAAAAACCACTTCATTTGTGTTTAATTCTTCCATCATCACCTATACAAATATATAATCAAGGTGGAGTTTTCAGTATGGAATATATAATATGTATTTATATATATAGACAATATAATGAATAAAAAAAATCTTTAAAATTCCGATTCTTAAAAAATATAGTATGGATTATGTATTTATGTGAAAAACGATTTTAATCGGTTTGAATAGTTATCCGCAAATATTTGGGTGATTTGTTGATCGAAATGATCTTTAACCAGATTTGGATATCCGACTTATAGAACGGATTATGTTATATGTATTTAATATGTCATTATAGACTTATAATATAAACTTATAGTATGGATTATGTCATTATATACTTATCGGGTTACTTCGGGTTGGGTTACTTTGAGCCGGGTTACTTTGGGCTATCGGGTCACTTCGGTTCGGGTTACTTTGGGTCGGGTTACTTCAGGTCGGGTTATTTTGGACTATCGGGTCACTCGGGTCGGGCCACTTCGGGCTATCAAGTTACTTCGGGTCAGGTTATTCGGGCAATCGGGTCATTAGGGCCGGGTTACTTCGGGTCATTTATTACTTCGGGTTAAATCGGTTTCAAGCGGGTCGGTTCGGGGCATTCTTTTTTTCAAAATTTTCGGAGTCATGTCGTGTTCAGATTCGGGTTCATCGGGTCGGGTTCACGGGTCTGGTCAACTTTTGACAACTCGGTTGTTTTCACTTTTGTTTCTAACAAAAAGAAATTAACTTTTAAATATGAGATTGTCCGATAAGGTCAAATAACATACGTAATTCTAACATTTTTATTTTATTTTAGTTTAAAAACTAACATGTTATTGTACGCTTTTTTTTTAAAAAAATACTTATTAGACTTTTATTTTCTTAAATGAAGTTGTAAACCTTTTTTTCTAATTTTGTGTGAACAAATTGGTTGAGAATTGGTCTTTCATTTAAAATTTAATAATTACGTATTTTACTAAGTTTTCCATATATACATATTAATTAAAATTTAATATGTGATAGTTTATAGTTATAAAATTTATAAGAAGGATAATTAAATATTAATCATTCCTCTCCAACGAAGAAAATCCTATCCATAAAAAATGAATGCGCCTCCCATACGCTTAGGAATGACGAGCCTTTTCAGTTTTCTAACGAAAATCCTATGAGACAAACCCATTCTCTTACAGCCACAAAAACACAAAGCATCTTTTCAGACATGTAATCTGAAAGAGGCGGTAGATCTAGTATCTCAGGAATAGATCTACTGCCGAAAATAGGGAAAAAAAAAGGAAGATCTTCATCCAGAGAAGAAAGTATTCAAGTGAAAGGCCAAGAAAAAAAAAAGATGGAAAAGGCTAAAGAGGGCTCCATGGACGTTGCATCCAAGAGAGCTCAGCACTAGGGTTCAACAGCTAGTGGTTGGATCCGGAAAGAAGAGGCTCGACTTTCTTCTGTGGTTAGGAACTGGTGGGATAGGCTCGCTCCATCTGGTGGAAATTAGGAGAAAAGCAAAACGTTGGTACCAAGAAAGGATCACGGGTGAGCTTGGGAAGGAAGAACATACGGTTCTTCAAAAGGAGATGGTCAACCTGGCATGAATTTTCGTTTCCTTTCTTCAAATCACTCAATCAGGTAACTCCCTACAACAACCTAAATTTTTGGTGAATTGTTATACTGTTAATAATCGTCCTAGGCTTGATAAACAAAGTAATCCTGCTTTGAGAATAGATAAAGTGATCTTGAGGGAAGTTTGTGGTCTAATGTCTTGTGTGTTGGATTTCATTTTGGTTTGCCTATATAAATGCCAGTTTTCTAACGATCCTTTCCAACACCAACTACAATCATATCTCTTCTCTCCTCTCTATTCCTTATACTGTGCTTTGTCTCTAAAACACGATATGAGTAAAAATGTCAAAACTTTCAAAGAAGCAGTATGTAAAATCCAATCTGAACAACAAGTGAACAAAGAGCAAATTGAAAACTCAGAACAACTAGAAGCTGCAGCTGAGAATAAAGAGCATGGCTCAAAAAGTATTGAAGACTCAAAGAACAAAGGTGAGTCTTCAATGAGTTCCGATCTTGCTGATTATCTTAGCTGTCTTTCTAAGGTTAAAAGTGATTTCCAAAAACAGAAGTATACCTCCCTTATGGATGTGTCCTTAGTGAACCAATAGATATGGCTAAACTTAGAACAAAGTTACTCCATGGATGGAAAAATGTGAAGGGTGAGGTTAGAATCTTGGCCAAACCAAATCACTAGTTTAAAATTTTTATTCTCCAATCCTATGGATAGGAAGATTATATGGGAAGTTAGGTCTTACCATGTGTTCGGCCTTTTAATTATCTTGAAACCATGAAAACCAAATTTTAATACTCTCACCGAAAGTAATACTACAACAGATCTTTGGGTTAGGATCCCTCAGATTCCGCCGGAGTATGTCAATAAAGAAGCCATTAAAATTATCATAGAGAAAAACAAGGTGGGAAAGTTTGTTAAACTTGATTCTTTCTCTGAAAGGGGCAAAGGAAACAATTTCACTCTAATTTGTATTAACTTGAATGTCGATGATGAAAGGAAGGAATCAGCTCCTATTCCGGATGATAATGATGTAGTGAAAGAATTCCCTATATGGTTCAAGGATTTTTCCTTGGGTTGTGGTTTTTGTGTTAGTAAGGATCACACTTATGAAATTTGTCCACTAAGGGGGATTAGAACCAAACCCTTTAGATACTATAGAGAATTCCCTATATGGTTCAAGGATGATAATGATGTAGTGAAAGAATTCCCTATATGGTTCAAGGATTTTTTCCTTGGGTTGTGGTTTTTGTGCTAGTAAGGATCACACTTATGAAATTTGTCCACTAAGGAGGATTAGAACCAAATCCTTTAAATACTATAGAGAATCCAATGGCAAAAAAGATGGTGTAGTAGGAGCTAATGAGGAAAAAGAGTGGACTTTTGTTGGAAAAAGTAAGCAGAATCTTCCTCGCCATAACGAGGTGAGACCATATCTCTCACCTCACTATGGATTTCATAAGGAAAAAGAGGAAGACTCTTCTTCCAAGATCAACATCAAACAGCCTGTGAAAATTATTGAAGTTGTTGATATACCGGAGATGATAGAGGAAAATTTGCAGCCAACAAAAGAAGTGCTTAAAGCAAAGAAAGCGAACGATGGTATTGAAGATTCTGTACAAAATAAACCCAATGAGGAATATGTTGAGGGTCAACTCCCTAATGATGCCACGTATGGAATAGAGTCGGAGTCTATGCCCCCCTTACTATCCCGATGGAAGAGGATGAAGAACTGAAAACAAAAGTAGTTGAGATTGAAGAACATCTAAATAATGATGAAGACCAAGAAGATATTAAGGAAGATGAGTTGACAGTAGCTCAATTCACTGCACTACTGTTCAAAAATGGTGACATCCTTGAGGAGTCAAAGCCAACAATGTCTGAAAGCACTTTTCACTCAACAAAAACGAACAACATTGTCAACAAGCTCATGGACGTTATGGAAGTCAACAACGATTCCGAAAATTCTGACTCAAGCCTAGGGAAGAGGTAGGGGATGGTGAAGACACGGCATCCTCCAAACTGAAGAAAACAAATAAACCCAAATTCAACTAATATATATGGGTTTAACACTTTTGCTAAAATCCAGAGTACTCCTGGATATGTCTAATTTGCGGCATGCTTTTAATTTTCATGTTCTAGTTACTTTTATAACTTGGTCAATTAGAATTAGTAGCATTTGTCTGTGGCAACAGTTGCCTTGTTTGAGTAATATCAAATTTTAGCTTCCCTCAATATACCATGGAGAGTTATCTCCAAATTTTCCTTACTAATGAATGGACAATGGGAATCTGTTTGTATTTTAATTATCTTGATAACATTAATTATGAGTCTTTTAGCTACTTTACGATTGAAGTTTCACACTACAATCCGAGGTTTCTAGGGTTTGCAGGTTCTACTAATCCCCTTGCAAGTGTCTATTTGTCTGTGCAGAATAGACTGGAGCTGAGTAACATAATTAAATATCAATGCCTCAATGCAATGAATATGATTTATGGAATGAAGGACCAATATCTGGTGAGACGTACATTGTTCTCTCCATTTAAAGCTCTTGAAATAATGTATCTACTATATTATGCAAGAATGGATAACCAAAATGTTTTCCAAATTATGGTAATCGAATCCGATGTGTATATTCACTGTGTAATATCCGGAAAATTTTATTTCCGAAAAGTCCGAGTCAAAGCGATCTCCTTTGATCGGTTGACTTTCCTAATCCTACCTAAGGTTTACTAAAACAAATTCTATCATTTTATGTACTGTACTCTTTTAATCACATAAAATGATGAATTTCAAAACCCTAATATAAGTCATGACATGGTTATAGACAAGATTTCGACAACCTTACGACGAAGCCATGACGACCTTTGACGAGTTTAAGACGAGGCCACGACAACTGTTGACAAGGCCATGACAAGGTCTTGACGACCTCAAGCCCAACCCTTTTCCTTATTCTATCCCAGCTCTTCATGCCAGCCTTACCTCATCCGTACCTCGCAGTCTAGAAGGCCCAGATGATGTTGATCTCCACGTCAGGGACCCAGCTGATTTAGATGGGTCGGCCCAACCACAGGAAAGAGGAGTAAAGGTCAGCCGTTACAAGTCTTGCATCCCCTTTTAACTGCCTCCCTCTCTCCTATCTCAAGATCTCCCAAGATCCCCACTAGTAACGTATTCCAATCTCGCACATCTCGCTTCCTAGTTGATCGAAGCTTCTGCATGCCTCATCGAGAACCAACGCGTCACTAGCATCTCCCCTCCTCTCGCCGCAACTGCTTGACAAACTCCAACCTTCGAGAGCCTGTAAAGCGCAGCCGAGGTGAGCCCTTCTTCTACCTCTCCTTTCTGTTACATCTTCCAGCATCGGTAACCTCCTCACCTAGTGTCGAAAGCAGGACGAGGAAGCCTCCAGCACCGGCAAAGACGCTGGAACCGTGCGAGTGCAGCCCTATCCAGACCGTCGTCTTCAGCACCGAGTCCTGTTCCACCCTCGTTGATTGAGCGAGCCTCAAACCTCCCTCTGTCCCTACGGGTAAGGCCAATCCTTTCGTCCTCATGTCATCTCCTTGCTGGCATAGTTACAGTGACTCACTTCCCTCCTTTGTGTCAGACGAACCTTCAATCTCGATCCAATCGGATGTAAACAGTGAGACCGAGTGGAGCCGTTCAACCGCTGCAGTAGTGGAGCCGAGCCTAGTCTCGATTCCCTTAGTTTTGTGGTGTTGAGCGACACTAGTAGCCTCGTAGTATCATCAGTGCAGCAGTCCGGTATGAGATTCACACCTCCCTTGTTTCCTGTATACTGGAATGATGAAGTGTGTATATGTATGTTAGAGTTCTTTGCAAGGGATTCGAACCTAGGACTTGTGGACTATGATTATGCAGATTTTGGTGGACATTAAGATTCGAACTAGAGACCTCTAGATAGATGTAATGATGCTTTAGGTTGACAGCAAGAATCGAAATGGGGACCTTCTACACACCTCATGTTCCAGCCTTGACGTGCTGTTTTTAGGATCAAGTTTCGATACCTTAGATCGAGAATCCACCGTTGAATTTTTTATATGTTTTAGATAGAAATATGTAGTTTACTGTGTTAAAATTTGGAAGAGCGTTAACGGGTGGATTAGAAGTTATAAGGTCCCAAAGTAGAGCTATTGGGCTGTTTTTACAGTAGAGGAAAATTTTGACTAAGTATAGAAATGGGAGCTTTTATTCCAACTTTAGAGATTTATATAGGAGTTATGGTTGAGTATTTTTGAAAGATCTTTGCTCCTATGAGTAGATTACATATCATAGATGACCTATGGAATTATTTCGGAATTTTATAATTTTATTTGAGTTTCATATTTGAAGCCGAAGTTGGACCTTAGTGACTTTTCAGGAAATAGAAAAGGGTGTAGTTTCTCTAATTTTTTACCCAAAATCATCCTTGAGAGTTAGAATATGGCTTTTTAGTCTCAAATAAGAGTTTCAGCATAAATTAGGGGATTTTTGAGAGTTTCGGGATCATGGGTAAAATAGTCATTTTACCTTAAATGGAAACTGTAATAAATTTTGTTCTATTGAGATCTCCTATCTTAGAAGTCTTAGACTTCTAATTACCTAGGAAGTGTGTTGACACACTTACCTCCTTCGACAGGCAATTGAGTTGCTACAGTTACAGACCGAGTTGGGTTTACAGAGAGTCGAGACTTGAATCAGGTAAGTCCTTTGGGCTTACTTAGCTAGCTGTCAGATATGAGTCTGAATGATGATAGTGGTGTTTAAATGATGTGTGTACTAGTGTATTTCATAGTAATCATCGACTGACTTACATATCTGGCCTAAGAGTAACGGGCGATAGCATTCTACTCAGTTAGCCCGAGGGCCCTGGGGGTTTCTTTCGGGAATAGTCCATACTTGGTTTGCGGGGACGCCACCGGTGGAGGTATGCCAAACGATCACCAGTTGGATAAGGAACGGAGGCGGAAATCTCAAGAATTCTCATGCTACAACTTTTAAACCAGGATGAAGTGAATCACATAAGTTGTCAGATAATAACCGGATTGTGTGCTAGCATGTTGAGTGTTTATATTCTTCTTCTGTGTGTTTGTGCTATTTATCTTTCTACCTATATTTAATTAGTTAGCTAATTGTTTATCGTTGTTTAGACTTGCCACAGGTTAGAGCAGATGCCGAGTGATCGGGACGGTAGTGGACAGCCGGGGTGTCGTACTCCTTAGGACGGGTTGCAGTTTCTTTTGTTGGTCTTTTAGTTTTGACTGTTTCTTTTTCTCAGATTGTGAGACCTTGTGATTTTCGGATGTCAGTTTCTGGTCACATTCATTGTTTTATTAAAACATACTTTATGATTTATGAGTTTCATTATTTATGCCTTGTTGTAAGATCTAGTAAAGTTGTTGTCAAACTAAGGTCGGGACCCACTATGAGGTCCTAACCAGTAGCTCCCCGAGTTGTGAAACTTGGGGTGTTACACACTGTACGTTCTCTTTTAGGCTACACTGCGTGTTGATTATTGCTAAGTGGAAATTGAAAGTTAGAAACATAAGATCAAATAAGAACAAGGCTTGTGCAATTATGAAAACAGCAAGTGTGATGTTGACCTACTCTGAAGTGATGTATTCACTTAGGTGGGATGTATTTGGGGCTACGAGGTCTTGGATTTGGACACATAACAATAGCTTTCATCGTTTTTGGATTGAGCTGAACGTAATTGTTAATAGGAATCACCATGAAGCGCTGAGTTTTGTTGTGTTTAGATGCGATAATAATGTGGATACTGAACAAATTTCATTTTTTGTGGTGTATGTGAGTTATTTGATCATAGGACTAAGGAAAAATGACAAGCAAGTTGGAGAAGGTGGAGGTCGTAAAATGCAGGTTTGCCACTTTTTGATTATGGTAAACCAAAGACCACAAATATGTCCCACTGTTGAAGTAGGCTTCATGAGCTATGTAAAGGTAAATGCCAACAGATCCCTATGGGATTATAGCAGTCAACCGATCGAACCACACCCTGAAGGTTGAAATGGGCCAAAGAATCGACTAACTGTACTTACATTGAGTAATGCAAGAGCTAAAAGAACAAAAATAGTGTGTAGTATACTAGATGCGAAATCCGCTAGTTATAGCTACTCTTTATTAAATATCATTTCAGGAATGAAAAATTAGATATGTAGACAATGTGTAGGGATTGCAGGAGAAAAAAATATGTGTGATGTGTATGAGAAACTAGCACACTCAAAGAGCAAGGTGAAGAAAATCAGTATCAAGTCACCAATGACATATTTCCTCCTGGAGTTGAACAATATCGAGAGATCATAAGTTTTGGGTGGTATGGTCTGTTGTACCCTATGAAATACATTTGTAATGAATTCCCACTGTAATTATCTGCTCTTTAATTCTTTGATTGATGTAAGGGTTGAGGTAGGCGTTATGTACTATGGTAAGTTATATGCCAACAGGGAGTATGTCAGTCAACAAAGTGACCTACTACCTGAAGGCCGATATTGGCCAAGGAATAGACTAATTATACTTACTTTGAATAATGTTGGAGATGAAAGAATAAAAACATGGTGTAGTATACTGGATGCGGAATCCGCTTGGTATAGCTATTCCTTATTAAACATCATTCCAGGAATGGAAAATTACCTATGTTGGTAGTGTGTATGGATTGCAGGAGATAAAAATAAGTGTAGTGTGTACAAACATGATATCAACAAGGTGTATGAGAAACTGACACTCTCAAAGACAAAGGTGAAGAAAGCCAATAACAAGCAACCAATGACATTTTTCATCATGGAGCTGGAAAAAGTTGATAGTACCTCAATTTTGGACTTTACGATCTGTTGTACCCTATGGAATTCATATGTAATGAAAGCCCATTGTGATTATTTGTTCCATAATGCTTGTATTGATGTAAGGGTTGTGGGAGTTGAAAAGATCAGGGGGTTGATTAGTCTATCTAATCACATGATGACTCAGGCAAGAATGGTCATGGTCTGTTACTTGATTTACATCCCAGGAATCAATAAAAACAACAATGAGGTAGCATAGAACACAAGTTTGTTTAACAAGGATCCTGATCTTCCTTCAGAGAACGTTATGATAATACCAATAGGCATTTAGTGTATCATATGAAAAGGGGCATAATATGCTTAATCACTACAATGAAGAAAAATTGTGATTTGACTATGCACAATAATGTAAATATGGGGGACGCTCAAGATGGTCCAATAAAAACGAGAGTAAGCCAATACGAGGACAATATGTGCAAATTAATAAGACATAAACCAAGTGCAAAGTAAAAACGATGACATGAAGATTTTTTATTGTAATGATGTAACAAATTACAAACCAGAACTGTCGTTCGGAATAGGGGAATTGAACACCCAAATACAAAAATCTTTTCGTAAATGAAGATCGCATTCTAGAATTGTAGGGGTATGAAGAAAAAGAACGTTTGGACAAATTTGAATCTGACATGTAAAAATGAAAATATTCAAATGATTATGCTAGCAAAGACAAACGAAAGACGGACCTGATGAAAGTGCATGGAAGAGCGTTGGTTTTGATAAAATATTTTTTATCCCGTCCATGGGTTTTGCGGGAGGCTTATGCCTCCTTTGGAAAGAATACCAAATAAAAGGTGAAAAAGTCAAAATTATTAAAGCATCACAAAGGTTTCTTTTAATGTAACATACAAATTCTAATACACAATTTGAATCAATGATATTTCTCATACATGCACCGCCAAACGAGCAATTGAAAAATTCGTTTTGGATAGAATTAAGAGGTGCAATGGAAAATATCAAATCACCGGTGGTTGTTATGGGTGACTATAATGATTTGATGGAACCATCGGATAAAAAAGGAGGAGCTCTAGCCGCAAATAATAGGTTTGATAGACTTTTGCAATTGTCTAACCAATTTAACTTAAGGGATTTACCAACCAAAGGAAATGATTTTACTTGAAAGAAAAAGAAAGAAGGTGATAATAACATATATGAAAAATTAGATAGAGTGATGACCTCCTTGGAAATCATTCAACAATACCCCAGTTTACACACCCGGAATCATGCTTTCACAAAGTCCGATCATTGCATGATCTCCGTTATTATACAAAATAACCAAACAAGCATAAGAAACAAACCTTTTAGATTCGAAACAATATGGATGCTTAGACAGGACTGCGACAACATTGAGAAACAAGTATGGAGGACTCAATACCAAGGTACAAATATGTTTAACCTTGTAAGGAAGACTAGTTTGCTCAAACAAAAACTAAAAACAATGGAGTCGAGAAAAGTTTGGTAACATAAACAAACAATTGATAAAACTGGATGAAGAACTAGAAGGTTTATAAAAAAGTTACATTTTCACAATTTGATCAAGATATTAATAATAAGATTAATAGACTAAATATGAAAAGAGAGTGTTTAATAGAATTTCAACATAAGTATTGGACGCAGCGAGCTAAGACAAGAAATTTACAATTTGGTGATAAGAACACCAAATTTTTTCATAGGAAAGCAACGGGGCAAAGAAATAATAAGATAATTACGACAATTACTAAGAGTAATGGTGAAATACTAGTAAAAGATACTGATATTGATGAAGAATTTGTAAATGATTACAAGGCCCATTTCCAATCCACGACAATTGATAAGGAACAAGTTACAAAACCAATTACAAGTTATTCTCCCAGAAATTACCACTATTGATAATTTGAAATTGGAAATGCCTTTTTCCACAAATGAAATTAAGGAAGCAGTTTTCAAGATAGGAGCTGACAAATCGCTAGGGCTAGATGGGATGCCAGCAGGTTTTTATCAGAAATACTGGCATATCGTCGGCCCAATAGTCACTATAGCACTTAAAAGTTTCTACAGAACAGGCAAAATACTTAGACAACTTAACCACGCTTTCATAGCACTCCTACCAAAGATTGATAATCCAACAACAACATCATATTACAGACCGATCAGTTTAGTCTCAACGGTTTATAAAATTATCTCGAAAATATTAGCAAAAACACTGAGCTCAGTCCTCCCAAAACTTATTCATCCGTTATAAAGTGCATTCGTCAAAAATAGAGCAATCCATGATAATGTGCTCATTGTACATGAAATCTTCCATGGTTTCAAATCAAAAAAAAAAGGAAAGGAAGGATATATGGCTATTAAATTGGACATGAAAAAAGCCTATGACAAAATTGAGTGGGAATTTCTTAGAGCGGTGATGGACAAATTTGGTTTTGGGGAAAAATTCCGAAATTAGATTCAAAAGTTCATATCAACGGTTTCATATTCCATATTAATCAATGATTCTCCAACTGATCTATTTTCTCCACAAAGGGGACTCAGACAAGGCGAACCACTATCCCTCTCCTATTCAATCTCTGTTCGGAGGTGTTAGCTAGAAACTTACAAAAATAACAAATGAAAATCCCAAATCTATTGGTTTCCCTATTTCAAAGAATGGGACTACAATCCCGTTCTTAGCCTTTGCGGATGATATTATTATTTTTACCAAAACTTCCGCATATGCCAGTGAAATGGTACTATCGGTAATTAAGGACTATTGCGACATATCTGGACAGATCGTTAATTACCATAAATCCATGTTCCAAACTACCATCAATGTTGATCAAAGTAATAGGAGAAGAATCCAAGGCCACCTGGGAATCAATAGTTCTACCAATCTAGAACAATACTTAGGTTATCCAATTATCCATGGACGCGTCAATAAAGACATTTTTAATTCCGTCATCATTAAGACTAAACAACAACTAACCAAATGGAAAGCGTCCTCTTTGTCTCAAGAGGGAAGAATAACGTTAATAAAACCTAATCTTAATGCAAAACCAAGCTATTTAATGCATGAATTCATATTGCCGGGAAGCATACACAATGAACTCGACAAAATTAATAGAATCTTTTTTGGAATAAGGGACCTAATCACCGTCATTTGATTAGTTGGGATAAGATTTGTAAACCACGGTCTCTAGAAGGAACGGGGATAAGGAAAGCGGAAGAAATGAATAAAGCATTACAAATGAAACTTTTGTGGAAAATCCTTAGTGAACCAGATAACATTTGGGTAAAAATCGTGGAAGAAAAATACCTAAAAGGAGTAAGCCTCAGGAACTATGAATGAGGAAAGAATGTGTCCTCGCGATGGAAAAACTTGTTTAAACTTCATAAAGAATTTGATAAAGGCATGGCCTGGAGAGTAGGTGATGGAAAAACGGTTAGATTTTGGACGGACAAATGGCTGCTGGACAAACCACTAAAACACGTAATAACTAATCAAACAGTAGTGAATCAGTCTGAATTAACTTCCTCGTTCATTAGTAATAATGTTTGGGACCACAAAAAAAATAAATCAATTAAAAACAAATTTACCAAATAACGTGTAACATCCGGAAATTTTATTTCCGGTTGTTTTCGAGACAAATCGGAACTCGACCGGTTTGGACTTTTCCGTCATTTCTGTCATTTTATGAGACACCGAGTTTTTCGATATTTTATTTTTTTATGCGAGGTCTTACTCTCATAAAAATACGCGAAACTGATCTATCCCTTCTTATCCGTCAAAAGAGTTGTATTCGTTAAGATAGGCCATTTAGGCCCGTTATGAGTAGGCCAATTGGGCCCATGTTTGTATGAGGTTGCAGCCCATTCTTCCTTGCTGCTTGCGTAAACCCTACCCAACCCCTTCTCCTCTTCCTTGACGTTAACCCTAAACGACCTTCTTCCCTGGACAACAACGACGTCCCCTTCCAGTCGTTCAACCAGCGGGCGTTGCCAAAGTCTCCAGTCGGACTGACTCGTACTCTCCTCCATGCTCAAGAACCGGAACCGCCTCCATCGCAGCCAAGCAGTTTGACGAGCCTCAATCCTGCGCAGTCGTGTGTCGGACGAGCAGTAGTCGCTAGACTCTTTCCTTCTTGTGCAACGAACATTCATAATCGACGAGCAGGCTCTACTCCTTTGCCGATGGACCACTCCTTCAAGCAGCACGTACAACAGCAGTGGATGACGAGTAGAAGACCCCCTGGACCACTGCCTTTGGCACATCAGCAAGGACGAGTAACCTCTCTCCTTAGACGCCTGCAGTGACTGCCGAAATCAAGGAAGCTCCTCCTGTCTGGGTCAAAATCGAGAGTCAAGCTCCCTTCTGCGCCCTCCGGTTTCCGGCGTTAAAAACTACAATCGCCAGCAAAGTTTGTCCTCCCTAGTGCAGCCGAAGTAAGCCATCCTTTTGCTTCTTCTGTTGTAATGTATATGTACTTGAAGGTAGGGGAGTGGTTGTGCCCTTAAGCTTACATGAAGTAGGTTGATACCTTTGTCTTCCTTTCACTTCAGTCCATCTAATTCATGCCTAATGATTACCTTTTATGTCTCCTAAATGTACCCAGAATAGCCATAGAGGAGCAGTAAAGATGCATGTTGTTTTCCGAGTTTTCATGAAGTGATAAGCAGGCATTTTCGAGTCCAGATTTGGGTATGTTAGACACCTCCTTTATTTCTGAATTTCGGATATGTTGTAGTCAGTAGTACATAGTAGATCATACTAAAATTTGGGAAGAATCGAAGATACGGTTTGAGAGTTATGATGTTGCAAAGTTGACTCCTCATGCAGTTTTTATAATTGTGCTGAGTGTTGAGAAAAAAACAGCATGTGATGCAGTTTTGTGAGATGGTTTTGAATAGGCTTTTGATCTTATTTGCTGCTGAATTTTGGATATATTATAGATAAGATTTTATATTAGAACATATCAAAATTTGGAATAAATCCAGCGAGTGGTTTAGAAGTTATGATTTTTCAAAGTTAAGGCAGTGCGTTGTTTGTCAAGTGTTTGCTGAATTTCCAGAAACTGTGTTGATCAGTCAAGTTTGATCATACTTTTTTATGCCTTAGCGATAAGATCCACCGTTCAGTTTTTGGAATGTTGTTTAGTGTCATGCATAGGTTAATATGTCAAACGTTGGGATGAATCCAACGGTGGGATTTAGATTTATAGAGGCTCAAAGTGGACATGTTGTAAAGTTAGAAAACATACTCAGATTTTGGCTAAGTATAGAAAATTTCAAGTGTTGTAACCAACTTTGAAATTTTTTGTAGAAATGATGGTTGAACAGTTTTAAGAAAATTCTTGCTCCTAGGAGTAGATGAGATATCATAGATGATCTAGGGAATTATTTCGGAATTTTTATAAGATTATTCGAATTTCATATTTGAAGCCGAAGTTGGACCTTAACGGTCTTTCCGAAAATAGGAAAATGGGTAAATTGTCAGTTTGTAACCAAACTCATCTTTAGGAGTTAAAATACGACTCTTTAGTCTTAAATAAGAGTTTAGGCATGAATTATGGAATTTTTAGAAGTTTCGGGACCAAGGGTAAATTAGTCATTTTACCATAAATTGATACTGTATTAAATTTTGTTCTAATAGGATTTACTACCTTAGAAGTCTTAGACTTCTAATTACCTAAAAAGTGTGCTGACACACTTGCCTCCTTTGATAGGCAACCGAGTTATAACAATTACAGATTTAGTTGGAATTAAGAGACTCGAGATCTGATTCAGGTAAGTCCACGAACTTACTTAACTGGCTTCTTGTATGAGTGTAATGTGTATGAGTGGTGTTTGTTAGTTATGATAAACAACGAAACCGGATTAGGCCGACTTTATTATTTACGTAATTGACCCAAGTGTATGATAATGGGTCGTGACATCATCTCCCTAGCTCTTGCGAGAGTCTAGGAGGTTCACTGCGACCAGCCCAGTCAGGTAGACGGTCAGATGCATTAGTACCATTCCGCGCTGGTAAACGGGGATAGGGGCGAGGTTTGGGAATCCCTCGTGTCACAAAATAAGTATCATTAGTAATAACATATCACCTAATTAAAGATAATAAAAGGATTGAGTGTTGCATGTTGATTGTGTATGTTGTGTGTTTGTGCTTTTACCTTTATCCTTATGCATAGAATGTTAGCTAACGGTTTTATACCGCTTGTAGATGTCTTGCAGGTTAAGACAGTTGTAGAGAGATCCGAAGGAAATGGTCAGTCGGGTCCACGTACTCATTTAGTTGGGAACGGGAATGTCTTTTGTTCTTCATATGCGTCGTTTTAGTATCTTTTCTTGTAAGGCTGATACATATTCCCCATTTATATATTGTTTAAAGTTTTCAAATGTTTTAAATACTTGTGTGCCTTGTTGTAAGATCCAAGTAAAATTGTTGTCAAACTAAGGTCGGGACCCATTGTGAGGTCCTAACCAGTAGCTCCCCGAGTTCTCAGAATTTGGGGTGTTACATAACGTAATAGAAAAAATTAAGAATTATAACCTCCCTAAAAGTCAAATCCGCGATCGCGTGTATTGGTTAGGAAACGATGATGGGTGGTATTCGACTAAATCATCTTTGGAGATGGTTCAAAAACGGAAAGTTGGAGTTACTCTGGATAAAACCTGGATATGCCAAAAATTAAGAATTTCTTGTGGAAATTAGCTATGAATGGTCTTCCTACAAAACAAAATCTCGACAAATAGAGGATTCCGGTCGTCATGAATTGCGAGTTCTGTAATCACCATACTGAAAGTGTCAAAGACCTTTTCTTTTAGTGTCCGACCATGATAACAACTATTGATAATCAAAAGGTAAAAAAATAGCATTCAAAATATCGATCTCGATAACCAAGGAATCGCTGAGGCACTTTTTGACCTCAAGGATTCAATTTCGAATAAGGAGATGATTCTAGTAGTTGTTATTTGGTGGAACATGTGGATGGCTAGAAATCAGTTTGTTTTTTAAAAAGTAAAATTTCCACAAAACGTCAAAGTCACTACTATTAACCAAATTGCAAGTTGGGATCTAGCCAACTCGGAACACAACAAGAATACCCTAACAACCAAATCACAAAGAAGAAGAAAGAAAAACATTAAATGGCAACGACCTTCGGAAGGATCCTATAAACTCAATTTTGACGCCTCACATAATTCATCAAATAAGTACGCCTATGGATTTATCATTTGGGATCAACATGCGATTCCTACGGCAGTAGGAAGCGGCATTTGTAATGTTAATTCAGTGTTGGAAGCCGAAGCACTTGCATTGCGGTTTGGCCTTCAAAAGGCTAAGGAGTGTGGAGTTACATCTATCGAGATAGAAGGAGATAGTCTAACGCTTATCAATTCGATTAATCGAATTTGGAAGCCGCCATGGGAACTTGATATGATGATTAACGATATTTCAATTATTATTGTTGATTTCCATTACTCCACCGCACAACATATTTTCAGGGAGATCAATACGGTCTCGGACAAGATTGCGTCACACGGATACCATGGCGAGATGGAAGCGGATGCAATCCCAGAAAATGTTCAAGACCTCATCCGAAATGATACTTTAGGACGATCGGTTTTTAGAAATTGATCCTTCTAAGTTATTTACCTTGTATAAAAAAAAATAGTTATAAAATTTATAAAGTTTTAAAAGGAAATATAAGGAAAAACTAACCAAACTATATTCTAAATCAACCGAATGCCTAATTAGTCTAATTAAAAAAATATATAAAATACACCTTTAATATAAAAAATATTTAATTATATGTTCTGAGTGAATCATATTCACTAATAAAGTTTGACTTGGCAATATATTGTTTTATGTACATAATTTCTCTCTCTCAAGTTAAATGATAATCATTCATAATTATTTATAAAAATCAAAACAAAAAGCTCTTATCGTTTCAATGTGTTTCAAGAATACGCAGAACAAAAAATTTTACCTTATAGCCAGAATTTATACAAAATAATTTGAAATTCACTTATTTTAATTTATATTTTAAAAAATCAAAAAAAATCATGTTTTAATTTAAATTTTTTTATAAAAAAAAGCCTTCTTTAAAATGATCTCAAACGTTAAATCTATACATATCTATATAATTCAATTTTTGGTAAAAAAAAATTAAAAATTTGAATTAGGTAGTATAAATAATAAATGTTTGTTATTACAGACATTATCTATAATTATATCAGCAAATCTAAATTTAAATTAAAAAGTAGATGAATGAAAGTCAAACGAAGCTACAAGAAATTGTGAGTTTGAAAAGAGTTAAATCTACTGACACAAGTTGTTGAACCGAAGGAACGAGTCTGGCTGGCTGGCAGCAGACCCAAAAAAACATATAATAATAAATAAATAAATAAATAAAAGAAAAGAAAAGACGTGGTCTCCATACAAAAATGAAGAAGATCGAAATGGTGTATGATCTAATAATCATCTTAGTTGTGTGGAAGCGAATGAATTGGCGATGGAGGGAGCTGTGAAGGTTCGAGTTGTAAGAGGGATGGATCTGGCCATCCGAGACTTACGAAGCAGCGACCCCTACATCGTCGTCTCCCTCTCCGATCAGCACTTCCGGACCAAAGTCGTCAACTCCGACTGCAATCCCCAGTGGAACCAGGAGTTCACCTTTCGGGTTACCGACCCCGCCCACCCCATCAGACTCGCGGTCTTCGATCATGTACCTTCATTTCTTCATTTCATTTTACTCGCATCACTATTGATTTAACTTTTTTACAAATTTGGTTTTTATTAATTATCAAAGTCTAATATATACGGATTGTAAAATCGTGTGCATACGAGCGCACATGCATGTTGACCCTAAGCCCAATACATATATTCGGCTAGTTTTCATCCTAAAATCAATTCATCTGGCAATAGGAGGCATGTGTCCAACTTTATATGGGATAACTTTCTACGTGGGAATTTATTATCTCCAACATTAATTAGGACACTTACTCTAAAGACGACGAGATGGGGGTGGCGGAGATTGACCTAAGGCCGTACTTGGAGTGCATGGAGCTCGGCTTAAGGGACCTCCCTATAGGGACCGCCGTGAAGAAGGTTCAACCGAGCGCAGGGAACTGCCTAGCCGACGAAAGCAAAGTGGTGTGGCAAGGTAAAGGGAATATGGTACAATCCATGATGCTTAAGCTTAGCAATGTCGAGACAGGACAAGTGGAGATCCAGATCGAGTGGCTTCATCTCCCTGGTGCTACACCCTTTCCTACCCGTGATAATCTTGACATGTACTATTGATTTGGTCAAAACACATCAACCAAATGTGAATACATGCTAACCAATACAAACTATTCCATTTTTCTATTGTTTCAAGTGTTTGTTTTTTTACCTGTACGTGCAAGATTGTATACGCATACCTTCATCTTTACTTAAATTGCTGTCAATAATGAAAACGTCTATGTATAGTTGTATACATGTTTTCTTTTTCTTTGTTTTTTAAATTTTTTCCCGAAATATTTTTCTTGGATTTTTTTTTCTTCCAGCTCTTTTAGTTATGATCAATATAAAAATGCTGAAAATTGGAAAAGTAAACTCCAAAAAGCCCTATTTGCAATTGAAAAACGTGTCTTTTTATGCACTTAAAACCTCATCGAGTCCTGCCGTCTCAATATGAAAACTAGATTTAAATATTCACAAACTCTAGCTCGAAAAGGGGTCTCAAATTCCAATGTGATCATTCTCTCCTTTGCAAAAGCTTACTCCTTTAACCCCTAAGCTAGTTTACCATACGAGGGATTAAAATGTTTTGACTTTATTATTCGAGATCATAATGCCATAACACTCATCACGAGAAAGGGAAGATGTGGAGTAGAAACCGTACTTTAAGGAGAAGCATTTGCTCTAATAAGCGATCTCCGAAATGTCATAGGTTTAGGAAACAACATTATTGAAATTGAAGGGATAACCTTACTTTTATCAATTTCAATAATCATTTCTAAGTTCTAACATCGCAAAACTTGATTTTGATTTTAAGGGGTTTGCAAGTTAAAGTTCAACGTGTTTTTAGGGAATCAATTTCTTTATAGATAAACACACATTTCTTGGACATAGCTCAGATCTAGAGGACGAGAACATTCTACTGTTGAAGACCTCATCTGAAATATACTCTAGGACAAGCAACTTCCAGATGTACATTCCTTGTTTCACTTCCCTTTGTATCAAAGAATTTAAAAAGCAGGCCTGTTGTAGCAGGGAAATTCAGTTTGATGTCATTGTGCGGGCAGGAGCACAAAGCCCCTCCCCTCCGCAAGTGAGAGAACCACCCCTTATATTTTCATGCCGGTCATTTTGAGAATCGCGCAAAATGTATCTAACAGAATATATATATATTATATAGAGCGCCTAAATCCGAATCGTGGACTTCCGACGTCCTCGTCTTGGGCAGAAACAATGGGTGGGTATGGGATGAATTATCGTACAGAAGCAATAGTGCGAGTTGATTACTGAGGCTCAGCTTCTCTTAAAAACTAGAAAACCTGCATTCGGTATTGGCTCTACATTCTACACTAAAACAGACAGTACAATTGGCTACACGACAAATCCAGCTAGAATATTCACAATTTTCAGTCCTTAGTTATATGTCGTATCTGCATGCTTTTGGATCACGAGTGTCTTGCAAAGTGACAAGGGCAAACATTGAGCTATCGGAAACCACTTCATCTGCTTCCTTGTAAGTAGGCACAATGTCGATTCCCTGAAATTGTGCAATTCTAGTTTTGTATCAATTCTGAGTTGTGCTGTTTTAGAGCATCTATTTTGAAGTTTCTCCGGGCTCTTAAATGATGTCATCAGAGCCCAACCAGAGGGTTTTAAGAATAAACGAAATTTAGCATTACAATGCATAATGTGCTTGACAAACAGAATCAAGTTCAATTCGTACCTTTTTAAGGAAATATGGCATTTACAAAGGCATCAGCTTCAAAGGGTTGGAGGTCTTCCACGCCTTCACCCACACCTACAAACTTGACAGGAATTCCCAGCTCATCTACAACACTAACCTGTCAACGTTGCAGGAATCCTAGTGAGCACTAAAGAAGAGAAACTGTAGCATGTCATTCTCAAAGTTTAGAACGCATACCACACAACCACCTCTAGCAGACCCATCCAGTTTTGTCAAGATAAAACCAGTTATTCCAACAACCTGGCAGCGTACCATCACAGAGATGGTTGCAAATTGCAGAGGGAAAAGGATAAGATGTCTTGCTTTTCACAATCACTCTTGTTAAACTTACACAGTATTAAAAAACAGTGATACTAAATAAAAGAATGCTACATCATTAAACTCTCTTGCTTGAGGAAGCATATTCAAACCAGTTGTTCCATCCAAAACAAGAAGAATCTCCTGCACCATGGAAAAGTAATTAATATGACAGATGGCCTCTGATTTATTAAAAGACAAAATGTTAGAAGCAGGAAGAGTATCTCTCTAACCCAAGTTTTCATACTAATTGGATTCCCTCACTGAACTTACATGATTAATGACAAGTTCAGTACTGCCAAAAATTACAGTTTCAGTTCTCAATCTTATTTATTAGCCTATTTGCATTCCCTGGACTTAGGCCACCAGACCACCACCAACACTCCAACCTTAATCTATAAGATGATCATACAGATGACCTGGAAAACCCCAAAATAACTCCCAAAGCACGTTCCGAATGGGTCACATAATCCATCAATTCACAAAGCAATCTGACGGCTGAATCAGAAATCAAAAAGGGACCTTGAACTTACGTTGGGTGCACCAGCAACTACTTTACTCAGAGCTTTCTTACATGCAACCAACTCTTCCATGAGACTGTAATTAGTATGAAGACCTGAGGGAATAACCAAATGTTTGCTAAGAGGATATAAGACAGCCCATGATTAAAAGAATGCTATTCAGAGCTCCTCAACTTACGGCCAGACGTATCACATAGAACAATGTCATATCCTTCCTCTTTTCCTCTTTTTACTGCCTGTTGAAGGACTATTCAGAAAGAACATTAAAAACCGTGTAAATCACATGCTATCCAGACAACACAATAAGCTAACTTTACAACGCTTCACCATACCTGAGGATGCTTTTGCCTTCTCCTTCTCAGCCCTCACAATTTCACAGCCAGTTCGTTCAGCCCATATCTCCAGTTGATCACCCGCAGCAGCTCGAAAGGTATCTCCTGCTGCCATTAGTATCTGGTGGAACATAAAAATATCACATGGTCAATATAGAAAGATGAACTACTGGAAGGAACAGGTCCATATAAAAATGCAAAATGAATCTGCCCATATATATTTCTCTACAAGCAAATACATGATTGCAAGTGCAGTTACAAAGATCTTATCATAAATGAAAAAAGAGCCACGTGACAAGGCATTCCCATTGATATTCATATTCCAGCAGAAGATCATGCATCTGCCCCAAATTAAAATATTTTCAGCTCTCTTTTGCTAGGATTGCCCGTGATGTTTAGAGTAACTGATCAAATTAGCAAAAATCCATTATATATGATCTTTAATTAAATTATAGCACATTATCTCAGCAAAGCATCAACTGGATTACTATGCAAAGTAGATGAACAATCGCTTTTAATTTTTCTAGGAATGCTAATACCATTTATAACAGCATCAGATAGCAGAGCCGTAAAGTCCTAACCTTAGCTCCATCACTCTTCAATCTATATGCCAATTTTCCTGTACATATATAAACCAAAAGAAAGCCATCAAATCTCATTCCATACAGCCAATCAAATATCTCATAGTAATTTCAACAATTTCTTTCAGTTGGATGATGAAATTCAACTACAAGATACTTGTCTCACAACTCACCAAGGGACGTAGTTTTTCCACCCCCATTAACACCAACAATCATGATAACAGCTGGTTTTCTTTGACACGAGAAAGAAAGTTAGGGCATCAACCCCATCGGAATTAGCAAATGAATAATGAGATCAAAAGCGATAACAAGGAAATAAAGCAAAAGAGATCCCTAACCTGAATCCAAGTTTAAGTTCTGTCTTGGCTCCTTTGCTAGTCAACAAATCCAGGACAGATTTCTTTAAAGCTTCCTACAATTATTACATATCCAACTGGAACCTGAATTAAACCAGTCAATGCTATAAACCCCAACAGAAACAAATATTTTGCACACTCAAAATCATAATACGATTGAGATATGAAAAAAGGAAAATGATGCACAAGACTACATTATCAGGCACATAGGCCAGAGCATAGACATAATTTGTTTCCATTCTGCAGATTGAAGAATTGTTTCAAGATCCTCTCGGTCTCTCCTTGAAGAAACACATGAATTCATCAATTTCTCTATTTGTAAAATGGAATGTAAGTATCAACACTGCAGAAGTTAGAGCAACTATTGCCAAGTCCAGCATATCGTTTGACACAATTTTGATCGTAATTCATCATTTTCTTCATCGCCGTAATATCAAAAGGAAATGCCTACCTTTATCTCAGTCCCTGATTTGAGCTTCCCTGACAATATATCCGCCCTCAAGCTCTCCACAATTTTGATGGTAATTTTTGGACCAAAGTCTGATACCAGCAGAGCCTGACACCAAAAATAACGTCAAACTGAGCGCATAAATAAATGTAAACCACACCTACAACAAAAACTGGAATGAAGGCCCAGTTTGGATCTGGCATGAGCACATTTTGATTCCTCAAAGTTCGAAAAGAGAGAGAAAGACCTCTTCCAGTTCGTCGAGAACGCGATCAGTATCAGCGAGATTCCAGTAAAGGAGGAGCTCGTCGACGACAGCGAGGTTGTCGCGAGTCTTGGAGAAACCAGAAAAGATCTTTTCGACATCGCTCTTGGCCTTCTCCTTGATGAGACGGCCGAGCTTCGTGAAGAATCCGGTCTGACCGGCTCGGCATCTGAAGTCTGCTGCAAACCTGGCGGTACAGGCAGGAGGTAGGTGGCAGTGGCGATGGAGGTGAGTGATACTAGTAATTGTGGATTGGGCGTTGGAGGAAGGAGGTGGATGAAGATAAAGCGACATGGAAGCTGCCATTTATCTGCTCTGATTTCGCTCTATCCCCGACCAATATGACAAAAGGCTTCAGCAGCGCACAACCCAAATAAAATAAAAAAAGTTAACAAGATGTGTGTTTTTATATAAAGGAAAGCAATTCGGAGAAGTTGATAAATATAATAGCTTGGGAGGTAGTTGATTAGAACTCGTTTCCATCTTAGAGCTTCCAGTGATAAGATTCATCTTAATATAAATTTTAATATTTTTTTTAAATTTCTCTCGCTTTTGCAAAAATAGTTTATTTTTTACTTATATAAATTAATTTTTTTAAAAGTGATATAAGTATATATAAAATAGATTTTCATAGATAAAATTATTTTATGAATTATAAAATATATTTTTTATTTTTTAGCTTATATTTTAAGCTTTAAAGCTATTTATAGTACTTATAAATAAATGGATAAGTGGATACATTTTCATCTTGCACGTAATATTTTCATCTTATAGGAGGACACTATCGGTTCCAAAAAAAATTAAATTCTATATCATAATTGGCTTCTAAAACACACCAATGTGGGTGCTCTTATAGATCTACTAAGCATGTCCACGGGTCGGACCCTCCGGGTCACGGGTCTGGCGGGTTGGTGTATTTTTTTAAACCCGAAATTTATGAAAAAAAGAGAGAATTGGGGTTGAACCGGAATCCCGCTTCCCTACGTATCCTCTCGGAGAGGAGGAATCAAAGCCCACATAGTTCTCATACCTTTGTTTATATCCCCGATTGGCCCTTACCTTAGTCGTCGGACTCGGTCGCCGCCGCTCCCTAATCCGAGCTTCCCGCTGATACATCCGATGGCGTTTGTTGTCGTTCGTCGTCATCGTCGTCGCCTTCCTCCGCTGATAGGTTGTTTTTTTTGTGTTCGCATTTCCGCTCTCCTCCAATCGGCTAGTAGGACTTGGGCCTCCAACGTCTCGGGCAACATGTTTGATATCGTCGGATCGAGCACCTTTCCACTTCGGCTAAAGATTTGCTCGACCGCTACCGTTGAGGCGGGAACGACGAGAATTTGTGTCGCGATCCTTGTGAGGGTAGGGAACCTCATTCTCTCTGGTGAGCTCCACCACTCTAATACGTTGAAATCCTCGAACTTTTCTTCATTGTCAAACTCAAAAGTAATGGTTAGATATTCGTCGAGTTCCGAATGAAAACTCGACGTGGTTTTTGGCCTTTTCGGGCCAAACAAATATCTAGTAATTGATTTAAATTTAGAAGTAGTTGAAGATGAAGGACGAGGAGGGGGTTGAGATGATTGACCTTGATCGCTAACACGATAATGAACCACTAAATCATCAAGTAAAGACCTAACTCAAGCAAGTATGGTAGAAACATGGCAATCGGGATGTTGTTATAAATCTAAAAATTCATAATAACTTTTTAAAAATTGTTTTAAATCATCCATTTTACGTCTAGGATCTAACACAAATTGCAACAAGAAAAACATCTAGAATAGTTGTATAATAATCTAACCATTTACCTTGCATTATAAAAATAGCTTGTGAAATAGAATCAATTAAAAGACCACATTGAAGTGCAAATGCAATATTAATTGCTACATAACAAAATACGTTTGAAGTTGGTGTATAAACATAACTAAAAGTATTAGTAACATCATAAAAATATTTAGAAATCTCCATTACATCTCTTGCTAAAATCCAAGCTTCCCCGAAAACAAAATCACCATGTTGTGCGGCAAAACCACTAAAAAGATCTCGATAATCATATGATTCGGAAATCATTTTGTAAGTAGAGTTCCATCTTGTACAAACATCTTTTGAAAATTTTTTTAGGATAAACGTCATTTTGTTTACAATATGCATACCATTTAGTACGCATACTTTTTTTAGACCAAAGTTCATTAAGAATTTTTTGAATAGGTTGTACTAATTCTCCAACATATGTTAAACCGTCTTGAACACACAAGTTTAGAATATGAGCGGCACACCTAATGTGAAAAAATTTACCTCCAACTGATGGCTTACAATAGTTGGTTAAATCTCTAATGGAAGCCGTGTTAGCGGAGGCGTTGTCAAAACCGGTTGAAAAAACTCGTGAAAGTAATCTATATTCTTCCAAAATATTTGCAATCAAACGGGCAATGTTTTGGGCGGTGTGTTGTTCGTTGAAAACTCGTAATGCTAAAACTATTTTGTTTAAAATAAAAAACTTATCAATAAAATGACAAGTAATACCCATATAGTGATTTTTTTGCAAACCGTCGGTCCAAGTATCACTACAAAATAGAAACTTGGATATCACCATTTTCCATAAAATATTTAATCAATTCTTCTTTACGCATTTTATATTTAAGCATCATTTTTCTTTTAGCGGTTTGGCGAGAAATTGGTTTATATGCGGGTTGAGCATGATGTGTCATCCAATCATTAAAACTAACATTTTGTGCAAAACTAAACGACAAATAATCTACGGCTAACATTTTCAAAAATGCATCCATAGACGAAGCATGATCATATGTAAATAAAGAAGGAGGTTGGTTAGAGGTTGACGCGTACCCGGTTAGTTGTGTTTGCCCTCGTGTCATTCCCATTTTTTCGGGATGCTTGTTGCGAATATTCTTTTGTAGTTCCTATAGCCTTCTCCCTTTTTGTGCTTGTATTTTGTAGAGCAAAAATTGCATTTAGCATAATAAATTCCGTTAGCATCGGGAGCACCTTTTTTAAGCCAAAACCGAAAGACCGCCGCCGATAGTTGAGTGTTGTTGATAGGCTCCTCCGGGTCTTGTGTCTCGGATTCTTGGGTGTTGAGGAAAGGAGGTGAATCCATGTTGATTTTCTCCTCCTCGTGGATCTCGTGATCTCCGCTTAAACCCCGCCTAAAATCCGATTCGGTTGGAGGACCGCTAACGGAATGACGTCCTTGACTAACACCTCCGTCGGATGAAGGACCGCTAACGGAACGTCTTACTCGGCTAGCCTTTTTTTTTGGTACTAATGGAAAATTGAGAATTATGAGAATAAGAAAATGAAATGAGAATTAGAGAGTAATGAGATTAAGAGAATTGAGAGTAATTGAATATTTGAATGTAGTAAATGTAAAATGAATAATTAAAAAGGAAATTAGAGAATGAGAATATGAGAGTAATTGGATGTAAGAGTTGGAAATTATGGAGAGATTGAGTAGATGATTGTATGAGAGTTGGTGTGAGATGAGATGAATTGGGTTTGAGGTATTTATAGAAATGTTTTGGGGTTAAATTTAATAGTTTTTTTTTTTGCTCATTAGCCGTTGCCAAACGGTAACCCCCAACGGCTAGCCGTTGGGTTTAATTTTTTTTTTTCAAAATATGACCATTGGCGGGTCGACCCACCGGGTCTGTGGGTAAGGATCACCTCGACCCTTACCCGTAACCCGGCAGAACCCGGACCCGTCGTGACCCGGATCCGCCGGGTCACTAACCCGCCGGGTTTCCGCCGGACCGAAACCCGCCGGGTCACGGGTAACCCGTGATCCGTGGACATGCTTAAGAACTATTGTTAAAGACTATGATGCACGGACACGGACACGGCGAGAAACGAGGAAGCGACAATTCTCAAAAGTATAGGAAATGGGGACACGGCGAGTAAAACAAATAATATATTATTTAATGATATTGAAATCTAGAATTCCTATATCATAATGAAATACATATATGTGGAAAAAATCAATGATATATGAGTATATAAAAATATTAACCTGATAACAAAATAACCGAAAAAAAAGATTAGACACAAACATGTCCAGTCTTACAAAACATAGAAATAAACATATTTAGTCTTATAATCTGAAATATATATACTTAGTATTAAAACTGAAGAATGAACCATTCATTTTACAAATAAACAACAGCCGAACAACATGATCAACCAAGGCAAACAATAATAAATATTAATAAATTATATAAAGCGAAAGAATTAGAATAACACACTCACGATTCAACAAAGAAAGATAACACAATAAATTAGTAATCAAAGATTCAAAATTAATTTATGAAATCATAAGAAAAATGGAGACAAGAGTCGACCGGCAGAACAACATTTCAACATTAGAGCCGAAGAAGAAGATCGGTGTCCTACTTCCGCCAACCACAATCTCGCAGGTGGCCATGTGAGGATAGGTTTAGTTGGAAAAAATGGGAGAGAAGAAAAAAATATTACGGTAAATCAGTTTTTGTTTATGTTTATAAAAAAAATGTTTTTTTTAGCCTTACAAAAATAATGTAAACTTTCGTTGACCGTGTCTTGCCGGACACAATCCGTGTCCTCACCGTGTCCTAGACGTGTTCTACCTTGGAAATGTGTCTTGACCGTGTCCGAGTCGTGTCCTATTGTATCCCGTGTCTGACACGGCAGGACACGGGACAAGCCTCCTAGAAGTGTCCGTGCAACATAGGCTAAAGACCATCAAGATGAGAACACTTGAAGGGACATCGGCATTGATGGTGGATGTAAATTGCCCAAAAAAGAGAGGTGAATCGACAACTTTATTGATTTTTTCAAAAAGCATGCTCGATGTGAACTTTTTCGAAAGATTGTAATAAGAACTTGATATTTTGAAAAGATTCATGAAAAGGAATATTTTTGGAATATGTGGTATTTGATCCGCTTGTTTCTTACTTTCAAGTAAGATGATGTTGAAAATCAATTGTTTAGATTACGAGGGATTTAACTTTAAAATTCTTCAATTCTCAATTCTTGACATAATCGAAAATTAAGTTTGAAAATTTGCATTGTTGATTGCACAAATGTCAAAGAGCCAAATTAGTACTATCACCAACACTTCGGGACGCATTTCACTTTGAATAGTATAAAGCCAAATTTACCGTTTGTACAAGCTTTTTGACAATTATGAAGGGGATTTAGAGTAACAAGGGATGAAACAAGACAAGAATACTAGTTCATACGACACATTGATCGCCTTCACCATAAAGTGAATTAAGAGTGGAAATACATATAATCGTGAAATTGCTTAAACAATTAAAAGGAATCCCAACTAAAAAGGAAATCTATAAAATATAAACCGAATTGCTAAAAATATATAAAAAAAAATTAAAAACTCGTTTGAGACAAAAAAAAACTGTAAGAGAAAACAACTAACTTTGTTAGGTGAGGGAGGGACACAAAGTTAGCGCTAGGTGTGTGAACAAGTGAAAACCACCCAACAACCTATGTTTAAACAATCTTATATTTAAGTAGAAGATAATGTAGAAAGGAAGATAGTAAGTTGTCTAACTATAATACAATTTGTTGGATCAATATTAGTATTCTTTAGGATATCTAAATCTCAAAATCTCTATGTAGCGGCATTATATAGAACTTAAGATGAAAGTATGTAAAGATCAACACGAGTATTTAGAGTGAAAACCATAACCAACAAATTAGTTGACCGTGATGAAATCACTACCTCCTTTGTAGGATAAGACATTAAACGACTGTATTAAACTTCTTTGAGTGTAGATTACAAACTTAGACTTCCCGAGTACGCCCTTATGGAATCTACCCAACACTCTAAACTACACACTCACTCAAATCCTACGAACAAACCTAGGAATTTTACGTTTGCAAGTACTTGCTGACGAGGTACATATATTCCCACTTTGACGTCATAAAAAACGAGTACGCCCTCAGGTACACCTATTTAGATTTCCCTTTAATTAGACATCCCTTGGTCATCCCCCTTAGCATGACATATATTATTAGAAAATCTTAAGTCTCGGTGTAGAGTCCTTGTTAACTAAAACAAGAACATATGTTCCCCTTTTGACATCATACAAAACGTTAGTGAATTGCAAGAAAATGAGGCAATCAACACCGTCAACGGTAATAAGACATGTATAAGATTTCTAAGACAACTACCAATTAGTATTTGAGTCTTAATTAGAAGGTATGAACGTCATATAATGCACAAAAGACCATAAATCAAACAGAAAAAGACTAGCATATATTTGATTGGAGAAACGGGAGACTATTAGCATGTCTGCTTGTAATGTCTGGACCCTCTAAAAAGTAAAAACTAGTAGTCGGTTTAACAGTCTCTTCAAGACGACAAGTCTTGAAGACTACTTTGCATACCCATACATGTTTGGATCCTCTACTACATCACATCCCAATAATGGAAAGTGTGTGTACCCAAAACTGCATGAAAACAAATAAAATAAGTTTGATTCATAAAATAAGTACATGAAATTTGATATGAAACCATACTTATAAAAGTGCAGTACATCCACCCATCGTTGTGACGCTCTTCCTAGAAGTGTACCCCAAATATCTATACAAGTATATGAGTATCTCGATGTTACATGCATATGCAAATTTTCTCTCATGATCACATATTAAGTCGGTAAGCCATGGTCGAAGCTTGTTGGTAGATTTGTCGACTGCCAAGGCCAATGAGATGAACAATATCAAACATGAAAATGCAATAATATCTTGAGGAGCATCTAGAAGGTCCAACATGCATGTGGCAATAGTCCTCAATGGATCACAAAGTACATGTGCGCAGTCTGAAAGGTCTCCTCTAGGGATAAGCCAAAATCATGAACGAGCTAGTTAGACCTAGAACACAAATCACTGCGGGAGTCAGTAGCGTATCCCCATCAACTACAAGTCCAATAGTAATAATATGGACATCGTGTAGTGATATATCCATCTCCCCTATGGCAAGTGAAATGTTTCGTATCGAGGTAAGACCTCTCGACAAACGTCGTAATCAAAGAGTTATCGACCCTACATAACTGAAGGTCATTTAACTCTGTAAGTCTGTTGCGTCTAGCCAAACCAAACAAGGGATATGGTCGTCCAAATCTCAAGAGCACTCATGTACTTTCTTGATCCTATCCAGTCTCCTGATAAGCTTGATCGTCTAGGGATCGTCCTACGATAAGTTGAAGAATTAACATTATCTTACAGAAACAAGGAAAATGTTTTGATATCTAACGTTTGGAAAAAAAATTTGTTTATATACCCTGTCAGCCCATATCACACTAGCTTTGTGTCCGGTGTAACGTATCAATAACCCCAGATAGCAGGAGCACCCATCTCGGGGACATGCGGGACTGCCTCTAGAATATGTCTCCTCGTGATGAGGCTTATGTACTTCGTCAATAGGTATCTACTCCTGATCCATAGATACGTGATTGACTGATCCGCTCAATAGGTACCTACTTCTGCCCAACAAGTACATGCTCTTGCTCACAATTTAGAATGTCATCTGGATGTGGATCACCCTCCGAGTCCTCCGTATGATAATCCAGAGCATATTGTGGTAATGATGATGCCACATCCTCCTCAACAATAATAGGAGCATCTAATTGGATAGGAGGTGCTTGATCCTCAATGCCTGTCTCAATAAGAGCAGGACGTGGTGCATGCACCTCGATGTCTCCTCGAGTTGTGGAAGCTCAATGCGTTATCTGTTTTGAATGTTC
Organism: Fagopyrum homotropicum; assembly: GCA_033239125.1. Classification (NCBI taxonomy): domain Eukaryota; kingdom Viridiplantae; phylum Streptophyta; class Magnoliopsida; order Caryophyllales; family Polygonaceae; genus Fagopyrum; species Fagopyrum homotropicum. Next base: position 57,286,569 of record BSWB01000004.1, on the reverse strand, counting down.
CTCCTGATCATACACCACCATGACTAATATTCTCTCTCATAATGATACTAATGATGATAATGATGTGTATGTTCTTGATTTTTATATGCCCATTATCCCTATTGCTAGTGTACTTGTTTTAGTTCCTAGTATTCTCCTTTTTGTCCTAAGGTGATTACTCTTACTGCTCGTTCTTTATTTTCTTTGGCCTCTTGGGTAGTTTCTAGATCTGAATCTAGTGGTATTGTTAGGCCTATAAATGCTAGGGGTGAGACTAATTCTACTAATTTGCTTGATCTACCCCGCACGGGCACTAGTGCAAATAGTGGTGGGATTCACTTAAGGCATAACGACAGGGTGCGTCCTCCCACTAATGTTTTTATGAACAAAGGGGTAGAGGGTGCGCTGACTTACATTGCTCCTACCAGTGATACTGTTAAAATCCGTTATGATGAGGTGTTGCCTAAGGAGAAGGTTTGAGGGAGTTGCTTACTTGGCCAGTACGTTGGGTATTACCTAGGATACTCTGTCATTAGGGACATACAACAATCTTGGGGAGTGAAGTCGAGGCTCAGGATGGAAGCTGGGTGGATGATATTCACATTTGATGATGACAATGATCAGGATAAAGTGCTAAGAGAAGGGTCATACCACATCCACGGGAGGCCATTGATTCTCAAACTTGTCCCTGATAAGTTTACGTTCAACAAGATAGACGTATCTTCTATTCCCTTATGCGTAAGATTGTACGATATCCCTAATGATTACCGGACTTCTAATATCCTTGGGAGGGTTGCCTTTACGCTTGAGAAGCCTCTTTACATGGATTTTGTGACCAAAGAGGGTCTTATGCTCGTGTGCTCACAAATATTAAATTTTCTCTAGAGATAAAGAAAGAGGTTACCCTTGAATTTGATGATAGTATTAATGTGATCTGCACGGGGATCTATGAGAATGAGCCGGATTATTATAAAGGGTTCCTCACTTTTGGTCACAAGGATGAGGGTGCTCCTTCAAGGAGAAGAGAGGAGACATGGGTAAGAGATCTAGATTGAATAGTCATGTTGGTGAGGGAGGAGTTAGAGCAGCGGGGGGGGGGGGGGGGTAAATGGTTGGTGAGAAAAAGGACGAGGAGGAAAAGGCTGATGGACAACCCAAGATTGTTGAAAGGAAGGATGATAAGGATAAAGGTGAAGGACGAATGTACATGTTGTTGAGAAAGGAAAGGGGGAGATTGGAGAAGGAGATAACCTAGGTAATATTGAGATTATGATGAAGAAGGATGTGGATGCAGGTAAGGGTGACACTAGTAGAACTGTTACCGATGGAGAGAGACACCTTAGTAAGTCTTCCATCAAACGTCGTTGTCGCTGGGAGGCAAAGGAGGGTGTTGTTGAGCAAGTTGTGGATGCGGAGGTTATCCGGGTGGTTGCTACAAAGACCATTTCGGAGGGGGTTAATCTTAAGGATGGAAAGGATAAGAGAAAGAAGAAGATGAAGGAGTAGGTGAGGGATGAGGGAAGATATAAAGAGGAGGACCGTACTTCCACAGGTCAAGATAGGTTGTTGAGTACGATTGGGCTTCTAAGCCCAACTATAGTAGTAAAGGTCTTTACTACCCCACCAAGACTACACCTAAGATTATTCCCCACAGAAGAAAGATTGTTGTGGTGGAAGAGGTTGAGGAGACTTCCTTTGAGGAGGAAGTTGTTAGATCTAGTGAGGATCAGGACAACTCTAGTACTAAATATACGTACACAAGGGTGAGAGAGGCTAAAGATAGAGTTACTAGAGAGAAGTATGTGGAGTATCTAAGGGTGAAGTTGGAGGGAGTAGAGGGGTTTAATGAGGGCAATGTTGAAGGAGTTGAGTAGGAGGAGGAGCAAGTGAGTGTTGAGAGCAAGAGAAAGTCAGTTTCGACTCCCAATGTCAAAGTTTCCAATACATACACTACTTTGACAATTGAGACAGATGTGGAGAAGGCGACTGACACAGAGGAGGGATACACTAGAGTCCTTTCAAGCTGAATACGCGTGCCGATCGCACTCCTAAGGCCACAATGAGCAAAGAGAGAGTTGTGGCTTCTAAATCCCGAACTCAAGTCCACCGAAAACAGATGAGGAGGGGTGAGATTTTCCTTGAGCGCATGTCCACCAGACTTGCCTCTAGTTCCCAATTGAGGGGTGAGGTCAGTAAGCACGGGAGGGTTACCAGGATATTAATTTCCCGATAAGTGTTATTTCTAGGAACATGCAGGAGTTTGACCAACCCCGGAAACAAATTTGGTTTAAGAAAGCTTTTGAGGGAGTTTAATGCTAGGTTGTGTGGGGGTTTTGAGACCAAGTATGATTCTAGACCTTTAGATATTCATCTAGTGATGCGTTCCCGGTTTTTGGATTGGAAGTACATCACTAATTTTGATATCGATGAAAGGTGAGGAATTTTGGTCCCGTGGAATGACACTCGCCTTGAGTTGGAGGTTGGGGAGATTGGTGAGTAGTTTATCGTTGTCTTTGTCACCTGCAAGGTGACTGGATTGCGTTATGGGGTTTGTTTTGTCTACGGGACTAGAGGTATCATCTATTGCAAGTGAGTGTTGGATCCTATTAAACGTTAGTTTAGTGATTGCCCTATGTCATGACTTGTCTTGGGTGAATTTAATGATTTCATGTACCCAGAGGAGCGTATCAATGGTGAACCCGTACGTATGTACAAAGTGTAAGGGCATGTTGAACGTCTGTCAGGAGTTGGGCCTATCCGATATATTATTTACAATTATTAACAGATTCACTTGGACAAGTGGTACCATCTACCATGACTGGCTAGAGCAGGGGGTGTATTGTCGTGCTAGTTTTCCGAACATATGGTAGTTCTCGGATCACAAGCCCGTAATCTCCCACATCACTTACCGTCCGGTGTCAGGGAAGCCGTTTTTAATTTCTCTAATAGATGGGTTTCACATGACTAGTTTCAAGAGATTGTGAAAGAGAATTGGAGTTGCTGACTTTGGGGAACCTACCAAGTCCATCTTTGTTATCTCCTCTAGGGCATGAAAGGGCGTTTACAAGGTGTGAACAGACAACATTCTGGGCACATCTCCAATAAGGCAAGGACGACAAATGATGAGTATGTATCTTGCCTTGAATGCCTTAGACTAGACCCTGAGTCTGAGTCCCTATAGACTAACTTAAGAGTACAAGTCTAAGGCTAAGAGACTTAATGTAGCGGATAGGAGCTTCTATGAGCAACATGCAAAATTCAGGCACGTTCTCAAGAGTTTCAGATCTTCTTCCTATTTTCATACTTTGAGGAAGGCCAATGGGCGGAGAGATTTTATCCTTTCACTCAACCTGATTGATGGTTCGACCACAACCTCATTGGAGGGAGTGGTCGGGGAGTTTTTTTGTTTTTTTCAAGGGCTTTTTGGAGTACAATAACAGTGGAAGATATAACACCCCAAGTTCTGGGAACTCGAAGCGCTACGGGCTAGGACCGTACAATGGGTCCCGACCCTCAGAGTAGCAACAACACAACGGATCTTACAACAAGGCACAAACGAATGAAAACCAAAACTCAATATAAAACCAAAGGTTTAAACAAAGGAAAGCGTAAAAGACTCGTAGCCGAGTTCAAAATAAAAGGGAAACAACAAAAGGAACATGAAACCCAATCCCGTCCTATAATGTACGGGAAACCCGGCTGACCACACCATCCGGATCACTCAGCAGCATCCTGAACCTGCGGAACATCTACAACGACGGTATAAACCGTTAGCTAACATTCTAGATACTAGCAACAACGTAAATGCACAAACACACGTAAGGTAAAATAAACATATAGCATGCTTGCACACAACCGGTTATTATCTTTCTTAAAGTTATCCATTACTAATTCAACTTCTTTTGTCACACGAGAATCTCCCGAAACTCGCCTCTGCTTTCGTCTGCCAATAGGAATAGATTAGTACTATCCGTTACCTACGGAATTGGGTTGCAAGAGCACATTCTGGTCTCTTGTAGAACTTGACAAATGGTCACCGCCCGGTTATAATACACTAGGGCAAGTTAAGGTTATAAAGGGTTAATCTATTCCGGTTATCCATTATAAACATGATAAACAACACAAACAAGCCAAAATACTCAAATCAATATACGGAATGAAGCTAAGTAAGTCCAAGGGACTTACCTCACTCGAAGGTAACTCAAAGCTCAACAAACAACTCAAAGACGGCTCAGTTTCCCTTAGGAAAAGAGCAAGGAAATCCTGTTCACACAAGCATCACGAATCAGGAACGAAACGGTTGCTAGAAATCTATAACTTCTAGTTTCAATGATCTCTAAGAGATCTCCACAAACTAAGGGCTCAACCTTAGTCTAACAGCATACTCAAAGGGCAAGGAACAACCATAAGAACCAGGAAAGGAACGAGGAAAGAAAGGAAGGAAGCAACTCACAAGAACGGGAGTTAATGCAGAGGAAACCGTAGGGGCGGCTGGAAAGGCGCAGGGGCAGCCACACGTAGGGGCGGGGATGTGCAGGCGTGGGGGCGGCTGCGTGACAGAAGCACCGTCGGGCTTCTCTTCGACAGAACTCAGAGCAAGGGAAACCAAAGCTTGATCCTTTGACTCCAACACGTCAAGACTCACTCCAAAGACCCTGAGAACAATGATACATCAACAATGAGAAGCCAACAAGAATCAAGGTTCAAACTTGATTCTTGGAGAAGAAGAAAACGGAAATAAAGAAGGATGCATGCTTCAGTACATGAACGTAAGGAAGAACAAAGAATGATGAACTTACACGTTCATCAAGATCACAGGGAAGCAAGGAAACAGTTGCAGCTCTCAGGGTTGAAGACGAATGCAAGAAACGGGAAAAAGGAGGAAAAGGCGGGAATATATAGAGAAGGGCTGGAAAGATAGAAGGAAGGACGTCTAGGGTTAAGAAGAAGATAGGGAAGCTGACCCATAAGATAGAAGATCGGATCTTCTATCTATGGAAAGAAGATAAAACGAACGAAAACAGATCGGGCGCGATCTGTCGTAAATCTGCAAGGGTAGATCACCTCAGCCGCAGGGGCGGCCTTCTTCACCGTGGGGGCAGTGAAGGCAAAACTAGGGTCTTACATCAAATCCCCCTAAAAATAAGTTTCGTTCCAAAACGTGCAAAAGCCTAACGATCACAACAACACACGGAACCAGAACTGAACTCATATATTCTCACTCGGGACACGTAACTCAAAACGTCACACAAACAGCGTACGCAACAAAGGAAAAACCAAACAAATTGACTACGCTAACGGTGCATCTAGCTCAGCGTAAAACTCCGGATAGTTCCTCTGGATACTATCCTCTATCTCCCAAGTCGCCTCATCAGCTCCTCGCATCGACCACTTTATTTTCATCACCAGTATGTCCTTTGAACGCAAGCTTCTTCTACTACGCTCCAAGACAGCCACCGGGTGCTCTACGAACGTGTTGTCTAGCTCGATCACTAGGTCCTCGTGATTGACGATGTGTCTCGGGTCTGGTATGTACTCCCGTAGCTGAGACGCATGGAAGACTGGGTGAACACCGTCGAGTCTCGGTGGCAAAGCAAGTCTGTATGCTGCCTCTCCAACTCGCTCAAGAATCTTGAATGGTCCAACATATTTGGGGCTCAACTTCCCCTTGACACCGAAACGTCTGACGCCTCGTGTCGGGGATACTCTCAACCAAACCTAAGCTCCAACTCTAAACTCCAGAGGTATGCGCCTCTTATCTGCATAAGACTTCTGTCGACGTTGCGCTGCTAACATCCGCTCTCGGATCACTGCTACTCGATCCATGTCATCCTGAATCTGCTCAGGTGCTACTCCGCTAGCACTACTAGGCTCGTCCTAACACAGCGGTGTACGGCATCTCTAACCGTATATAGCCTCATAAGGATCCATCCTGATCGATGCGTGCCAACTATTGTCGTACAAAAACTCCACTAAGGGAAGGTGATCTGGCCACACATGTCCCCAGTCTAACACGCAGGCTCGTAACATGTCCTCCAGAGTCTGGATGGTCCGCTCAGACTGACCATCGGTATGAGGATGACAAGCAATCATGAACTGCATACTCGTACCTAGGGTGGCATGAACCTGTTGCCAGAATCTGGATGTGATCCGTCCGTCTCTATCAAAGACTATAGTCCTAGGTACCCCATGAAGTCTCACTATCTGTCTCGTGAACTCCTCTGCCAACCGACTCACCGGCCACGTTTCCTTGATCGGAATGAAACGTGCGGTCTTTGTCAGTCGATCTACTATGACCCAGATAACATCAAAGCCTCGACTTGGTCTCAAACCGGTAACAAAATCCATAGAGATGTCTTCCCACTTCCACTGAGGGACGGGAAGTGGGTGTAGGTCGCCTCCTGGTCGATGATGCTCGATCTTGACCTGCTAACAGGTCGCACACTAAGCTACATATCTTGTGACATCTGGCTTCAGGCCTCCCCATCAGAAAGAGCGTTTGATATCCTGATACATCTTACTCGCGCCAGGGTGCACTGAGTAAGGTGAAGAGTGAGCCTCCTGAAGGATCCTCTGTCTCAACTCTTGATCTGAAGGCACACAAACACGCTCCTGGCATCTCAAAACTCCATCAGCACCAACTGCAAACGGAGGCGCCTCTCCTCGAGACATACGGTCTCGGATCTGCGTTAACGCTGGACAACTCTCCTGTTTCTGTCGGATTTTGGCCAACAGATCAAGTACTATCTCAAAAGTGAAAAACTGGTTATTAGAATCCGGTAAGTGGATATCCATCTCTAGCCATGCAAGATCTCGCTGTAACTGTGGCTTAGTTGTCAGCCTAGCGATCGCCATCTCCCGGAGAGTCTTCCTATTGAGGGCATCTGCTACCACATTAGCCTTTCCCGGGTGGTATAAGATCTCAAGATCAACGTCCTTCATCAACTCCAACCATTTGCGCTGGCGGTTATTCAACTCCCGTTGAGTGAATATGTACTTCAGACTCTTATGGTCTGTGAATATCTGACACGTAGCTCCGTACAGATAATGTCTCCAAATCTTCAAAGTATGAACCCCAACAGCCAACTCGAGGTCATGGGTAGGTAATTCTCCTCGTACGTCTTCAACTGCCGAGACGCGTAAGCAATCACCGTACCCCACTGCATCAGAACACATCCCAAGTCCAGCTTGGATGCGTCGCTGTAAACCACAAAGTCCTCAATGCCCTCTGGTTGAGCTAGGATAGGAGCAGAGGTCAACCTCTTCTTCAGCTTCTCGAAGCTCTGCAGGCATGGCTCGGACCATACGAACCTCGTAGATTTCCTCAACAAGGAAGTGAGTGGTCGGGCAATAACTGAAAAGCCCTCAACAAAACGCCGGTAGTAGCCCGCCAATCCTAAGAGGTTGCGAACCTCCTTGACGTTCTTAGGTGGCGGCCAAGATGCTACTAACTCAATCTTCACCGGATTTACCTTGATCCCTTCAGCTGAAACAATGTGACCAAGGAATGCTACCTCGGACATCCAAAACTTGCACTTAGAAAGCTTGGAGTAAAGCTATCTATCCTGTAAAACTTGAAGAACAATCCTCAAATGTCATGCATGCTCCTCTCTACTGCGAGAGTAAACCAGAATGTCGTCTATGAAGACAACTACAAACTGGTCTACGAAGTCGATGAAGATGTTGTTCATTAACTCCATGAAGACTGCGAGCGCGTTCGTAAGCCCAAATGGCATCACCACAAATTCGTAGTGTCCATATCTGATCTGAAATGCCGTTTTGGCTATGTCCGGCTCTCTCACCCTCAGCTGGTTATATCCAGATCTCAGATCGATCCTCGAAAACACTGAAGCTCCATTCAACTGATCCAAAAGATCGTCGATATGGGGAAATGGGTACTTGTTCTTGATCGTCACCTTATTCAGCTGCCGGTAGTCGATACATAACCTCGTTGACAAAAAGTACTAGTGCGCCCCAAGGAGATGCACTTGGGCGGATGATCAGCCTTTCACTACTAACTCCTCGAGCTGCTTCTTCAACTCAAGCATCTCGATAGGCGCCATACGATAAGGAGCCTTAGAGATCGGTCTTGTACCGGGCTCTAGCTCAATGCCAAAGTCTACACTCCTTTGTGGAGGTAAATCTGATGGCTCTCCAAAGATGTCAGCAAACTCGCAAGCTACCGGAATCTCCTCCAAATCCGGACTTGTACTATCCTTCATGGCATAGCACCAAAAAGCCTTGCATCCCTAACTGATAAGTCTTGCAGCTCGCACTGCAATGATGACTGTACTAGTCTTCCGAGATCCCATCCTTGGAAGATCTCAACTTGACCTGCATCTGTAGTTACTATCACTATCCTCTTGCCGATGTCAAGAACTGCTCGATGTTGATCCATCTAATCTATGCCCAGAATAACTTCTTCATGTACTAAGTACATGACGAAGAAGTCAGCTGGCCAATCGCGACCTCCCAATCTAATATGGCAATCGCGAACCTCTCGTGTACCTCGAATCTTACCCCCATCGGGTAATCCTATAGGGTCTACCTTCTATAGTAACTAAGGCCAATCTATCTACACTTGCATCAGATATAAAAGAATGTGTAGCACCGGTATTGAAAAGAACCCTGACAGGAAAACCATTAATATGAATGGTATATGTGGTTGTTGGCGTTGTCGGCTCTACAACACTCCTCAACTCATACACTTTGGCTGATGCATCTTTGGTGTTTGCAGATCCACCAACACGTCCTCTACCTCTCCCCTGTCCCGGAATGGAACCCTGAGGAGTGGTAGATGTTCGCTCCAAACGGTGTGTGCAAGCTTTAAATTTATAACCCTAGACGTAAGCTTAAAACAAGGATGCGAACCCGCAGTGTACGGGTCAATCGTAGTAAAAAGCAAGGAATTCCAGGGGTCGATCACAGGGACTTAGTGAAACAAAGTCCAATCACGGTATGCTTATGTAAATACTAACCACAAGAGCAATTAAAACAATCAAAGATGAATAAGAAGTCAATAAAGCAAACATGCAATTCTAGGGATTAAAGCATCTAGTTGTGGTTCCAACTCAAGATCTAAAGATAAGCGGATAAAGCTGAGGTTTTTGCATAAGGAAGGTGTTACTAAAGTGGAATAGATCACCGGGTAAGTCTCACTACTCACTAATCCAATACCGTAACTCCTATTACCGGGTAAGTCTCAAGGAATTAAGATAAAGAACTATAACCTCAAACTAACACACCATCTAAGGGAATAGAATCAACCTTTACCGGGTAAGTCTCAGGCTAACTCACAAAGATGGGATGGAAGCACACTCAAACCCCAATAAAAGATAAACCTTTATTACCTACACTTATGATCGTTGATATACAAGCTAAGGAATTACCGGGTAACTCTCATCCTAAGCTTGCTTTGGACCAGTAAAGGTGTAATAAGAATAGGATTTGGCAAATTCTACGCTTAACTCTCAGTTTTGGATCAGATAAGTCACCTCGGTCAGCCAAATTCCACCCCGGACGAGATGTTCATCGACTGAACAAGATGCTTAGGGTTAAGGTTAAAGACTCGAACTTTCAGGATCCTACTGGAATCTAAGATTATTCTATCATTGTTTTTCCCACAACTTTCAGCCAATCACCCTAGAATCACACAAGGAAATTAGCCACTCATTATCATGAAAGTATTAATCAAATATATGGGAAGAAGGTGAATATTTGAACATGAAGAATTTAATAAGAAGAATTCAATAACTTAATCAAATATCACAACAAAGCGTTCCTTGGATATAAATCCAACAAGCAAGACAACAAGGAAGAGAATCTAAGGTAATCTTACAAGAAAACCTCCAAAAGCTATAAAAGCTACAATCTTCAATCTTCCTTCAACCTTCAAAAAGGTTCTTCAAATCTCCCAACTGGAGTATGGCTGCTGCGGTGTATAAACCCTGATCGGTGGTATAGCATCCTCTGGATTTGTGGGAAATCCGACCCTTTTTATAGGAAAATAACTCTCCAAAGATAAGATATCTTAGAAAGATCTCTTCCCATAAAAATAGGTAAAATATATGATCTAGCATATCTTCTTCCTTCCAGGAGCCAAGCCCAAAAATATAAGATCTCTTTCTAAAGATAAAAGATCTCAGCCAAGAATAAAATATTCTCGCCGCGTCCCAGGTGTTCGCCTCGGTCGAGTCGGCTCCTCTGGATCACCTCGGTCGAGGTGAATCTGTGGTCAACCGAGGTGAGTCACAACTGAATATGAAATCTCTTAAATCTGGTCCAAAGTGAATCTCTAATCCATGGCTATGCTTCCTGGATGGTTCCTTATGTTTCCTGGATGTAGCTCCAATGACTCCATAGCTCCTTTTGCTCCTTTTTGATGCAAAACGTGCCATTTTACCTACGATTACAACAAAACTAGGTGTAGACCTCGATTCTCGCAAAGGTAGATGAAATGATAACATAATCTCATATTATACATACAAACATGCAGATTATTGAAGATAAAACGTCTAAACAAATCTCAAAATATAGACTATAATTCATGCTATCAAAATACCCCATACTTAGCCCTTGCTTGTCCCCAAGCAAGTTCCGCATATAAAAGGAAAGATAGAATGGATTAGTAGTCAAGAAAATCAATGAAAAGTCTTTCAAAACATTTTTATGATGTGCAACAATCATAGATCACTCTAAGAGAATACTTCATGGAATTTAAAATCAAAATATGATCAAAACATTTTATAAATATAAGAAAGTTGTTCATCTTTGCATAAAATCATAGAATGCATAATAAGTCATAATTATCAAAATTAATCATGCATAATCGAGTTTAAACCACTAAGTCAATCAACAAGCTCGAGGTCTCAAGGGCTTCCCAAAAGAAAGGTCAAGAAACGTGTAGGGTAGGGATGTATGTAAGGTAATGTGGTGCTAGAATCCGGGAAAAGGATATACTTCACTTTCACTTTGACTTTCAACATCTTCCGCCAATAAGCTTTGCTTATTTCACACTTTTTTTTTTTACTTTACTTTTTGGGATGCATGGACAGAGGTGCACAATAACCGAAGCCTAGGAAATCAGCAATCATCAATTTCTTGAGATGCATCAAACCCTTGATGCACATACCATGACCCGTTAGGAATATCGCTCAATCCGACTTTGGCAAGACACAAACACCCGGCTATGTGAATGGTGCCGAGTTACTCATCTTCATGATTGACTTCCCCAAATCTAAGATTACTTTCTAACACTTTCACTTCCAGCCAACTTCTCAACTTTAACTTCACTTGCTTTCACCACTTCGCTTGCTTCCAAATTCCCGGATAGGTAAAGGGAGGCAAAATGTATATGAGGGGCTAAGCATGATCAAGAAGAAGAAGAGAAAAGAATGAATTGCCTTGGTCTTTCTAGGAAGAAAGTGAGAGAACTCATAATGTGGTGTCAACCTTCAAATTCAACATAATTTAGATAAAAACAAGGTATTAAACATGCCAATAATTTCAAACAAAGCATTTAGCAACTTAAACATATTATAAAACCTTTCAAACACATAAAGAATTTAAAACCAGTCTCAGCCAAGAATAAAATATTCTCGCCGCATCCCAGGTGTTCGCCTCGGTCGAGTCGGCTCCTCTAGATCACCTCGGTCGAGGTGAATCTGTGGTCAACCGAGGTGAGTCACAACTGAATGTGAAATCTCTCAAATCTGGTCCAAAGTGAATCTCTAATCCATGGCTATGCTTCCTGGATGGTTCCTTATGTTTCCTGGATGTAGCTCCAATGACTCCATAGCTCATTTTGCTCCTTTTTGATGCAAAACATGCCATTTTACCTACGATTACAACAAAACTAGGTGTAGACCTCGATTCTCGCAAAGGTAGATGAAATGGTAACATAATCTCATATTATACATACAAACATGCAGATTATTGAAGATAAAACGTCTAAATAAATCCCAAAATATAGACTATAATTCATGCTATCAGTAGAATAAAAAATTCTCCGCTGCTTCTGTTGTTGATACTGAGATCTCTATCCTCATCCCGCAACACTGACAGGTGAAGAACCCTACTGTGATAGTGCCTTGCCTTGACGGCAAAAGGCAGCTCTGTGTCCGGGATTGCCACAAGAAAAGCAAGTCACGGTTGGCTTCTTGCAATCAGCTCGGATGTGTCCTGCACCTCCGTAGTTATGATATTGCCGTCTTTTGTTAGAACTCTGTTGGAAAGCAGAACGTCATGGCGTCTGACTATGCCCAAAACCAGCTGCTCCAGCTCCAGCACTGGTTGATCCAGTCTTCTGTCTCTTCTTAGGACCTCCTGTCTGAGAAGCTCTCCTCTAACCCGGTTGGTCTCTCTCATAAGCAAAAGCCATATCCTGGTAGTCCGTTAGAGAGTCACAACGGAAACCAACAAGATAAGAGCGTGTCGACTCTCTTAACCTCCGAGAGAAAAGGTAAACATGTTGATCCTTAGGTGGTGCAGATGGACCCAACAAAGACAACCCAACCTGAAACTTGCTGATGATCTCAGCAATAGGTAAATCCTCGAATCCAGCCTCAAGGAAATCCTAAAGACGGTCTCTCCTCATAGCTGCAGGGTAGTAGCGATCCCTGATCACCGTCTTCATCTGCTCATAACTAGTGACCTTACTGCGAACGGTCCTCTACCAAAAATGAGCCTGATCCTTTAGTAGCGTATGTGCTATGTTGACTCGACGTCCCTCTGGGAAACCGATAGCCTCCATAGCAAAATCCAATTGTCCTAGACACTGCTCCACCTTCAATCCAGTCTTTCCCATAAAAGTGGGAACCTTCAACTGGTCGAAAGCCTTCAACCAACTGTCAGGCTTCGGCTCCTTCGCCTCAGCCGGCGCTCTAACAACCTCAGCAACTCTAGCAGGCATGGCAACAACCTATGAAACTCTCTGCGAAACCTCAACTAATCTCGCAGGAACTGGCGGCACTAGTGCTGGTCCTCCAATCCGGATAGCCTCCTCAACTCTCTGCACATAGTCGCGATATGCAAAAGTTCCGATGGACACTTGAGCGGACTTTGTCGATGGCGCTCTTTGTGCTCCGGACCTAGCAGCGGTCCCGTTCGCAGCCTCAGGAACAACACTCTCAATAACTTCTTCAACAAACACCTCAGCGATAGGCGGATCAGCAACTGGGACTTGGCCCCGACCTCTAGCTAGTGGAGGTCTTCCTGCACGTCCTCGTCCACGGACGGCAGGTGGAAGTGGTGGTCGACCCCTTCCTCACCCTATAACAGCGATAGCTCTAGTGTGTGTCATCTGCTATAAGGATAGATATATAAGACTATATATAGATATAAGGCCATGCTACAACTAAAGCACAAATCCAAGAAAAAATACATATAAAGGCCAACATATAAGAAACTACACTGTTGAGATCCGCAGAAGTAGTGGTTGTCGCCCGTACATCTATACCAGACCGACAAGTTTTAAAATAAAACCCCTTTTGAAAATGTTAGACCCCTTGCGGGTTCTATTTATTTATCCATCCGACCTTTAGAAGATTTCGAGTGTCATTGTTTCCAACCTAGAACTCTGATACCATATTGTAACACCCCAAGTTTTGGGAACTCGAAGCGCCACGGGCTAGGACCGCACAATGGGTCCCGACCCTCAGAGAAGCAACAACACAACAAATCTTACAACAAGGCACAAACGAATTAAAACCAAAACTCAATATAAAACCAAAGGTTTAAACAAAAGAAAGTGTAAAAGACTCGTAGCCGAGTTCAAAACAAAAGGGAAACAGCAAAAGGAAGATAAACCCGATCCCGTCCTATAATGTACGGGAACCCCAGCTGACATCACCTTCCGGATCACTCAGCAACATCCTGATCCTGCGGAACATCTACAACGACGGTATAAACTGTTAGCTAACATTCTAGATAATAGCAAGAGAATACAGACACAAACACACGTAAGGTAAAATAAACATATAGCATGCTTGCACACAACCGGTTATTATCTTTCTTAAAGTTATCCATTACTAATTCAACTTCTTTTGTCACACGATAATCTCCCAAAACTCGCCCCCGCTTCCGTCTACCAATAGGAATAGATCAGTATTATCCGTTACCTATGGGTCTGGGTTGCAAGAGCACATTCTAGTCTCTTGTAGAACTAGACAAGTGGTCATCGCCCGATTATAATACACTTGGGTCAGCTAAGGTTATAAAGGGTGAATCATATTCTGGATATCCATTATAAACATGATAAACAACATATATAAGCCAAAACACTCAAACCAATATACGGAATGAAGCTAAGTAAGTCCAAGGGACTTACCTCACTCGAAGGTAACTCATAGCTCAACAAACAACTTAGAGACGGCTCAATTTTCCTTAGGAAAGGAGCAAGGAAAGCCTGTTGTTCGCTCCAAAAGGTGTGTGCAAGCTTTAATATTTATAGCAAGAATATTTTCAATTAGCGAACCCGTAGTGTACGGATCATATGTAATAAAAGCAAGAATTCCAAGGTCAAACACAAGGACTATGGTTAAACAAAGATCGGTAATTCAGGTTGTCAAATAACCACAAGCAACAAGCAAAGATATCAAAGATGATATAAAAGTCAAGATAAAGGGAATGCGGATTTTAGAGATTAAAGCATCCAGTTGTGGTTCTGACTCGAGATCTCAAAGGATAATGTGGACAAAGCTAAGGTTTGCAAAGGGAAGGTGTTTCTAAGGTGGGAATAGATTACCGGGTAAGTCTCATTACTCACTATCCCAAACCAAAGATCCTTTTACCGGGTAAGTCTCAAGGTACTAAGGAAAGGAACTATAATCTCAAACCAACACACCTCCCAAGGGGATAGAATCAACCTTTACCGGGTAAGTGTCAAGCTAACTATCAAAGATGGGATGAAGGTACACTCAAACTCCAATAAAGGATAAACCTTTATTACCTACACTCATGATCTTGGGTATACAAACAAAGGAATCACCGGGTAAGTCTCATCCTAGGCTTGTGTTGAACCAGGAAAGATATAACAAGGATAGGATTTGACAAACAGAAACCCTCAACTCAGAGAAGGTTCAGGAAAGGTCTCACCTCCTTCAGTTATATCTCATCCCGGCCGAGATGTTCAATGACTGACCGAGGTGTTCGTCGGTTAAGGTAAAGGCTCAAGCTTTCAGGGTCCACCGGGATACAAGATTATTCTATCATCGTCTTTTCCACAACTTTCAGCCAATCACCCTAGAATTGCATAAAGAACTTAGCCAACAATCATCATGATAACAATAATCAAATATGTGAGAAAGGAATCAATATTCAAACAAGAAAACTTTAACACAAAGGTCTCAATAACTGAATCAAACAAACAAACAAACAAACAAACAAGCTATGTTCCTCAATCACAAATCAGAAAAGACAACAAAGCCAAACCAACTAAGAAAGTCTTACAAACTTCCTTCAAAACATGTGATATTCACTTTCCAAAAATCCATGATCCGAAGATGGTTGAATTGTAGAAAATCCAACCCTTTTTATAGGAAAATTAACATCCAAAGATAAAATATCTTTAAAAAAATTTCCTTCCTTCAAATATATTGTAAACTTCTTTACTTACAAAATATATCAGCCAAAAGATATTCTTCCTTCCAGAAATCCATCCAAAACATGTGATATTCACTTTCCAAAAATAAAAGATCTCAGCCAAAATTAAAGATCTCGTTGTTCCGTCATCAGTTCGCCTCGGTCCAGACGCTCCTGAAGATCACCTCGGTCGAGGTGGTACTGTAGCCGACCGAGGTGAGTCTCAGCTGAATGTGAATCTCTCTAATCTGATTCGAAATCCATCTTCTAAACCATTTCCATGTTTCTTGAGATCTTCTTATAACTCCTCAATGCTCCAGAATGTAGCTCCAATGACTCCTTAGCTTCCTTAGCTCCATTTCGGTCCAAAACGTGCCATTTTACCTACAATTACAACAAAACTAGGTGTAGACCTTGATTCTCGCAAAGGTAGACAAAACAACATAATGATCAAAGAATATGCATCCGTACATGCAGATTTGTGAAGATAAAACGTCCAAACCAATCCCAAAATATAGACTATAATACATGCTATCAAAATACCCCATACTTGTCCCTTGCTTGTCCCCAAGCAAGATCCAAATATTAGATACAAGATATAAAGGATTATAAGTCATCAAAAAGATCAATGAAAAACATTTCAAAACCTTTGGTGGTGCGCTCATGGAAAATAAAATCAAGACATGGTCAAAACATTTTATAAATATAAGAAAGCTATTTATCTTTGCATAAAATCATAGAATGCATAATAAATTATATTTATCGAAATCAATCATGTATAATCCAGTTTAAACCACGAAGCCAATCAACAAGCTCGAGGTCTCAAGGGCTTCCAAAAGAGGTCAAGAAACGTGTCAGGGTGGGATGTATATAGGGTATGTGGTGCTAGAATCCGGGAATAGGATCTTCCTTCACTTTCTTTGAATTTCAAAATCTTCCACCAATAAGCTTTGCTTATTTTACTTTACTTTTTGGGATGCATGGACAAAGGTGCACAATAACTGAAGCCTAGGAGATCAGCAATCATCAATTTCTCAAGATCCCTCAAACCCTTGATGCACATACCATGACCCGTTAGGAATATCGCTCAATCCGACTTTTGCAAGACACAAACACCTGGCTATGTGAATGGTGCCGAGTTACTCATCATCATGATTGACTTCCCCAAACTTAAATGTTTCTTTCTAAAACTTTCAGCCAACATCTCAACTTTACTTTCACTTGCTTTTCTTCTCTTGCTTCCAAATTCCCGGATAGGTAAAGGGAGAAAAAATGTATATGACAAGCTAAAGCATTGTCAAGAAGAAGAAGAGAAGAGAATGAATTGCCTTAATCATCCCAGGAAGAATGTGAGAGAACTCATCATGTGGTGTCAACCTTCAAATCCAACATAATTTTGATAAAAATAAAGTATTAAACATGCTAAAATTTCAAACAAATCATTCCGCAACTTAAACATATCATAAAACCTTTCGAGCATATAAAGATTTTAAAACCAATCTGCAAACGGAATCATCATCGAGGTCATATCCGGAGAAGAAGTACAAAAAACGTTTTGAAAAACTTTCAGTTAAAGCCATCTCGGTCGAGGTGTTCTGGCGTCATCCTAGGTGTTCATCCTCGATGGGCCATGAACGTCTCAGTCGATCCAAAAAAAAATTTTCAAACTGGTTTTTGACGTTTTTCTCAAACAGAAACCTATAGGTATGCATGCAATGACAAATAAGCACATAGAGCCAAATAAACGATAATATCCAGCAAGGGTCATACAAGTCATACACATAAGTCAAATAGTACATCCAAATACCCCATACTTGGGACACATTGTCCCAATGGGTCAAATATAAGTCATAAGAAATAAGTACTCACCAGACATAGCTGAACTGGATAAAGAAATAAGAAACAGCTCCCAGATAAGACCATCTCGGTTGGCGAAGAACATCTCGGTCGAGGCGTTCTGATAGCATCCAATATGTATCTCAGTCAAGCTCTGTTTTCTCAACTTTTCGAACATCAATTCTTCCATGTAGCTCATGAGTTGTAATTTCTTCTTAGAGAGTACCCGATTCCTGTCTAGAGGACACACAAAACACGAAGCAAACTATCTAAACTAAGCTAGAAAAAGGAAAAAAGAAAGCAAAACCTTGGGTTGCCTCCCAAGAAGGGCTTGATTTAAGGTCACTAGTTAGACCGTACGTCATCATCAAACATGCTGGAAGGTGTCCTCACCCCATACTTCATCTTCATCATGGGGCAAAACAAAGGATTCTATCCAATATTCCAATAAATACAAGTGATCATCGGGAAACGAGCCATCAATGGGTAGGTCATCCTTCTTGAGCGAGGTGGAAGGTAGCCGGCTGAGTTGATCCGCAACAGAATTCTCGGATCCCTTCGTATCGCGAATCTCTAGGTCAAACTCTTGAAGCAAGAGAATCCAACGAATGAGGCGCGGCTTTGCATCCTTATTAGCAAGCAAGTAATGAATAGTTGCATGATCAATGTAAACAATAACTTTCATTCCCACTAAGTAAGAGCGAAATTTCTCAAAAGCATATACAACTGCCAAAAGCTCCTTCTCGATGGTGGCGTAGTTCATTGATCTTCATCTAGCATCTTGCTAGCATAGTAAATGGCGTTGGTCCGGCCATCCTTCTTTTGTCCAAGTACCGCTCCTACGGCCACGTCACTAGCATCACACATAATCTCAAAGGGCAACGTCCAATTGGGAGGTTGAATAATGGGAGTGGTAATCAATGCTTCCTTTATCCTATAAAAAGCATCAAGGCATTCCTGCAAAAACTCAAAAACAACATCCTTATTCAAAAGGTTAGTGAGCGGTTTAGAGATTTTAGAGAAATCCTTGATGAACCTCCTGTAGAAACCTGCATGCCCGAGATAACTCCGCACACCCTTAACAGAACAAGGAGGAGGAAGTTTCTCAATAGTCTCGATCTTAGCTCGATCGACCTCAATACCTCGGTTGGAAACGAGGTGTCCTAGAATAATTCCTCCGCTAACCATAAAGTGACACTTCTTCCAATTCAAAACAAGATTAGTGTCTTCACAATGTTATAGCACTAGAGAAAGGTTAGCCAAACAATTATCAAAAGAGGAACCATGTACCAAAAAGTCATCCATGAATGCCTCCATGATCTCCTCAATGTACTCGGAAAAGATAGCCTTCATACAACGCTGAAAGGTGGAAGGTGCGTTACACAATCCGAAAGGCATCCTCCGATAAGCGAATGTCCCCCATGGACAAGTGAAAGTGGTCTTCTCTTGATTATCCGGATGGATAGGAATCTGAAAGAAGCCACTATAACCATCTAAATAGCAAAAATGGGAGTGTTGAGCTAACCGTTCAAGCATTTGGTCGATGAAGGGAAGCGGGAAGTGGTCCTTCCGAGTGGCCACGTTCAGCTTCCTATAATCAATGCACGTCCTCCAGCCCGTAACGGTCCTAGTTGGAATCAACTCGTTGTTCTCATTTTTCACAACGGTCATCCCTCCTTTCTTCGGAACTACATGCACCGGACTCACCCATTTGCTATCCGATATGGCAAATATGATACCTGCATCCAACAACTTAAGAATCTCCTTCTTCACAACCTCTTTTATGATTGGATTTAACCGTCTTTGAGGTTCTTGTGAAGTCTTATGATCGTCTTCCATTAGTATCTTATGCATGCAAAAAGAAGGCTTAATACCAACAAGATCATCAATAGTATAACCCAAAGCCTTTCGATATTTCCTCAGAACATGCATCAGTTTAGATAATTCAATTTCAGAAAGGGACGCAATAACGATAACGGGATAAGTAGAATCCGGGCCAAGGAAAGCATACCTCAAGTGACTCGGAAGTGGTTTAAGCTCCAGGATTGGGGGTGCTTTCTGAGGTGGATCTGTGTTTCCTCCTTCCAGTAAAGTGGACTTAGATCAAAGAACTGGACCTTCAGAAGTCTCAATTGACATCATCTCGCTTGCTACCTCGGTCGAGATTTGAGGTGGGTGACCGAAATGTTCTTCAGATAAGAACACCTCGCTTGGTCCAGAAAGTGCCTCGGTCGAGGTACTGGAACTGGGACCGAAACCTAACGTGCTTTTCTTCTCCTGAATTAATTTATCAAATCTAGCTCCTGGATCTGCTTCCAATGCCTTCAAGCTTCGCACATCTGCATCACAAGAGACATCTATACCTTCCTCCATTAAACTAAAACTAAGAACTTTGTCAAGAGGATCTTTAATAAGGATAGAGCTCACCAATTCTCTAGATTCTTCTTCATCATAGATGTTGAAGATTTCATCCTCCAACGGCTCTCCCTTCATTGCAGCAAGAAATGCAAATTCCACATGATCTCCACCAATGTTGAATTTTAACTTGGCGTTCTTACAATCCACGTTGCAACCCGAAGTTGCTAGAAAAGGTCTCCCGAGAATGATAGGGATGGGATAATCTGCGGGAATGTCAAGCACAACAAAGTCTATAGGTATGTAGAAGTTACCTAACTTGATGGGAACGTCTTCCAAAATACCAACGGGATGGGTAATGGAGCGATCCGCCATGTATAACGTCATCTTCACGGGCTTGGGCTCTCCAAGTCCGACTTTCTCACAAAGCTCCAACGGGATGATGATAACGCTGGCTCCTAGATCACATAATGCATCATAGCTTACATCCCCAACTTGAATAGGAATGCAAAATGAACCGGGATCCCTCAATTTAGATGGCATCTTCTTTTTCATGATTTGAATGAGCTCCGAAGACCTAGATGTCATCCGTACTTTACCGAAATCCTCCAGCTTCCTCTTCCTTTATAAGATCTCTTTCAGAAACTTCCCATAGGTGGGCATCCCTAGAATGGCATCAATGAAAGGGATGTTAATATGTAGCTTATTCATAAGGTCTAGAAACTTACCAAAGTGCTTGTCTAGATGTGCTCTCGCCCTTGATTGAGGGAATGTAAGTGGTGGTTTATAGGCAGGAGGTGGAACATAAACTTCAGATTTTTCTTTCGCTTCCTGGGGTTCCATCTCGGTTGGTACCTCGACTGAGGTGTTCCTCGTCTGATCTTGGTCCGAGGTGTTCCTCATCTGGTCGTGGCTCGACCGAGGTACTGGATCTACAGTCTTCAATCCACTGCGTGTTGTAATTGCCATGATCTGTCCTTTAGGGTTGCTCTGTGTCCTTGCTGGAAGCTTTCCTGGATCTATTGGCGCTTCATTCACCTTATTGAAAAATTATAGCTCTAAGGTTTTTCGTGCCTTTGAAAATGAATTCATCGATGTCTCCATAGCGTTGAGCTTGATCAAAATTGCTTCCAGCACAGCATCTGGCTTCTTTGGTGGCTGGGACAAACTTGATGCAGGCTCCTGGCTTTTCAATGGAGTAGAAGAAGAAGAAGATCGAGGGGGCATTAAGAGCATTTTCAGCATAAGAATAAGGGTTACCGGAATTTTGTTGATTAGATCTCCAATTGTTGTTGTTGGAGTTTCTGTTGTTGTTGTTCCGTGGCCCTTGATAGTTGTTTCTTCCTTGGTAGCCACCGTCTTGCTCCTTCTTCGTTTGAGCTACTAAAAGCTCCTTCAATGCTTTCACTTTATTGCTAAGCGAGGTGAGTTGAGCTCCATTTGATGATGTGTCTTGATAGCTAACTCTACTTGCTCCATCTTCAGCTCTTTGGTGGGAGTACTTCTCCATGTGTAAAGCTTGCTTTTCAATAAAATCCCAAGCTTCATCTATCAGCATATCCATGAAGATGCCGGCGGAAAGTAATTGGAGCTTGAATTGTGTATCTCCATCCAAACCCTTGAAGTATATTTCCAACAATTCGATCTTTGGAATCACATGACGTGGGCAATCCAACAAAAGGTCCTTGAATCTCTCCCATGACTTGGACAAACTCTCTTTATCCTTCATAATAAAAACATTGATCTTGCCCCTCAATTCAGCGGTCTTAGAAGGGGAAAATAACTTAGTAAGAAATTCCGTCGTCATCTCTTTCCAAGTGTTGATTTTTCTAGCCGGAACAGATTGATACCAAGCAAGCGCCTTGTCTTTCAAAGAGAAGTAGAAAGGCCTCAACTTGTAGTTGTTATTCTTCACTCTTGATGGTCTCAAAGTCTCCATCAGAATCTCATAATTTTGCAAGTGCTGATGCGAAGACTCTCTCTCCAAACCTCCAAATTGACATTGTCGGATCATGGTTAGAACTTGAGATCTAAGATCATAATCATGCTCAGCTGGATCACCTAGGTTGACTCCTGGACGCCTGACTTGCTGATTGGGGTCCATCCTTTGTCCTAGGGTTCGTGCAACTCCAGCAAAAAGAACATCTCGGACTGGCATACGAGGTGGTGGGTGTATCTCGGCCGGGGCAACTAGGACTGGGTATTGCCTTGGTCGAGGATCTGGGATTGGTAGATGCATAATCTGAGCCCTTAGAGCGGCCATATCTAGCCCTTAGAGCGGCCATATCTGCTTCAATTCCTTCAGTTCTTGCACGAGTCTCGTCTCTCTCTCGCGGTAGTTCTTCCTTATTGAGGCGCATTTGTTCCAATGCCTCCTTCAATTCGGATTCAAGAACGCGGTTGTCTAAATCGGCCATCTTAGCTTATTTCAATCTTCTCTTATAGGTCTTCTCTGGTTCGGGATCGTAAGGAACGATTTCCTTTCCAGCACGAGTTCTTCGCATAAACCTAAGGAAAGATCTTGCGAAAACACTCAAGTAAAGTGGTCAAAAGCAACAAGGGCAATAGCCCCGAAAGACAACCGAAACCGAACATGGTCTTGACCAAGTCCCCGGCAACGGCGCCAAAAACTTGTTCGCTCCAAAAGGTTTGTGCAAGCTTTAATATTTATACCAAGAATAATTGCAATTAGCGAACCCGTAGTGTACGGATCGGATGTAATAAAAGCAAGAATTCTAGGGTTGAACACAGGGACTATGGTGAAACAAAGATCGGTAATTCAGGTTGTCAAATAACCACAAGCAACAAGCAAAGCTATCAAAGATGATATAAAAGTCAAGATAAAGGGAATGCGGATTCTAGAGATTAAAGCATCCACTTGTGGTTCCGAATCAAGATCTCAAAGGATAACGTGGACAAAGCTGAGGTTTGCAAAGGGAAGGTGTTTCTAAGGTGGGAATAGATTACCGGGTAAGTCTCACTACTCACTATCCCAAACTAAAGATCCTTTTACCGGGTAAGTCTCAAGGTACTAAGGACAAGAACTATAATCTCAAACCAACACACCACCCAAGGGGATAGAATCAACCTTTACCGGGTAAGTCTCAGGCTAACTCTCAAATATGGGATGAAGGCACACTCAAACCCCAATAAAGGATAAACCTTTATTACCTACACTCATGATCTTGGGTATACAAACAATGGAATCACCGGGTAAGTCTCATCCTAGGCTTGCGTTGAGCCAGGAAAGGTATAACAAGGATAGGATTTGGCAAACAGAAACCCTCAACTCAGATAAGGTTCAGGAAAGGTCTCACCTCGTTCAGTTATATTCATCTCGGCCGAGATGTTCAATGACTGACTGAGGTGTTTGTCGGTTAAGGTAAAGGCTCAAGCTTTCAGGGTCCACTGGGATAATGGATCATTTTATCATCGTCTTTTCCACAACTTTTAGCCAATCACCCTAGAATCGCATACAGAACTTAGCCAACAATCATCATGATAACAATAATCAAATATGTGAGAAAAGAATCAATATTCAAACAAGAAAACATTTACACAAATGTCTCAATAACTGAATCAAACAAACAAACAAACAAACAAGTTGCGTTCCTCAATCACAAATCTGAAAAGACAACAAAACCAAACCAACTAAGAAAGTCTTACAAACTTCCTTCAAAGCCAACTTCAACTTGATTTCTTCCTTCCTTGATCTTCAACCTTCAAACTTCCTTTAGAAAATCCTTGATCCGAAGATGGTTGAATTGCAGAAAATCCAACCCTTTATATAGGAAAATTATCTTCCAAAGATAAAATATCTTAAAAAGATAATTTCCTTCCTTCAAATATATTGTAATCTTCCTTGCTTCCAAAATATATCAGCCAAACGATATTCTTCCTTCCAGAAATCCATCCAAAAATATGTGATATTCACTTTCCAAAAATAGAAGATCTCAGCCAAAAATAAAGATCTCGTTGTCCCGTCATAAGTTCGCCTGAATCCAGATGCTCATGAAGATCACCTCGGTCGAGGTGGTACTGTAGCTGACCGAGGTGAGTCTCAGCTAAATGTAAATCTCTCTAATCTGGTCCGAAATCAATCTTCTAAACCATTTTCATACTTCTTGAGATCTTCTTATAACTCATCAATGCTCCAGAATGTAGCTCCAATGACTCCTTAGCTCCATTTCGGTCCAAAATGTGCCATTTTACCTATAATTACAATGAAATTAGGTGTAGACCTCGAGTAGACAAAACAACATAATGATCAAAGAATATACATCCATACATGCGGATTTATGAAGATAAAAAGTCCAAACCAATCCCAAAATATAGACTATAATACATGTTATCATCTGTTCACACAAGCATCACGAATCAAGAAAGAAACGGTTGCTAGAAGTCTATAACTTCTAGTCTCAATGATCGCTAAGAGATCTCCACAAGATAAGGGCTCAACCTTAGTCTAACAACATACTTAGGGGGCAAGGAACAACCATAAGAACCAGGAAAGGAACGAGGAAAGTAAGGAAGGAAGCAACTCACAAGAACGGGAGTTACTGCAGAGGAAACCGCAAGGGCGGCTGGAAAGGCGCAGGGGCGGCCACACGTGTTCGCCACTTAGCGTGCGTGCAATCAAGCTTTAAATTTATAAAACTAGAATCAACCAAGCGAACCCCCAGTGTACGGATTTACGTAGTTAAGCAAGAATTCCAGAGTATCGAACACAGGGATTTGGGGGGTTAAATCCAGTTATAAATCGTCAAGCAAGTAAATGTATGAACTTTGCAAATATATTGGGAAAACAGCAATCCTAAAGATCCAAGTATCTAATTGTGGCAATCGATTCAAGATATACTAAAGAACTAAGGACAAAGTTAAGAGTTACAAAGGTATGCTAAGGTAAAGCAATGTACGGTGAAGTTCCAAGGCTTTATATGACTTATCTAAAGATACGCTCTATAAAGGTTGCTGAGGCTTCAGTATAGGAAGGATCTAAAGACAAGAATTAATCTCAAATACCCAAACTTGTAACCCAAGGATCTAGACTAACTAAACCGATTAAGATTGTGACACTCGAAATCGAAGTAGAGGTTGTTGAGGCTTCACTACTACCTAGAAAAGGGTAAACCTAGACTAGATTAAAGCTAATCTTTAACCTTGGATCAAAGTAAAAGTAAAGTTCGTAAACTAGGGTAAATTACGGGTGGATCTTGAGTTCCACGGCCGTGGAACCTCAAAAACAGGCCGTGATTCTGGCTCGTCGGCGAATCTCTCTAACTCTTAGGGTCCAATAAAATTACGATCGATCTATCATTATCTAAGCCACAACTATCAACCCTTCACCTTAGAATTGCTAAAGGGTTTTAGCCAACAACATTCATTATGATATCAAATTCAAGATTAAGAAGAATGAAAGATGAAAACCTTCGACAACCTTCAATAAACTTCAAATCAATCTCAAATCCACAAACAAGAGTATAATGTATATCAGATTTGAAATAACACAAACCAATCGCAATCCTTGGTAAGAACGAAGAGCGGGATGTCAATCCGTCTTCTAATCAAACCTAAGGACAAAGCGCAACTTCCAAATCTTCAAGCCTTTGCAAATCTCCGTTGCAAAATGGCAATCTCCGCACGTCTAACTGAAACCCTGGGCACGTGCAAGCAAGCGTAAACGAAGGTCCCGAAATTTCTCTCCTTCAGTTCTCTTATAGGGAAAGATAGAATAAGCGTCCGGCCCATGTCCGTAGACAATGTGTCTATATTTTATTCGTCAAAAGATTGCCTAAATCACGGTTTTATGGAATTCCACGCCCGTGGTTTAGAGCGTGGAATTGGATTACGGTTCTTCACAACTTCCACGACCGTACTTTATACCGTGTAACTCTCTGGAATGCTCCACGCTCATGTTTCCAAGTTCCACGGCCGTGGTTTAGAGCGTGGACTTCATTACGGCCGTATTTTAGAGCGTGGAAGCATAGGTTGCTCGTAATTCCCTTTGTTTCGTGTCATTCCTCATCTTAGCATCTTCATTGGTTTCTTTGTGGTGTCCTCAATCCTTGGATGTGCTCAATCTATCTCCATCCTCTCATAATTCGTTCGGTTTTAGCTCTTATTCGCCTACAATCAACACAAAGCTTATGTAGACCTCTATATCGACAATATAGACAAACTAGCTCACAATTGCTTCAATGCTTTATCAATGAACACTATAATGGATGAAATACATCTAGAAAACGTGCCTAAAATATCACAATATTTCATGCTAACAAAATACCCCATACTTGCAACTTGCTTGTCCCCAAACAAGGTCTTTCAAAAGCTTTAAAACTCAAGTTAGGATGAAATATGGATGCACTCTCAAAAACAAATCATATTTTAAGTAAACGTGCTTCTAGTCAATAGATCATTCTCAAACCTTGCTTCATTCATTCATAAGACTCTCATATACATAACCAAAGAATAAAGAGGAAAGAAAACTCATGAATTGATCAAACTTCCATGTAAGCATCATAACCTTTAAACATTATCAAAATCAATCATAAGAAACTTCAATTTAGATCACCAAGTCATATAACATTCTCTTGATCTTAAGGACTTTCAAGTAAGGTCTAGAATGCGGAAAAGGAGAGGAAATTATAAGGAATGTGGTGCATGAATCCGGGAAAGTGGATAACTAACTCTTTTCTTTTTCTCTTACGGTTTTGCAACACTTTCAACTTAGAGCTTTGCTCTCTTCTCTTGCACAAAATTTTTCAACTTTACTTTTGGAGTTATGGACAGAGGTGCACAAAAACCGAAGCCTAGGAGAATGGCGGTTCTCAATTTTTGCGAGATGCCTCAAACCCTTGATTCACATACCATGATCCGTTAGGAATATCGCTCAATCCGACTTTGGTAAGACACAAACACCCGGCTATGTGAATGGTGCCGAGTTACTCATCGTCATGATTGACTTCCCCAAACCTATAAGTTCTTTCTATTCTTTGAATGCAAAAATTTTGCTTTCATGGCCCTCCCACATCAAACATGTCAAATATCAACTCCTCCAAATTCCCGGATAGGAAAGGGAGGCCATTATTTCATTGAGGGGCTAAATGATCAAAGAAAGAAGAAAGAAAATGGAATTGCCTTAATCATTTCAACAAGAAGTATAAGAACTTATCATGTGATTTCAACCTTGATTTCTCAATATGATTTAGGTAACATTCTTCACATTATGAAACTTGCAAAAGAGGAATAATTAACTCATTCAATTTCTTTTCAATTCACTATTTGTTTAAGCATGCGATTGTCATCATAACTCAATTCACAAGTAGTGATTATCATAGAAATCATCTCAATCCTTAGAAGCACAAAATTTTCAAAATTTTCCGATTTTTATGGGTTTTTCAAAAGCTTTTTCATGCAATGCGATAATAAAACGTGTAACAATGGAATGAAACATGCAAGGTGTTCTCGATCAAAGCAAGCAAAGTGAGTAGAGTTATTACAAATGAATAGTCACACCCCACCCCATACTTGAGACAAACATTGTCCCTAATGTTCAAAAAGAAATAAAGAAAAGAAAGAAAGAAAAAGAACTCACAAGACAGTGGTGGAGTGGCTAAAGCGATAGATCGTCATCGTCCTCACTAGGGTGCCGGTGGTGGTGGAAACGGGAAGAAGCCGGGATCATAGTTCCGCCCAAACTGCTGGCGGTAAATGTCTCTCATCATCCGGTCATGCGCATCGGCTCGTGCATCCCTAGCATCCGCGCGGATCTCCAAGGCTCCGACCCTATTGGAAAGATCGGTGGCCCAATCCGGCAGCTGCTTATACCATCCCGGCGGCTGGCTATACCATGCTGGTGCATCTGACGGTGCTGGTGCAGGTGGTGGCTGGGCATGTCAAGCTGGTGGAGCTCCCATCCAATCCGGCTGAGTGTTGTACCACTGAGGAGGGGTCGCCATCCATGTCGGCCTCTCACTCACGCTGGCGCGGCGAGAGGAAGAACCAGAAGCTCTAGCGAGGCGGGGAGAGTGTCTAGGGAAGTCGGGAACTGCATCCGGCTGATCCGGGAAGGTACCATAATCGTGCTCCTCACCTCCTCCCTCAAACTCACCATCTCCTCTCATCTCCTCCTCCTCTACAACGGGTGGCTCAGGGGGAACGTAAGGGGGTGCTACTAATCTATTCGCATGCATAGTAGCGAATGTCTCCTTCCAATTATGGCGTCCAGCCATAATGGAATACTCGGGAAGCCATGTAACCCATCTACCTCCTCTACCCTCTCAAGGCATGGAAGTGGTAGGTGGACCTCTATGTCTAGGAAAGATAATGCCTCTAGTCATGAGGCTCTGGAGTCCTAGAGGTCTAGCAACTATCCTGGTGCACGCGGAGAAGTCGATACCAAGCTGCCTAGCAAGGTGGATGACCATCCCACCGTATCCAATATTGCCGGCCCTCTTATTCTTTAGCTTACTCATAGTAGAAGCTAAGAGGGTGGCACAGTCAGCTGGCCTACCATGCAACATACAATAAAGCAAAAACAGCTCGTCAGTCTTGATTTTCTGAGGAGTCTCCGTCCTAGGGAAGAGACACTTAGAAAGCACTCGGTGGGCAATCTTCAAGGCTAAGTGATAAATCAACTTAGCCTTGGTATCAGCAGGTTGCCAGCGGTCCTCGCTGGCGTATACCATAGCAATGTCCTCCCAAAAATCTTTGGCGTACACGCCACTAAGGAATCGACCATTGAAGGTCTCTTGGAACCCAAAGAAGGCTCCAAATTCCCGAATCGAGAAATCATAGTTTCTCTCCATCAGCCGGAAAGAAACAGTCCTATCAACATGACTATGCTCAAATGAGATCACAAACTCTCTAGTGATCTCCTCATATGCATCTTCTCGAATAGCGGAGAAGATGATCAATCCTGCTCTATCCAACAGCCAAGTAAGGTCACCTACCACATTCAGTGGCTCTAGATCCTCAAGCAACAGATAACGAGGTCCTATGACCGCTCTCTTCTTGATCTTCTCTAAGGCATCGAGGTAATCCTCATGGATTGTAGGAATTCTAGGAGGTGGGGGTGATGGTGGTGGTGTTGGCTCACTAGGGGGTGCATGAGAGGAGGAGGAAGCATTGTCTTTCCTCTTCTTTGTCCTATTTGACATTCTCCTAACCAAATCCATCTCATTTCAAAAATTACGGCCTATTCTTTAGAAACCACGGCCGTGGAATGTCCAGAGACCGTGATTCGGTTCGAAATTTCTCAAAACTCAACATATTCACACCAAATTCAAAGAAGGCAGCCCTAGACTAATTCCAATCCAATTCCAATCAGTTCTCCTAGAAATTCTTGCAAAAACTGAGGTAAATCGACAAAGTGAGAGAAGAGATAAAAAAAAACCTAGGTTTTCGGATTTTAAAATCCGAATTCTGTCTTCTCCGGTGATTTGCCGCTCGAATCGTTGCTTGGATCTTGTAGGTGATTGAATTTGCTTCACTTTTGGTCAAAGAATCGTTCGAAACGATTAACGAACGGGAATTTGAGAGAGGGGGACGATTTCGGCGATTTTGGGGCGTGGAATTTGGGGATTTTGGTTGTGTTTGTGAAGAAACGTGGTTTTTATAGTGGCCGTAAATTTTTTAGAAAATTACGGTCACTCGGGGGTTTCCACGGCCGTGGAAATGTACGGAACCGTGGTTTTGGTGATTTTTTTCAGGCTTTTGCAAATTACGGTCACTATAGCTGTCACGGCCGTGGTTTTGGCCGTGGAACTCTCTGTAATGTGTCAAAGTCCAAGTTTCGTCAATTTTTCTTCAAACCTTTCGTTATCCCTTTCTCTTCCACTGATCCAACATCCAAAAACACGAACATACCGGAAGGTATCGAAGGCAAAACAAAACAAAAACGTCTAAACTATTCTAATCTATGAATAAAAAACAAAAACTTAAGTGCAATACCTTGGGTTGCCTCACAAGAAGCGCTTGTTTAAGGTCCGTAGCTAGACCATATTCGCACTTATTCAAGTGCGGTGGGCGCGAACTCTTCAGCTTGGAGTTCCGGTGTATACTTCTTGAGTCGTTGACCGTTCACCTTAAAGCTTCCGCCCTTTTCACCCCATACTTCAACTGCACCATGGGAAAAACACGTTTGATTAGATAAGGTCCAGTCCAACGAGATTTAAGCTTACCTGGAAAGAGACGAAGCCTTGAATTGAAGAGGAGAACTTGATCTCCTTCTTTGAGGTCCTTTGGGATGATATGCTTATCATGCCAACGCTTCGCTCTTTCTTTATAGATCTTGGCGTTTTCGTAGGCGTTCAAGCGAAGTTCTTCAAACTCATTGAGGTCCAATAGACGCTTCTCTCCCGCTTCCTTCATGCTGAAGTTCAACCACTTTATTGCCCAATACGCCTTATGCTCCAATTCTACCGGCAAGTGACAAGACTTCTCATACACAAGGTTTTATGGTGTTGTTCCGATGGGAGTCTTATATGCAGTCCGGTATGCCCATAATGCGTCATCTAGCTTCAAAGACCAATTCTTCCTTGTCCTTGAAACCGTTTTCTCTAGGATCCCTTTAATCTCCCGGTTTGAGATCTCCACTTGTCCACTAGTTTGTGGATGGT
Source organism: Fagopyrum homotropicum (assembly GCA_033239125.1). NCBI lineage: Eukaryota > Viridiplantae > Streptophyta > Magnoliopsida > Caryophyllales > Polygonaceae > Fagopyrum > Fagopyrum homotropicum. Next base: position 57,256,201 of record BSWB01000004.1, on the reverse strand, counting down.
AAGGGGTGGCGATCTTGTGAGTCACCCCATACTTAGCTAAGAGAGCTTCGAAACGTCGAGCAATGAAGTGAGAACCTCCATCGCTAATGATAGTCCGTGGTGTCCCAAATCGTGGGAAGATGGTCTTGTTAAAGAACTTAACCACAACCATGGAATCATTAGTGGGAGAGGCAATTGCTTCAACCCATCTCGAAACATAATCCACAGCTAAAAGTATGTATTGGTTTCCACAAGATGATGGGAAAGGTCCCATGAAGTCTACTCCCCAAACGCCAAAGATCTCCACCTCTTGAATGTTGTTAAGAGGCATCTCGTTTCTCCTAGATATGTTCCCTGTTCTTTGACAAGCATCGCAGCAAGAAACAAAGGTTTGCACATCTTTAAATAAAGTAGGCCAAAAGAATCCAGATTGCAATACCTTAGCGCTAGTCTTGTTCGAACTAGCGTGTCCTCCACAAGGTAGTGAATGACAATGATGGATGACACTTTGCATCTCATCTTCCGGTACACATCGCCGAACGATGCCGTCTGGACATCTCTTAAAGAGGAGAGGTTCGTTCCAAAAGTATTCCCGAACATCCTTAAAGAACTTCTTTCTTTGTGCGTAGGATAATCCGGGTGGTAATTCCTGGCAAACCAAATAGTTAACAAAATCAGCAAACCATGGTTCGTTACCATTGGTGATCACATCGATGCACTCCTCTATGATATGTAGATGCTCGTCCGGAAAGGAGTCATCTATAGGTAGATGGTCGTCCTCTAAATGTGGTAGACGACTCAAATAATCCGCAACAAAATTTTCCGAACCTTTCTTGTCACGAATCTCTAGATCGGATTCTTGTAGGAGAAGAATCCATCTAATCAGTCTTGGTTTCGCATCTTTCTTCGCAAGCAAATACCGGATCGCAGCATGATCCGTGTACACAATCAACTTAGCACCTACATGATAAGAGCGAAACTTTTCAGTTGCATATACAATTGCTAAAAATTCCTTCTCGGTTGTGGCGTAGTTGAGCTGCGCTTCATCTAGCGTCTTGCTAGCGTAGTAGATAGCATGGGTTCGTCCTTCCTTTCTTTGCCCAAGCACAGCCCCTATGGCTACATCACTTGCGTCACACATAACCTCGAATGGAAGATTCCAATCCGGAGGTTGGATAATCGGAGCTGAGATTAGAGCTTCCCGAATCATATTAAACGCATCTAAGCATTCCTGCGAGAAATCGAAAACTGCATCCTTCATCAATAAATTAGTAAGCGGTTTTGATATCTTGGAGAAATCTTTTATAAAACGCCTATAGAATCCAGCATGTCCTAGAAAACTTCTTATCCCTTTCACTGAAGTTGGGGGAGGAAGCTTTTCTATAGTCTCTATCTTAGCCTTATCCACTTCAATCCCTCTACTAGAGATTAAGTGTCCTAATACGATGCCTTCTTTCACAATAAATTGACACTTCTCCCAATTAAGAACTAGGTTAGTGTCTTCACACCTTTGTAACACAAGAGCAAGGTTAGAGAGACAATCATCAAAAGAAGAACCATTAACGGAGAAATCATCCATAAAGACCTCCATGATCCCCTCTATGTACTCCGAAAAGATAGCCATCATGCACCTTTGAAAGGTGGTTGGGGCGTTGCAAAGCCCAAACGGCATCCTCCTATACGCAAATGTTCCCCACAGACACGTGAATGTGGTCTTCTCTTGATCGTCCGGATGTATCGGGATCTGAAAGAAACCACTATAACCGTCAAGATAGCAAAAGTGTGAGTGTTGTTCTAACCTCTCAAGCATTTGATCGATGAAGGGTAGTGGGAAGTGATCCTTCCTCGTTGTGTTGTTTAGCTTCCGGTAATCTATGCACATCCTCTATCCAGTTACGGTTCGTGTGGGAATGAGTTCATTGTTTTTATTGGTGATGACCGTCATTCCTCCCTTCTTGGGAACCACCTGTACGGGACTCACCCACTTGCTATCGGAGATAGGGTAGATGATACCTGCATCAAGTAGTTTAAGAATTTCCTTCTTGACAACCTCCTTCATGGTCGGATTTAACCGCCTTTGAGGTTATCGCGAAGTTCTAAAGTCTTCTTCCATTAGGATCTTATGCATGCATAGTGAAGGTTTGATTCCTACTAGATCCACTATAGTATACCCTAAGGCTTTCCTATGTTTCTTAAGAACAACCATGAGCTTACTATGTTCATCAATACTCAAATCGGAACTAACAATTACCGGAAAGGTAGAATTAGGTCCTAGAAATGCGTACCTTAGATGTGTAGGAAGTGGCTTCAATTCCATCACTATAGGAGTCTCTAATGTCTCTTGAGGAGTATCCGATGCTTCCTTAGAAGTGTCTAAGGATGTAGAAGGTGCTGGAGAAGAGTCAAGAGAAGTGGTGGAGAAGATACAATCTCCTTCATATTCACCCAAAATTACGGCTCCCTTGTTCCCTCCACGGCCGTGGTTTTGGGCGTGGAAGTCAATTACGGTGCCTCTGTTTGTTCCACGGCCGTGGTTTTGGCCGTGTAACTTACTGGAGTCCTCTGAATAGCTGATTACGGTCATGTTGGTAGATTCCACGGCCGTGGAATAGCACGACTGGCTGTGATTTCGTACGTTTTCTGACCCATCATAGAGTTTCTCAAATTCTTCTTCATACACTTCTTTTTGCTTCTCTAAGGCTTCAATTTCTTCATTGCATTCCTCTTCTTCCCCTATATCCATAATACTCATAGAAATAACTTTTTGTAAGGGATCTTTGAAGAGAATCGAACTTACCTCCTCTCTAGATAGCTCTTCGTCATGGATGTTGAATATATCCTCATCGAAAACTGGTTCCTTCACCAAAGTTGAGAGAACGAACTCTACCTTTTCTTCTCCTATGTCGAAGGCGAGTCTAGCATTCTTGCAATCAACTATACAGCCGGATGTTGCAAGAAACGGTCTTCCGAGTATGATCGGGACCGGACTATCTGCAGGAATGTCAAGCACAACAAAGTCTATAGGAACATAGAACTTACCAAGCTTTACCGGGACGTCTTCAACTATACCGACGGGACGAATTATGGATCGATCCGCCATGTACAACGTCATCTTCACCGGCTTAGGTTCGCCTAAACCGATCTTCCTGCATAAGGCAAGCGGAATGATGCTCACGCTTGCTCCTAAATCACATAATGCATCATATGTGACATCTCCCACTCCTATGGGAATACAAAACGACCTTGGATCCTTTAGCTTTGGGGGCATCTTCTCCTTTATTGTCTTGATGAGATCCGATGAATCCGAACTCATCTTGACCTCTCCAAAATCCTCTAATTTTCTTTTGTTAGAGAGGATCTCCTTTAGGAACTTTCCATAAGCTGGCATACCTACAATTGCAGCAATGAAAGGCATATTAATATGCAGTTTGCTCATGAGTTCAATAAACTTACCGAATTGCTTGTCTAGACGCACTCTTGCTCTAGATTGCGGGAATGGTATGGGAGGTTTGAAAGCTGGAGGAGGAACGTAGACATCTTCCTTCTCCTTCCCCTTTTCTTTCTCCTTTTTGACGGGGACTTCTACAAACTTAGGTTGCGGGTCGATGGTTGTTGCTCCGCTCCTAGTGGTGATTGCCATCACCCTTCCCTTTGGGTTATCCTCCGTCTTTCCTGGAAGCTTTCCTTGATTCCTAGGAACTTCTTCAGCTTGACTAAACATTTGGTTTCTAAAACCTTTTGGGCTTTATCAACCTTAGTAATGTGGTCATCGACCTTAATGATGCAAGTCTCCAATCCTTGAAGCTTTCCCAAGATTGTTTCCAACATGGGATCGGACTTCTCTTTCCCCGAAGTGCTTCCGCTATTAGATGCTTGTTCCTGGCTTTTTAAGGGAATGGAAGAAGAAGAAGGTGGAGTTAGTGAATTTCCTGAATTGGGATAAGAATTACCGGAATTGTGTTGTTGGTTAGACCGCTAATTGTTGTTGTTTGAACCCCTATTGTTGTTCCAGCCGTTATTCCGGTTGTTGTTGTTGTTGTTGTTCCAATTGTTCCGGTTGTTGTTCCGGTTGTTGCGATTTGTATTCTCATTCCCATTGTGGTTATTGTTATTTCCCAAATAACCCACATCTTGTCCCTTTTGCTTTGGGAAATTTGTTTTAATGGCTTCCTTCAACTCTTTAATCTCGGTATTGAGAGAAAAGATTTGAGTTTGAGCGGCTTGAGATAATTTTGCTCCTTGCTCCACTTGATTTGCTTCTACTTTCCGGTGAGAATACTTTTCTATGACTCGGGCTTGTTTCTCAATGAAGTCCCAAGCGTCATCTTCCCTCATGTCCATGAATGTACCACATGAAAGGGATTGGAGCTTGAATTGTGTTTCCACATCCAACCCCTTATAGTATATCTCTAATAAACCCAACTTTGAAATGCCATGGGGCGGGCAATCCAATAATAAGTCCTGAAATCTTTACCAAGATTGAAACAAACTTTCGTTAGATCTCATAGAAAACGCATTAATCTTACCTCTCAACTCCGCCGTCTTGGATGGCGGAAAGAATTTGGTGAGGAATTCCGCGGAAAGATCCTCCCATGTGTTAAGTCTCCCATTTGGAAGAGCTTGATACCAAGATAAAGCCTTCCCTTTCAAAGAGAAGAAGAATGGCTTGATCTTTTAGTTGTTAGTGGTTGTATTCTTTGGCTTCATTGTCTCCATCTTGACCTCAAAATTTTGTAAATGTTGATATGGAGATTCAGCACTCGTTCCTCCAAACTGATTTTGGCGAACGATGGTAATAACTTGTGGGTTGAAGCTAAACCCTTGCATATCATCAGCATCAAAGTTCACACCTAAGCGGCGTGGTTGCTGAATGGGATCCATCCTTTGGCCAAGAGTCCTTGGCTCTCCGTCTACACGAGCAGCTCTCGCATTCCCAGCTGGAGCACGACGATTGGCGGCTGCCCGTGGAGCAAATGGGTTCACATTGATCATCGGATCAATGTCTTCTAGTGGTGGCATGGAAGAGTCGCTATCCTCGTCGGATGAATGGGCTCTAACCGATCTTGATGACGCTCCGATTCCTCCTTGCGAGTCCTCTCGCTCCATCTAAGTTGAGCTTCGGATTCCGCTAACTCTGTTTGGTAATCTCGTTCTCTTTCTTCAGTCATCTTTCTTTCCTTGAGCTTCTTCCCCAAAGTCTTCTCAAGTTCTTGATCAAGAGGTAAAAGGTCCATGTTGTTCCTAGACCTGCGCATAAACCTAAAGTAACCTGCAAATATCGATCACAAGAGATATCAAATAACAAGAGCAAAGCTCCCAAGCTTGACAACCGGCAACCGAATTCAGCCTAGACCAAATCCCCGGCAACGGCGCCAAAAACTTGTTCGCCACTTAGCGTGCGTGCAATCAAGCTTTAAATTTATAAAACTAGAATCAAGCAATCGAACCCGCAGTTTACGGATCGACGTAGTTAAGCAAGAATTCCAGAGTATCGAACACAGGGATTTGGGGGGTTAAATCCAGTTATAAATCGTCAAGCAAGTAAATGTATGAACTTTGCAAATATATTGGGAAAACAGCAATCCTAAAGATCCAGGTATCTAATTGTGGCAATCGATTCAAGATATTCTAAAGAACTAAGGACAGAGTTAAGAGTTGCAAAGGTATGCTAAGGTAAAGCAATGTACGGTGAAGTTCCAAGGCTTTATATGACTTATCTAAAGATACTCTCTATAAAGGTTGTTGAGGCTTTAGTATAGGAAGGATCTAAAGACAAGAATTAATCTCAAATACCCAAACTTGTAACCCAAGGATCTAGACTAACTAAACCGATTAAGGTTGTGACACTCAAAATCGAAGTAGAGGTTGTTAAGGCTTCACTACTACCTAGAAAAGGGTAAACCTACACTAGATTAAAGCTAATCTTTAACCTTGGATCAAAGTAAAAGTAAAGTTCGTAAACTAGGGTAAATTACGGGTGGATCTTGAGTTCCACGGCCGTGGAACCTCAAGAACAGGCTGTGATTCTGGCTCGTCGGCCAATCTCTCTAACTCTCAGGGTCCAATCAAATTACGATCGATCTATCATTATCTAAGCCACAACTATCAACCCTTCACCTTAGAATTGCTAAAGGGTTTTAGCCAACAACAGTCATTATGATATCAAATTCAAGATTAAGAAGAATGAAAGATGAAAACCTTCGAAAACCTTCAATAAACTTCAAATCAATCTCAAATCCACAAACAAGAGTATAATGTATATCAGATTTGAAATAACACAAACCAATCGCAATCCTTGATAAGAACGAAGAGCGGGATATCAATCCGTCTTCTAATCAAACCTAAGGACAAAGCGCAACTTCCAAATCTTCAAGCCTTTGCAAATCTCCGTTGCAAAATGGAAATCTCCGCACGTCCAACTGAAACCCTAGGCACGTGCAAGCAAGCGTAAGCAAAGGTCCCGAAATTTATCTCCTTCAGTTCTTTTATAGGGAAAGATAGAATAAGCGTCCGGCCCATGTGCGTAGACAATGTGTCTATATTTTATTCGTCAAAAGATTGCCTAAATCACGGTTTTATGGAATTCCACGCCCGTGGTTTAGAGCGTGGAATTGGATTACGGTTCTTCACAACTTCCACGACCGTACTTTATACCGTGTAACTCTCTGGAATGCTCCACGCTCATGTTGTCAAGTTCCACGGCCGTGGTTTAGAGCGTGGACTTCACTACGGCCGTATTTTAGAGCGTGGAAGCATAGGTTGCTCGTAATTCCCTTTGTTTCATGTCATTCCTCATCCTAGCATCTTCATTGGCTTCTTTGTGGTGTCCTCAATCCTTGGATGTGCTCAATCCATCTCCATCCTCTCATAATTCGTTCAGTTTTAGCTCTTATTCGCCTACAATCAACACAAAGCTTATGTAGACCTCTATATCGACAATATAGACAAACTAGCTCACAATTGCTTCAATGCTTTATCAATGAACACTATAATGGATGAAATACATCTAGAAAACGTGCCTAAAATATCACAATATTTCATGCTAACAACACGCAGGGGAGGGGATGTGCAGGCGCGGGGGCGGCTGCGGGACAGAAGCAATGTCGGACTTCTATTCGACAGAACTCATAGCAAGGGAAACCAAAGCTCGATCCTTTGACACCAACACGTCAAGACTCACTCCAAAGAGCCTGGGAATAACGATACATCAACAACGAGAAGCCAACAAGAATCAAGGTTGAAACTTGATTCTTGGAGAAGAAGAAGAAAACGGAAAGAAAGAAGGAATCATGCTGCAGTACATGAACGTAAGGAAGAAAAGAGAATGATGAACTTACACGTTCAGCAAGATCACAAGGAAGCAAGAAAACGGTTGCAGCTCTCAGGGTTGAAGACGAATGCAAGAAACGGGAAAAAGGAGGAAAAGGCGGGAATATATAGAGAAGGGATGGAAAGATATAAGGAAGGACATCTAGGTTTAAGAAGAAGATAAGGAATCCGGCCGATAAGATAGAAGATCGGATCTTCTTCTATCTATGGAAAGAAGATAAATTGAACGAAAACAGATCGGGCGCGATCTGTCGTAAATCTGCAGGGGCGGATCACCTCAGCCGCAGGGGCGGCCTTCTTCACCGCGGGGGCGATGAAGGCAAAACTGGGGTCTTACAAAAGAGGCACCTAGGGAGTGGTTTGTTGGGGGACCGCGTGATGCGGATGAGGATCAGAGGGGTCTTGTTGGACCGGTGTCCAATGAGGAGATCATGCAGACTTTACAGTCCATTGGAGATTTGAAGGCCCCAAGTCGTGACGGGTTTTCTTCAAAGTTCTTCATGACTAACTGGGAGACGACGGGGAGTGAGGTTTGTGCAATTGTTCAATAGTTTTTTTATCAACGGGAAGTTACTACGGTAAGTGAACTATACTATGGTCTCACTTATTTCCAAAGTCGAGGCTCATTCTTGTGTGGATCAGTTCAAACCCATCTCTTGTTGTAGCGTTGTCTATAAGATCATCACCAAGCTAATTGTGAATAGGTTGGGCCATGGCTATCTCATTGATCCGTCTTAATCTTCTTTCGTTCTAGAAAGGTTGATGTCGGACAATGTTTTTCTGGTCCAGGAGTTGTAGAGGAGATACAATGTTTGGAGGGACAATAGGCGCTGCTTCACGAAGATTGACTTTGCTAAATCTTATGACACAATTTCTTGGAAGTTCCTACGATTTGCCATGACAGAGTTGAGTTTCCGACCAGGTTCATTGATTGGGTGATGGAGTGCGTCACTACGGCGTCGTACTCTATTCGGGTAAACAAGACAACACATGGGTTCTTCTAGGGTTGTCGTGGGTTGAGGCAAGGATGTCCGATGTCGCCATTGTTGTTTGTCATTTGCATGGAGTTTCTTTCTTGGATGATCCGTACGGAGATTGCGAGGCTAGAGTTCCGGTTCCACTAGCATTATGAAGAGCTTTGGATCTCACCTTGATGTTCACGGATGATGTGGTCTTCTTATGCAGACGTGATAGACAATTTGTTGATACCTTTTTGGTGTGTTTACGGCAGTTTGAGAGGATTTTGGGTTTAGCGGTCAGCCTATTCAAATCCTCTATATTACTAGCATCAATTTTAGAGGTTGAGGCAACCAAGTTGATACAACTTTTAGGGTTTGCAGTTAGTGAGTTCCCATTCCGATATCTAGGGATACCAATTGCGCCTCATGTTCTACGTGATGCAGATTACTCCCCACTTCTTGACAAGATCGGGAAGCATATTTGTGTGTGGAACAAGAGAGATCTCTCTTTTACAGGACGGTTAGAGTTAAACAAGTCAGTGTTGCAGGATAGAAAGAGCTTCTCACTATCTCTTTTACATGTACCTAATCTAGTTTTGGACAAATTGACTAGTTATGTAGACAGTTCCTATGGAGATGGCCCGTGTTGCTTGGTCGTGGGTTTGCATGCCCATGAGAGAGGAGGGTTTGGGTCTCCTCGAACTTAGGTCTTGGAACTCAACATTTATATGCAAGTAATATTGGCACATTCATGCTAAGAGAGACAACCTTTTGGTGAGGTGGATCCACCACAAATACTTACAGGTTGTTGTGCTGGAATCTTGGGTGGCCCATCGTAGGGACTCGTCCTTGGTGAAGGCTTCTTTGGATGAAGATCCTTGAACGACTTTCTACTAGAGACATATTGCATTTCCTTGATATAGATCCGACGTGCCACTGGTGTGAGAGTGAGGGTGAGTCTCATGACCACTTGATATTTGGTTATACGTATATGCGGAAGGTTTGGAGGCATGTATGTGAGGGATTTTGTATGTCTATTGATATTTCTACTAGAGCAAAGGTTATGGTTGACTACTTTGTTCCGCACCGGGCAGGATTTGGACGAGCAGAGCTAGGATTTATGCATTTTCTGCTTCGATTTACTACCTCTAGCATGTCCGTAATGCCTTGGTGTTTAACCAGGACAAGATTTCGATTGATGTCCTAAATCCTGGCTCTACTTCAGGGTTACCAAGTCACAAACCTATCACCAACCCTAGAGGGGAAGACCTCATATAGAAAAATATAGACATGCAACCTGATCATGAGACTCACCCTCACATATATGCCTCCAAATCTTGACATGAGGTCTTCCCCTCCAGGGTTGGTGATAGGTTTGTGACTTAGTTTTCATGCTTTTGTCACCTGAGTTGTATTCTGCTCATGGTTTTCAGATTGTACGGATGCATGTTTGTACCGGACTTGTGTCCCATTTAATGATGGCTTTGCCGAAGGTGAATGGTCCCTTGTACCGAGGGATTGACACATATATGATTTGTTAGTGTTCTTGTCTGCTGATGACATTGTCGAAGGTGGACGGGCCTCACAAGCGGTGACTCTTGATGTATGTTTTTATTCATGTTTTGAGGGTTGATGGTACGTTCATGAGAATTGCATGTCTACCAGGAGTACATGGCCTATTGTTATGGGCATGTGCGTTATTTATTTGATCATGTACATATACATTGTTATGCATGTCTGTCTAGGGCCTATTCGGCACTAGATACATCTTCTATTTTTCTATGAATTTACCATTTACCCTCGATGGGCGGATGTTCTGACACGTCTAATCTCGAGCTTCTTATCTCTAATGTTTCTCATTGCGATCGGATTTATTTTCAAATTAAAATTTGCGTATTATTTTTAATGTGTTTAAATTAGAATGTATTTTAATTTTTAAAAAAACATCGTCTTTTTTGACGTAATCCCACTATTAGAGCTGATTTAAAAGCTCGGAAAAAAAAATGGTAAAATCTCGTTAAAAAAAGGCTAAATATCGATAATAGCCAATTCCAATTCTTTCTAAACTAACTACATTCAAACCTAAAATCGTAAACGTCAAAATAAAAAGTGATAAAAAAAAAATTAAAATTAACCTCGATCCAAGATAAAAAAGACATTTTCTTATTTGCGTTTGTTGTGTATCTACAACATTAGCCTCTCGATCCATTTCCCTTATTGATTTTGGATCAAATTTGGATTATTTTTTTTGGATTTCTCTCTCGAAATGGCTTTTTATGATTCTACAACGCAGGGAAGAGAAGCGTTTGAGGCCCTCATAAGATTTTTCGGACGCGTGCACATGCACCCGGCTCAAACGTATGCGTTTCACGATACACATATGTCTGGACCGGACGCATGCGCATCACACAAGTGTTGACTTTTTTGTCATTTTTCATGTGACCGAATAAAATCACGCTTTAATTTTCATTAATCACGAGTTATTTGAGGTTTTATTCACAAAAAAAGTTATTTGAGGTTTTTACTATAATAATGGAGCTCACTTATACATGATTGTTCAGGCAGAGTTTATAATTTATGTAACACATCGGTGATCCAACACATCGACCTCCATATATATGTATTACTACTTTACATAGTAGTGTACACACTATACAGTTGTGGATGAACCAATTATCCGGTCAAAATTGTGCGATCAGCTTGCTTTTTGAGGGCACATTGAATGGTTCCAATATTTGAGCTAGGTAGCAAATGAAAATTTGTTGTCATTGCAATTTATAGCAGAGGGTAACCCCCATATGTTTGCTGACTGCAATGTTAGTTCAATGACCAAAACACTGATACCCTCAGCCTTTGAATCAAAAGCGAAGTTGAAGCTAATTTGGTGCAACACGAGATCCCCTTCATTCGACAAAATCACCACTAGTCATTATATGTAAATACGGCAAAACCGTCAAGGGACTCTTGTCTACGAGCAAATAAATGACCCTCCGGGAGGCTGGAGCCTTTTAAAAGGCTTATTCTGAAAACATTATTAAACTAACATAAGTCATAAATTACAATTACAAAAGCCGAATGACGATCAACCTCACATATCTATATGAAAATGACTGTACACAGAAGCAGCAAAATACAAGTAATCAGTTGGGTGTGCTTAAACAGGAAGTAGAAGCCCAAGCCATAAACACATTGCCAAGTTGTTAGCGAGAGCTTCAACGTACAAACGCTACATCAACGAACAAACCAAACAAGCAATACTCTTTCTCTCTCTCTCTTTACACCTCAGATCCATTTTGCTCACTGTTCTTTAGTATGCAGTGTTTGCACAGAGGACAAGTAGCATTGATGTGCAACCATTTGTCTATGCACGACCCATGAAAATGGTGGCGGCATGGAAGTTGACGTAACTCAGATCCATCTTCATAGTTACAAAGACATATTGCACATTCCTATAAACATAACAACATAAATGAGCGGTAACTCGGTGAGAATGCGCATAACAGGTCGGTTCAGATGGCATGCTATAAGGCAACTACATTGTTCACATGGCGTCAAAACCCCTCCTAATAGTTAGCGGCTGCCAAACAGACGTAACCATGTGTATGGAACATATAACAATTCAATAATAGACTAACTATATTTTGTTGCATTTATCACACATTTTAGGAAGACCAACCTGATAGAAACTAGAATATACGTAGAATGTCATTGCAATTGATATTTAAGTGTAGTCTGAATTGAGTTCATAATAAGCCAAACTAGAGATATAAACAGAATTTACAGCAATCAACATAATGTTCCTTTTCCCTATTTCTTAAGTTCAAATATTACCAATACAGCACAAAAATATGGGTTTTTTAGCACAACAGCACATTAACCGAGAAATTGTAGCAAACCACCCTTCAAAGTTCCAATATCAGCAAAATTCCACCTCGGACCAATGGCTAAAACGACCAACACGCCATTTGTTGAGAGTTAATGATTTTCAGTATTTTTGCCAATGGCCAGAGTACAAGATATATACTGTGAACTGAACTATCGAATCCCTAAACTAGTGGGATTGAGAGGGCTTCAAGCATATTATACTTAAAAAATACAACAGCTAAATCCTTCTCTAGTTCATATCATACTACAAAAAAAGGAGCTGCGCATATATAATGCCTAACATCCTCTTGCAACTTTGCAAGACGGACGGTCGTTTATTAAATCCGATCTTTGAAATAAGCATGTCAAATCTGAAGTGTAACAATGCCTTGGGTGGGTTGTTGAAAAACTGTGTTCATATCATCCAAGGGTAATTATATTGTCCACATACACGATCAAGAACAAAGTGCCATTGCTGCACTTTTGGTAGAACAATGAGGTGTTGGAGGCGAATCCTGATGCGATGCACAGAGAGATAAGCTCAACAAGATGCTACGCAGCCTGACAAGGTCGAGGACCAAGTTCTGCTAGGGCATTTGGTGACATTGTGGATTGATCGAAGATAATCCGCAGCAGTAGATGCTCCCTTCATAAATTGTTTAAGTTGATCTTTCATTTGTTTGACATGATCCTAGTATGAGTTAGAACAGGTTTTAGCCAATGCATCCTTCATCTGGGTACTAGTGAGAATGTGGGTGATATTTGAATTGAGCATGGAGACAATGACGCTAAATATGAGCTTATCGTGATAGATCTAAGTCTCATATTTAGGGTTGTGCTAGTGAGTTGGGATGCATTGTGGAAGTTGATGGCAAGAAATGAAACATCTTTTTCATGATCATTTGGGATGGTGAAGCTTCTTTTTCATGATCATTTGGGATGGTGTTGGCCGATGGAGATGAAGCCATTGGCATGAACAAAGAGAGAAGAAAGTACAGAATTTAGAGGACTCATATTGGATCTATACCATGTGGAGAGTTAGAGATTTCAATACTTTTGTCAATGGCCAGAGTACAAGATATATGTTGTGAACTGAACTACAGAACCTCTAAACTAGAGGGATTGAGAGGACTGAAGCTACAAGTACATAACACTTAACACATACAAAAGCTCGATTTTTGACTAATTCAAAAAGCATAAAATGAGCCAAGAATATCTACTACCTAACGCAATTAATATTTAGTGACTAGAAAAGAAATTCATGTGTTTTGCTAAGGTGGTGTTTTGCCAAAAATGAAGTCCGAAGGGTGGCTTTTGCTAATTGGTGATTTCCTAAGAAAAACGCCTCTTTTACAGGTGGCTTTCTGCAAAACCACATAATATACTTCTTCCATTTCTCAACTAAGTGTCATTTTAGCTCTTTAATTTTGTTTCAAAATGGTTGCTAGACTCTTTAGCATTATCAAATTTCCACAATTGCCCTTGTATAGTTGATAAAGATAGTAAACGGTGTTAGTTGTATTTTTTCAAGAAATAAAATGATTGATAACTAATTTGGGTGTATGCATTTCTCAATCTCATTAATACAAGTGCAAAGTTCTAAAATGGCACTTAATTGTGAACTAGATCTTTATTAATTTAAGTTTGATTTCAAAAAAACAAGTTTATGTTTACTTTCCTGTCGAGTTTTTAACACAGCATTATCGTTATAATTCTACCCTGGGAAAGTGGGTCACTTCTCATTCAAACAAAAACCAAGAGCAAGAAATACATAAATTAAGTAAAATCCTTCAATCTGAAAACATGATAAGATATTTACCGCATCCTCCGGGGAAAGCATATGCTCAACTGGGGTATCTGTATCGCACTCTGTCATAATTCCCCCAAATGATTCTTGAGTTTCATTATCTACTTTCTCAATCTCGCCGATTCTCCTGAACATAAACCGTGGTAGCTGCTCAATGTCTTCTTTAGTTGCTCCTTCCTGAGAGCAGCACATCAATCATAAAAATAATTTAGACGTCACAATACAACTTGTTTAAGTTCTGTGAACATTCATTGCCCTAAGAAAGAACATAACAGTGTACCTGATCAGCCACAGCATATAGAACTGCAATGATGCAGGGAAGGCAGCAACAGACTGCTATACCAATCAGGCATGCAACAACGACGCAGATGACAACAAAGAAAACATCGAAAGCCAGAAATGCAATGCAAAGCCTGAAGACACCAATGCACTGGTGAGAAGTGTAGTCACATATGTTTGAACTGTTACTTCGTAAAAGACAGGCAAGCAGATCTACCAGTAAAGATATGGAGCATCTTCCACTATAGTTGTTCCCCCAGATGACACCCAGTAAAAGCCAATGATCCACCAAATAAACGAGAACATAGTGTTTGCAGATTCCAGATGCTTAGCAATGCTGCACATGTAGCACGTAAAGAACAACTACCTTGAGAACAGAACCTCATCACATAAAAAAAAACTGCTTGATATAATAAATCGAAAGGAAATATATGGATAAGATTATATATCAGTACAAGTTCAATGGTTTTGCCTTCATGTCAGCACCTAATCACCAATCACAGAGAATGATATAAAGATGATTAAAATTCCTTTGTTACTGTACAGTCTAAATGATTAAGAAGTTTGTTCGATTTTCAAATTTTTTTGTTTAGAACTCAATTCATTGGAAAACTAGTTTATACTTAAAAGAGCGTTTGCAAAGCCATAGCATAGAAAACTAAAAAAAGCAATATTTTCCCAACGAATGACTACACGATTTCCTTCATGAAAAGTATGAGAACATCAAAGTCGAACCATCAAGTTAAAAAAGTATTAGACTTTAATTTTAAGTTTAGCCTACACGAGTTCCTTTGCAGAAAGGATGAGAACATCAGACTATGAAGGAACCCTAGTATCATACTTAAAATTTCATGGTCCAAATTAAATTACATTATTATACTCAAGGTTCAACATCTGGTCGCGCTAGTCAAATATACTTCAAATAGAGCCAAAACCTTACTGGTTTCAAATACACTGTGTGAATACCCAATTAACTCCCCCACGAGTTAACCACACAAACAGCAACACTCCAGATAAACTTATTCCTCAGAAAGTTCATCATCCAACTAATTGTGATACGAAACCCCTTCCAACACTCACTCTAATAAGTCAAAATCATTTTCCCAATGAACACATGTTCATAGTGTCACCAAATCTCTTCCCCACAAAAATTGTCCCCAGTGAATCCTGCCCTCCAGGTGAGCTAACTCTTTTCCTCTAGATATTATTCAATCATCTGCTAAGGAATTTCCTGGTAAACTCCAATTTCCAAAGCAACCAACGGATAACTGCTCAAGCTCTAAATAACTCTAACCACTATCTTGTATCGAATTTCTCAAAATGACATCAGAAACAACAAGATCTCCAGTTCTTTGTCTTATTCTCCATAGTTTAACTGGTTGGAACCGAATCAAAGAAGCCGAAAAAGAGAGATCGAATTACCTAGTATTATCCTCATCTTCTCTTTGATCAGGAGAAACAAACTCCACCAAGCTCGCCTCTTCGCTACCAGAAGACGAACTTGAACTCGTACTTAAGCTCCTTGAATGCGCCGGAACGTTCAAATTCGAAGCCGAAGCTGAAGTCCGACCAAATCCTTCAGCCAGCCGGAGTTCTTGCCTCCTCTTGAACTCCACACAGACACAGATCATGTGGAGGACGCACTGAATCCCGTACCCGACGATCCACAACCTAAGAGGAACAGACGTCATTTCATCACAGCTAACCACCAAAACAACGGCAGCCGCAAGCACAAAAAAGGCGTTCCAAACAAGGTCAAGAACGACGATAGGACGAGAGTAGGCCCAATCGCTCTGCCGCTCCTCGATTTGAGCAGCAGCAGCCTCACGCACCCTGACGGACGGCTCTCGCATCAATCCCCGACCACTAGCTCGGCGGAGTATCCGAGCGGCGGTCCGGAGGGCGGGGCCACGGCCAGAGGCGTCGTGTCCGGTCCATCTCCGGCTGTTGCTGTTGGAAGTGGGGGAGGAGGTGAGCAGAGGAGTTGAATCGGCGGCGGTGGTTTGAGAATGGGGACGGGACATGGGAGGAGACGGAACAGGTGGGGCAGGAATGTGTTTGTTGAAGGTTTAATGGAGATTTGAAAGGGCTTTTGTGTTCAGATGAAGAATTGAGAAGGGAGATCGGAGATTAGGGATTGGAGGAGAAGGGGAAGAGTTGAATTGGGGAAGAAATCAGAGAGTGGTGGTGGGGGTGTTTGTTTGTTGTCGTCTTCAAAATGGACCGGATGCCGGATGGACCGGGATGATAGTGGTCCCCCCAGCAGGGGATTTTTTCCCCTTCTTTTTTTGATGCAAATTTTTCCCCCTTCTTATATCGCCCTTCATTTCCAATAACTATACTCTCTATCCTCTGCTTTTTTGAACTAGTGGTCAACCGTAGTACGAATAAATTAATTTGCAATTTTGTAAAATTAGATGAGGGGATTTGTTGTCAAAATTATTTTAGAGTTATCATAACTTTTTTTAGTATAAAGTATTTATAAAAACTAGTTTATATTCCGTGTATTGCACAAGTATTTGTTAATAAAATTATATGAAAGTTGCGTATGCTGGTGATATAAACCAAAAAAATTAGTTTACATATATAATTGATTCGATATAACGACATAAGAATAATTAGCAGCCCACAAAACAGTAGATCAACGATTGATAAAACCGTAGATCAACAACTCGTATAATAGATTGTTCGCAAACTATCAGCATTACCTGATGTATAACAGATATTTATTCGTTATAAATAAAAATTAGAGTTCTACGTAATAGTAGGTCAACGACCATATAACAGATATTAATTGATTATGAATAAAAAATATATAATTCAACAAAGTAGCCAACAAATGTATGACTTTTTTTATCTTCAAATTCATTGTTTATACGTGTTCTCAAACCATCAGTCTTACTTGATAATCGACGTGGGATAACAAAATCGTTGAAAATAATATGAATTCGTTATGAATAAAAATTATACTTCAACTTAGTAGAAAGATTAAGAAATTTATGATTTGTTTAATCTTCAAACCGTCTATTTATACAAGTTCTCAAACTA
The DNA here is from genome assembly GCA_033239125.1 of Fagopyrum homotropicum. Taxonomy (NCBI): domain Eukaryota; kingdom Viridiplantae; phylum Streptophyta; class Magnoliopsida; order Caryophyllales; family Polygonaceae; genus Fagopyrum; species Fagopyrum homotropicum. The sequence goes on along the minus strand of BSWB01000004.1, from coordinate 57,238,936 downwards.
TCAACCTTCGATTTGTAATTAAAAATCGCTAAAAATATTTAAAAATAGTAGGTCAATAACCCATAAAACAGTAAGTCAACGACCCATATAACGAATATTAATTCGTTATGAATAACAATTATAGTTCAAGTTAGCCAAAAGGCTAAGAAATGTATGATTTGTTTAATATTCAAACCCTCTAATTATACAAGTTCTCAAACCATCTGTTTTACTTGATAATCGATGTTGGATAACAAAATTGCTAAAAAGTGTAGGTCAACGATTCATAAAATAGTAGGTCAATAACCATAAAACGGATACTAATTATACTTATAAAAATTATACTTCAACTTAGCCAAAATGCCAAAAAATGTATGATTTGTTTAATGTGCAAATCTTCATTTATACAAGTTCTCAAACTATCAACCTTACTTGATAATCAAGGTGGATAACAAAAAATCGCTAAAAATATTTAGTGACCTACAAAATAGAATGTCAACGACCCGTAAAAGGTCAACAACATATAGACTCACAAAATAGTACGCCAACGATCCATAAAAAAATAGATCAACGACTCATATAACGGATATCAAGTAGGTATGAATAAAATTTATACTTCAATTTAGTCAGAAAGCCAAACAAAAATGTATGATTTGTTTAATATTAAAACTCTCCATTTATATAAGTTCTCAAACTATCAATCTTCCTTCATAATCGATGTCAGATAGCAAAAAGTGAAAATATCTAGTAACCCACAATAGCAGGTCAACGACCCATAAAATAGTAGGTCAACGGCCTATACAGCGGATATTAATCCGTTATGAATAAAAATTATACTTCAACTTATCAAAAAGGCTAATAAATGTATGATTTGTTTAATCTTCAAACCCCACCAAAAATGTAGGTCAAGGACCCACAAAATAGTTATGAATAAAAATTATAGTTCAACTTAGCCAAAAAAGTCAAAACAGTATGTCAACGACCCACAAAGCAGTAGGTCAACGACCCACAAAACAATAAGTCAACGACCCAAATAACAGATATTAAGCCGTTATGAATAAAATATCGGAACTCGTATTCGCACGGTTCAGGATTTACGTATTGCACGACGCATTCGCAACGCGTGAACGTGAGGCCACGTTCACGCTTTGCTAATGAGTGAAAGGGTCACGCATTCGCAATGCGTGACCCTTTCACGCCCTAAAAGCGCTTACGGATTCTCATTCCGTAAGCGCTAACATTCAAAACCCAAATTTTCGCAACAGCGACGGCGAAGACGAAGAGGCCAAAACCGAATCAAGCAACATTCGACACAAAATCAGCAATGGACAAAGACGGTAACGAAGGAAGGCCATTTCAGAAGCGGAAACACGACCCGAGAGAGGTATCGTTTGATTTTTGTTCGGTTTTTGTTCGGTTTTTGCTCGGTTTTCGTTTTTCACTTTTCGGTTCGTAATTGAGCATGAAATGGACATGAATAGGTTAGATTGTTGTTGAATTAGTTAGATTTAGGTTGATTGGAAAGAGATTGGTGAAATGGTGGCCGTATGACCTTCGACAGTCCGCCATTGAAGGCGGACTGTCGAAGAAGATGAACAGTACTCCCACGGTCACGCATTGCGAAACCGTGGGAGTACTGTTCATCTTTTAATGCATTGGAATTATAATTCCAATGCATTAAATTAAATAAAAATATATTAAATATATAATTAATTTTAAAAAACTTAATTTAATTAAAGAATAATAAATACAAATTAAATTAAATAAAAATATTTTTATTTAATTTAATTGTAACATATTAAATATATTAAATTAGTTTATCCAATTTAATTTAAATAAAATGGATTAAAAATATTATATTAAATATATTAACATTATATAATCTTAATTAATGTATATTAATTCAAAATAAACGGAAAAAAATATATCTAATTAATTTAATTGTAATATATTAAATATATTAAATTAGTTTATCCATTATACTTTAAAATAAGATGGATTAGAAATATATAAAATAAAATAGATTAAAAATATATAAAATTAAAATCTCTACCTTTACTTTTTCCCCCTAATTTTATTTATGTAATTATAATTTATTTAATTTATTTTAGTTTCTTTTAAATTCAATTTAAATGAAAGTAAAGGAAACTAAATAAAAGAAAATTAATTAAATTGGCCTGTAATATCAAATATAGATATTACAGGCCATGCAGAGACATAGACGGAGGCGTCCCACGGCCTCGGCTCGTAGAGATGGTCTCTCCACCGCGAGGGCTACGATGGGGAGGAGGTCCCACGTAGCTGGTTCGGCTGCCGACACACCACCACCACAGCAGCCACAGAGACCATGCATCTCAGATGCATCTCCGGCTCTCCCTCGGGAGGTTCTTCCACCACCGACGTATGGATCTGACTCGGACCAGGATGTGGCCCGTCCTTCTATACAGGCAGGGGAGATAGATCCCACAGCTGGCGAGCGCGTTGATACTACTGTTGACGAGCAGGTTGAGCCACCTACTGATATTACTGTTGACGAGCACATGGAGACAGCTGCAGATATTCCTACTGAGGAGCAGGTAGAGCCACTTGTTGGCGATCATACCGAGCAGCGAGATTTTGACTTCGATGCTCCAGCTGCAGATCCTGTAGTACCGCCGCAGCAGGAGCCATTTGTACCGGCTGATCGAGGCCGTGTAGTTGCTGATACAGGGGCACCATTGATCAGCGATGTGCTCACTTGCTATGCCGGACACCGTGCTCGAGGTGTTTGGATGGGAGAGGTAGATAACTAAACACAATTACAACACATTATCTTACAAAAAGTAAATTAATAAAACGTTTAATTGAATATTCGTTGTGTTATGAAGGAGGATTACAGGAGGCCGATGACAGCTTTACGGCGGATAGAGCACATTCAGACACTCAGTAGATGGATTTCCGACGCTGATAGAGCGGACCCCACTTCCTGGTTTGCTTTAGCATCTCAGAGTGGCTTGATGGGTTTGCTAGATGTCTCTTTTGCTGGAGTTGACCACGCCCTCATACATGCATTTGTGGAGCGCTGGCATCCAGAGACTAGCAGTTTCCATCTACCTTGGGGTGAGATGACCATCACCCTGCACGATGTAGCCGTCATCCTAGGCATTAGGATTGATGGAGAGGCCATGGTCACACCTATGCTGGCACGAGATAGGGTTAGGTGGCTGAGTGATACATTTCACATATCAGAGGTGGAGGCTAGGAGTCACCAGACAGCTCTACCAGTGGACTTGTTGAGGACTGCGTATGATGCCATTCGGCGCGACCCAGCTACCCCAGCTGAGGAGGTGGCATCTGTGTTTCTTCTTTTCTTTTTAGGGTCATCCTTGTTCGTCGATAAATCGACGAACAAGATTCGACCTTTTTTGATCGACTTGGTGCGAGACCATGGGCGGACTGGAGACTATGCTTGGGGCACCGGCGTCCTAGCGTACTTGTACTCGTACGTATAACTATCACTCTACTTCAATACCTAATAAATTCTTATTGTTACTGTTATGATAAAATGACAAATCTGGACTTTACCTACAGTATGTTGGGCGATGCCTCACGACTGAAGGTGAAGACGATAGGAGGATGTACATCCCTTCTACAGGTAAGAACTTTCATTGTAATTAGTCACTTTAGATAAGAACTTTCATTTGTTAATCTTACTAATAACATCTTTCATTTACTTTAATATTTACAGTTCTGGATCTATGCCCACTTCCCGTCCTTGGGTTGTTCAGCGGCAGAGGATCCAGGACGTCATGGATCGGCCATATGGGCTTCTAGACTGTTTGTTCCAAGGACACCAGCACCCACTCTTGAGAGGTTGAGATCCTTGCGCTCACAGTTAGATCAGATGAGAGCGGAGGACATCAAGTTCATGCCATATAGCGATAGAGTGTTAGATTTTGAGGGCGAGTTTGCTGTGTCGAGGTACCGAGGGACGATCCAGATAGGAGATATCATCGAGGCATATATGCCGGATCGAGTCCTCCGACAGTTTGGGTACATTCAGACGATCCCACTTCAGAGGATTGTCCCTTATTTGGAGCAGCGCCCCGCTTCTGGCAGTAGAGGGTATAGGGTGAGATTTCATGGCGCAGATGATCGCTGGGCTGCTAGACACGAGGAGGCGAGCAGATTTGCGCTTCAGGGTCAGACCAGGGCCCCTTTACCATGGACAGTATCTGAGGACTACATGTCCTGGTTTAGCGAGCGGTGCCATCCATTTCTCCTCCCTGGCTCCAGCTATGCAGTCTCCACCGGTAGATCGTCCTCCTCCGGTCCCTGTTTCAAATACTCGGGTATGTGCTGATATATTTATCTTTAAAGTTTTATAGTATTATGCTTTACCTTTAACTGACAACTTTATTTTCCAATGCAGAGGCTACACATTATTCAGGCCCGCCTACGGGATATTATTAGTCGTGGCTCAGTGACTATGGAAGACATACATACGATGTACGACGAGTCTGTTGGCCAGGACGTTCATATTGCACCATCTCAGGTCAGGGCGACACAGCCGAGACGAGATTGATGTACTTTACATTTTGTAGTATGATGGACATACATGTCATGTATTTTAACTTTTGGTGTATACAAGTTTATTGAAGTTATGAAGTTTATTGAAAGTTTAATGAATCTTATTGAAAGTTTATTGAATCTTACAAGTTTATGAAGCTTATGAAGTTTAATGAAAGTTTATTGAATCTTATTTTGTAGTATGGAGATTAATATCCATTGAATCTTATTGAAAGTTTATTGAATCTTACAAGTTTATTAAAGCTTATGAAGCTTATGAAGTTTAATGAATTCATTCCTTAATATTCATCAAGTGGAGCATTGTAGTCATAGCTAGTAGCAACGAATCATCCATTAGTATTTCCGATGTAGAACAGAAGAATGGTTAGGATCGACGAAGAAGAAAAGACTAAGAGATTGACTATCACTTCATAAGCTTGCCTTACAATACAAACATCCATCAACCAAATGAAACCCTGAAACACATATAACATATCACTCTGAATCTGAAATGTCTGAATAAGATACGAGATTGATCCACACTTCTCTAGGACACTCTTTGCGCCGGAGGTTGTCGAACATCTTGAATCTATCACTGAAGTGTGCATCCCATCCATCAACGCTAGAATCATGTCCACGCCTCCATGGAAGGGTCAAAGGTGGTAATAGAGAGTCTGGTTTAAGCCAAACCTAACGAAAGATGATTGCCAAATGAAAAATTGATTACCTTTTTTTGTCATCCTTGAATAAAAGTAACAGAATATATGAGATATAAGTGGTGTAGAAAGAAAGAAAACTTACGGCTACAAAGTGATTGCCATTGACCCACGCTATTGCACGAATCTCTGTTGGGGGTTCTTGGTTCTCAACCGTTGTAACAATTGGTAAACATGTCTCGAGGGTAGAGCCAAGTATAACAACTGCACACCGGTAATATGTCGCTGCTACTGTTGCAACAAGTGGACACTTCATCCAATTCTCCGGCCCACAAGGTATAGGATCAGTCCACCAAGTGGCCTCGATAACTTGATCGACCGTCCATTTTACCGCCGACTATTGACAAAAAAAAAACAAATATTAGTGAAATTTATCATTTTATCAATAAAATATAGTAAATCAAAGAAAAGGATGAAGGGGTTATCAACAAAAAATACTCACACGTGCGTACAAGTCCTTTCTCATCAACAACTCCGTAGCCAATTCCCTTCTAACAATCAAGTAATCTTCTTCCGAGTATCCCAAAACCACGGCAAGAGATCTAAATCCACAATGCCCATCTCCTTTAACATCATAGGCTGAAAGGATGAAGGGTTTCATGAACTTCTGCATCTGATCACCCTTGAACCGATAGTTCTTAGAACGTCTGGTGGTGCCTTTCTTACCACGTGGCTCAGCCTCCTCAACTTTAACTTCAACTTTGGCCTCTTCAGGCTCGGGCTCCTCCACTTTAACTTCCACATGTTGTCTTGCTTTAGGTGGACGACCTCGAGGACGTGGACGTGCCGATCCAGAACCATGTTCAAACCGACTTGGTTCTCTCCTTGTTGAAAGAATGCCGTACTTCGGTGGTCTTCCTTTAGTTCTGACTTTCTGCTCTGGTACTCTCAGCGTTGATTTTCCCGGACTTGTAATATCTTCATATGATGAAGCCATCCGCTCAAGCACATCTCTCGGAAGCAAATTCTTGTCCAATCGCTCCCTAAAGTCATTGAGTGACTCCATGTATGGATCAATATGGACAACCTCATCTTCATGCATCGGATTCAATTTTTCCCATCGTACTTGCTTCCAATAAGGGTGAATCTGATCCAAACGTATTGGCTCCCGATGCCTAATAGCAATATAGAACTCGTGCGTACAAGGCAATCCATGAGCTTCCCTCCAATATGAATCCTTACATGTTGTCAAGCTTCTAATTTGCTTTGCCTTCTCGTAGATCTCCAACAACTCCAAAAAGCACTCATTGCTTACTTTGTTTCGGAGCAAATCAAATATAGGCACACGCACAGCCAACAACATCCTCTCACGTGACATCTCTATTGACGCTTGAATCTTATCAATCTGATCATTTACCATCAAGTCAATGTTCTCCATCACCAACTGAAATCCTTGAACGGTATAACGCAATGTACCCTTCAACAATGAGTGTGCTGACTCACACCTAACAACCAATATCAATTCAATAAATTAATCTACAAGACAAACATTAGAAAACAATTGCAAACAATATAGAAATAAGTTCTTACGCATTCGTTGTCCTCGTGCCAAAGTGTAGATGCAAGTCGCACCAATATCGAACAGTTGCTTCCTTGTAGGGGATTAGCCATGTAGTTTCCAAATACTCCATCAACCTCGGATAAGCTTGCCAATGCACTTTCATTTCACCCAAACGACGCTCGTAACTCTCAGGAGATCTAGATTCAATAAGAGCATGATAGTGTGCTGCAAAAACAGCTTGTAATTCCTTTGACCGAGTCACCGCCCAAGATCTATGTTGGATGTTGCACTTTATATGAAAGGTGAAAATCATGTGCTTCACATCCGGAAAAACAACACCGAGGGCACTTATGAGTCCTAGCTCTCTGTCCGTCACAATCACCCCCGGTGTAACATTTCCGCACACATGTCGGAGTCTCCGTAATACCCACTGGTAATGATTGGCGTTTTCCTTGGCCATGAAAACAAATGCTATTGCAAACGTCAACCTCGTGCTAGTGATACCGACAATCTCTAACAACGGCATCTTGTACCTATATAGGATATATTATGAGTTTACATTTATATTAAACTAAAATCATAATAACATGTATATTAAAACTTACTCGTTCGTCTTGTACGTCGTGTCCATTATGATGACATAAGGAAATAGGTTGAGGAGATGTCTTGAATCCGGATGCATGATGAAAAAATCTGAAATTTCTTCCGATTCCGAGCATCTTCTCACATTTACATAATAACGACGCTCCTCTAAAATATGTAGGGCTTGTTGGAGAGGACTCCGTCCTTCGGCTTGTAGCTTCCTAATCTTCATTCCAGCATTGTATATTTGTTCGATTGTGCTGACGTTGTATGGATCATCTAACTTTATTGACTTCAATATATTTCTCGGCTTGAAACCCGACCCAAGCTCACGTCCCACCTTCCGAAATTGTTTCTCCGTCAATCTCCCAGCATATGTGTGTCCCTTCAACTGCTCGGGAAGTGTATGATTGTGCACTCCATTTATAACATGCAACGTCCACTTCTCAGCCTCGCTTTGTACGCCCTCAAGCTCAAAACAACATCCGTCCTTCTTCGATTTCTGTGCTCGACTAGAAGATGACTCGGTATCAGGATCCACATCTTTCTTCTTACGAGGGGCTCCAAAACGTTCGCATGTCAAACGAAACGTAACGAACCCCCAAGAATTCTTCCACGACCTACTAGTAACCAACACCATGTTCATGGTTCCACCCATGAATCGAGCCCAATCCACCATCGTCTCGCGATCATGGAAAAAACCGCGAATTTCAAACATTCGCGAATAATCACTCCCTTCGTCACGAGAATAATTCGGAAGATCCTAGTTCACATAGAAAAAAAAACTATAAAATTTCTAGTTTTCGGTTTTCTAATTTCCAAATAATAAAAATACGAATTATAATAAATGTTTCCTAATTAATTGCAACTATATCTAACTTAAAAATACATTATATACAACAATTCTAGTTTTTCTATATTTTCGGTTATAAAGTACTTACCTCGAAATGCCGAAGAAACTCGTCTGGATCACTAAATTTTGTATCGTCGAACGGAATCATCACTTCATCATCCTCGTGTGTTGACATTCTCGCAGCTGTTCTCCAGAAAACGTTGTGTTGTTTTTTCGAAGATGTTGTGAGCGTTTTTCACCTCTTCTATTACTATCTTTATATAACCAAATGAAATCAATAACGTTCAAATTACAACGGTCACTTTTACAACGTTCGAATTACAACGGTCACTTTTCAACGTTCGAATCTCAACGGTCATAAATCTACGTAGACGTGATGTGTAACCTTCACGGTCACGCATCGCGTAACCGTGAAAGGTTCACGGTTACGCGATGCGTGACCGTGAAGGTTACGCATCACGTCTATGTGGTGCATATACGAAATCGACCGCCGTGCCCTTAATATCCCCCATAAAATATATACTTTTACTTAGCCAAAAAGCCAAAAATATATGATTTGTTTAATCTTTAAACCCTCTATTGATACAAGTTATCAAACTAGCAGTCTTCCATAATCGATGTGGGATAGCAAAATCTTGTAAATAATTAACGTAAATAGGCCCCACTATTTTTCATATGCAAATTATCAATCTTCCTATTATGCCGCTTCGTTGTGTGGCAGCCTGTTCTCCTTCTCTGCTTTGTCGATTTCGGTCATTCTCTTCTCTCCGTGACCACTCTTTTTTGTCAGATTGCCGCTGCAAGGGTTTCCCTCAGAGTTGTTGTTTGAAGGATTTTGGATTTTGCTTGAGGTTTGGATATGTTGTTTCCTTCGATTTAACAATTCCAGTTTGTTTATTTCTCGTTTCAACCTTGTTGTTTGACTAAGTGATTACCTGTCCGTGTGTTGTTGTTTTCCTGTTTATATTTCTTTGACATTGTTGTTAGTAGGTAACAAAGTATTATGAGATATTAGGCATCCAAAATACTCTCTAGCAGAGTATTATCAGTCTAGTGATGATGACAAAAGGCTCAAATATGACCAGAAATGTACATTAAAACAGGGTTGTGATTCAATTGCATTGTAGAATGAGCATAATAAGAGTTCATCCATTTCCATTTATGTAATAGAAATGTACAACAAACGTGTTTATAAGCAAACATTCATTCTCTTCCTTTATTTCATTCGGCTTTTGTGTATATATATTGAAGTTGTTTTAGTTAGCTCTAGTATCTTTTAGTTTCCGACATCTATAATTAGTTTCTATAAGCCACATATGTTAAGGGGTATAGCTAGAATAGTTGTTCAGCTTTTGTGTATGTATACTGCAATATAACTACATATCAAATGCAAATGCAAGTTCATCCAATCCTTTCAATTTATGTAATAGAAATTGTGTATTAATATTGTGTATCTACAAGACGGATTTTGTGTAAATGATGGAATTTGTGTAAATGACGGACTTTGTGTAAATGACGGACTTTTGTGTAAACGACGGTCTTTGTGTAAACGACGGTCTTTGTGTAAGTTTGTGTAAACTACGGACTTTGTGTAAACTACGGACTTTGTGTAAATGACGGACTTGCGTAATTGAGAAATGATGGACTTGTGTAATTGAAAAATGACGAACTTGTGTAATTGAATTTATGTAATAGAAATTGTGTATTAATACTGTGTATCTACAAGAGAATACACGAAGTTCAATTAGTCCAGTTGGTATAAGGGTAGGAGGGAGTGCCTATTATCCAGAGTTCGAAACTCCCTGGCTGTAAGATTTGTATTTTGGATTAGGCCTCACCTTGTGTAACTCAAGTGGGCCTATTGGGCCTGAACTTGGGCTTTATTAAATTGATTAGGCTTGGAATCAATTAAATTACCAATTAACCCTTTCAGTTAATCTTTATTAATAAATAAGAGGGGCCTTTTTTATCTACAAGATAAAAAAAGTCCCTACTTAATACTACATTAAACAAAAAATGTTTACTTAGCCAACTCACCCAACTGAAATCAACATAAAGATTTCTCCAAATGATCACCAAAAACATTTTTATTAGATTTAATGGCGTTAATTGTGGGATAGTAAAATCGTTGAAAATATTCGATGTGGAATAACTAAATCGTTGAAAATATTTAGCAACTCACAAAACACTAAGTCAACGACCCATATAACGGATATTAATCCGTTATGAATAAAAATTATAGTTCAACTTAGCCAAAGGCCAAAAATGTAGAATAAGGATTCACAAAATAGTAGGTCAACGACTCACAAAACAGTAGGTCAACGACCCACAAAATAGTTAAACGACCCAAATAACAGATATTAATCTGCTAAGAGTAAAAATTACTTCAACTTAGCCAAAAGGCCAAAAAAATGTATAATCTGTTCAATCTTTAAACCCTCTTGAAAACTCCACCTTGATTGAAATGGTTTACAGGTGTTGATGATGGAAGACTTCACACACAAATATAGCAGTTGGATATACTAACAATGTACTTGATTATATTTTTAGATATTTGGTTGGTTTGAATTCAGTGCAGATTGTATATCTACATGTCAAGGGCCTTGAAGTTGTATTCAAGAACAAGTTCAAAAGGACTAGATCAAGGGCCTTGGAATCTAAGGTGCACAGAACAAGGATTCAAATATATTGAAGATCTTCGTTGAAGATTCTGTAACAAGATCTCATCAACCAAAGATCTTGACAACCGAAGGAAGATCTCAACCGAAGAATAGAGAATCTTTTTTAGAAGATTTTCTAAACAACAAAACGGCAAAAATATCTTCTATCTTGATTCAACAGAAGACGAGAAGATCAAGGAGTAAAAGACTCAACGTGTTCGTAGGGGCTCAAGACTTGCAACGTCTACCTTACGATTTTCATGGAAAAGAAGATTGATCTTCAAACGGTCATCTCTACAACGGCTAGAAGACCTTTCCATAGAAGATGTAAATGAAGATGATGGTCGAAGAAGGAAGATACACAAGTTTACCCAGGAAAACATCTTTGCATCCTCAAGCAACCTAATCATCTTCATTCGTTGTTTTTTCTTTCTTTCATTTCACGCAAAAACTTTATCCCCTTAGAGAGAGAAAATACTAGAGCTCCATTGGAAGATCTAAATAGTGTTATACTAGAGTGTGTTACTCTGTGAAGTAATTAGGCTATTATAGCTAGGTTAAGAGTTGGAGCTAGATCGTAGCATTGGCTACAGTGAGAGAAGAAGGGGATTTCTTCTACTTTGTATCTAGGACTCTTTGAAGCTGATAATAATAGTTAGATCCTACGGATATACCCTAGGACGGAGAGTAGGCTATTTAGAGCCGAACTTCGTAAATATATCCTCGTGTAAATCTTTTCAATTCCGCACCATATATACTTTACTGTGACTAACTTTGTTTTGCAGGAGCAAGAAGTCAAGACCCTTGAAATAGAGTTTCAAAGCCCTTGAAATCAAAGTTTCACTAGAAGCACATACATCAAGGCCCTTGAAAGTATTTCAAGGCCTTGAGATTTGGTTTGTGAAAAGTTCTCATACTCTATTCAACCCCCCTTCTAGAGTATTATTTATCTTATTTATATCACCTACCGGTTCTTCAATTAAATCAAAGCTAGACTCACGTTTATTGATTTAACCATCAGTAAGACTAATCATGAATCTTGTAGGTGATGGTGGATTTGCTCAAGGAAGATCCTCATCCCGACCACCACTCTTCTGTGGCAATAACTTCGCTCATTGGAGAGCACTCATGCGTATGTTCATTATTGATCAGGATATGGAGCTTTGGAGCATTATGCAAAATGGACCTAAAGTTCCAATGACAATGGTTGAAGGCGTCCAAGTCCCAAAGAAGGAATCAGACTTCACACAGGCTGGCCTGGATAGTATGTCAAAGAATTACAAGGCAATGAATCTACTTTACTGTGGATTAGATGCTAATGAATTCAACCGCATCTCATCATGCAAAAGTGCTAAAGAAATATGGGACAAGCTTGTTGTCACTTATGAAGGAACAAGTCAAGTTAGGAAAACAAAGATTAGCATCTTTTTCAGACAATACGAGCTATTCAAGATGAATCCAAATGAACCAGTCAAAGAAATGTTCACTAGATTCACTGAGATCATGAACAATCTGGATTCACTTGGAAAGACTTTCACAAATGAAGAAAAAGTGAGAAAGGTTCTAAGAAGCTTACCTAAAGCCAAGTGGGGACCAAAGATGACTGCTATTGAAGAAGCTCAAAATCTCACTACTCTTCCTCTTGATGATCTACTTAGAAAACTTATTACACATGAAATGGTTCTTGGTGAAGAAGATGGAGAACTTCCATCCAGCTCCAAGAATTTGGCATTAAAATACAGAAGAGATGAGTTACCATCTGATGAAGAAGATAGTGATGATGATAATGAAGAAGATGCTCTCGCCATGATCTCCAAAGGTCTCGCAAGAATTCTCAAGTTAAAGAAACAATCTGCAAATCGAGAATTTCCACGAGCATCAAAACCCCGAGGTAAGTTTTCTAACCTTAATAAGAAAATGAAAGTACTGACTTGTTTTGAATGTGGTGAAACAGATCATTTGGTGAAGGATTGTCCACAAAATAAGATGACCAACTTCAAGGAGAATGATCGAAAGAAGAAAGTTATGGTTGCTTCATGGAGTGATTCAGAATCAACAAATGAATCAGAAGATGAAAAAGAACAAGCAAACTTGTGTCTTATGGCCGATCATGAAGATGACTCAAATCTGTACATCGACAATGTGGTAAGTACAATTATGTCTCAACCTGATATTGACCTTAAACAATTTCTTAAAGATATTATCTTAAGTGATAAGGAACATAGAATAAGGATAAATTTTTTAAAAGAAAAGCTTCATGAACAAGATAAACAATTGAGTGAAATATCTCTGGAGATTGAAAATCTTAACACACAAAAGGAAGAACTTGATGACAATATCAAGGCGTTGGAGTCAGAAAACCTGATTCTCAAGGACAACCTCTCTTCTCTACATCGAAACTATATCGATCTAGAGAAAGAGAAAGTTGATCTGACTTTAACGTGTCAAGACCAGAAGGCATCACTCATTAAGTTTACTCGTTCAAAAGCTAATTTGGAAAGAATGATGGGTGAACAACAATCTTCCCTTAACAAAAATGGTATAGGTATCATAGGAGCTTTCCTAGAAAACCTACCACCACTTTTGTTATGGCCAAAGGAAGCATTCATATGCCTACGTGCTTCTATTGTTGTAAAAAGGGTCATATTAAATCTACATGTCCTTATAGAGTAAATGATCCTTATATCATCAGAAACACCTATCCTTTATGTTTAAGGAAACAGGTCAAACAAATCTGGGTTCCTAAAGGTACTAGACCACCAAACATGATCAAACCTGAGTATGAACCAAAATATGCCATTTGGTCGACCCGGAAAGGTTAATGTTTGCTGTTTTGCAGGATATCACCAAGGTAAAGGAGCACAAATGGATATAAGATAATGGTTGCTCAAGACACATGAGTGAAAAGAGTTCTTTATTTTCAAATTTAAAGAAGCAGTCATCTGGAACTGTTACTCTTGGTGATAAAGGAAAGTGTGACATAATTGGCATTGGTAAAATTTGCTATAATTCGTCCAACTTTATTGATGATGTTTATTTAGTTGATGGCTTGAAATATAATCTACTAAGTATTTCTCAAATTTGTGATAAAGACAATAAAGTCATGTTTGATTCAGATAAATGTGAAGTTCAAGACATAAAGACGGGAGAAGTGTTGCTTACTGCTCCTAGATGTAATAATGTTTATTCTTTGAGTACTAACCAAGTTGTAGGAACTAAGCTAAAATGTCTAAAGGCCTTGACTGATGATCCAAGACTTTGGCATAGAAGACTTGGCCACGTAAGCATGCATACCATGCAGAAGTTACTTACAAAAGATTTGGTACGTGATTTGCCAAACCTAAACTTCAAGGTTAATGACCTATGTAAGGTGTGTACACAAGGTAAAAAAACAAGAGGTTCATTCAAACCTAAGAAAGCTGTAAGTTCTTCTCGGCCTATTGAAGTTTTACATATGGATCTTTGTGGACCTATGCGTGTCAAATTTCCCGGAGGAAAACAATACATCCTTGTTATAGTGGATGATTTCTCTCGATTTACATGGATATCTTTTCTACGAGAAAATTCTGAAGCTTTATTTGAGTTTTCAAAATTGTGTAAGGAGTTACAAAGTTTGAAAAACCTACCAATCGTTTCTATATGAAGTGATCATGGTAGAGAATTTGATCAACTAAAGTTTGATTTGTTTTGTGCAAAATATGGTATTTCTCATAAATTTTCAGCTCCTAGAACTCCTCAACAAAATGGAGTTGTGGAACGTAAGAACTGCACTTTTGAGGATATGTCTAGGACAATGCTTTTAGAAAATAATTTGCCAAAAAGCTTTTGGGCTGAGCAGTAAACACTACAAATTATATTTTAAATAGATGTTTAATTTTCCCTATTTTGAAAAAGACTCCTTATGAACTTTTTAAAGGAAGAAAGCCAAATATTTCATATTTTAAACCCTTTGGATGTACTTGTTTTATTCACAACAATGGGAAGGACAATCATGGGAAATTTGATGCACGTAGTGATGAAGCTATTTTCATTGGATATGCTTCAAATAACAAAGCTTATCGAGTGTATAACAAACGTACCAAAGTTATTGAGGAAAGCATTCATATTATTTTTGATGAAAGCAATGATGGTACTTTGAGTGAGAGTTTTGCAGATTTAAATCTGAATCAAAGAGAAGATCACATTTCGGATGAAGAGGAAGATCCTAAAGGTCAAGACAATAATATGCATGAAAAGATTCAAGATACTAAAGAAAATCCTCAAGACCTCGAAACACACCTTCAAGACTTTGAAACTGGAAACTATGACAATAGAAATCCACTTCAAGGGCTTGAAACCCATCTTCAAGGCCTTGAGATTGGAACAACATGCAATACACAAACGGTACCTAAATCGAGTCAAACATATACAGCTCAACCTTTTGGATCTATTTCATCTGTCAAAAGAAGAAAAGTTCAACACTCCTCGTATCATCCACAAGAGAATGTGATCTCAGATCCAAATGCTAGAGTTCAAACTAGATCTAAAGTGAATAATATTTGTGCCTTCTCCGCTTTTGTATCACTTGCCGAGCCAAAGAACTACATTCAAGCTCTTCAAGAACCAGATTGGATCATTGCCATGCAAAATGAATTAAATGAATTTGAGAGGAATAAGGTATGGACTCTTACTTCAAGACCAAAGAATCAATCAGTAATTGGCACAAAATGGGTCTTTTGAAACAAATTGGATGAAAGTGGCAAAGTCATACGAAACAAAGCACGACTTGTAGCACAAGACTATAACCAAGAAGAAGGTATTGATTATGAGGAGACTTTTGCTCCTGTTGCCAGGTTAGAAGTCATACGTATGCTACTTGTATTTGCATCTTTCATGAGCATAAAACTTTATCAAATGGATGTAAAATGTGCTTTTCTAAACGGCTTCTTAGAAGAAGAAGTTTACGTTGCTCAACCTCCTGGTTATGAAAATGATGAACTTCCGGATCATGTTTTTAAATTAGACAAAGCTCTTTACGGTCTTAAGCAAGCTCCTCGAGCTTGGTATGAAAGATTGTCTAAATATCTTCTTGAAAACAATTTTAAAAGAGGTTTGATTGATAAAACATTGTTTATCAATACTAGAGGCAACGATATTCTAGTAGTACAAATCTATGTTTATGACATATTATTCGATGCTACTAATGATTCCCTTTGAAAGGAATTTTCATATATTATGTGCAGGGAATTTGAGATGAGCTTAATGAGAGAGTTAAATTTCTTTCTTGGACTTCAAGTTACACAAGCAAAGAAAAGAATTTTCATTAACCAAAGTAAGTATACTAAAGACTTGCTTAAAAAGCATAAAATGGATCAATCTAAGGTTGCAAAGACTCCTATGAGTTCAACACTTTCGCTAGATCATGACAAGAATGGCAAAAGTGTAGTAAAAAAGGAGTATCGAGGTATGATCGGTTCATTGTTGTATCTAACTGCTAGTCGTCCTGATATTATGTTTAGCTTGTGCATGTGTGCAAGATTTCAAGGTGATCCTAAAGAGTCACACTTGATAGCTGTGAAAAGAATTTTTTGGTATCTCAATGGCACTAAGGATCTAGGGTTATGGTACCCACGTCAAAGCTCGTTTCATCTTGTTGTCTATTCAGATGCAGATTTTGCAGGTTATAAGGTCGATAGAAAAAGTACTTCTGGATGTTGTCAATTCTTAGGGTCATCCCTAATCAGTTGGCACTTCAAGGGGCCTTGAAACATATTTCAAAGGATACATAAATAAAACGGATCAATTAGAAATTCATATCCTTTAGATATTGAATTATCTAATTTTTATTCTTTAAAAGGGATTTCAAAAGGTTTTGTTTTCAGATTCAAAGGATTTTGAAAAGTGGTTACCAAAATTTATGGAAGAAATTTTTATCACTCAAGATCTTAAAAATCTTTTGATCTTATGTTGATTAGACTTCTTCCCATAAATACCTCTTCTCTTCCCTCTTTCTTTCTTCCGCTTCCCTTTTCTTTTGAAAGAACGGTGCTTTACTCTTCCGATTTTCCAAAACCCTCTTCATTGTTTTCTCAAAATTTATCAATGGCTCCCAAGAGATCTTCGGTCAACGAAGCAACATCGTCAGTTCAAAAAAGACAGAGGGTCGTTCAAGTGTCGTCCGACTCTGACTCAAGTTCTGACTCGGGATCGAGTTCGAGTTTATCTGGATTCTCTAGTGACGCGGATATTTTTGCTAGAACAGGGTTTCCATCAAGCTGGTTCATCAACCCAATAGCAACTAAAAAGTGGTTCAAGGAGTATGATGACCGTTTTCAGTGCATGTGTGAGGGAGTACACAGTGAAATGTTTACTTGCTCGTCTATGTCAGGGCTTGAAGCGCTCCAAGCGAGCTCTATATGGATTAAGCTGAATCCAGGAGAATCGTCATATCCTCGACTGACAAGACTGTTCTATGCTAACTTGACGGCAAGGTGTGAGAGAGGGGAGTGGATTCTAATCTCGGTTATCAAAGCTGCTAGTAGTATCAAACCAATATCAGAGGAGGATGGACATGAAACTCTTAAGGATGCTGATAAGGTTATGGATCAATGTCATTAGGTTGTTAAGGATAAACCCATCCGTCAGCCAATGCTAGAAGATCCAGATATCTTGACAATCGAAGAATTTGGGATCGTCAAGAAGTATGCAAAGGATTTTACACAAAGAAGAACTGACATATCTCTCAAAGAACGTGATCTTGCTGATGCAAAGGATCGATGGAGAGATATGTGCCTAAAAGACTATTATGGAAAAGGAAGTTCCTCCAAGTGGTACAAGGAAAACTGAAGCTCTCGGCATGTCATGAGTTTTTGAAAAACATTTTTTATGGTTTAGAAATACATTGGTTTTTGGGTCTGTAATCGTTTTTAAGACTTCCTGGTTTGACTGCGTTTTCTCCCATGTTGAAAGACAAAGGGGGAGAAATATGATCCGACATTTCTATATACTGCATTCTGCATTTTTAGTTTTGAGATTTTAATATGCATTGCTAAACTAACAACTGCAGGTACGAAAATTTGTGTTGTCTTTCATCAAGGGGGAGATTGAAAACTCCACCTTGATTGAAATGGTTTACAGGTGTTGATGATGGAAGACTTCACACACAAATATAACAGTTGGATATACTAACAATGTACTTGATTATATTTCTAGATATTTGGTTGGTTTGAATTTAGTGCAGGTTGTATATCTACATGTCAAGGGCCTTGAAGTTGGATTCAAGAACAAGTTCCAAAGGACGAGATCAAGGGCCTTGAAATCTAAGGTGCACAGAACAAGGATTCAAATATATTGAAGATCTTCGTTGAAGATTTTGTAACAAGAAGATCTCATCAACCAAAGATCTTGACAACCGAAGGAAGATCTCAACCGAAGAATAGAGAATCTTTTTTAGAAGATTTTCTAAACAACAAAACGGCAAAAATATCTTCTATCTTGATTCAACAGAAGATGAGAAGATCAAGGAGTAAAAGACTCAACATGTTCGTAGGGGCTCAAGACTTGCAACGTCTACCTTACAATCTTCATGGAAAAGAAGATTGATCTTCAAACGGTCATCTCTACAACGGCTAGAAGACCTTTCCATAAAAGATATAAATGAAGATGATGGTCGAAGAAGGAAGATACACAAGTTTACACAGGAAAACATTTTTGCATCCTCAAGCAACCTAATCATCTTCATTCGTTGTTTTTTCTTTCTCTCATTTCACGCAAAAGCTTTATCCCCTTAGAGAGAGAAAACACTACAGCTCCATTGGAAGATCTAAATAGTGTTATACTAGAGTGTGTTACTCTGCGAAGTAACTAGGCTATTATAGCTAGGTTAAGAGTTGGAGCTAGATCGTAGCATTGGCTACAGTGAGAGAAGAAGGGGATTTCTTCTAGTTTGTATCTAGGACTCTTTGAAGCTGATAATAATAGTTAGATCCTACGGATATACCCTGGGACAGAGAGTAGGCTATTTAGAGCCGAACTTCGTAAACATATCCTCGTTTCAATCTTTTCAATTCCGCACCATATATACTTTACTGTGACTAACTTTGTTTTGCAGGAGCAAGAAGTCAAGGCCCTTGAAATAGAGTTTCAAAGCCCTTGAAATCAAAGTTTCACTAGAAGCACATATTGACATCAAGGCCCTTGAAAGTAGTTTCAAGGCCTTGAGATTTGGTTTGCGAAAAGTTACCATACTCTATTCAACCCCCCTTCTAGTGTATTATTTATCTTATTTATATCACCTACCGGTTCTTCAATTGGTATCAGAGCTAGACTCACGTTTATTGATTTAACCATCAGTGAGACTAATCATGAATCCTATAGGTGATGGTGGATTTGTCAAGGAAGATCCTCATCCCGACCACCACTCTTCTGTGGCAACAACTTCGCTCATTGGAGAGAATTCATGCGTATGTTCATTATTGAAGTTGTCTATACATTTTGTTCATGTTATATGATAAAGATAACTCATAAAACTTTGTAACGAGTTGTCTATTCATTTTGGTTGATGATATCAGTTTTTGTAACTCATAACACTTTCAGTGGCTGATTTACCTTGGATGTAGAAATTTGATATGGCTGAACGAAGGCTTTACCATTAGCGTTGTAGTTCCTTTAGGTGTTCCACCAGAATTTGGAGCTCTTGCTACAGAAGAGCCCAATGGGAAGTTCCCAGAATTTGAAGATGGAATAGTTGACTTCGTCACACGCTTGATGGTGCCTACTACAGACACAAAATCTTGATTTGGGGATATCCGACACCAATACAAACCATCAGGCTCATATAGTGAAAGGGAATATCAAGGTCCACACAAATTGTAGGGGTTAGCTCATACCAGAAAGTTTTATTGAGTTCTGGTATGAAAAATTCTTGTATATAAATTCTAGTATATAAATTATAAAAAAAGGACAAAAAGAAAACAAAAAAAAAATTCTAGTATGAGTTTCTAGTGTGAAATTTCATACCAGTAACT
This sequence comes from Fagopyrum homotropicum, assembly GCA_033239125.1. Lineage (NCBI taxonomy): Eukaryota > Viridiplantae > Streptophyta > Magnoliopsida > Caryophyllales > Polygonaceae > Fagopyrum > Fagopyrum homotropicum. The sequence goes on along the minus strand of BSWB01000004.1, from coordinate 57,219,092 downwards.
CATACTAGGAAATTATAAAAAAGGAAAAAAAAAATCGGTATGAAAAAAGTTCTAGTATGAAAAAAATTATGGTATGAAAAAATTCTAGTATTAAAAAATTATGGTATGAAAAAAATCCTGGTATGAAAAAATCCTGGTATGAAAAAAATTCTGGTATTTAAAAATTCTAGTATGTTCATTACAGAATATAAAAAAAAGGTAAGGAAGTAATAAAATAAAATTAAAATAAATTCAGTATTTAAGAATAAAACTTATACTTACATAATACTAACAAACATCTATTTTTTTAATTAAAATAGAGGGGTTAATGTAACGTCTCATTTTTTAAGCGCGTATGCGATATTTATTTTTCTGGCCCTTATTGATATTTTAATATCTTGAGTGTGATGTGAGCATGAGGGATTCTAGGATACGGTCCTAGAATTGAGAGTCAAATGGTCTTGCGTAGATCATTTGTATAGAAGTCTAAGACTTCTATTGTGAGTGGGTTGTTGTTGATATAGTTATCTTCTTGTGAGCGGGTTATGGGCTTCCTCTCTAAGGAAGAGAGAGTGTTGTGAGTTGAGTGTGGTGACGAGGTAAGTCTCCGGACTTAGCTCGTATTCCTTGTATTTGCATTGATGTGTGTTTTGTGGTGTGTGTTTATGGTTTTTTTTGTTTATAACAACTAAACTGGAATTAAGATTACCGACCTTTATATTATTTTTGCCCAAGTGTATGATAACAGGCGGTGACAACTTGCTTGGCTCCCGCGAGAGCTAGGAAGTTCTCGGCGACTATCCCGTACTGGTAGACGGTCGGATGCATCGGTATCATTCTATGCTGGTAAGTAGGGACTTAGGCGAGTTTCGGTGACTCTCGTGCCACAACCTAAGTTGAATTAGAACGGGATACAACTTAATAATAATAAAGATAATAAACCGAATTGGTGTGCTTTTAAGTATGTTGTGTGCTTGTGGTGCTCTACTTGTGTATGTGCCTTTCCCATTAAGTCTAATGCTTCGAATTTGAGTTAACGGTTTTATACCGATTGCTGTAGATTGCCTTGCAGGTTAGGAATACGGCCGAGAGATCCGGAAGAGTGGGCAGCCGGGATTTTAGGAAGGGTTTTTGGATGGACTTGAGTTGTGTTTTGTATCTCGATTGTTGTATTTTGTATGCCGTGTATTTGGCGTTCGGTTTTGTGTTGTATGTCGGCTGAAGTCTTTTGTTGTTTTCCTTTGGGTTTCTTATCATTTGCATAAAAAGGAATTTCGGTTTTGCCTTTATTTGTGTCATGTTGGAAAGGTCTGGTGAAATTGTTGTCAAGCTAAGAGTCAGAACCCATTGTGAGGTCCCAACCCGTAGCACCCCGAGTCCCGCGGATTCGGGGTGTTACAAAAGTGGTATCAGAGCCCTAGGTTGACAACAATGGCACTCGCAATCTTCTAAAGGACGAATGAGGAATAAACAGAACCCGCACGGGTTCTGACTTTTCGTTTTCAAAATCACATGCATGAGTCGGGGTAGAATATACGGACCACCACTCCTTCCGCGGATCTCGGCAGCTTAGTTTATTGGATTTATATATATATATATATGTGGATATGTAGGTATGTATTGTATATGTGGATTTTAGTTTTATGATGGACTTGATGTATAGTTATATGAGGACTATTATACGTGTTAGACCTTGTTTTGTTGTAATGGTTTTCCGAATGGGTTATATTATTAGTAATGTGAACATAGGACTTATATATATAGTTATATATACATACACTTATGGTATGCTAGTATTATATTAGTAGTAGTGGAACTTATACTTAAGATGATAGGAAGTTATCATCGCCCTTGAACAGACGCCTTTTTGGGATTAGGATAGTATATATACGATGATGAGTATGCTCAAGTACCGAGTTGAGCATCACGTTCTGGCGAACACCCTGGCGATTCATCGGACTCCTTTCGGGGACGTCAAAGAAACTATTTGAAGAATAAAGAGGGCATTAGCGGCAAGGACGAACAAATAGATGGGAACTTCGAGTCAACTTAACAGAATTCGAGATGGAAGCAATACAAGTAAAGAGAGCAACGTTAAGGTGTGGAAGTGGTTACAAAGAAGTCACGATTGGAAAGACAACGAAACCAATAGGGATAATGAACTTAAGTTCTTCGAGAAGAAGCGTGGACAACTAAAGATGTAAATCGAGGAGGAGATGAGTACGTTCTAGCAAGGTTAAGGTGGTGTTCCATTAAGATGCAAAGCTTTCCTTAAAGTTTCCTAAACATTGGAGTTAAGATGAGAGAAGTGAACGAAACATGTGGGAAAGATTTAAAATACCGTAAGTTAAACTTGCGAGGTACCAAGAAGTGAAGAGTCGAAAATACGAGGGTTACGAGGAGGACTACATGGAGAAAGTTCACATAGTAGAATTACCTTGTGGAGTCAATCGTTTTCCGTCATTGAGATAAGACTGAGCAACGCTAAGAAGGAGGAAGTGTGTGCAAATGATGATAAGGTTAAGAAATACCAAGAAGAAAGAAGTTTGAGTAGACATGATCCCGAGAAGATAAGTAACGCAACAAGGAGCTTTTAGTTATGAAAAGACTTAAGATATCAACCAAGAGGAACGCGAGTGGATGCTAGCTAGGGCTATAATATTTGGGAAGGTGCTCTTGAAAGATATCAAGGAAGGATGGTTAAGCCTATGAAAGAGAGTTATATGAAACAACAAGGCAAAGAAGATATAGTTACCTTATAAAGAAGAGGAAGCATGGAATGAAGAAAGAACTAACGGAGTTTAAGGTAAAGTACCCCGAGGAGGGTAGCCTTCATGAAAATGGTGACATGAGAAGTATAGTAGAATAATAAGTTGCTGACTTCGGAGAAGGTCAAATACAAGTGAATCGGTGACAATTGAGAACGCACAGGTGCGGGTTGTCTATTGGTGAGTGTAAAGGGTATGAGTAAACAAGATTATGGGCATATAGAGGGATTTTGATTACCTTATGCGACCTTTGTAGGTCATGGAATTGGCATAGGGGAGAACGACACGAATTAGAGGTTTTAAAGTTTGACCACGGTAAAGGGGAAGTAGTGAATCAAGAAGAAGGTAAGGTGTCATGGAGGTGGTACGTAAACGGGAGTATATAGAGGATGCAAGGTATGAAATGGATGATATGTTACCACGGGCAAGAGATAAGTCAAGTTTCTAGACTCACACGGAAGAGACATGGTGGCTATGGCATGAAAGAGAGGACCTAGATTAGGGCAACGTTGCAAGCTTAGAGTTATGATGTTAGTACCTGGAGATGTAATGAGTTTTATTTTAGTGGTTTTGGATGGGGAGTTTCTTCTAACATTTTCCACGGGGCATACCGGTACATTTCTGAAGTTGTTCCTGGAATACCAAGAGATGCATAAGGTGACCAACAAGAGTAAGAGAAGATCGAAGTTTGGAAGTTTAATGTCGACAGGAGATGTACAAAAAGTATATGGAAGATTGAGGTTAGAACCTCTACCGTCGGGTTGACTTTACAAAAAGAAAGTGAAGTATAATTTCTACTTGAAGAAAGGATGTCTATGGGGAAAGCTTATGTAGAATACGAAGAGCTCATCCCATATGTTGGGATGTCGCGGAAAGTGAAGAAGATAAGGTATTGTTTGGAAACACAGTTAAGTCCTACCGATTGGACCCTTATGGTTGCACATAAGTGAAAAATCTTAGAAGATTTTTACAATCGTTCCATTAAGGAGGGAAAATGGGATTAAGTTAAAAGAATACTTATATAAGAACACAAGAGTCAAAAGACGCAAGCAAATCTTTCCAATTTAAGAAAAGATGAATATTTGAAAGAGGACGGTCAACATTGTAACTAAAGATGGAGCAATACACGCGTTTGAAGGACGTCACCCCAACAGATCGGGGGAGATCATTAATACCATGACTACCTGTCAAGTGTTAAGACAAGGTTATTTCGGTCTTATGTTATGAGACGAAATAAGGAAAAACAAAAACTGAGATATCACAGATTCCAATACATCGGAATGTGGATTTTTCCACTAAGGTTGATCTTGGCGTACCTCCGACATCCAAGGCGCCATATAGGATGGTGAAGATACGTGAGTCGAAGAAGCATTTGAACGACCAGTTGCAAGGACTTGTTGATACATGTTCACTAGAACCAATGCACTGTCATAAAAAACACCAGAAGTTATCTTGAACTCTTGATTTGAAGTTCATGTTGAGATATGTCTTGAATTCTTGATTTGAAGTTGTTATAGAGGACACCAGTTTGTGAAGAGAGAGACGGTTATCTTCGTTTGTACATCGATTTTTATAAGTTGAGCACGATGACAATGAAGGACCAGTATCCCTTACAACTAATGGGAGATCTACTCGATCAGCTACAAGGGTCAGTAGTCTCTTCTAATATTAAGATTAAGATTTGACTGTCACCGTTGGAGAATTCGAGACTCAGATATTGCAAATACGGCATTTTGAACCAACGAAGGCCAATTGAGTGTAGTTATTCCATATGGGTATACTGATGCCCGGATGAAGTATGTTGGGTCTACTCTTGAAAAAGAGAGAATATGTATGACAAGTTGTCTCGGGATGGCAAACCCCGAAAGATGTGAAAGAAGTTACAAGTTTTCTTAGATGGGCTGAGTTTTGCCAGATCTATGAAGAGAGAAGTTGTATAGCACTCATTTATGGTAACCTACTCCGGATAACGATGAAGTATTGAATGGGGCGAAGAATTGACAATTGAGTTGTTGAGAGTTAAGAGGGGATTCATTGATGCAACTATTTTGATTTACCTTGAGGTATTATGAGTTTGAAGTGTATAAATGATTCTCTAAGACAAGGTTTTGATTGAGTATTGAGGAACAATGTAAAAGTTATAGCATTCGTGTCTCGTTAGTAGAAGCACTGTGAAGTAAAGTACTTCCTTGAAATTACTTGGAACTTGCAACAAGAATTGGGGAAACGTAACATCAAAGTTTGGTTTGACAAGAACCAAAGCCAACGGTGTAAATGGGAAGCTCGATCTTCTTCATTAGAGACAAGCAAAGAAGAAACATAATGAAAATGTTGCATTGAGAAAGACCCGCGAATGAAGTTGAGTTCCGATATATCGGACCTTTATGAGATGTTAGCGTGAGTTGGGAAAGTGGTTTACCGGTTGGCGTACAAGAGTAGAGAGTGTTCACCCGGTGTTTCATGTGTATCAATCGAGAGAGTACATACATGACTCGAGACATGTTGTCAATCATGAGGATCTAGTGGCAGACGAGGAACCAATGAGTCTAACTGTAAGACAAAGGATATTATTTTTGGTTGAGTTTTACGCTGAGCTATTAGCATCGATAGAATCGACGGGTTGTACCTAGTCCTTCTCTTGGTTACGTTATGTGCATGTGTGACGTTATGTGTAGTTTGTGCCCCGTACGGGAATATGTTTTATGACCGGTTATATATATTACAATGGTGGTTGGAGCAGTTTGTGTGTATAGATTAGAAGGTTTAAACCTTCTTAGTTTGAGAGTTCGTACCTCGACCTTAGGGACCGAGAAGTTCGGCGTGTGGCAAGTTTCGGGACGAAACTTGTTTTTAGGGGATCTGATGTAACGTCCCGGTTTTTAAGCGCATATACGATATTTATTTTCTGGCCCTTATTGATATTTTAATATCTTGAGTGTGATGTGAGCATGAGGGATTCTAGGATACGGTCCTAGAATTGAGAGTCAAATGGTCTTGCGTAGATCATTTGTATAGAAGTCTAAGACTTCTATTGTGAGTGGGTTGTTGTTGATATAGTTATCTTCTTGTGAGCAGGTTATGGGCTTCCTCCCTAAGGAAGCGAGAGTGTTGTGAGTTGAGTGTGGTGACGAGGTAAGTCTCCGGACTTAGCTCGTATTCCTTGTATTAGCATTGATGTGTGTTTGGTGGTGTGTGTTTATTGTTTTTTTTGTTTATAACAACTAAACCGGAATTAGGATTATCGACCTTTATATTATTTTGGCCCAAGTGTATGATAACGGGCGGTGACAACTTGCTTGGCTCCCGCGAGAGCTAGGAGGTTCTCGGCGACTATCCCGTGCTGGTAGACGGTCGGATGCATCAGTACCATTTCATGCCGGTAAGTAGGGACCGTGGCGTGTTTCGGTGACTCTCGTGTCACAACCTAAGTTGAATTAGAACGGGATACGTCTTAATAATAATAAAGATAATAAACCGGATTTTTGTGCTTTTAAGTATGTTGTGTGCTTACGGTGTTCTACTTGTGTATGTGCCTTTCGCATTAATTCTAATGCTTTGAATTTGAGCTAACGGTTTTATACCGATTGTTGTAGATTGCCTTGCAGGTTAGGAATGCGGCCGAGAGATCCGGAAGAGTGGGCAGCCGGGGTCCGTACATTTTAGGAAGGGTTTTTTTTTTATGGAGTTGAGTTGTGTTTTGTATCTCGATTGTTGTGTTTTGTATACCGTGTATTTGGCTTTCGGTTTTGTGTTGTATGTCGGCTGAAGTCTTTTGTTGTTTTCCTTTAGGTTTCTTATCATTTGCAATAAAAGGAATTTCAGTTTTGCCTTTATTTGTGCCATGTTGGAAAGGTCCGGTGAAATTGTTGTCAAGCTAAGGTTGGAACCCATTGTGAGGTCCCAACCCGTAGCGCCCCGAGTCCCGCGGATTCGTGGTGTTACAGTTAATTATTTTTACCTACCATTAAATGAAAGTGGTAAAAATTATGGGGTACACTTACTAATCACAAAACTAAAAAAGGCCTAGTAGGACAAATTCTTTCAAATTTTTTTATCGGATTTAAAAATAAAAGATTTATTGACGTTAGTTGTGATAGCTCTATTTTAAAATACTGCCTCCACAACACGTCACGTCAGCGTCAATGTATACTACTTTAGTAGTGTATATAGATTAAAAAATAAAGTAATTGTAAAAGTTTTGTAATTACTATTAACTTTTGTTTGGCTTTGTATGTTTTTATAATCTTAATCTTTAAAATGAAAATATTGGGAGAGAAGTATTCCTAATTAAAAAATCAAACATTTAGCGAAAGAGTTATTGTATGTAAATCTAAATCTTAGAATCATTACATATTATTAATAGAATTAAAAAACTAACTTTGTATAATTATGCAAATACAAAAAAAAAAAAGAATTTGGCTAAATAGGCCCTTTTCTATTTTTATTTGGTTTTTATACCCCATTAATTTTTACCACTTTCTAGTAAGTAAAAGTAATTAACCCTTTATTTGAAAAAAAAAGAAGAAACAACATGAATTTCTTATGTAAAATTAAAACTGAATTTTTTTTTGTCCTTTTTATTTTCTTTTTTATTTTCTCGTATGAGTTTCTGGTATGTAATTCATACTAGAAATTTTTATACTAGAAATTTTTAATACCAGAATTTTTCATACTAGAAATTTCATACCAGAATTTTTATGATCATGAAATTGATTACCAATATAATTGATTACCAATATAACTACAATATTAGCCAGAGATTGACTACACCAAATCAAACCCCAAAACGATTGCCTAGAAATGAGTGAGACAATGAGGTGTACCCTCATACCAGAAAATTATATGGACAATAATCAAACTTAAATATTTTAATGTCAAATGAGTGAGACAATGAGGTGTATCCGCAAACATCTATCAAAGTTGGTTTGAATTTTGAATTAATGAGTTGAACAAATTGTGGGTAAATGGAACATTGTCATTATTTATCATTTGCTTCAATCTTGTTTTAAATTGTGGGAAAGAGCGATTAGATATTTATGCCACAATTTTCGCAATCAACCTCTACAAATTGAGAAATCAGTCTCAATCAATCACAATGCCCACAATTCTACGACACTCACCTACACACAATTCTAAACCCAAAAAAGAAGAAATCATTAGTTTGATGTCGTAATGACAATTGCAAATCTCAACCTTTTGGTACATTACAAAAACTGAAGGAATAAGTAGGTTTAGAAAATTGATTATTCAATGATGATAATGACATTCATTTTTGAAAATGCAATCCGGTAGTTACACAAACTCCAACAGACTGAGGAAGAAACTGAAGAATGCGGTAACGAGACGTGAGTTAGGTTTGGAAAGAAGTAAAAAAAAGTTAGGGTATACTTACTAAATAAACTTATGTCATGAGCCTAATTACTAAACCAAAATATAAAAAAAAACCTACTTAGCAAAATCAACCAAAAAAAATGAAAGAATTTGGTCAAATAGGTCCTTTTCTATTTCCATTAGGTTAGTGTACCCCTTCAATTTTTATCACTTTCACTAAATTGAAGTTGGAAGGTAAGGGGTTTGATCAAGGATACATTTACTAAACATATTTATACCAGCAAGATAAGAGTGAGTCGACTCTCTCAACCTCCGAGAGAAAAGGTAAACATGTTGATCCTCGGGTGGTGTAGACGGGCCTAACAAAGATAGCTCCTCTAGAAACTTGCTGACAATCTTAGCAATAGGGATATCCTTGAATCCAACCTCAAGGAAACCTTGTAGTTGATCTTTCATCATAGCTGCAGGGCAATAGCGATCCCTGATCACAATCTTCATCTTCTCATAACTCGTGACCTTACTACGCATGGTCCTCCACCAGTGATGAGCTTGATCATGCATCAATGTTTGTGCTATATCGACTCGACGACCATCTGGGCAACAAATCGCCTCCATAACAAAATCCAACTGGCCTAGCCAATACTCTACCTCCAATCCGGTCTTTCCTCCGAAAGAAGGAACTTTCAGCTGGTTGAAGGACTTCAACCAAAAGTCGGGTCTCGGCACTCTAACCTCGTCTGGAACTCTAGCAACCTCAGCAGCTCTAGCAGGTGCAGCAACCACCTGCGTCACTCTCTGCGAAACCTCAGCTGATTGTAAGCATGAAATATTGCGATATTCTAGGCACTTTTTCTAGTTGTTTTTCATCCATTGTAGTGTTCATTGATAAGTCATTGAAGCAATTGTTAGCTAGTTTGTCTATATTGTCGATATAGAGGTCTACATAAACCTTGTGTTGATTATAGGTGAATAAGAGTTAAAACCGAACCAATTGAGAGAGAAAGGAGAAGGTATGAGCACATCCAAGGATTAAGGACACATCAAAGAAGTCAAAGGAGATGCTAGGATGAGGAATGACACGACACAAAGGAAACCACAAGCAATTTACACTTCCACGCTCTAAAATACGGTCGTAGAGAAGTCCACGCTCAAAACCACGGCCGTGGATCTTGGCAACATGAACGTGGAGTATTCCAGAAAGTTACACGGTATAAACCACGGTCGTGGAAATCATGAAGAACCGTAATCCACTTCCACGCTCTAAACCACGGTCGTGGAACTCCAAGAGACCGTGATTTAGGCGATCTTTTGACGGATAAAATATTAACACATCATTTACGCATATGGCCCGGACGGTTATTTTACCCTTCCTTATAAAAGGGCTGGAGGAGAGAGATTTCGGCACTTCGGCTTACATGTGCTTAGGGCTGCATTGGACGTCCGGAGATTTGCACTTGTAACGTGATTCGCGAGGGTTTGAAGGTTTGGAAGTTGCTTGTGGCGGAAGTTACGCCTTTTGTCCTTAGGTTTGTTTAGAAGACGTATTGACATCCCGTTCTTCGTTCTTATTGAGGATTGTTATTGGTTTGTGTTTATTCGAAATCTGATATACGTTATTATCCTTGTTTGTGGATTTGAGATTGATTTGAGATTTATTGAAGGATTTCGAAGGTTTTCATCTTTCATTCTTCTTAAACTTGATTTTGATATTATAATGACAGTTATTGGCTAAAACCCTTTAGCAATTCTAAGGTGAAGGGTTGATAGTTGTGGCTTAGATGATGATAGATCGATCGTAAACAGATTGGACCCTGAGAGTTAGAGAGATTCGCCGACGAACCAAAATTACGGTCTGTTCTTGAGGTTCCACGGCCGTGGAACTCAAGATCTGCCCGTAATTTACACCAGTTTACGAACTTTGCTTTTACTTTGATCCAAGGTTAAAGATTAGCTTTAATCTAGTCTAGACTTGTCTTTTCTAGGTAGTAGTGAAGCCTCAACAACCTCTACTTCGATTTCGAGTGTCACAACCTTAATCGGTTTAGTTAGTCTTGATCCTTAGGTTATAAGTTTGGGTATTTGAGATTAATTCCTGTCCTTAGATTCTTTCTATATTGAAGCCTCAACAACCTTTATAGAGAGTGTTTTTAGATAAGTCATATAAAGCCTTGGAACTTCACCGTACATTGCTTTACCTTAGCATACCTTTGCAACTCTTAATTTTGTCCTTAGTTCTTTAGTATATCTTGAATCGATTGCCACAATTAGATACCTGGATCTTTAGGGTTGCTGTTTCCCAATATATTTGCAAAGCTTTACCCTTTTTCTTGCTTGACAACTTTACAATTGAATTTGTTCCCCCCAAATCCCTGTGTTCGATACTCTGGAATTCTTGCTTTACTACGCCGATCCGTACACTGCGGGTTCGCTTGCTTGATTCTAGTTTTATAAATTTAAATCTTATTTGCACACACGCTAAGTGACGAACAAGTTTTTGGCGCCGTTGCCGGGGATTTGGTTTAGGCCGAATTCGGTTACTGGTTGTCAAGCTTGGGAGCTTGCTCTTGTTATTTGATATCTCCTTTGAGTGATATTTGCAGGTTACTTTAGGTATATGCGCATGTCTAGGAACAACAAGGACCTCTTACCTCTTGATCAAGAACTTGAGAAGACCTTGAGGAAGAAACTCAAAGAAAGAAAGATGGTTGAAGATAAGGAGCGGGATTATCAAACAGAGTTAGCGGAATCCGAAGCTCAACTTAGATGGAGCGAGAAGACTCGCAAGGAAGAATCGGACCGTCATCAATTGCAAATTGATGAGCTAAAGGATATGATGTTTCAAATGAGGTTGGAATTGAGCGATTCCAAGAAGAAGGAGAGGAGGAAACCAGCAAGATCGGTTAGAGCCAACTCATCCGATGAGGATATCAACTCTTCCATGCCAGCTCTTGAGGATCTTAATCCGACGGTCAACATGAATCAATTTAATCCAAGACAAAGACCGGTTGCCAACTATCGTGTCCCGGCTGGGGGTGCGAGAGCCGCTCATGTAGATGATGAGCCAAGAACTATTGGCCAAAGGATGGATCCAATTCAGCAACCATGCCGTCTAGGTGTGAACTTTGATGCTGATGATATGCAGGGGTTTAACTTCAACCCACAAGTCATTACCATCGTTCGCCAAAGTCAGTTTGGAGGAACGAGTAACGAATCTCCACATCAACATTTACAGAATTTTGAGATCTTGATGGAGACAATGAAGCCAAAGAATGCAACCACCAACAACTACAAGATCAAGCCATTCTTCTACTCTTTGAAAGGGAAAGCTTTATCTTGGTATCAAGCTCTTCCAAATGGAAGACTCAACACATGGGAGGATCTTTCTTCGAAGTTCCTCACCAAATTCTTTCCGCCATCTAAAACGGCGGAGTTGAGTGGTAAGATTAATGCATTTTCTATGAGGTCTAACGAAAGTTTGTTTCAATCTTGGAAAAGATTTCAGGATTTACTATTGGATTGCCCACACCATGGAATTTCCAAATTGGAGCTATTGGAGATATACTATAAGGGGCTGGATATGGAAACACAATTCAAGCTCCAATCCCTTTCATGTGGTACATTCATGGACATGAGGGAAGATGACGCTTGGGACTTCATTGAGAAGCAAGCCCGAGTCATTGAGAAGTATTCTCACCGGAAAGTAGAAGCAAATCGAGTGGAGCAAGGAGCAAAGCTAACACAAGCCGCTCAAACTCAAATCTTTTCTCTCAACTCCGAGATTAAAGATTGAAGGAAGTCATAAAGGCTAACTTTCCAAATCAAAAGGGGCAAGATGTGGGTTATTTAGGAAACAACAATAACCACAATGGGAATGAGAATACAAACCGCAACAACCGGAACAACAACCGGAACAATTGGAACAACAACAACAACAACAACCGGAATAACAATTGGAACAACAATAAGGGTTCAAACAATAACAATTGGCGTTCCAACCAACAACACAATTCCGGTAATTCTTATCCCAATTCAGGAAATTCACTAACTCCACCTTCTTCTTCTTCCATTCCTTTGAAAAGCCAGGAACAATCATCTAATAGTGGAAGCACTTCGGGAAAAGAGAAGCCCGATCCCATGTTGGAAACAATTTTAGGAAAGCTTGAAGGATTGGAGAGTCACATCACTAAAGTTGATAATCACATTACTAAGGTTGATAAAGCTCAAAAGGTTTTAGAAAACCAAATGTTTAGCAATGCTGAAGAAGTTTCTAGGAATCAAGGAAAACTTCTAGGAAAGACGGAGGATAACCCAAAAGGAAGGGTGATGGCTATTACAACTAGGAGCGGAGCAACAACCACCGAACCGCAGCCTAAGTTTGTGGAAGTTCCCGTCATGAAGGAGAAAGAGAAGGGGAAGGAGAAGGAAGACATCTACATTCCTCCTCCAGCTTATAAACCTCCCCTACCATTCCCTCAATCTAGAGCAAGAGCGCGTCTAGACAAACAATTCGGTAAGTTTATAGAACTCATGAGCAAACTGCATATTAATTTACCTTTCATTGATGCAATTGTAGGTATGCCAGCTTATGGAAAGTTATTAAAGGAGATCCTCTCTAACAAGAGGAAATTAGAGGATTTTGGAGAGGTCAAAATAAGTTCGGATTCGTCGGATCTCATTAAGACAATAAAGGAAAAGATGCCCCCAAAGTTGAAGGATCCAGGGTCGTTTTGTGTTCCCATAGGAGTGGGAGATGTCACATATGATGCATTATGTGATTTAGGAGCAAGCGTGAGCATCATTCCGCTTGCCTTATGCAGGAAGATCGGTTTAGGCGAACCTAAACCGGTGAAGATGACGTTATACATGGCGGATCGATCTATAACTCGTCTCGTCGGCATAGATGAAGACGTCCCGGTCAAGCTTGGTAAGTTCTATGTTCCTATAGATTTTGTTGTGCTTGACATTCCTACAGATAGTCCGGTCCCGATCATACTCGGAAGACCGTTTCTTGCAACATCCGGTTGTATGATTGATTACAAGAATGCTAGACTCGCCTTCGACATAGGAGAAGAAAAGGTAGAGTTCGTTCTCTCCACTTTGGTGAAGGAACAAGCTTTTGAAGAAGATATATTCAATATCCATGATGAAGAGCTATCTAGAGAGGAAGTAAGTTCGATTCTCTTCAAAGTTCCCTTACAAAAGGTGATCTCCATGAGCATTATGGACATAGGGGAAGAAGAGGAATGCAATGAGGAAATTGAAGCTTTGGAGGAGCAAAAAGAAGTATATGAAGAAGAATTTGAGAAACTCTACGATGGGTCAGAGAACGTGAGAAATCATGGCCAGTCATGCTATTCCACGGCCATGGAATCCACCAACATGGCCGTAATCAGCTATTCAGAGGACTCCAGTAAGTTACACGGCCAAAACCACGGCCGTGGAACAAATAGAGGCACCGTAATTGACTTCCACGCCCAAAACGACGGCCATGGAGGAAGCAGGGGAGCCGTAATTTTGAGTGAATCTGAAGACAATTATGTTCTTTCTACCACTTCTTTTGATTCTTCTCCAATAACTTCTATACCCTTAGAAACTTCTAAGGAAGCAATGGACACTCCTCAAGATCCATTAGATAGTCCTATAGTGATGGAATTGAAGTCACTTCCCGCACATATAAGGTATGCATTTCTAGGACCTAATTCTATCTTTCCGGTAATTGTTAGTTCCGATTTGAGTATAGATGAACATAGTAAGCTCATGGTAGTTCTTAAGAAACATAGGAAAGCCTTAGGGTATACTATAGAGGATCTAGTAGGAATCAAACCTTCACTATGCATGCATAAGATCCTAATGGAAGAAGACTTTAGAACTTCGCGACAACCTCAAAGGCGGTTAAATCCGACCATGAAGGAGGTTGTCAAGAAGGAAATTCTTAAACTACTTGATGCAGGTATCATCTACCCTATCTCCGATAGCAAGTGGGTGAGTCCCGTACAGGTGGTTCCAAAGAAAGGAGGGATGACGGTCATCACCAACAAGAACAATGAGCTCATTTCTACGCGAACCGTGACAGGATGGAGGATGTGCATAGACTACCGCAAGCTAAACAACGCAACGAGGAAGGATCACTTCCCACTACCCTTCATCGACCAAATGCTTGAGTGGTTAGCACAACACTCACACTTTTGCTATCTTGACGGTTATAGTGGTTTCTTTCAGATCCCGATACATCCGGACGATCAAGAGAAGACCACATTGACATGCCCGTGGGGTACGTTCGCTTATAGGAGAATGCTGTTCGGGCTTTGCAATACCCCAGCCACCTTTCAAAGGTGCATGATGGCTATCTTCTCGGAGTACATAGAGGAAATCATGGAGGTTTTTATGGATGATTTTTCTGTTTATGGTTCCTCTTTCGATAATTGCCTTTCTAACCTTGCTCTTGTGCTACAAAGGTGTGAAGACACTAACCTAGTTCTTAATTGGGAGAAGTGTCAATTTATGGTGAAAGAAGGCATTGTATTAGGACACTTAATCTCTAGTAGAGGGATTGAAGTAGATAAGGCTAAGATAGAGACTATAGAAAAGCTTCCTCCTCATACTTCAGTGAAAGGAATAAGAAGTTTTCTAGGACATGCTGGATTTTATAGACGCTTTATAAAGGATTTCTCTAAGATATCAAAGCCGCTTACTAATCTATTGATGAAGGATGCAATTTTTTATTTTTCGCAGGAATGTTTAGATGCGTTTAATAAGATTCGGGAAGCTCTAATCTCAGCCCCGATTATTCAACCTCCGGACTGGAATCTTCCATTCGAGGTTATGTGTGATGCAAGTGACGTAGCTATAGGAGCTGTGCTTGGGCAAAAGAAGGAAGGGCGAACCCACGCTATCTACTACGCTAGCAAGACGCTAGATGAAGCGCAGCTCAACTACGCCACTACAGAGAAAGAATTTTTAGCAATTGTATATGCATTTGAAAAGTTTCGCTCTTATCTTGTAGATGCAAAGGTGATTGTATACACGGATCATGCTGCAATCCGGTATTTGCTTGCAAAGAAGGATGCGAAGCCAAGGCTAATTAGATGGATTCTTCTCCTAAAAGAATTCGATTTAGAGATCCGTGACAAGAAGGGTTCGGAAAATTCTGTTGCGGATCATTTGAGTCGTCTACCACATCTTGAGGACGATAATCTACCCATAGATGACTCCTTTCCAGACGAGCATTTGCATATCATAGAGGAGTGCATCGACAAGATTAGTAAAGGTAATGAGCCATGGTTTGCTGATTTTGTTAACTATTCGGTTTGCCAGGAATTACCACCCGGATTATCCTATGCACAAAGAAAGAAGTTCTTTAAGGATGTTCGGGAATACTTTTGGAATGAACCTCTCCTCTTTAAGAGAGGTCCTGACGGCATCATTCGAAGATGTGTGCCAGAAGACGAGATGCAAAGTGTCATCCGTCATTGTCATTCACTACCTTGTGGAGGACACGCTAGTTCGAACAAGACTAGCGCTAAGGTATTGCAATCTGGATTCTTTTGGCCTACTTTATTTAAGGATGTGCAAACCTTTGTTTCCTGCTGCGATGCTTGTCAAAGAACAGGGAACATATCTAGGAGAAACGAGATGCCTCTTAACAACATTCAAGAGGTGGAGATCTTTGACGTTTGGGGAGTAGACTTCATGGGACCTTTCCCATCATCTTGTGGAAACCAATACATACTTCTAGCTGTAGATTATGTTTCGAGATGGGTTGAAGCAATAGCCTCTCCCACTAACGATGCCATGGTTGTGGCTAAGTTCTTTAACAAGACCATTTTCTCACGATTTGGGACACCACGGACCATCATTAGTGATGGAGGGCTCTCACTCCATTGCCCGACGATTCGAAGCTCTATTAGCTAAGTATGGGGTGACTCACAAGATTGCCACCTCTTACCATCCACAAACAAGTGGACAAGTGGAGATTTCAAACCGGGAGATTAAAGGAATCCTAGAGAAGACGGTTTCAAGGACAAGGAAGGATTGGTCTTTGAAGCTAGATGATGCATTATGGGCATACCGGACTGCATATAAGACTCCCATAGGTAGGACGCCATACAACCTTGTATATGGGAAGTCTTGTCACTTGCCGGTAGAGTTGGAGCATAAAGCGTATTGGGCAATAAAGTGGTTGAACTTCGGCATGAAGGAGGCGGGAGAGAAGCGTCTCTTGGACCTTAACGAGCTTGAAGAACTTCGCTTGAACACCTACGAAAACGCCAAGATCTATAAAGAAAGAGCGAAGCGTTGGCATGATAAGCATATCATTCCAAAAGACCTCAAAGAAGGAGATCAAGTTCTCCTCTTCAATTCAAGACTTCGTCTCTTTCCAGGAAAGCTTAAATCTCGTTGGATTGGACCTTATATAATCAAACGTGTTTTCCCCCATGGTGCAGTTGAAGTATGGGGTGAAAAGGACGGAAGCTTTAAGGTGAACGGTCAACGACTCAAGAAGTACTCACCGGAACTCCAAACCGAAGAGTTCGTACCTACCGCACTTGAATAGGTGCAAGTACGGTCTAGCTACGGACCTTAAACAAGCACTTCTTGGGAGACAACCCAAGGTATTGCACTTATATTTTTGTTTTTCAATCGTAGATTAGAGTAGCATAGACGTTTTTGTTTTGCCTTCGATACCTTTCGGTATGTTCGTGTTTTTGGATGTAGGATCAATGGAAGAGGCAAGGGAGAAGGAAAAGTTAGAAGAAATTGACGAAACTTGGACTTTGGCATATTACAGAGAGTTCCACGGCCAAAATTACGGTCGTGGCAACTACAGTGACCGTAATTTGCAAAAGCCTGAGAAAAATCACCAAAACCACGGTTCCGTACATTTCCACGGCTGTGGAAACCCCCGAGTGACCGTTATTTTCCAAAAATTTTACGGACACTATATAAACCACCTTCTTCACAAAAACCACACCAAAACCCCTCTTCCACGCCCCAAAATCGCCGAAAATGACCCCCTTCTCTCAAATCTCCGTTCGTTAATCGTTTCGAACGATTCTTTAACCCAAAGTGAAGCAAATTCAACCATCTACAAGACCCAATTAACAATTCGAGTGGACAATCACCGGAGAAGACAGAATTTGGATTTTAAAAATCCAAAACCTAGGTTTTCTTCTTTCTCCTTCACTTTGTTGATTTGAGTCAATTTCGCAAGAATTTTTAGGAGAAGTGATTAGAACTGGATTGAAATTAGTCTAGGGCTGCTGTCTATTGATTTTGGTGTTGATTGAGTGAATTTTGAGAAATTCAGAGCCGAACCACGGTCACTGGGCATTCCACGGCCGTGGAAACCAAGAACAGGCCGTAATTTTGGACATAAAATGGACTTTGTTAGGAGAATGTCTAATAGGAATAAGAAAAGGAAAGGTGATGCTTCCTCCTCCTCCAAGGCACCCCCTAGTGAGCCACCATCACCCCCACCCCCTAGAATTCCAAAGATCCATGATGATTACCTCGATACCTTAGAAAGGATCGCGAAGAGACCGGTCATAGGACCACGTTATTTGCTTCTTGAGGATTTAGAGCCACTGAATGTGGTAGGTGACCTTACTTGGTTGCTAGATAGAGATGGTTTGATCATCTTCTCCGCCATTTGGGAAGATGCATATGAGGAGATCACTAGAGAATTTGTGATCTCTTTTGAGCATATTCACGTGGATATGACAATTTATTTTCGGCTGATGGAGAGGAACTATGAGTTCTCGATCCTAGAGTTTGGAGCCTTCTTTGGGTTCAATGAGACCTTCAATGGTCGTTTCCCTAATGGTGTATACGCTAAGGATTTCTGGGAGGACATTGCTATGATTTACGCCAACGAGGACCGCTGACAACCTGCTGATACCAAGGCTAAGCTCATCTACCACTTAGCCTTGAAGATAGCCCACCGAGTACTTTCTGAGTATCTCTTCCCTAGGACTGAGACTCCTTAGAAGATCAAGACTGATGAGTTGTTTTTGTTGTATTGCATGCTGCACGGTAGACTTGCTGACTGTGCCACCCTCTTAGCTTCTACCATGAGTAAACTAAAGAACAAGAGGGCTGGCAATATCGGATATGGCGGGATGGTCACCCACATTGCTAGACAGTTGGGGATTGATTTTTCTGCATGTACCAGGATAGCAACTAGACCATTAGGACTTCAGAGCCTCATGACTAGAGGTTTGATCTTTCCTAGGCATAGAGGTCCACCTACCACTGCTATGCCTTGGGAGGATAGAGGAGGTAGAGGTGTGGCATGGCTCCCTGAGTATTCCATTATGGCTGGATGCCATAATTGGAAGCAGACATTCGCAGCTATGCATGCGAACAGATTAGTAGCCCCTCCTTACGTTCCCCCTGAGGTGCCAGCTGTAGATCAGGAGGAGATGACAGGAGATGACGGTTTTGAGGGAGGAGGTGAGGAGCACGACTTTGGTACTTTTCCGGATCAACCGGACACATTTCCCGACCTCCCTAGACAGTCTCCCCGCCCTGCTAGACCTACCGGTTCTTCCTTTCGCCGTGCCAGCGTGAGTGAGAGGCCGACATGGATGGCGACCCCTCTCGATTGGTATAGGACACAGCCGGAGTGGATGGGAGCTCCACCGACTTGGTATGCACAGCCGCCTTCTGCACCAGTACCATCGGATGCACCAGCTTGGTACAGCCAGGCGCCGGGATGGTAAGAGTAGCTTCCAGATTGGACTACCGACCTCTCCAGGAGAGTAGGAGCTTTGGAGGTCCGACAGGATGCTAGAGATGCCCGAGCCGACGAGCACGATAGGATGATGAGGGACATCTACCGCCAGCAGTTTGGGCGGAACTTTGACTCCAGCTTCTTCCCGTTTCCACCACCACCAGCTCCTTAGTGATGACCATGGATGATTGACAGCATTAGCCATTCCACCGCCGTCTTGTGAGTTCATTTTCTTTCTTTCTTTTCTTTATTTTCTTTTTGAACATTAGGGACAATGTTTGTCTCAAGTATGGGGTGGGGTGTGACTATCGTTTGTAATAACTCTACTCACTTTGCTTGCCTTGATTGAGAACACTTTGCATGTTTCATTCCATTGTCACACGTTTCATTATCGCATTGCATGAAAAAGCTTTTGAAAAACCCATAAAAATTGAAAAATTTTGAAAATTTTGTGCTTCTAAGAATTGAGATGATTTCTATGATAATCACTACTTGTGAATTGAGTTTTTGATGACAATTGTATGCCTAAACGAATAATGAATTGAAAAGAAATTGAATGTGTTGATTATTCCTTTCTTGCAAGTTTCATAATGTGAAGAGTTTTATCTAAATCATATTGAGAAATCAAGGTTGAAATCACATGATAAGTTCTTATACTTCTTTTTGAAATGATTAAGGCAATTCGATTTTCTTTCTTCTTTCTTTGATCATTTAGCCCCTCAATGAAATAATTGCCTCCCTTACCTATCCGGGAATTTGGAGGAGTTTCATTTTGGCATGTTTGATGCGGGAGGGCCATGAAAGCAAAATTTTGCATTCAAAGAATAGAAAAAAGTTGCAGGTTTGGGGAAGTCAATCATGACGATGAGTAACTCGGCACCATTCACATAGCCGGGTGTTTGTGTCTTGCCAAAGTCGGATTGAGCGATATTCCTAATGGATTATGGTATGTGCATCAAGGGTTTGAGGCATCTCGCAAAAATTGAGAAACGCCAATCTCCTAGGCTTCGGTTTTTGTGCACCTCTGTCCATAACTCCAAAAGTAAAGTCGAAAAACGATGTGAAAAGAAGAGAGCAAAGCTCTAAGTGGATGGTGTTGCAAAATCAAAAGAAAAAGAAAAGAGTTACTGTCCACTTTCCCGGATTCATACACCACATCCTTTATGAGTTTTCCCTCCCTTCCACATTCTAGACCTTATTTCGAAGTCCTTAAGATCAAAATAGTGTTATTTGGCTTGGTGATCTAAATTGAAGTTTCTTATGATTGATTTTGATAATGTTTGAAGGTTATGATGCTTACATTGAAGTTTGATCAATTCATGATGTTTCTTTCCTCTTTATTCTTTGGTTATGTATATGAGCGTCTCATGAATGAATGAAGCAAGGTTTGAGAATGATCTATTGACTAGAAGCACATTTACCTAAAAGATGCTTTGTTTTTGAGATTGCATGCATATTTCATACTAACTTAAGTTCTAAAGCTTTTGAAAGACCTTGCTTGGGGACAAGCAAGTAGCAAGTATGGGGTATTTTGTTAGCATGAAATATTGTGATATTCTAGGCACTTTTTCTAGTTGTTTTTCATCCATTGTAGTGTTCATTGATAAGGCATTGAAGCAATTGTTAGCTAGTTTGTCTATATTGTCGATATAGAGGTCTACATAAGCCTTGTGTTGATTATAGGTGAATAAAAGCTAAAACCGAACCAATTGAGAGAGAAAGGAGAAGATATGAGCACATCCAAGGATTAAGGACACATCAAAGAAGTCAAAAAAGATGCTAGGATGAGGAATGGCGCGACACAAAGGAAACCACAAGCAATTTACACTTCCACGCTCTAAAATACGGTCGTAGAGAAGTCCACGCCGAAAACCACGGCCGTGGATCTTGGCAACATGAACGTGGAGTATTCTAGAAAGTTACACAATATAAACCACGGTCGTGGAAATCATGAAGAACCGTAATCCACTTCCATGCTCTAAACCACGGTCGTGGAACTCCAAGAGACCGTAATTTAGGCGATCTTTTGACGAATAAAATATTGACACATCATTTACGCATATGGTCCGGACGGTTATTTTACCCTTCCTTATAAAAGGGCTGGAGGAGAGAGATTTCGGCACTTCGGCTTACACGTGCTTAGGGCTGCATTGGACGTCCGGAGATTTGCACTTGCAACGTGATTCGCGAGGGTTTGAAGGTTTGGAAGTTGCTTGTGGCGGAAGTTACGCCTTTTGTCCTTAGGTTTGATTAGAAGACGGATTGACATCCCGTTCTTCGTTCTTATCGAGGATTATTATTGGTTTGTATTTATTCTAAATCTGATATACGTTATTATCCTTGTTTGTGGATTTGAGATTGATTTGAGATTTATTGAAGGGTTTCAAAGGTTTTCATCTTTCATTCTTCTTAAACTTGATTTTGATATTATAATGACAGTTATTGGCTAAAACCCTTTAGCAATTCTAAGGTGAAGGGTTGATAGTTGTGGCTTAGATGATGATAGATCGATCGTAAACAGATTGGACCCTGAGAGTTAGAGAGATTCGCCGACGAACCAAAATTACGGTCTGTTCTTGAGGTTCCACGGCCGTGGAACTCAAGTTCTGCCCGTAATTTACACTAGTTTACAAACTTTGCTTTTACTTTGATCTAAGGCTAAAGATTAGCTATAATCTAGTCTAGACTTGTCTTTTCTAGGTAGTAGTGAAGCCTCAACAACCTCTACTTCGGTTTCGAGTGTCACAACCTTAATCGGTTTAGTTAGTCTTGATCCCTAGGTTACAAGTTTGGGTATTTGAGATTAATTCTTGTCTTTAGATCCTTTCTATATTGAAGCCTCAACAACCTTTATAGAGAGTGTTTTTAGATAAGTCATATAAAGCCTTGGAACTTCACCGTACATTACTTAACCTTAGCATACCTTTGCAACTCTTAATTCTGTCATTAGTTCTTTAGTATATCTTGAATCGATTGCCACAATTAGATACCTAGATCTTTAGGGTTGCTGTTTTCCCAATATATTTGCAAAGCTTTACCCTTTTTCTTGCTTGACAACTTTACAATTGAATTTGTTCCTCCAAATCCCTGTGTTCGATACTCTAGAATTCTTGCTTTACTATGCTGATCCGTACACTACGGGTTCGCTTGCTTGATTCTAGTTTTATAAATTTAAAGCTTATTTGCACGCATGCTAAGTGGCGAACACTGATCTCGCGGGTATAGGCGGTGTTGGTGCAGGTTCAATAGTCCTAATATCCTCCTCGACTCTTTGCACGTAGTCGCGGTATGCTGATGATCCGATGTACACTCGACCGGACTCGGTCGACTATGCTCTTTGTGCTTCGGACCTAGCTGCAGTCCCGTTCCCTGTCACGGGAACAACGCTCTCAACAACTTCTTCAGCAAACGCCTCAGCGATAGGCGGATCAACAACTAGGGCTTGACCCCGACCTCTAGCTAGTGGAGCCGTCCTCGTCCATGGATGGTAGGTGGAAGAGGTTGTTGACCCCTTCCTCGCCCTACAATAGATGTAGCTCTAGTATGCGTCATCTGCGATATGGATATATAGATATATAAGGCCATACCATCAACTATAACAGAATTCCAGGAAAAACACATAAAGACCATCATAAAAGAAAACTACACTGCTGAGATCCGCGGAGGTAGTGGTGGTCGCCCGTGCATCTATCCCAGACCGACAAGTTTAAAACAAAACCCCCCTTTGAAAACGTAGACCCCTTGCGGGTTCTGTAAATCTATCTATTCGACCTTCAGAAGATTGCGAGTGCCATTGTTGTCAACTTAGAGCTTTAATACCATATTGTAACACTCCATGTTTTGGGAACTCGAAGCGTTACGGGCTAGGACCTCACAATGGGTCCCGACCCTTAGAGTAGCAACAATAACATCGGATCTTACAACAAGACACAAATAAATGAAAACCAAAACTGTTATAAAAACCAAAGGAACAACAAAGGGAAGTGCCAAAGACTCACAACCGAATTCAAAACAAAGGAAAGAACAACAACTGAAATATAAACCCGATTCCGCCCTATAATGTACGGGAACCCCGGTTGACCACACCATCCGGATCACTCAGCAGCATCTCTATCCTGCAGGGCATCTATAACATCAATATAAATCATTAACTAACATTCAAGATATCAAAAAAGACAATAAATGCACATACACACATAAGGTAGTATATGCATATAGCATGCTTGCACTCAACCGGTTATTATCTTTTATTAAGTTCATCCCTTTACTAATTTCACTTATGTTGTCCCACGAGAATCACTATGATCTCGCCTTTGTCCCCTTTCACCAACAGGAATAGAGCAGATGCATCCCTCTGTCACCTGTTGGACTGGTCGCAAGAGCACCTCTCAGTTTCCCCATTTTGAACTAGACAAGCGGTCACCGCCCGGTTATATTAATACACTTAGACCAATTAAGGTATCAAAGGTCAATCATATTCAAATTATCCGTTATAACGATAAACAACAACATAAGTAAACCAATACAATAAAACCAATATACAAATCGCATCTAAGTAAGCCCAAGGGACTTACCTCACTCGAAGGTAAACGCAGGGTCAACTACAACTCGGTTTCCCGAAGGAAAGAAAGGAATGCCTGCTCAAACAAGGCATAATGAATCAGGAACAAAACGATTGCTAGAAGTCTATAACTTCTAGTCTCCATGGTCTCTAAGAAATCTCCACAAGCTAGGGTCACAAACCCTAGTCTTACAGATCACCAAGGGCCAACAACATCAACACAACACAAGGAAAGGAACGAGGAAACAAGGAAAAGGAAGCAGCTCACCAAGACGGGAGCTACTACATAAGAACCGTAGGGGTGGCCAAATAGTACCGCAGGGGCTGCACTAGGCAAAATAGCGGGGGCGGGAAGGTGCAGGCGCGGGGGCGGTTCTAAGACAAAAAGCG
This sequence comes from Fagopyrum homotropicum, assembly GCA_033239125.1. Lineage (NCBI taxonomy): Eukaryota > Viridiplantae > Streptophyta > Magnoliopsida > Caryophyllales > Polygonaceae > Fagopyrum > Fagopyrum homotropicum. The sequence goes on along the minus strand of BSWB01000004.1, from coordinate 57,195,331 downwards.
GCAACGGGCTTCCTTTTTGAAAGCACGTCACAACCAAGCAACCAAATCTTGAATCTTTGTTCTACACACTTCAAATCTCAACCAAGGGAGCTTGTAAAGATCAACGTATCAACAACGCAAAGGCCAACAAGAATCAAGTCTCGATCTTTCTTCTTGTGAAGAAGAAGAAGAACGAAAAGAGAAAGAGAAACAGAAGGAAGAATCATGCAGCAGACTCATGAACGTTAGAGAGATCAAAGGGGATGAAGACTTACACGTTCTACAGAATATCACAAGGGAAGGGTTGCAGCTTTGCTCGAGGTTGAAGAAACGGAATAAGGAAGAGAAAGCGGGAATATAAAGGAACTAGTTGGAAAAGATAGAAGAAAGGACGATCTAGGGTTAGAAGATCATAGGAAAGTCGGCCCATAAGATAGAAGATCGGACCTTCTATCTAAGGAAAGAAATAAAACGGAATAAAAACAAATCCGGTGCGATCTGGAGTCAGCCGCAGGGGCGGCTCTCTTCACCACGGGGCGGTGAGGGCCAAAAATAGGGTCTTACACCACGCTTCAGGTATTGGTATTGGAGGAGTACTCATGCAAGAAGGTAAGCCTTTAACATACTTTAGTGAGAAATTAAAGGGTCCATGCTTGAATTACTCTACTTATGATAAGGAACTATATGCTTTATTTCAAGTTTTTCAAACATGGCAGCACTATTTTTGGCCTATTGAATTCATCCTTAGAACTAATCATGAGTCTTTGAAGCAGTTTTGAAGTCAAGATAAGTTGGACAAGAGGCATGGAAGATGGATGAAGTTCATTGAGACGTTTCCTTATATTATCAAATATAAGAAAGGAAAGGATAATGTTGTCGTGGATGCCCTTTCCATGAGGTATTCTTTGATCACAACAATGGATTATAAGGTCCTATGATTCCATTATGAAAACTCCACCTTGATTGAAATGGTTTACAGGTGTTGATGATAGAAGACTTCACACACAAATATAGCAGTTGGATATCTAACGATGTACTTGATTATATTTCTAGATATGTGGTTGGTTTGAATTCAGTGCATGTTGTATATCTACATGTCAAGGGCCTTGAAGTTGGATTCAAGAACAAAGTTCAAAAGGACAAGATCAAGGGCCTTGGATGCTAAGTGCAGGTTGTATATCTACTTGTCAAGGCCTTGAAGTTGGATTCAAGAACAAAGTTCAAACGGACAAGATCAAGGGCTTTGGATGCTAAGGTGCACGGCACAAGGATTCAAATAAATTGAAGATCTTCGTTGAAGATTCTTTAACAAGAAGATCTCATCAACCAAGGATTTTGTCAACCGAAAGAAGATCTCAACCGAATTATCTTGAAGATTTTCTAAACAAGAAAACGGCAAAAAATATCTTCTCTCTTATCCAACAGAAGACGAGAAGATCAAGGATTAAAAGACTCAACGTGCTCGTAGGGATTGAAGACTTGCAACATCTACCTTATGATCTTCATGGAAAAGAATATTGATCTTCAAACGGTCATCTCTACAAAGGCTAGAAGATCTTTCCATAGAAGATATAAATGAAGATGATGGTCGAAGAAGAAGATACATAAGCTTACACCGGAAAACATCTTTGCATCCTCAAAGCAACCTAATCATCTTCATTCGTTGTTTTTCTTTCTCACATTCACGTAAAAGTTTTATCCCCTTAGAGAGAGAAAACACAAGAGCTCCATTGGTAGATCTAAAAAGTGTTATACTAGAGTATGTTACTCTGCGAAGTAACTAGGCTATTATAGCTAGGTTAAGAGTTGGAGCTAGATCGTAGCATTGGCTACAAGTGAGAGAAGAAGGGGATTTCTTCTAGTTTATATCTAGGACTCTTTGAAGTTGATAATAGATAGTTAGATCCTACGGATATACCGTGGGACGAAGAGTAGGATATCTAGAGCCGAACTTCGTAAACATATCCTCGTGTCAATCTTTTCAATTCCGCACCATATATACTTTACTGTGACTAACTTTGTTTTGCAGGAGCAAGAAGTCAAGGCCCTTGAAATAGAGTTTCAAAGTCCTTGAAATCAAAGTTTCACTAGTATCAGATTGACATCAAGGCCCTTGAAAGGAGTTTCAAGGCCTTGAGATTTGGTTTGCGAAAAGTTCTCATACTCTATTCAACCCCTCCTTCTAGAGTATTATCTATCTTATTTATATCACCTATTGGTTCGTCAATTGGTATCAAAGATCCATACGAAGATGATGCTGACTTTGGCAAAATCTACACTGGATGCAAAAATCGACCCTATGCCAAGAAAATCGGGCGATTTTTTTAGGTAAGTACAATTGTTTTTAAGGATTTCGGTTCCATGAGGATATAGTTTGTATTCCTAGATGTTCTCTGAGATTATTATCAGTTGAGGAGGCTCATATGGGAGGATTAATAGGACATTTTGGAGGAGATAAGACTTATCATATGCTTCACTCTCATTTCTTTTGGCATCACATGCTTAAGGATGTTGAACATTTGATTAAGAGGTGCCTTGTTTGCCTAAAAGCGAAGTCAAGACTAAAATCGCACGGTTTGTATACTCCTCTACCTATTACTACATCATCTTGGCTTGACATTAGTATGGATTTTGTTGTAGGATTGCCAAGGACTAAGAAGGGGAGAGACTCTATCTTTGTGGTTGTTGATCGCTTTTCTAAAATAACTCACTTTATTGCTTGCCATAAAACTGATGATGCATATAATGTAGCTAACTTGTTTTTCAAGGAAGTTGTTAGATTGCATGGAGTGCCAAGAACTATTGTGAGCGATAAAGATGTAAAGTTCCTTAGCTTATTTTGGAAGACAATTTTGGGAAAGCTAGGTACCAAGTTGTTAATTTCGACTTCTAGTCATCCTCAAACGGATGGCCAAATGTAGGTAACTAATAGAACTTTGACTAGTATCTTACGATCTATTTTAAAGGATAATTTGAATGCATGGGAAGATGTTTTACCACATGTCGAATTTGCTTATAACCGTACCTTGCATTCATCTACAAATTTAACACTGTTTGAGTGTGTTTATGGTGTGAATCATTTGACTCCCTTTGATCTTATACCATTGCCTTTAGAGGAGTGAGTATACTTCATTGTAGGAAAACAGGTGGAGTTCATAAATGAATTACATGAGAAGACGCACTTACGGATGGAACAAAAAGGGAAATCCGTTGCGTCCAAAGCAAATCGGAATCGCAAGGAGATGCTATTCAAACCCGGAGATCTAGTGTGGTTGCATATAAGGAAAATTCCGGACAAACGGAAGTCTAAGTTATCTCCACGAGGAGATGAACATTTTAGAGTGAAAAGGAAAGTTGGTGACAATGGTTACGTCTTGGAGCTTCCAGCTGATTATGGTGTAAGTCCCATCTTCAACGTCGATGACTTAAGTCCTTACGAGTTTAGAGATGAACATGTTGATGATTCGAGGACAAATCCTTCTCAAGAAGGGGAGCCTGATGTGGGACCATCTCCAACACATCAAGGACCAGTTACTAGATCAAAGGCTAAGGCATTGAAGGACAAACCAACAACTCCTTCACCTTTTTCAGATTTTGTCATGGATGTAGTGATCACAAGGTCAAGAGCATAGACGATTCAAGATGAAGTTACGAACATACTTACGACATGTATGTTCAAGGAAACTCTTCTCACTCTCAAGAGTTCCTTGGTGACATTATTGACTGTTATAGAAGAGTCAAGCCATGACCAAGAAGATCCATCAAGTAAAGAAGAAGGATAAGACCAAGGAAGAGCTTCAGAGAGGAAAAATCGACCCAATTAAATCGGTCGAGTTTTCCTATAGGAAAATCGGCCAATTTCTTGACCGATTTTTCCTTCTCGAGACTAGTTTGTCCGGCCATGATCTTCTATCTTTGGCAACTATAACTTTTAGTTGATTTCTTAAAGCTCTCATACCATCTTAAGTGATTATTAGTTTTGATCTTATCTTTATGGTTTATATCTTTTTATATATCTTAAAGATATCTTTCTAAGATTATCTTTAAGTATATCTTTTCTAGTTATCATAGTTAATCTCCATTATAAATAACCTTAGTGGGGGAGATTGTTGGGAGATGAGATTTGATATTTTCCACGGAATTGTGAGACATGCAACATTGCTTACAGAGTTTGTATTTTATTCATTATTATTCAATCAAACAGAGAGCTTTTGGTTGAATCGTTGTGAAGTCCTTGCTAGATTGTTCTTGTGTGTTAATATTATTGAAGGTTGGTGCTCCTGGCCCATTCTAGTCCCTCCTTATGCTTTTCTTAATTAGAAGATTTGTGTAAGGTTAAAGAAGTGCGGGTTGAGGTAATCTTCTCGTTCAAGGGTTTTGACACATCATTGATCAAGGTTCTTTGCGAAACTATCTTAGTTCATATCTTCCTATATATTTCATTTATCATTCCATATTCATCTTCTTATCTTTCCATATCATCCACTAATCCGTGTTGTGAGTTTCCAGAAAAATCAATTTGTTCTTCATATATATTGACCAATTTATTCTATTGAACAACCCGAATTGTATCCCAGTTAAGGACTTTCAATATAGATCGGGAATTGCAGCTTATCCCCGCATCAATAGATAATTGCGAGAATCTGCACAAAGCCTTCTTGGAGAAGTACTTTCGGGTAAAGAAGGTCAATAGCTTGAAGAAAGCCATTAGCAACATTGAGCAAGAAGTCGATCAAACTCTTTATGAGTACTATGAGAGGTTTGCAAAGTTAAGGTCAAGCCGCCCAATCCATGGATATTCCACTCAAGATTTGGTGTTGTACTTGTATAACGGGTTTTTGGACAATGAAAGGCGAATCGTTGATGCTTCTTGCGGAGGTAATATCATAAATTCAAGAAATGGTGGAAGGTATAATAAATTTTGGTAGAACTTCTACCAAAAGAGGAGCCCATGCTATAAATCACAGTTGTCCAAAAATATCAAAAGAAATTGTTGAATTGAAGGAGATGGTGAAGAGGCTAAAACTAGTGGGAACTCCACAACAGTTGAAGGCATGTGGCGTATGTTCGGATCTGTTCCATCCAACGGACTTATGACGTCAAGTTCAAGAAGACTCCACTGTTGAGGTAAATGTTATAGGGTCATATGGACAACAACAACAACGTCAAAGGAATGATCCATATGCTAAAAATTACGATCCGGGATGGCGTGATCGTCCAAACTTTAGGTGGAGGGATCAATCAAACCCACAACAACATCCTTGACCAAGTAATTGAGGAAATTCTACAAACATTAACTAAACATTTTGCTACTCATGTCGAAAGCACAAAATCTAGTATAGAAAATTTGGAAAAGCAAGTTGGGCAATTGGTGGAAGAAATTACGAGGATCCAAGCTTGAACCTCGGGAAATTTGCCTTCCCGAACGGTGATAAATCAAAAGGAGAGCGTTTGTGCATTGACTCTCAGGAGTGGGAAGCTAATGATCAAAATCAAAAATTGGAGATGGCCAAAATAAGAACAACAAGTTCAGCCGTACCCGTGGCCGCCCCCGACCATGCCCGCACCTCCTTTTTCTATGATCCCGTGCCCACGTCAATATGAGGCCGCCTTGTGGTTGAAAAAGGTGAAACACCACCACAACTGCAAGTGCCCACTCCCACGGCTGAATTGTCAAAAGGTGCTGAAAAGGATTTTGAAGAAGATCCTTACGTCCATCCAAGCTTTCCACCACTTTATTAAGATAAACCTCATGCTCCCTTCCTCGAGGCACTCAAACAAAGAAGAGTCATAGAGAATAAGGATCTTTTAAAGACTTTATCCAAATGCGAGGTAAAAATTCCTCTCTTTAAAATCGTGAAAAGTGTGTCTAAGTATGCTCGTTTCTTGAAGGAATTATGTACCATAAAGAGGAAGAAAAAGATGAAAGGGAAACAGAAGGTGAATGAGAGTGATCACGTGTCCGTTGTCTTTCAAACGCAAATGCCAAAAAAGCGTAGTGTTCTAGGTATGGTAAGCGTTCCATGTGTCATATGGGAAACTCGCTTTCACATAACTATGCTAGACTTAGGTGCTTCTGTTAATGTCTTACCATACTCCATTTATAAATCACTTGGTCTAGGACCTTTGCATGAAACCGGTACAATTATGCAACCAATTGATGGTTCTAATATCCGTCCTAGAGGTTTAATTGCAGATGTTCTAATCAAGATTGACAAATTGATATTCCTTGCTGACTTTTTGTCATTAATATGGAACATAGCATGCATACCATCCAATTAAGGAAGACCATTTTAAATAACGGCTAAAAAAAATTTGATTTTGTTAGTGGAAAACTCACTATGGAGTTCAATGATGAAGTAATTGAGTTTGATATGTTTAATACCACAAAACACGCCATTGATGCTCATGAGTATCTTTTGTGGGCATAAGAAGGACAATAAAGTTTCTCTTAAAGATTTAGACTACTTGTATGCGTGCATTCCGGACTGTGAGGTTGTGCCGGATTAGATTCGACTGTTTTTGACCGTTTTGAAGCGGGTCAAGAGATGTGAGCCAAGGGACATAGTAGAAGGAGGTTTCATTACCCTCATTATTGCTCAGGTCATGGACATCTCAGTCCTAGAGGACCCTTTGTCGATTCCCTTCTTTATCGTTCCCCTCCTTCGGCGTAGCAAGATGTTGAAGACTGAGGGCGCACACCATTTCTGAACGTCCTTTTATGACAAGAGTCATGTTACCTATTTACCCCGTTCATTTCCATATGGACCAGATTTGGCGGGCTTCTACATATGCGCCAACCCGGTCATTCCGAGGCCGAGGCGTGTATCCGTCATTGAAAGGTATTTTGCGAGCTCGAGTGGAGCTCCCGCTAAGACTTATGAGTTGTTCGCCCCTAGAGGTGTGTGCAAATAAGTTTTAAATTTATAAAACTAGAATCAAGCAAGCGAACCCGCAGTGTACGGATCGACGTAGTTAAGCAAGAATTCCAGAGTATCGAACACAAGGATTTGGGTGGGAACAAATTCAATAGCAGATTATCAAGCGAGTAAATATGAGAGTTTTGCAAATATTAGGAAAACAACAATCCTAAAGATCCAAGTATCAAGTTGTGGCAATCGATTCAAGATATACTAATGACATAAAGACAGAGTTGAGATATGCGAAGGTATGCTAATGTAAGGTAATCGTACGGTGAAGTTCCAAAAACCTTATATGACTCACCTACAAGACACTCCCTATACAGGTTGTTGAGGCTCAATATAGGAAGGTTCTAAAAGCAAGAATTAATGTCAAATACCCATACTTATAGTCCAAAGATCAAGACTAACTTAGCCGATTACGGTTATGACACTCACAATCGAGGTAGAGGTTGTTGAGGCTTCACTACCACCTAGAAAAGACAAGTCTAGACTAAATTAAAGCAAATCTTTAAATTTGGATTAAAGTAAAAGCAGGTTCGTAAACTTAAGGGAAATTACGGTTGGATCTTGAGATTCCACGGTCGTGGAACTCAAGAACAAACCGTGATTTAGGGTTCGTCAATGATTCTCTCTAACTCTCAGGGTCTAATCTGTTTACGATCGATCTATCATCATCTAAGCCACAACTATCAACCCTTCACTTTAGAATTGTTAAGGGTTTTTAGCCAACAATCGTCATGTTGATATCAATTCAAGGATTAAAAGATAGAAAGATGAAAACTTCCGAAAACTTTCAATAACCTTCAACCCAATCTCAAAGTCACAACCAAGAACAAGTATTACCAATAGATTCAGAATAAAACAAACAATCACAATCTTAGGAAAGAAAGGGAAACGGGATGTCAATCCGTTTTCCAAATCGAACCTAAACAAGAAGAGAGATCTTCTTGCAACAATCTTCCAAAAGCTTCGATCTTCCGCCAATCCGGAGATCTCAACAGCAATCTCCACTAAAAGTGCGAGATTAGGGCAAATCCCAACACGAACTTCGATCTCCAACGAGATGTCAATTGCTTCCAAGCGAAGATGATCACCCTACGTGACGATGTAAGCGTCGTCTATGCGGGGCTAAGTGTCGTGTAAGCGGCCCTGAAATTCTCTAAGCGAGGATGACGGAATCTTGCTTCATCCGTCTTTTTATAGGGCAAGATAAAATATCGGCCCGGCCCAACCTTCAAAAGATCGTGGCTTCAAGATATGGCGAAAAAGATCGCCAAGATCACGGTCGTGGAAGTTTCCACGACCGTAATTTAGAGCGTGGAATATGTCACGGTTTGAACCATATGTTCCACGGCCGTAATATCCTCTGGAATGAACCACGCCTCTCTTTGCAGGATTCCACGGCCGTGGAACAGAACGTGGTTTGTAGTACGGTCGTATTTTAGAGCGTGGTTTAGGGCAAGAACGTGATTCTTCCCTAGCCTCGTGCTTTCCTCAAGTTTGAACTCCAATTTGCTCCTAAGAATGTCCTTAATCCATGGACATACTCAATCAACTCTTCTTTACTCGATTTTGTTCGGAAAAGACTCTCGATCACCTATAATCAACACAAAGCTAGTGTAGACATCCATATCGACAATATAGGCAATACTAGCTCACATATGCAATGATGCTCAATCAAAGACTATCAATATGAATCAAATACGTTTAGAAAACGTGCCTAAAATATCACAATATTTCATGCTAACAAATAACCCCATACTTAACACTTGCTTGTCCCTAAGCAAGGTCTTTCAAAAAGCTTTAAACAAGAGTTAGGATGAAATATGTGTACCTTCTTTTGGATGAATGTGCCTTCTAAAGAATAGATCATTCTCAAACCTTGCTTCAATTGTTTATCAAACTTTCACATACTCAATCAAAGGGTAAAAAGCAAAGAAAATTCATGAATCAATTCAACTTCTAAACAAGCATCATAACCTTTAAACATTATCAAAATCAATCATAAGAAACTTCAATTTAGATCACCAAGTCATATAACATTCTTTTGATCTTAAGGACTTCCAAAGAAAAGGTCTAGAATATGGAAAGGAAGGAAAACTTTAAGGAAATGTGGTGCATGAATCCGGGAAAGTGGACAACTACCTTCTTCTTCTTTTGCGGTTTCCGCAACACTTCAACTTAGAGCTTCGCTCTCTTCTTTTCATTTTTCGACTTTACTTTTGGAGTTATGGACAGAGGTGCACAAAAACCGAAGCCTAGGAGATTGGCGTTTCTCATTTTTAATGAAATGCCTCAAACCCTTAGCGCACATACCATAATCCGCTAGGAATATCGCTCAATCCGACTTTGGCAAGACACAAACACCCGGCTATGTGAATGGTGCCGAGTTACTCATCGTCATGATTGACTTCCCCAAACCTAGAATTTCTTTCTATTCTTTTGATTGCAAAAATTTGCTCTCATGGCCCTCCCACATCAAACATGCCTTTTTCATTCACTTCTCCAAATTCCCGGATAGGTAAAGGAGGTCAATATTTCAATGAGGAGCTAAAATGGTCAAAAGAAAGAAGAAAGAAAATTCGAATTGCCTTAATCATTTCAACAAGAAGTATAAGAACTTATAGTGTGATTTCAACTTCAATTTCTCAACATGATTTAGGTAACATTTATCACATTATGAAACTTGCACAAGAGGTAAAATTCATTCATTTAAATTCTTTTCAATTCACAATTCTTTTAAGCATGCAATTGTCATCAAACTTAATTCACAAGTAGTGATTATCATAGAAATCATCTCAATTCATTAGAAGCACATAATTTTTCAAAATTTTTCAATTTTTATGGGTTTTTCAAGTTCTTTTTCATGCAATGCGATAATGAAACGTGAAACACATAATGAACATGCAATGATAGTCTCGAATGAAAGCAAGCATAATAAGTAGAGTTATTACAAACTTTTAGTACATCCCACCCCATACTTAGGACGAACATTGTCCCTAATGTTCAAAAGAAAGAGAGAAAAGAAAGAAAAGAAAAAGAAACTCACAAAGTGGTGGCGGGAATGTCTAAAACGAACGGTCATGCATCAAATCACTGCGGCGGTGGCGGCGGTGGGAATGGAGAGAAACTCGGATCGTAGAACCGCCCAAACTGCTGGCGGTAGACGTCCCTCATCATGTGGTCAAGGTCGTCTAAACGTCCGTCTCTAGCATCCGCCCGGATCTCCAGCGCTCCTACTCTCTCTGAAAGTCCGGTAGCCCAATCCGGCATCTGCTCGTACCATCCCGGGGCCTGACTGTACCATGTTGGGGCGTCGGATGGTGCTGGTGCTGGTGGAGGTGCTGCTGGCTGCTCGGTGGACCAAGGAGGGGGAACGCCATACCATGTGGGAGGTGTGGTCATCCACGTGGGCCTCTCACTCACGCTAGCGCGGCGAGATGACGAGCCTGAGGCTCTAGCTGGACGTGGTGAACGTCTAGGTGCATCGGGGGCCGCCTCCGGCTGATCCGGAAACGTGCCAAACTCCTCCTCAGCTGCTCCTCCACTCTCGAACTGATCTCCCATATCCTCCTCGAAACTCTCCTTACGAAGTCCATTCTGTTCAAAAATTACGGTCTGTTCGTCCAAAACCACGGCCGTAATTCACCCAGTGACCGTGGTTTGTCTCAAAAAATCACAAATCTCAGCAAATTCACAATCAATCTCCACAACAGGCTGTCCTAGTCTAATTTCCTCAATTCTCAATCAGTTCTTCCTAAAAATCTCTAACAAAAACAACCGAATCAGCAAGAATCAAGAAGGGAAAAGAAAACCTCTTTTTCGGATTGAAAAATCTGAAATGCGCGTTTGTTGGTAAATTTCCGTTCGATTCGTCGCTTGGATCTTGTTTGTGGTTGAATTTGCTGCAGTTTAGGAAGAAGAATCGTTGAAAACGATTAGGAAACGAAGATTTGAGAGGAGTCGTGATGTTTCGGCACTTAGGTCGTGGAAAGAGGGATTTTTGGGATAAATTTGTGAAGAATATGGCTTATATAGTTGCAGGCAAAATTTTGAAAATCACGGTCTGTCGGGGTATTCCACGGCCGTGGAAGTGTACGGAACCGTGGTTTTGGTGATTTTTCAAAGGCTTTTGGAAATTACGGCCACTGTAGCTATGACGACCGTAATTTAAACCGTGGAACCCTCTGTAAAGCTCCAAAGTCCAAATTTCGTCACTCTTCTTCAACATTATCCTCTCCTTTCCCTTTTTCATCGATCTTACATCCAAAAACACGAACATACCGGAAGACATCGAGGCAAAAACAAAGCAAAAACGTTTATACTAAGCTAATCTATGAATCGAAAAAAAGAAACAAAAATGCAATACCTTGTGTTGCCTCCCAAGAAGCGCTTTGTTTAAGGTCCGTAGCTAGACCAACCTCGCACTTATTCGAGTGCGGTAGGCGCAAACTCCTCAGTTTGGAGTTCCGGCGTGTACTTCTTGAGTCGTTGGCCGTTCACCTTAAAACTTCCGCTCGCTTCACCCCATACTTCAACTGCACCATGGGGAAAATACGCTTAATTAGAAAAGGTCCGGTCCAACGGGATTTAAGCTTACCTGGAAAGAGGCGAAGTCTTGAATTGAAGAGGAGAACTTGATCTCCTCCTTTGAAGTCCTTTGGAATGATATGCTTATCATGCCAACACTTTGCTCTTTCCTTGTAGATCTTAGCGTTTTCATAAGCATTCAAGCGAAGTTCATCCAGCTTATTGATGTCAAGGAGACGCTTCTCTCCTGCTTCCTTCATGCCGAAATTCAGCCACTTGATAGCCCAAAATGCCTTGTCTCCAACTCTACCGGCAAGTGACAAGACTTCCCATACACAAGGTTGTATGGTGTGGTTCCTATGGGAGTCTTGTACGCAGTCCGGTACGCCCATAATGCATCATCTAGCTTCAAGGACCAATCCTTCCTAGTCCTTGAAACCGTCTTCTCTAAGATTCCTTTGATCTCCCTATTTGAGATCTCAACTTGTCCACTTGTTTGTGGATGGTAAGGGGTAGCGATCTTGTGAGTAACCCCATACTTAGCTAGAAGAGCTTCAAAGCGACGGGCTATGAAGTGAGAACCTCCATCACTAATGATCGTCCTTGGCGTCCCAAATCGCGGGAAGATGGTCTTGTTGAAGAACTTAACCACCACCATGGCATCATTTGTGGGAGAGGCGATCGCTTCCACCCATCTAGAAACGTAAGTCTACCGCCAATAGTATGTATTGGTTTCCACAAGAAGATGGGAATGGTCCCATGAAATCGACTCCCCAAACGTCGAAAATCTCTACCTCTTGGATGTTGTTGAGGGGCATCTCATTCCTTCTAGAAATATTGCCTGTTCTTTGACAAGCATCGCAGTAAGAAACAAAGGATTGCACATCTCTAAACAAAGTAGGCCAAAAGAATCCAGATTGCAATACCTTTGCGCTAGTTTTGTTCGAACTAGCGTGTCCTCCACAAGGTAGTGAATGACAATGACGGATGACACTTTGCATCTCATCTTCCGGCACACATCGCCGAATGATGCCATCCGGACCTCTCTTAAAGAGGAGAGGCTCGTTCCAATAGTATTCCCGGACGTCCTTGAAGAACTTCTTCCTTTGTGCGTAGGATAGTCCGGGCGGTATCTCCTGGCAAACCAAATAGTTAACAAAATCAGCAAACCATGGTTCGTTACCTTTGGAGATCACGTCGATGCACTCGTCTATGATATGTAGGTGTTCGTCCGGAAAGGAGTCATCAATGGGTAGATGGTCGTCCTCTAGATGTGTTAGACGACTCAAATGATCCGCAACAGAATTTTCTGAACCTTTCTTGTCGCGGATCTCAAGATCGAATTCTTGTAGGAGAAGAATCCATCTAATCAGCCTTGGTTTCGCATCTTTCTTCGCAAGGAGGTACCGGATCGCAGCATGGTCCGTGTAGACAATCACCTTTGCACCTACAAGATAAGAGCGAAATTTGTCAATAGCATAGACAATGGCTAAAAACTCTTTCTCGGTAGTGGTGTAGTTGAGCTGCGCTTCATCTAGCGTCTTGCTAGCATAGTATATGGCATGGGTTCGCCCTTCCTTTCGTTGTCCAAGAACATCTCCGATAGCTACGTCACTAGCGTCGCACATAATCTCAAAGGGTAGAGTCCAATCCGGAGGTTGGATAATAGGTGCTGAGATTAGAGCTTGCCGAATGGTGTTGAACGCATCTAAACATTCCTGCGAAAACTCAAAAACCGCATCCTTCATCAATAGATTAGTGAGAGGTTTTGATATCTTAGAAAAGTCTTTAATGAAACGCCTATAAAATCCAGCGTGTCCTAGGAAACTTCTTATCCCTTTCACCGAAATTGGGGGAGGAAGTTTCTCTATGGTCTCTATCTTAGCTTTGTCTACTTCTATCCCTCTACTAGAGACTAGGTGACCTAATACAATTCCTTCCTTAACCATGAATTGACACTTCTCCCAATTAAGAACTAGGTTAGTGTCTTCACACCTTTGCAAAACAAGAGAAAGGTTAGAAAGGCAATCGTTAAAAGAGGAACCGTATACGGAGAAGTCGTCCATGAAGACTTCCATGATTTCCTCTACATATTCGGAGAAGATGGCCATCATGCACCGTTGGAAGGTGGCTGGGGCGTTGCAAAGCCCGAATGGCATTCTCCTATAAGCAAACGTACCCCACGGGCACGTGAATGTGGTCTTCTCTTGATCGTCCGGATGTATCGGAATCTGAAAGAAACCACTATAGCCGTCAAGGTAGCAAAAATGTGAATGTTGCGCTAACCTTTCAAGCATTTGATCAATGAATGGCAATGGAAAATGATCCTTCCGCGTTGCGTTGTTGAGCTTGCGGTAGTCTATGCACATCCGCCATCCAGTTACGGTTCGGGTAGGAATGAGTTCGTTGTTCTTGTTGGTGATGACCGTCATTCCTCCCTTCTTCGGAACTACTTGAACTGGACTCACCCACTTACTATCGGATATAGGATAGATGATACCTGCATCAAGAAGTTTAAGAATTTCCTTCTTGACAACCTCCTTCATGGTCGGATTCAACCGCCTTTGAGGTTGTCTCGAAGTTCTAAAGTCTTCCTCCATTAGTATCTTATGCATGCATAGGGAGGGTTTAATTCCTACTAAGTCCTCGATAGTATAGCCTATAGCTTTCCTATGTTTCCTAAGGACAATCATGAGCTGTTCATGTTCATCTATGCTTAGATCAGAACTAATAATAACCGGGAAGGTAGAATTAGATCCTAGAAAAGCGTACCTTAGATGAGTAGGAAGTGGTTTGAGTTCCATTGCTTTCGGAGCTTCCAACGATCCTTGAGGAGCATCCGATGTTTCCTTAGAAGTTTCTAAGGATGATGAGTGTGTTGGAGAAGAATCGGAAGAAGTCGAAGAAATGTCTCGATCACTCTTTTCCACGGCCAGAATTACGGGTGGATCTTGTCCTCCACGGCCGTGGTTTAGGGCGTGGAAGGGAAATACGGTTGTCACATCTTCTCCACGGCCGTATAATCCCCTGGAATGAGGCATGATTTTGGTTGTGGAATCCACGGTCGTGGAATACAGAGTATGACCGTGGATTCTGACATTCTCAGCCTCATCGTGGAGTTTCTCAAACTTCTCTTCATGCATCTCTTCTTGTGCTTCTAAGGCTTCAATTGCCTCATTGCACTCTTCATCTTCCCCTACATTGGTTAGACTCATAGTAATAACTTTTTGCAAAGGATCGTTAAAGAGAATCGCACTTACCTCCTCCCTAGACAAACCTTCTTCATCTTGGATATCGTAAATATCCTCATCAAAGATTGGCTCCTTCACTAGAGTGGAAAGAACGAACTCTACTTTCTCTTCTCCTATGTCAAAAGCGAGTCTACCATTCTTGCAATTGACTATGCAGCCGGAAGTTGCAAGGAACGGTCTTCCGAGTATGATCGGGACCGGACTATCTGCAAGAATGTCAAGCACAACGAAATCAATGGGAACGAAGAATTTACCTAGCTTGACCGGGACGTCTTCTACAATACCGACGGGGCGAGTGATGGATCAATCCGCCATGTATAACGTCATCTTCACCGGTTTGGGGTCACCTAAACCGATCTTCCTACACAATGCAAGTGGTATGATGCTCACACTTGCTCCTAAGTCACATAAAGCGTCATATGTGACATCTCCCACTCCAATGGGAATGCAAAATGACCCCGGATCCTTCAGCTTTGGGGGCATTTTCTCCTTCATGGTCTTGATGAGATTCGAAGAATCCGAACTCATCTTGACCTCGCCGAAGTCTTCTAGCTTCCTCTTGTTGGAGAGGAGCTCCTTCAAGAACTTGCCATAAGCCGGCATACCTACAATAGCATCAATAAATGGTATGTTAATATGCAGCTTACTCATGAGTTCTATGAACTTACCGAATTGCTTGTCTAGGCGCGCTCGCGCTCTAGATTGAGGGAATGGAAGGGGAGGTTTGTAAGTTGGAGGAGGAACGTAGACGTCTTCCTTCTCCTTCCCCTTTTCTTTGCCCTTTTCTACGGGGACTTCAACGAACGTAGGCTGCGGATCGGTGGTTGTCACTCTGCTCCTAGTTGTAATCGCCATTACCCTTCCCTTAGGGTTGTCCTCCGTCTTTCCTGGAAGCTTCCCTTGATTCCTAGGAACTTCCTCCGCATGGTTGAACATTTGATTTTCCAAAACCTTTTGAGCTTTGTCAACCTTAGAAACTTGATCATCAACCTTGATGAGGCGGTTCTCCAACCCTTGAAGCTTTCCCAAAATCGTTTCCAATATGGGATCGGGCTTCTCCTTCCCCGAAGTGTTTCCTCCATTAGATGATTGCCCCTGGCTTTTCAAAGGAGTAGAGGAAGAGGAAGGTGGAGTTAGTGAATTTGAGTTGGAAGGATAAGAGTTACCGGAATTTTGTTGATTGGAGCGCCAATTGTTGTTGTTTAAACCCCTATTGTTGTTCCAATCGTTGTTCCGGTTGTTGTTGTTTCCATTCCAATTGTTATTCCGGTTATTGTTCCGGTTATTGTTGTTGCCGCCATTGTTGTTGCCCAAATAACCAACATCCTTCCCTTGGTGCTTTGGGAAGTTGGTCTTGATAGCCTCCTTCAACTCCTTGATCTCATTGTTGAGGGAGAA
Organism: Fagopyrum homotropicum; assembly: GCA_033239125.1. Classification (NCBI taxonomy): domain Eukaryota; kingdom Viridiplantae; phylum Streptophyta; class Magnoliopsida; order Caryophyllales; family Polygonaceae; genus Fagopyrum; species Fagopyrum homotropicum. Next base: position 57,179,250 of record BSWB01000004.1, on the reverse strand, counting down.
AATTTGATTTTGAGCTTCGTGTGTGAGCTTTGCTCCTTGCTCTACACGATTTCCCTCCACTTTCCGGTGGGAATACTTCTCTATGACTCTTGCTTGCTTCTCAATGAAGTCCCAAGCGTCATCTTCTCTCATGTCCATGAACGTTCCACATGAGAGGGATTGGAGGTTGAATTGCGTTCCCGCATCCAGCCCCTTGTAGTAAATCTCCAGCAAGGCAAGTTTGGATATACCATGATGAGGGCAATCCAAGAGCAAATCCTGAAACCTTTCCCAAGATTGAAACAAACTTTCGTTAGGTCTCATGGAAAAAGCATTAATCTTACCTCTAAGTTCCGCCGTTTTGGATGGCGGAAAGAATTTGGTGAGAAACTCCGCGGAAAGGTCTTTCCACGTATCTAGTTTCCCACTAGGAAGAGCTTGGTACCAAGACAACGCTTTCCCCTTCAAGGAGAAGAATAAAGGTTTAAGCTTATAGCTGTTGGTAGTAGCGCTCTTCGGTCTCATCGTCTCCATCATACACTCAAAGTTCTGCAAGTGTTGGTGTGGAGATTCAGCGCTTGTCCCGCCAAATTGGTTTTGGCGAACAAGAGTAATGACTTGAGGGTTGAAGCTAAACCCTTGCACGTCTTCAGCATCGAAATTCACGCCCAAGCGGCGTGGTTGTTGTGTTGGATCCATCCGCTGGCCAAGAGTTCTTGGCTCTTCATCTACACGTTCGATCCTCGCATTCCTAGGTGGAACGCGACGATTGGCAGCTCCCCGTGGATGGAAAGGATTCACATTGATCGTGGGATCAATCTCCTCTAGCGGTGGCATGGAAGAATCACTATCATCAGCGGATGAGTGACCTCTTCTTCTAGATCTTGATCCTTTCCTTGAGGTTTTCTTGCTTCCCTTATTCTTAAGGTCGCTCATCTCTACCCTCATTTGGAAGATCATGTCTTGTAGATTGTTAACTTGGGATTGATGGCGATCCATCTCATCTTGGCGGAGAGTCTCATTCCATTGGAGTTGAGCTTCCTTCTCCGCCAACTCCGCTTGAAGATCACGTTCGTGTCCTTCAGCCATCTTCTTTTCTTTGCGCTTTTGCCTTAAAGTTTTCTCTAGCTCTTGATCAAGAGGCAAGAGATCTTCGGTGTTCCTAGACCTGCGCATGCACTCAAAGTAATATCAAATAACGAGAGCAAGCTCCCAAGCTTGACAATCGGCTACCGAATTCGGCCGAAACCAAATCCCCGACAACGGCGCCAAAAACTTGTTCGCCCCTAGAGGTGTGTGCAAATAAGTTTTAAATTTATAAAACTAGAATCAAGCAAGCGAACCCGCAGTGTACGGATCGACGTAGTTAAGCAAGAATTCCAGAGTATCGAACACAGGGATTTGGGTGGGAACAAATTCAATAGCAGATTATCAAGCGAGTAAATATGAGAGTTTTGCAAATATTAGGAAAACAACAATCCTAAAGATCCAAGTATCAAGCTGTGGCAATCGATTCAAGATATACTAATGACATAAAGACAGAGTTGAGATATGCGAAGGTATGCTAATGTAAGGTAATCGTACGGTGAAGTTCCAAAAACCTTATATGACTCACCTACAAGACACTCCCTATACAGGTTGTTGAGGCTCAATATAGGAAGGTTCTAAAAGCAAGAATTAATGTCAAATACCCATACTTATAGTCCAAAGATCAAGACTAACTTAGCCGATTACGATTATGACACTCACAATCGAGGTAGAGGTTGTTGAGGCTTCACTACCACCTAGAAAAGACAAGTCTAGACTAAATTAAAGCAAATCTTTAACTTTGGATTAAAGTAAAAGCAGGTTCGTAAACTTAAGGGAAATTACGGTTGGATCTTGAGATTCCACGGTCGTGGAACTCAAGAACAAACCGTGATTTAGGGTTCGTCAACGATTCTCTCTAACTCTCAGGGTCTAATCTGTTTACGATCGATCTATCATCATCTAAGCCACAACTATCAACCCTTCACTTTAGAATTGTTAAGGGTTTTTAGCCAACAATCGTCATGTTGATATCAATTCAAGGATTAAAAGATAGAAAGATGAAAACTTCCGAAAACTTTCAATAACCTTCAACCCAATCTCAAAGTCACAACCAAGAACAAGTATTACCAATAGATTCAGAATAAAACAAACAATCACAATCTTAGGAAAGAAAGGGAAACGGGATGTCAATCCGTTTTCCAAATCGAACCTAAACAAGAAGAGAGATCTTCTTGCAACAATCTTCCAAAAGCTTCGATCTTCCGCCAATCCGGAGATCTCAACAGCAATCTCCACTAAAAGTGCGAGATTAGGGCAAATCCCAACACGAACTTCGATCTCCAACGAGATGTCAATTGCTTCCAAGCGAAGATGATCACCCTACGTGACGATGTAAGCGTCGTCTATGCGGGGCTAAGTGTCGTGTAAGCGGCCCTGAAATTCTCTAAGCGAGGATGACGGAATCTTGCTTCGTCCATCTTTTTATAGGGCAAGATAAAATATCGGCCCGGCCCAACCTTCAAAAGATCGTGGCTTCAAGATATGGCGAAAAAGATCGCCAAGATCACGGTCGTGGAAGTTTCCACGACCGTAATTTAGAGCGTGGAATATGTCACGGTTTGAACCATATGTTCCACGGCCGTAATATCCTTTGGAATGAACCACGCCTCTCTTTGCAGGATTCCACGGCCGTGGAACAGAACGTGGTTTGTAGTACGGCCGTATTTTAGAGCGTGGTTTAGGGCAAGAACGTGATTCTTCCCTAGCCTCGTGCTTTCCTCAAGTTTGAACTCCAATTTGCTCCTAAGAATGTCCTTAATCCATGGACATACTCAATCAACTCTTCTTTACTCGATTTTGTTCGGAAAAGACTCTCGATCACCTATAATCAACACAAAGCTAGTGTAGACATCCATATCGACAATATAGGCAATACTAGCTCACATATGCAATGATGCTCAATCAAAGACTATCAATATGAATCAAATACGTTTAGAAAACGTGCCTAAAATATCACAATATTTCATGCTAACATGAGTCTACTCTTGATGATGCTAAGGAGATGCCTACTCGGTTAGACCCATTCCAGGAGCAAATGATAGCTTAGATGAGAGCTTTAACCACTCAGTAGGATACATGACAGAGAGGTTTTGAGGATAGAGTGTCCTCTTCGCTCGCTCTCCATCAGGAGGAGAGGCAATCCAATTATGAGAAGAGGATGCGTGAGCACGTGGAGTACCAACAACATGCATGGCAGAGGGACTATAAGGCATGAATTTTTGCTCGGATGGATGAGTAGAGTCGTCAGACCACTCAGCTGTACTAGAGGCACGAGAACTTCTTCTCACACTTTCCATATCCATCGGAGCACCCAGATGGTCCACCCGAACCATCTTAGCGGTAAGTTGTTCTTTTCCTTTCTCCATTCATATTTTTGCCTTCATTTTCACACTTTGAGGACAAAGTGTTCTTCAAGCATGAGGGGAGGGATCTTATCTTGCATTTTTATTATTCATGTTTGTACAGTTTGTTTGAGAACTATGGTTGTAATATTGAAATTCAGTAAAAAAAATAGAAAAAGGTTAAAATTAAAAAAGGCAAAGAAAAATATTGGAATAAGTTGGAAACCCGAAAGGGCGGCTTAGGTAAAAAGCATGTAGTCCGACCAACATTAGGTTGCTGCAAAAGTGGACTTGAGTGATGTGAGAAATGGTGAGACTATCTATAAAAAAGAAGAGTGGTAAGGTAAAAACTCAAAAGGGCACCTTGACAAAAAGAGTGACATATCCTAGTAATTAGGTTCATTCTTTTGGCGTTGGAGACATAAGAAGAGGAGCTATAAGGAGGAATCCGGGTATTCCACTCTTGTAGCAATAAGGAGTTAAATGCTAGTACTCTTTTCACATCACTTGGTAGGATTTTGATTTTGCTCTTTGCATGTTTTTTATTGCCTTTATGTTTCATCATGCATCTTGAGGCTTTTTGTTAAACATTGGGTAGATTTTAGTTTACTCAGGACGAGTAAGAGTCTAAGCAATATGAAATTTGATAGGTGATAAAATCAATATCTTATTTAGGTAGTTTGAGCATGTTTTCAGAGCAATTAGTAGTATTTTGGTGCCAACTGTGTAAATCCAACTGAAGAAGTGAACAATGAAGAAACTCAAGGATATATAGGCCCCGTTTGGCAGCAGCTTATGGTAGCTTATTGAAGCTTATGGAGCGGATGCTTTATACTGTACAAAATTGGTACGTGTTTGGGAGCTGCAACTGAAGGAAGATGAAGCAGCTGAAGGAAGCTTATGAAAGCTGAATTTTGTGGGCTTTCCATCAGCTCCCCAGTGCAAGCTTATCGGAGCTGGTGGAGTGGATGGATTTAAGTATTCTCCAAATACCCTTGTGCTTTTATTTTCCTTATTGCTTCGACAGATATCGATCTCTTCTATCTTCTTCCTATCTTCTTCTTCTTTGATTCTCTTTTGAAGGCATTCTTCTTCTTCTTCTTCGATTCTCTGTATCTCTTTTGAAGATATTCTTCATATCTTCTTCTTCCATTTTGTGTACATCTCTTTCAATCTCTAACTTGCTTTTACAATGGTTCTTGTCTCTCTCCCCGATACTCGATTTGGGAAGAGGGTGTTGTTGCGTGGATCTCAAAACATACCCTTTTACATCCCCAATTTTACACATTGATGCTTTGAGTAATCTGAGATCAAGCTTCTGCGAGATGGGTATAATCTTCACTCTGTGTCAACAAGGAAGCTCGGATCCTAGTCCTTGGCATCAACAATACCGGCAAAACCACCATCCTCTGTAAGAATTCACTACCTACATTTCAATATTGACGTGGGTTGTAAGATTAAATTTTCTTTCGATTTGCATACTGTATTTTTGGCCTATGTTTCGCAGATCGGCTTTAGATGGGTGAAGTGGTCTCCACAATACCAAGTTTGTTTTCTATATTAACCTCCATTGATTGAGTGGCATGTTATTCAATTTGCCTATTTGTTTGTGGGTTGATTGATATGCATGTTGTTGGGTTGATGCAGCTATTGGATTTAATGTTGAGACAGTGCAATATAAGAACATTGAATTCCAAGTTTGGGATCTTTGTATGTAGATTTCTCCTTTACTTACATTTTGCATCAACTGATTTCCCTAACCCTAACCTTACAGTGAGTAGAGGAAAAGGATTACCTTAGATCATGGAATACAGCTAGGTTTAATACTTAGTGTCTGGATCTAAATGACACGAGCCATAATGGTTTATCTGATAGTTTCTCATAATACCTTGTGTGTCCTCCTATCAAATTGTGATGAGAAATTACAATGTTCTTATTCTAGGGCTGTTTTTGTGGTCTTGCTTGGTCATTACATTAAGTTATGTTCTTTCTTGTTTTCTATTGGGTCTAGGGCATTCAACAGTGGTTCAAGATGTGGGAAACGATTATTAGAATAGTGAATTGCATGCTATAGTTCTATTGTTTAGTATATTGCAATTTAATTTGTTGATTTTTAGTTTGCAATCATTTGTCCAGTACCTTTGGTCCTATCTTAAACTCCATTTCTCAATTTAAAGTGCTTGTGAAGTAGCTTGTTTGAAACATGTCATGGTTATTTAGAATTGGGTATATGCCTGAGCTAAGTGATAAGTTAAACTGAATCTTTAGGAGAAGACATTAGATGAACACATTTATTGTTCATGCCTTGTATGATTATACTTATGGAAGAATTTCGTATGAGTATTTATCATATTCTTCATCTGATTAGTTTTATTTCTACCTTATTTTTGCAGGTGGACAGACTAGTACAAGGTATATCTCCCTTTGTCATTCATTAATCCTATCCTTTTATCATCCTTGCTTAAAAGCATAAATCAATGAATTGCAGTATGTTGTTAGTATGCATTCAGTCAATGTTGTTCTACTCTATGACAAAATACTGAATTGCATGGTAAGTAGTTCTCTTGATTGTTCATTTCTTTTGGTGTAGTTACTTTCTGATTGAATATCAGTCAATTTGATTTCCTCAACTTAAATTGGCTTCATTTGCAGAGGTTCCCCGTGTTCCGGCTTGGATATTTTATACTCTGGACAACCACATATATAATATTCCAATGGATCGTCCATGCCTGCGTTTCTTTCCGGTACATCATAAAAACCTTCTTACTTATTGTGTTTGTTTGAGTTCTTGCAATTTCCATATTGAAGATTCACTTTTGTAGCTCTGTTTGGTCTTAATTTGTTTTTGATCATGTACGGGCTCCTTCTTACTTCCCAAAATGTGTGGTGTTTACTTTGATGATTGTTGTGGTTTCAATTCTAGACTGCAAAAGATGCTGGTGTTACTGTCATTCTGGATGCTGGGGGAATGGATGCTCCTATTCCACGTGATCTACTGAGTTTCGTTGATATTTTTATCCCAAATGAAAGCGAGCTCTCTCGATTGACAACAATGCCAACATAAACATTCGAACATATAAGTGAAGTAGTTGAAAAATGCTATAAGATGGTGAGATTTCAACGATTATGAATGATGAGGAGCAAAGCATGTCAAGGAGCTATCCCGAGCATGCCTGATCAAAAGTCTGTTTTGGACATTGTATGTTCTCTTTATCTTGGAGAACTCTTTCACGCCATCCTCAACCTTGACTAGTTTTAGACACCAGTTTTTTTAGACATGTGTAAATCTTTGCAGAAATGGGGATCCAAGATCCAACAATTGGAAATGAGTAAATGAATAAACAAATTTTCCATGTTGCTTCTGCTTATCATCTTCAAAGCATTCAAGGTGTCCATGCTTTCAAAGCATAAATGGCATTTGTGAAAATGGCATGGATGCATTAGACGGATTATAGGTTTTGTGTTCTCTACAAGTGTGTCTATTATTTTATTTTAAAAAGCAGCAAATGCGATTACTCAAATTTATGCAAAGTGTTTTTACCGAGCCAGGAATTGAAAGCTAATAAACACAACCGGCCATGTTAAATGTCCTTAAAATAAATATTTGCATATAACAATTATATATCATTAATGCATACAACAATAATAACAATTATATATTATTTATGTAAATTGTATAAAAAAAGTTCAAACTTTATCTTAAAAAAAATATTTTAACCATATAATTTTTATAAATATTTATTTCACAATTTTATTTGTAATTATAACATCTTTTAAATAAATATTTACATGCAACAATAATAATGTAACATATTATAAATGAAGCCCTTTTTCATAATTTTACATTTCTATCAGCTTCGATCAGCTCGTATTTTCCAAACGCTAAACAAGCTTATTACAAAAGATCAGCTACTTAAATCAGCTACTTATTTAAGCTTCAGTTTCAACTTTAGCTTTAGCTTCAGCTTCAGCTTCATTCAGCTTCACCTTCAGCTTCAGCCACAATCAGCTCGTGGTTCCCAAACGGAGCCATAGCAACGGTTGGAAGAAGGAGGAAGCAAAGAGAAGTCCAAGACGAAGTCTCTGTTGAAGAACTGCACCCGCGGCCAAGAATCACTGCACCCACGGTGACCAACCCCCCCCCCCCCCTGCGCCCTTGCCCGTAGCTTGCCAGTGCCAAGAAGACCCTTGTCACCGCGGACGCTGAGGCATTGAGTGGCGCCCGTGGCGACTCCACAAGCAGAGCCTTTCCCAACTCTTTTGCGCCCTTGTGCCAACACCCAACGTTCCGTGTCAGCGCGACCGCGGAGGCATTTGGCCGCGCCCACAGTGAAAACCCGCAACCGTGCCTTCATAAATTTTCCTTGGCGAACTTTTGGATTCTCACCCCGCGGCCTCATTTCTGAAGTGGACAACTCTTCACCTTCCCACACCCGCGTCATTCTAGAGTCGCGCCTCAACGACAAAAAGTGAAGAGTCACAAACGGTTCAAGAGCTGAAGAAGATCTCGCGACTGCGGCCATCCAAGCCAAGCCCGTGGCCCCAATTGAAGATGGATTGTTTGTGTTGAATTGCACTAAACCACACCCACGGCTCCCAGAGGTCGCGCCCGTGGCTGTGCAACAATTGTAATAAATTCGACGGTTTACACTCTCACATCTAAGGTGAAGGTTTAGGTTGTCTCTTAACTGAATTTTAGTACCTAGAGTAGTATTTTGAGTTTGGATTTAGCTTTGGTAAGGATTACCGACCGTGAAAAATATACTTGTCAATCGTTTCTTAGAGAAATTGGGATGACCGACTATCCATCCATTCCAAGCAAGTCCATTTCAAGTTTTATAACAAGATGTAGCGTGACATCACAAGTATATATTCTTTACACCAAGAAACAATAGAATAGAATCCTATTGACGATGATTTGAAACGTCTAGAAGATCGATCTTGTATATGTAGGCGCCCCCTTGAATTGCACTAAGATCATTGATTTGGCTCTACGGCGGCCACTGAAATGGAGGAATCCGGCACGTCAACACTCCCCCTATCTGCAGCCGATTCCGCTCCCTTCTCCGATAAATAAATACAGAAAACACATCTTAAAGTGTGTTATACTATGATAATCAAAACATTTTGCACTTGAAAATTATTCGTTATAAATCTGCAATTTGCCGCAAGTTATATTGTTAGGAATCCGTGGCCTGAGTTGAAGAATATATTTGCGGGTAAAAAGAGTAGTTAGCTAATGCAAACATGTACATGAGGATTGAGGATTAAGTCGGCGGAGTGGTGGGAGGTGATGTCTATGACGGAAGAAGTAGAGATGGAACAAGCAGCGGAGGAGAAGAGGGAAGCGGTGGAGGGAGGGATGTTGTGGAGGATGCAACTTAGGACGTATGATAGGGAGCATATAGGCAATATGGCGAGGACGTAGTAGATGTTGAGGTTGCTCTTCAATTGCTTCAACTTCACAACACAATCAATTTCAAAAGTGATGTATTCGAATTGGGACAAAGAAATATCAAATATGAATATTGGATTTCCCTGAAAAAGGACTATATAAAACTTATAAAAAGGACTTGGATTAAGAATGACTCATATTACAAACATAGCACTACAAATATAACTTTTATGGAAAATCCTTGCCGAGTTTAATAACATTTGGGTAAAGATTATTAATGAAGAATACCTAAAAATATTAACATCCTAAATCACCAAAATAAAGGCGAAACATCATGGCAATGGAATAACCTCATGAAACTCAAAGCCGGATAAAAAACGGACTCATCTGGCAGGTTGACAATAGAAAATCTATCAATTTATGGCTTGATAGTTGGATAACACCATCATTGCTTATAAAAATGGCACACAATATCAATCTAATTGACACAAACATCAAAGTCACTCACTTCATTAATAACTCAAGACAATGGGATGTCACCAAGACTAAAAACGAACTACAAAACATCATTTACCCAATATATTAGGGGGGAAAATTACGGAAAAAAAATATTCTAAACAATGAAATTTCGGATACACTATATCGGTAATGTAGCAAAAATGTGTTGGTTTACCACAAAATCTGCTTTTGAGATGATTGAGACGCAGACGTGTTTTTCCTAGATTAACGTATGTGACTAAATTTTAGAAACTTGATACCCAACCTAGTTAAAAACTTCCTTTAGAAAATTTCACAAAACGGAATCCCAAAGTCAAGCTTGACGAAAGAAGAATCGTCGTTACAACACATTGCGAACTATGCAATCACCAACTCGAGGACCTGGTCCACTTGTTTTTTGAATGCCCTTTTAGTAAACAAATTATTGAAAAAATTGACAAGACAATGTTATTCGAAATAAACAAAATAAATTATAACAATAAAAAAAATTCATGAAATCTTAAATGAAGTTTAAAATAATGCAGGACTAAACAGGTAAGCATGCATCACAACCATTTGGTAGAGTATTTGGTTATTCAGAATAAAATCATATTCGGTAATGAACCGATTGAGTCTTGCAACAAGGTTACCCATTTCACCAAAGAACAAATCCATATGTGGAAAGTCAACAATTATGATGAGAACGACTTCGACTCCAAATTGAGGGATTTGATTACAAATAAAAAAGATTAAAATTGAGGGATAACCTCAGTGTTATTAAGATTGAGGGATAACCTCAGTGTTATTAAGACACTTCAAAGTTGTTGGAGTTGTCCTTGAGAGATTTGATTATTTTCGACTCCAAACTAACCATTTCTTTTACGAAGTCCACATGAGACATGTTTTTGATAAGTAAACTGTGTTGGAGTTGTTCTTTAGGGTGGACTACCTCTAGGAAATAATCCTACCAAACCGTTTTTGTCACAAAAAAAAAAAAAATTTGGCCAAATATGTCATTTTCTATTTCCATTAGTTTTGTGTATCCCTTCAATTTTTACCACTTTTATTATATTGAAGTTGGAAGGTAAGAGATTTGATTAGTGATACATTTACTAAATATATTTATACCATCAGCCTATTTACTAAAGATAAATTTCAAAAAAAAAACTTACTTTAATTAATTTGAAAAAAAAAATCAAATATGAATATGAATGGGAAGAGTGTGCTTTGATGTGTGGGCTATTCTCTAAGATATTAGACCCGGTCACCATTAGAATAATTGGGCTCAAAAGACATCGGGTCATATTTGAAGGCCTAGGTTTTAAAACAAGTCCACAAACCATGGGTAAGCCGCGGATGGTGAAGGAGACAATAAAACCCTAGTACTTTTCTTCGTCTCTGTTCTGCCTGAACTCATCCCAAGCAAGAGCAACCATGGGTATTCCCAATTTCCCCATTTGTTTTTACGCAACTTTTCTACATCAAGTATCTAAGAAATTTCTACTTATTCGCTTGCAGGTATTTCTCGTGATTCTATGCACAAGAGGCGTGCCACTGGAGGCAAGAAGAAGGCTTGGAGGAAGAAGCGAAAGTATGTACCTTTTTCTACTGTACAATCTAGTTTAACCTGTCTCAATTCTTCGACTCCGCTGGATTTTTAGTACGATTTGAAAACAAGATTGATGCAATTAGAGACACTATCAATCGCGTTTCATATGATCTGAGTTCATAGTTATAGTGGATTTTTTGGCCACCCTGTTATGTAATTTGTTCGTTTAACATGATTTGATTGCTGCAACTAGAATGTAATTATGTTAACAATCTGAAATTCGTAATCTTAACAATCTGAAGTTTCTTTATTGTTTGTAGTTGAACAATAACTGTGATTCTTCAAGTAAAAAAAATGATTTGATTGCTGTAACTAGAATGTAATTATGTTATCCTTTAAGTTGGTTAGATTAATATTTTGTTTAATGTAAGGTATGAGCTTGGAAGGCAACCAGCTAACACAAAGCTTTCAAGCAACAAGACAGTTAGGAGGGTTAGGGTTAGAGGTGGTAATGTGAAGTGGCGTGCTCTGCGATTGGATACTGGGAATTATTCATGGGGTAGTGAGGCTGTTACCAGGAAGACCCGTGTCTTGGATGTGGTGTACAATGCATCTAACAATGAGTTGGTTAGGACACAAACTTTGGTGAAGAGTGCCATCGTACAAGTTGATGCTGCACCATTCAAGCAATGGTATCTCCAGCATTATGGAGTTGATATTGGTCGCAAGAAGAAGACTGTTTCCGCTAAGAAAGAAGGAGAGGTGAGTATACCATAGCTAGTTTATTGTTATGTGTTTGATTTGTTATACGTATCTTGGTCGCATCATGCTAGTGTTTGTTTTGAATGGCAGGAGGGTGAAGCTGCAGAGGAAGCAAAGAAGAGCAACCATGTACAGCGAAAGTTGGAAAAGCGCCAGCAAGGTCGCTCTCTGGACCAACACATTGAAGAACAGTTTTCGGGTGGGCGCTTGTTGGCTGCCATCTCTTCACGCCCGGGCCAGTGTGGTCGTGCTGATGGGTATGTATAATCTCTTCAAGCATCATTTGAGGATCCTGTATGGTGTTTTCCTCCATCTTCATTTATGTTTGTGAGGTGTCAATAGTTGGTCATTTCTTGGTAAGTGTCCTACTGGATATTCTAATACACCTTGTATGTACAGATACATTTTGGAGGGCAAGGAGCTAGAGTTCTATATGAAGAAACTCCAGAAGAAGAAGGGCAAGGCAGCGGGTGCTGCTTAAAATTTTGGTTCTCAGAGCAACATAGTAATAGAGTAATCTTCCTTTTGTTAAAAGTTCAGCACTATCTAATTTGTTATTGGGATCCATGATCTCTTTTGTAGCCCATGTGGGCTTTCTTGCTGCTGTTGCAATCTCTTTTAGTGTTAGCCATGTTTGTTGAATTAAATGCAAAAGTTTGTCCCTTTTTAATTTATTTTGAGAAGTAAATTTTATAAATCTGTCGTAAACGCACGGCGGATACAGAATCCGTAACCGTGACAGTTACGGTTCCGAATCCGTGACAGATTTTTCACGGTTACTGGTTCTTTAAATGATTTTCTTAGTGAATTCCAACCACAGTGACTAGAAGTAAATTTGAGGATTTGTTTAATTTAACTATATTTTTGCCTATCGTTATTTGGGGATTTGTTCAATTTAACTATTTTTAAAATGCTTCAGTGCAAAGCTTGGATCAAATACAATGACTAGAAGAGAAAATGAAGGGTATATTGTCATCAAGTTTGATATAATAGCATTTTGGTCTCATGAGATACTATTCAACGCCAAGTCTTATCTATAATATTATGGGCATTTTATATTTTGTGGCACAAATACCTTAGATGTCCCATTATGAATGAAAGTTTAATTGTGAAAAATTTTAAAGATGCAACTAAATTGAAACAACTTTTAAAATGAAAGCTCTACTACTTATCTCAAGGAGGGTTAATCTATCATAATTAAATTAAATATAGACATCCAACCAAATTTTATCAAACAATCATTTATTCTACCATTCCATACGAAGGAATTGTTACATAAGTTCGTCATTTACAAAAGTTTTGGTTACACAATCTGTCATTTACACATGGTTTGGTTACATAAGTCCGTCATTTGATCCCAAACCTCCTCAACACCGGAAATAAGTTTTGGTTACACAAGTCCGTCATTTACACATGGTTTGGTTACATAAGTCCGTCATTTGTTACTCATTTCATCTACAAATCCCGGATCGAACTCAACCGAGCTTCTCCATTCATCAACCAATTCCTGCATAAACGCATCGATTTTCTCAAATAGGAGCTTGAATCGTCTCTCCGCTCCTTTGATCCCAAACCTCCTCAACACCGGAAAGAAGTCTCTAATGGAGGTTATTCCCTCGGCGTTGGTAATCTCTCTCATCAAAGCCTTGAACCTCTGGCCTCTCTCCGACTCCTCTCCGTGTGCGTAGTACCTTCTACAAGCGATATAAAGTTGTAGGTGGTTCCGACGGTTATAGGCGATGGTTGCAGCGTTTGCAGCGGTTCCGGCGAGGGTTTCTTGAGTCGTCTTCCCCGACGGTTGTAGGCTCACACTTCAAGCAGATGCTCGCATCCTTCAACAATGGCGGGGCTGGGCGGTCCTTGAAAGAGAAACCTTACCAGATCTGCATTTACTCGACGATACACAAAAGACGAGCCACACACATAAGCGAAAAGAGAAGAAGCACACAATCGAAAGAGAAACCTTACCAGACATGCGCTCAATTGAAGCCTTGCAGCAACCTTCATCAATGGCGATCTCGCAGTGCACACACCTTTCTTCGATCTAGTTGGCTTCTCTGACCAGACGATTTTTTCAAGCGGTTCCGAGCGGTTTCTCCCAATCGAGATGCGGACGGATTTTTGGTGAGACGAACGACTGCCAAAAACCCTAACTGGGCGATTGAGGTGATTTTATAGGGGTTACAAAAATTTTGTTAACTTTTTTCCTTATTAATTAGATATTAATATATTATAATAATTAATTATTTCTCCTTAATATCGGTAACTGCCTAATAAAGATCATTTTAATATCCAATTAATGATTAGAATATATTCTATCAATTAAATATCCCTCCTTAATATCGGTAACTGCCTAATAAAGATTATCTTAATATCTAATTTACCTTTTTTTTAAAATTGTTAAATACTAGGGGCCTATAATTTGTATCTTAGATACAAAAAAGTCTTTTATACACCAATATTCTCTTACTAATTATGCTATAGGACCATACATAGTAATATATAATTCGAGGACATTAGGTAGTTATAGCGTTTTGCTAGAAGCTAACTATGACTTATGTATTTTATATGATAAAATATGCTGTTTATATTATCGGGTCCTACGAGGTGACACCGATTGAGTTGATAGAGTAGAATGTTTAATAAAGAAGATATAAAAAGTATTATAAATGTTATACTTGATATAATATGTGAGTATATATTTATTAGATAATAAAGCGTCATCTTCAAATAAATATTAACCAAAAAAATATTATTATTGATAAAATAATTATATCCACAAGTAATATAAAAGATGAACTTTCTGAGAGAAACCCGAACAAAAATTAACAGCCCTAATTATAGACCTCTTTCAGTTATCTTCATTCAGATTCATTTGACCATTGAATTGCATGGTCAGACGTGACTATTAAATTGAATTATAATTGAATTATAAATTCAATTGACCACTTTGAATTGCATGTTACAAAAGGTAAGATTAACTAACAAATGTAATTTAATGTAAACAACATTAAGTGAGGTGATTACAATTCTATTTACAATATATAGCTACAATTCGGTTTGTTATATGGCTAAATTTTGAAATAAACATGACAAATAGCATGTTAATTTTTTTTATTGAGTTTTAATCAAATTAAAACTCTATAATTAAAATCGTATAAACCGGAGTGTAATTGAAAAATGGGTGTTTTTTTAATGGTTTGAACGTGTTATAAACGATTCCTAATACAATTAGGTGATTTAAATAAAGTTAATAACAAGTTGTTTTTTTATTGTAACAATCCGTAAAATTATAACACCACATCATTTGAATGAAGATTTATGATTAACTTATAAAGATGAGTTGCTACCCATGTCAACAAGAATTTTTTCTTTCTAGTGGTCGAGTGAGGACAAATAACTCTGGAGTTAAGCGTACTCGTTCGGGAGCAATTCCAAGATGGATGAACTCATGAAAAGTTTCTACACAAGCATGATTAGCATGAGGACAACGTCCCTAAGACCTTGGGTCTTATAGTTGGTACAAAGGGAAGGTTTGAGTTTTGATTGAGTCGGATTTGGTTGAATTGATGTTTTGGGCCAGGGTCAAAATCAAAGCCCATATGTACAAGCCGATTAGGCACAAAAATGGGACCCCACCGGTACCACCCCAACGAACACCTCCTCGAGTGGAGCCTGCAGTTCTTGTGGTAGAAAGAAGAGATGTTAGCACCATTGTATACGCGTTTGAGAAGTTGAAGCCACCTACATATGATGGAAATGGAGAGCCCAATGAGATGGAGCATTGACTCAAGCAAATGGAGAAGTACTTTACAAGGCTAAGATACCCTAAAGATCAAAAGTTGTCCGACACCGCTTTTTACCTAACAAAGCGTGTTGACTATTGGTGGGACATCGTTAAGCCTAGAAATGGAGTGATGAGTTGAGAACGATTCAAGAGCAATATAAGAGCTCACTTCTACCCTGTGATGTTGCAAAAGGATTTTTAGGTCATGAAGTTGGCACGAGACATGCAAGAAGTATACAAAAGTGAAGAACCGTATAGGTGAATATAAAGGATATAGATACTCTAGAAGAGGACGTTGGATAGAGTATGAGAACTTTTCGCAAAAACCTATTTCAAGGCTTTGAAACTGATTTCAAGGCCTTCAAGTCGATCTGTGCTCTTTGTGACAAAACTGGTTTTCAAGGGCTTTGAAAGTGATTTCAAGACCTTGACTTTAAAAACCTACAAAACAATATTAGTCACAATTAAGCAAGATATAGTGCGGCATTAAAAGATCGACACGGTGATATGTTTATGAAGTTTAGCTCTAACGGCCTACGTCTCCGTCCTAGGATTTCTTTACCCATAGGATCTTACTATCTATTATCTGCTCAAAGAGTCCTAGATACAACCTAGAAGAAACCCCCTTCTTCTCTCACTGTAGCCAATGCTACGATCTAGTTCCAACTCTAACCTAGTAGTATTAGCTTAGTTACTTCGTAGAGTAACACACACTCGAGTATAACACTCTTTAGATATTCCAATGAAGCTCTCATGTTTTTCTCTCTATAGGGTTGTAAAATTTTGTAAGCTAAGAGGAAGAAAAACTTTTGAAATGAATGAAGATACTTTGATCGCTTGAAAACTTAGATGTTTCCTTGTAATCTTGTTGTTGTTGTTCTCTTCAATCGCCATCTTCATTTATAGTCTTCTATGGAGAACTCTACTAGACGTTGTAAGAGGGCCATTGTGATATTCTTCTTTCTCCATGGAAAACGGTGTTTGGTTGAGATGAAGTAGCTGTTGTAAGATCCTCTATCTTCTTCATCTACTTCTTCTCTTTGATGCATGTATGAGAATCTTCATCTTCGAGATCTTCTCCTTGAAAGAGCCATTGAAGATCTTTGTCGTTGAAGTCCTTAGTTCACGCTCCAAGATCTTCTAAATTGTTGAAAATATCCCTTAGATCCGAGATCCTCTTTGCGTGAAGTCTTCTTGGAAGATCTTTGTTGTTGTGATCGAGATATTCTCTTCAAGATTTTATTGTTGGTCGAGATCTTCTCTTTGCATCCGTTGTAGATCTTCTTGTTGAGCTGACCGAGATCTTCTATTGATATCTTGATTGAAGATTTTCTCGTGATCCTTGGTAGATTTGGTTGTTGAGACTTAAATCTTAATATTGAAAAGCCTTAAGCCGAATCATCCCTTGTATCGTTTTTCAAGGCCTTCACATTTATCCCTTGAACTGCTTTCCAAGGACTCCGCGTTTAACCCTTGAAATACTTTTCAAGATCTACATGTTTGTCCCTTGTAATGAGTTTCAAGGCATGCGTTCATTCTTTGAAATGCTTTTCAAGGCCCGCACACTTTAACAAACACAAAACCAAACCATGCAATCTAGATATACAATCGATATTTGATAGTTTATAAAACCGCTTATAATGTTAAGTCTTCCATCATTCACATATACAATTTATAATCAAGGTAGAGTTATCAATCCCCCCTTGATGGAAGACAAAACAAATATCGTACGTACATTCAATGTTAGCGAACATATGCAATAATATCGAAAAAATGTAGAATACAGAAATATCGGATCACACATAATTTAATTTCTCCCCCTTTGTCTTTCAACAAGGGAGAAAAACTATTAAAATACGAGAGTTTAAAATTATGACAAACCCACGAAATGTATTTCCAAAAACCAAAAAACAATTAAAAAGCAAAGTCCAATAAACGGTTATCAAGACTTTGAAATCAAATCAAGGGGGCTTTGAAATCCATGTCAAGGCCTTGAAATCCATATCAAGGCCTTGAAACTAATTGCAAGACTTTGAAATTCACTCTTGGATGTCCTCGTAGAACTTCTTTTTCCATCTCGATTGAGCAAATCCTTTCCCCAAGTCCATGATATTGGCCTCTAAACGCCGTTTTCTCTCAACAAGCCGATATTTCCTTCACGACATACTCCTCAGTTGTTAGAACAATAGGTTCAACATGCGTGGGGTAAAGAATGTGTTTATCCTTCACACTACGCTTGCAGTTCATGAGCACATTCTCCAACTTTTCCTAAGTGTGTTGTGCTGCATCTTCGGTCAAGGGTAGGATTTTGCCAGTGGTTGTAAGGGTAAGTGCGTTAAGAAGGAACATCTGGTTTTGCGTGCATCACTGACATCACCTCATTACTCGCATCCACTTCTTCTGATCATGTCCAACTGAAAGTCGGACATTTCTCTATTTAGGCACTGCAATTCCACTTCGAAACCATCCAACCTGGTCTCATAAACAAAAGGAGCTGAGATAACTGAGGGAGATGGGGTCACAACATGATGCACTCTTTGTCGCCAGGATCCACCGGTGTTATTCCTTCCGACCACTTCTTTTTTTTGATTTTTGATTGTTTGGATATGCCAAGTAAGGATCGTCCAACCTCGTACCTTGGATCTCCTTGGCTCGAGATCTTCTTTCCTCGAAATCTCACTTCGGAAATTGGATCTCCTTTCTCCTCCTAGCCTCTCACCGTAAGGACACCACTCGGCCTCTCACCTTGTGGGTTTCGAAACTTTGGCCTCTCACCTTAGTCTCTAGGTTTATTTTTCTCAAAGTGAAAACACAACTTTTGATTGAAGAATCAACTCTATTTCGTCTTCTATAATATGGTGTGGGAGAGGCCTTATATAGGCTGAAAATTCAGCACCTAACTCCCAACAATTAAAGGTTACAAGCTCAAGAGTTTTGAAATTAAACAAAGGAAAAACAAAGGGACTTTTACCACCTACTTTCTCCACCTACTAATCCACCTACTTTTCTCCACCTACTTTCACATGATTAATACATAAATTCATGCATAATATATGAATAATATGAGGATTGTATGCTGCTTGAAATATGTGTTGGTTGGACGTGCATATGTTTTGTATAACTATCTTTCATGCCTCCATGCATGATCTTGCCCAACAATCCATACAAGTACCGTAGTTGGTGCAATGTAGGGTCATTTTTACCCTCTTCCTCTTGGAATATCGACTTTGTGTAAACTAGAAAGTTGTAGATATTGAAAATACCTTTCAAAGTAGTACTTATGGGTATTTTAGTTCCAAGAATTGCCTCAGTTATAGGCGTTTTACTGAGAGCGTGCAAACCTGACAACTTAGCCGGAGAGAGTGAAAATTGGCTTGTATTGGGCATGCTCGGAGCAAGCATTTTCGGTTTGGTTTCAATAGGTTTTGGCTCAGTTTTAGGCATGTCCTCCAACATATAAGTATTGATTTTTATAGGTTCCGGATGAGTTTTAACTTGGACGGTGTGTGGCAAAACAATTGGTTCCAGCATATTGACGATGATTTCTTTTTCGGTGAGGATCACATCACAACAACGGCCGTGCCTTTCAACGTCCAAGCACCAACAAGGGCTCTCTATGCCTAGTCTCTCCAAACACGACTCATCTATTTTTCCAGTTGATAGTTGTTGATCCTCAATGGATGTGTCAATGGAGAAGTGATCAAATATCTTGGGCAGTAGATTCCCATATGGAAAAGGGATGGCTCAGGTGGAGTTTATTGTGTGGACCATATGGTCAGTACGAGGTTAGGCAGGTCAACATTCAATCTAGACATAATTAAATAAATCAGCTCCAAAGACTGATCAGTCAATAATTCTCTCGAATTTGCTCGAGGAATTACACACCTAACCAAAACAATAAAGATAATATTGGCGTCTAGGGTTAGGGATGTGTGAGTTAGTTGGCGGGATTTTGAGTTCGGGACCAGAAATTGCTCTTTTAGCCAACCTAATACTTTCAGAACAGGATGGATGCTAGAGGGAAAGATTTGTAGGAATCCCTAAAATTTCACTCAATACAGTAGGGTTGAGAGAAATCGGTGTACCTTTAACCGTTGTTTCGAGGGTGATGACTCTTTTTTCCTTTTGGCTGAAAGATTGACATAAAACAACCTTGTAAGTCTGGTGAATGCAGAATCTCCTGGGTTGAGAACGTTCTAGATGGACCAGTTTTTGAGCATCAAGACACAGGGGAGCTGAAGCGTGTCAAAGAACTCCATGTCGACCAGATCGCACATACAGAGGGGGCGATTATGGAATCCGTCCAATAATGTTCCAGTGGCTTTGAAGTTGATGAACCAAGAGGTTGGAAGACCGGTTTACAGTGAGATCTCAACATCTTCTGGAAACTATTGATCGTCTGTGGACGAGGAGATGTGAGCGGAGTCTTCTTTGTAGGTCGAAGCAAGACGGTATGAGGTTTTCTTTGAGTTTCTCTTGGGAGCCATGGATTTGTTTGTGAGAGAAGTCTAAAGAGTTTTTGGAAGAGAAAGAGTAAAATAGGTGGGCTGTAAAAGTTTGAAGAAGAAAAGAGATAAAAAAGGAGGAAGAAAGGGATTTAAAGGAGGCAAGTCAAATCAATTTATGGCTTGTCAAGATCTTGAGAGAATCAAGACCTTGAAAACCAAAATTGGTTTGCATGCTTTCCTATTAAATCTCAACTACTTCTCAATTTTTTTTTGAATTTGAAAACAAAATATTTTGAAATCATTTTAAAAATCCTTCTTTATAATAATTTAATGATCAAATATCAAAAAAGATATAATCCATTAAACCGATCCGTGATATTCAAAATATCACGGATTTTTAAAATGATTTCAAGGACTTCTTAAGCAAGTCCTTAGTATACTTGCTTTGATTAAGAAAAATTCCTTTCTTTGCTTGTGTGACTTGAAATCCAAGAAAGAAATTTAACTCTCCCATTACGCTCATCTCGAATTCCCTACACATAATATCTAAAAATTCCTTGCATAGAGAATCGTTAGTAGCACCAAATAATATATCATTAACATAGATTTGCACTACTAAAATATCGTTGCCTCTATTTTTGATAAATAAAGTTTTGTCAATCAAACCTCTTTTGAAATCATTTTTCAAGGAGATACTTGGACAATCTTTCATACCAAGCTCGAGGAGCTTGCTTAAGACCATAAAGAGCTTTGTCTAATTTAAAAACATGATCCGAAAATTCATCATTTTCAAAACCAGGAGGTTGAGCAACGTAGACTTCTTCTTTTGAGAAGCCATTTAGAAAAGCACATTTAACATCCATTTGAAATAGCTTTATGTTCATGAAGGATGAAAAAGCGAGTAGCATACGTATGACTTCTAACCTGACAACCGAAGCAAAAGTCTCCTCATAATCAATACCTTCTTCTTGGTTATAGACTTGAGCTACAAGTCATGCTTTGTTTCGAATAACCTTCCCATTTACATCTAACTTGTTTCGAAATACCCATTTTGTGCCAATGACGGATTGTTGCTTAGGTCTAGACGTGAGGGTCCAAACTTTTGTTTCTCTCAAACTCATGTAGTTTTTCGCATGGCCATGATCCAATCAGGTTCTTAAAGTGCTTGAACATAGTTCTTGGGCTCTATAAAAGACACAAATGCCGAGAAAGCACATAAGTTGTTAACCCTAGACCGGTTTGAACTCCTGCGTTTGAATCTGAGATCACATTCTCTAGTGGATGGCATGTAAAATGTTGAAACTTTCTCCTTTTGTAAGATGGAGTAGATCCTGAAGATTGTGGCTCATTAGCTCAACTAGATTCGGGTACCACTGGAGTATCGCCTTTGGATCTTATATCAAGGCCTTGAAGTTGGGTTTCAAGACCTTGAAATTGACTTTTGGCAGCGTCTTTTATCGTTTCAAGGTCTTGAAGATGTGTTTCAAGGTCTTGAGATTGTTCTCCGGTATCTTGAATCTTTTCTTGCATATTCATTTCTTGAGCTTTAGGATCTTTTTTCTCCATCAGAATTATGATCTCCATGTTGATTTAGATTTAGATGTGGAAAACTTTCACTCAAAGTACCATCATTGCTTTAATCAAATATAATATGAATACTTTCCACAAGGATTTTGGTACGTCTATTATAAACACGATAAGCTTTGTTATAGCATATCCAATGAAGATAGCTTCGTCACTACGTGCATCAAATTTACCAAGGTTATCTTTGCCATTGTTATGGACAAAACACGTACATCCAAAGGATTTAAAATAGGAAATATTAGGTCTTTGACCCTTGAAGAGTTCATAAGGAGTTTTTTTCAAAATAGGGCGGATTAAGCATTTATTCAAGATGTAATTAGCCGTGTCAACGGCCTCAACCCAAAACCTTTTTGGCAAAATATTTTCTAAAAGCATAGTATTAGACATGTCCTATAGGGTGCGGTTCTTGCGTTCCACAACCCCATTTTGTTGAGGTGTTCTAGGGTTGCACAAAACAAATCAAACTTGAGTTGGTCAAATTCTCTACTATGATCGCTTCTAATAGAGACGATAGATAGGTTTTTCAAAGTTTGCAACTCCTTACAAAGTTTTGAAAACTCAAACAAAGCTTTATATTTTTTCCGTAAGAATGAGATCCATGTAAAACAAGAAATATCATCCACAATGACAAGGATAACTGTTTCCCCTTAGGAGATTTGACACACATAGGACCACATAAATCCATATGTAAAAGTTCAATGGGTCGAGAAGAACTTGCAACCTTCTTTGGTTTGAATGAAACTTTTTTTTGTATACCATGTGTACAAGCCTTACATAGTTCATCTACCTTGAAGTTTAGGTTTGGCAAACCACGTATCAAATTCTTTGAAAGTAGTTTATTCATCGTATGCATGCTTACGTGACCAAGTCGTATATGCCAAAGCCTGGGATCTTCAGTCAAGGCGTTGAGACATGTTAGTTAGTTCCTGAAACTTGGTTAGTGCTCATTGAATAAACATTGTTACATCTAGGAGAAATAAGCACAATATCACCCGATATATTTTCTTGAACATCACATTTTTCCAAATCAAAAATCACCTTATTGCCTTTATCACTTATTTGAGAGATACTAAGCAAGTTATACTTTAAAACGTCAACAAGATAGACATCGTCAATAGAGTTAGATGAATTATAACTGACGAACCGGTAGGTGATATAAATAAGATAAATAATACTCTACAAGGGGGGGTTGAATAGAGTATGAGAACTTTTCACAAACCAAATCTCAAGGCCTTGAAACTACTTTCAAGGGCCTTGATGTCAACTTGTGCTTCTAGTGAAACTTTGATTTCAAGGGCTTTGAAACTCTATTTCAAGGGCCTTGACTTCTTGCTCCTGCAAAACAAAGTTAGTCACAGTAAAGTATATATGGTGCGGAATTGAAAAGATTGACACGAGTATATGTTTACGAAGTTCGGTTCTAAATATCCTACTCTCCGTCCCAAGGTATATGCGTAGGATCTAACTATCTATTATTAGCTTTAAAGAATCCTAGATACAAACTAGAAGAAATCCCCTTCTTCTCTCACTGTAGCCAATGCTACGATCTAGCTCCAACTCTTAACCTAGCTATAATAGCCTAGTTACTTCGCAGAGTAACACACTCTAGTATAACACTATTTAGATCTTCTAATGGAGCTCTAGTGTTTTCTCTCATTACGGGAATAAAGCTTTTGCGTGAAATAAGAGAAAGAAAGAAAACGAATGAGGATGATTAGGTTGCTTGAGGATTCAAAGATGTTTTCCTGTGTAAGCTTGTGTATCTTCTTCTTCGACCATAATCTTCATTTATATCTTCTATGGAAAGATCTTCTAGCCGTTGTAGAGATGACCGTTTGAAGATCAATCTTCTTTCCCATGAAGATCATAAGGTAGACGTTACAACTCTTCAGTCCCCATGAACACCTTGAGTCTTTTACTCCTTGATCTTCTTGTCTTTTGTTGGATAAGAGAGAAGATATTTTTTGCCATTTTGTTGTGTAGAAAATCTTCTAAAAAAGATTCTCTATTCTTCGATTGAGATCTTCCTTCGGTTGACAAAATCCTTGGTTGATGAGATCTTCTTGTTACAGAATCTTCTATGAAGATCTTCAACTTATTTGAATCCTTGTTCCGTGCACCTTAGTGTCCAAGGCCCTTGATCTCGTCCTTTTGGACTTGTTCTTGAATCCAACTTCAAGGCCCTTGACATTTAGATATACAACCTGCACTGAATTCAAACCAACCAAATATCTAGAAATATAATCAAGTACATTGTTAGTATATCCAACTACTATATTTGTGTTAAGTCTTCCATCATCAACACCTGCAAATCATTTCAATCAAGGTGGAGTTTTCAATAACAAATTTTACCAATGTCAATAATGTTACACTTTCCTTTATCACCAAGCGTAATGGTTACAAATGCTTGCTTCTTTAGATTTGAGAATAGTGAGCTTTTCCCACTCATATGTCTTGAGCAACCACTATCTAATATCCATTTATGCTCCTTAACCTTGGTGATATCCCGCAAAACAACAAACATCAACCATTCCGGGTCGACCAAATGACATACTTTGGTCCATATTCAGGCTCAATCATGTCAGGTGGTCTAGTAGCTTTAGGAACCCATATTTGCTTAACTTTTTTCCTTAGACATAGAGGATAAGTGTTTCTTATGATGTAAGGGTCATTTCTTCTATAAGGACATGCTGATTTTACGTGATCCTTTTTACAACAATAGAAACATGTGGGCATATGGATACTTCCTTTAACTTTAACAAACGTGGTGGTTGTTTTTCTAGGAAAACTTACGTGATAGCCTATACCATTCTTGTTAAGAGAAGATTGTTGCTCACCCATCATCCTTTCGAGATTGGCTTTCAAACAAGTGAATTGAATAAGTGCAGCCTTCTGGTCTTGACACGTCACAGTTAGATCAACCTTCTCTTTCTTTAGATCGATATAGTCTCGATGGAGAGAGGAAATATTGCCCTTGAGAATTGCATTTTCCGATTCAAAGGCCTTGATATTGTCATCAAGGTATAACTTTTCAATGTTAAGGTTTTTAATTTCCAAAGACTCTCACTTACTTTTATCTCTTATTTGAGAAGCTTTTCTCTTAAGGAACTTATCCTTACCCTATGCTCTTTATTACATATGATAACATCTTTAAGGCATTGCGTGAGATCAAGGTTAGATTATGACATAATCGTACTTAGCACACCATCAACATAGTGATTTGGATCTTCTTCATGATCGGACATTAATCACAAATTTGCTTGTTCTTTCTCTTTTCTGATTCATTGGTAGAATCTGAGTCACTCCATGATGCTACCACAACTTTCTTCTTTTGATCATTCTTCCTAAAGTCGTTCCTCTTCTTTTGTGGACAATCCTTTACGAGATGATTTGTTTCACCACATTCAAAACAAATCAGTACTTTAGTTTTCTTATTAGGGTTAGAAAACTTACCTCGAGGTCTTGATGATCGCGGATATTCCTTGTTATTTGCGAATTGCTTCTTCATTTGAAGAATTTTTGCAAGACCCCTTGAGATCAAGGCGAATGGATCTTATTCATCTTTATCATCACTATCTTTCTCCTCTGATGACATGTCATCCTTCTTGGATCTTAGTGCTAGATTCTTTGTGTTAGATGAGAGCTCTCCATCTTCTTCACTAAGAACCATCTCATGGGTGGTTAGCTTTTCAAGAAGGCCGTCTAGAGGTAGAGTAGTGAGGTTTTGAGCTTCTTTGACAGTTGTCACTTTTGGTCCCCACTTTGCTTTAGGTAAGCTCCTTATAACCTTCATAAATTTTTCTTCATTTTTGAAGACCTTTCCAAGTGAATAAAGGTTGTTCACAATTTTGGTGAATCATGTGAACATCTCCTTGACCGACTCATTTGAGTTCATCTTGAATAGCTCGTATTGCCTGAGGAAGATGCTTATCTTTGTCTCCTTGACTTGATTTGTTCCTTCGTATGTGATAACTAATTTGTCCCATATTTCCTTTGCACTCTTACATGATGAGACACGGTTGAATTCATTTGCATCTAAACCACAATAGAGCAGGTTCATGTCCTTGTAGTTCTTTGAAACACTATCCAAGTTGGTTTGTGTAAAGTCGGCTTTCTTCTTTGTAACTTGGACTTCTTCAACCATGAAGGTTGGGATTTTAGGGCCTGTTTGAATGATGCTCCATAGTTCCATGTCCTGATCAATAACAAACATTTGCATAAGTGCTCTCCAATGGGCAAAGTTGTTGCCGCAGAAGAGTGGTGGTCGAGATGTGGATCTTCCTTGAGCGAATCCTCCATCACCTACAAAGTTCATGATTAGTCTCACTGATGGTTAAATCAATATACGTGAGCCTAACTTTGATACCAATTGAAGAACCGTATAGGTGAATATAATGGATATAAATACTTAGAAGAGGGATTGAATAGAGTATGAGAACTTTTTGCAAAAACCTATTTAAAGGCTTTGAAACTGATTTCAAGGCCTTGAAGTTGTTCTGTGCTCTTTGTGACAAAACTTATTTTCAAGGGCTTTGAAAGTGATTTCAAGACCTTGACTTTGAAAACCTATTAAACAACGTTAGTCACAATTAAGTAAGATATAGTGCGGAAATAAAAGATCGACACGATGCTATGTTTACGAAGTTAAACTCTAACAACCTACGTCTCCGTCCTAGGGTTTCTTTACCCGTAGGATCTAACTATCTATTATCTACTCAAAGAGTCCTAGATACAACCTAGAAGAAATGACTTTCTTCTCTCACTGTAACCAATGCTACGATCTAGTTCCAACTCTAACTAGCAATAATAGTCTAGTTACTTCGCAAAGTAACACACACTCGAGTATAACACTCTCTAGATATTCCAATGAAGCTCTCGTGTTTTTCTCTCTCTAGGGATGCAAACTTATGTAAGCTAAGTGGAAGAAAAACTTTTGGAATGAATGAAGATGCTTTGATCTCTTGAAGACCTAGATGTTTCCGTGTAAGCTTGTTGTTCTCTTCAATCGACATCTTCATTTATAGTCTTCTATGGAGAACTCTACTAGCCATTGTAAGAGGGCCGCTGTAATGTTCTTATTTCTCCATAGAAAATGGTGTTTGGTTGAGATGAAGTAACCGTTGTAAGATCCTCTATATTTGTTCTCTCCAAAAGGTGTGTGCAAAATTTAAAATTTATAACCCAAGAAGTATGCTTGAACAATATGTGAACCCACAGTGTACGGATCAATTGTAATAAAAGCAAGAATTCCAAGGGTCGAACACAGGGACTATGGTGAAACAAAGCACGGAAATCAGGTTGTCAAATAACTAATGACCACAAATTAAAGCAATCAAAGATGATATAAAGTCAAATAAAGGGAATGCGGATTCTAGAGATTAAAGCATCTAGTTGTGGTTCCGATTCAAGATCTCAAAGGATAACGCGGACAAAGATGAGGTTTGCAAAGGGAAGTGTTCGCCACTTAGCGTGCGTGCAAATAAGCTTTAATTATAAAACTAGAAATCAAGCAAGCGAACCCGCAGTGTACGGATCGATATAGTCGAGCAAGAATTCCAGAGTATCGAACACAAGGATTTGGGGGGTTAAATCCAGTTATAGTTTATCAAGCAAGTAAATATGTGAGCTTTTCAAATATTGGGAAAACAACAATCCTAAAGATCCAGGAATCCAGTTGTGGCAATCGATTCAAGATATACTAAAGATATAAGGACAGAGTTAAGAGTTGCAAAGGTATGCTAAGGTAAAACAATGTACGGTGAAGTTCCAAGGCTTTATATGACTTATCTAGAAATACTCTCTATAAAGGTTGTTGAGGCTTCAGTATAGAAAGGATCTAAAGACAAGAATTAATCTCAAATACCCAAACTTGTAACCCAAGGATCAAGACTAACTAAACCGATTAAGGTTGTGACACTCGAAATCGAAGTAGAGGTTGTTGAGGTTTCACTACCACCTAGAAAAGGCAAGCCAAGACTAAGTTAAAGCAAATCTTTAACTTTGGATTAAAGTAAAAGCAAGTTCGTAACTTAACACAAAATTACGGCTAGTTCTTGAGTTCCACGGCCGTGGAAGCTCAAGAACAGACCGTGGATTAGGGTTGTCGGCGATTCTCTCTAACTCTCAGGGTCCAATCTGTTTACGATTTTCTATCATCATCTAAGCCACAACTATCAACCCTTCACCTTAGAATTGTTAAGGGTTTTTAGCCAATAACAGTCATATTGATATCAAATTCAAGGTTTAAGAGATTGAAAGATGAAACTTCCGAAAACCTTCAATAACTTTCAAACAAATCTCGAATCCACAAATCAAAAACAATATCGTCAATAGATTCGGAATAACACAAACAATCACAATCTTAGATAAGAAGGAAGAACGGGATGTCAATCCGTCTTCTAAATCAAACCTAAGCAAGAAGCGTAATCTTCTTGCGAACAATCTTCCGGATCTTCGATCTTCCGTCAATCCGGAAATCCCGATGACAAAGCGCAAAAATCTCTCAAACACAATCTCCGCCAAATGCGAATTTAGGGCAATTCCAAGCGCAAGCGTAAGATGTGTCTATGCGTAAGCGAAGGTGACGGAATCTCTCTTCGTCCGTCCTTTTATAGTGTAAGATAAAATATCGGCCCGGGCCAATTGCGTAGGAGATCGTGGCTTAAAGTGTGGCGAAAAAGATCGCCAAGATCATGGTCGTGGAAGGGTTCCACGGCCGTAATTTAGAGCGTGGAAATCAACACGGTTTGACACAACTCCTCCACGGCCGTAGAAGTTGCTGGAATGAACCACGCTTCCTATACCATGGTTCCACGGCCGTGGACTTGAACGTGGAAAGTAGTACGGCCGTATTTTAGAGCGTGGTTTAGGGTAAGAACGTGATTCTTCCTTAGTCTCGTGCATTCTTCAAGTTGGCACTCCCTTAGCTCCTAGGAATGCCCTCAATTCATGGACATGTTCAATCAACTCCATCCTTGCTCGATTCCGTTCGGAAATAGCTCTCAATTACCTATAATCAACATAAAGCTTGTGTAGATCTCTATATCGACATTATAGACAAACTAGCTCACAAATGCATCAATGCTCAATCAATGACTATCAATATGGATCAAATTCAGTTAGAAAACGTGCCTAAAATATCACAATATTTCATGCTAACAAATAACCCCATACTTGCCACTTGCTTGTTCCTAATCAAGGTCTTTCAAAAGCTTTAAAACACAAGTTAGGATGAAATATGTGTACCTTCTCAAAGCAAAACTTCTTTTTGATGAATGTGCCTTTTAATCAATAGATCATCCTCAAATCTTGCTTCAATCGTGTATAAGACTTTCATACACTTAATCAAAGAGTAAAGAGCAAAGAAAGCTCATGAATCAATCAAACTTCCATACAAACATCATAACCTTCAAACATTATCAAAATCAATCATAAGAAACTTCAATTTAGATCACCAAGTCATATAACATTCTTTTGATCTTAAGGACTTTCAAAGAAAAGGTCTAGAATGTGGAAAGGGAAGGAAAACTTTAAGGAATGTGGTGCATGAATCCGGGAAAGTGGATAACTACTCTTTTCTTCTTCTCTTGCGGTTTCCGCAACACCTTCAACTTAGAGCTTCGCTCTCTTCTTTTCATTTTTCGACTTTACTTTTGGAGTTATGGATAGAGGTGCACAAAAACCGAAGCCTAGGAGATTGACGTTTCTCAATTTTTATGAGATGCCTCAAACCCTTAGCGCACATACCATTATCCGCTAGGAATATCGCTTAATCCGACTTTGGCAAGACACAAACACCCGGCTATGTGAATGGTGCCGAGTTACTCATCGTCATGATTGACTTCCCCAAACCTATAATTTCTTTCTATTCCTTTGAATGCAAAGTATTGCTTTCATGGCCCTCCCACATCATACATGCCTTTTTCATTCAACTCCTCCAAATTCCCGGATAGGTAAAGGAGGCCAATATTTCAATGAGGGGCTAAATGATCAAAGAAAGAAGAAAGAAAAATCGAATTGCCTTAATCATCTCAACAAGAAGCATAAGAACTTATAGTGTGATTTTCAACTTCAATTCCTCAACATGATTTAAGTAACATTCATCACATTATGAAACTTGCAAAAGAGGTATAATCAACTCATTCAATTTCTTTTCAATTCACTATTCGTTTAAGCATGCAATTGTCATCAAACTCAATTCACAAGTAGCGATTATCATAGAAATCCTCTCTATCTTTAGAAGCACAAAATTTTTAAAATTTTTTAATTTTTATGGGTTTTTCAAACTCTTTTTCATGCAATGCAATAATGAAACGTGTAACAATATAGTGAACATGCAAGATAGTCTCAAATAGAAGCAATCATAGTGAGTAAGAGTTATTACAAACTTTTAGTCACACCCCACCCCATACTTGGAACAAACATTGTCCCTAATGTTCAAATAGAAGAAAGAAAAGAAAGAAAGAAAAAGAA
The DNA here is from genome assembly GCA_033239125.1 of Fagopyrum homotropicum. Classification (NCBI taxonomy): domain Eukaryota; kingdom Viridiplantae; phylum Streptophyta; class Magnoliopsida; order Caryophyllales; family Polygonaceae; genus Fagopyrum; species Fagopyrum homotropicum. The sequence continues at coordinate 57,149,366 of BSWB01000004.1, read as the reverse complement.
AGAAAAGAAAAAGAAACTCACAAAATGGCGGTGGAGCAGCCAAAACTGTCGGTCATGCAAATCATCACTGCGGTGGAGGCGGAGGCGGGAATGGAGAGAAGCTAGGATCGTAGTGCCGCCCGAACTGCTGGCGGTAGACGTCTCTCATCATATGGTCGAGGTCGTCCATGCGTCCATCTCTAGCATCGGCTCGAATCTCCAATGCTCCCACTCTATCAGAAAGGCTAGTAGCCCACTCCGGCATCTGCTCATACCATCCCGGAGCCTGACTGTACCACCCTGGTGCATCTGACGGTGCTGGTGCTGGTGGCGGTGGCTGCTGTGCGGACCATGGAGGTGGAGCTCCGTACCATGCAGGAGGTGTCTCCATCCAAGTGGGTCTCTCACTCACGCTGGCGCGGCGAGAAGATGAACTTGAAGCTCTGGCTGGACGTGGAGAACGTCTGGGCATATCAGAAGCAATGTCCGGCTGATCCGGAAACGTGCCAAACTCCTGCTCTGCTCCTCCTCCTCCCTCATACTGATCTCTCATCTCCTCCTCCTCAACTACGGGCGGTGGTGGGACATATGGAGGAGCTGCAATCCTGTTCGCATGCATAGCTGCGAACGTCGCCTTCCAATTATGGCGTCCAGCCATAATGGAGTACTCAGGGAGCCACTCAATGCCCCACCTCGTCCTGATCTCCTAAGGCATAGCTGCATACGGTGGACCTCTATGGGTAGGGAAGATAAGACCTCTAGTCATGAAGGCCTGGAGTCCTAGGGGTACGGCGGGAATGCCTGTACATGCAGAAAAATCCACCCCTAATATCCTAGCAAGGTGGGTGACTATCCCACCATATCCAATGTTGCCCGCCCTCTTGTTCTTTAGCTTGCTCATGGTAGCAGCTAAGAGGGTGGTGCAGTCAGCAGGGCGCCCATTGAGCATAGAGTACAACAGAAAGAGCTCATCCGTCTTGATCTTCTGAGGTGTCTCCGTCCTAGGGAAGAGACACTCAGAAAGAACACGGTGAGCAATCTTCAAGGCTAAGTGATACATCAACTTAGCCTTGGTATCAGCTGGTTGCCAGCAGTCCTCGCTGGCGTAAATCATAGCAACCTCCTCCCAAAAGTCTTTGGCGTAAACGCCGCTAGGAAAACGACCATTGAAGGTCTCTTGGAACCCAAAGAAGGCTCCGAACTCCCGGATGGTAAAATCATAGTTCCTTTCCATCAGACGGAAAGAAACTGTCCTATCCACATGGCTGTGCTCAAACGACGTCACAACGTCTCTCGTGATCTCCTCATAAGCGTCCTCTCCGATAGCCGAGAAGACGATAAGACCGGCTCTATCCAAGAGCCAAGTAAGGTCATCTACTATGTGTAGAGGAGCTAAATCCTCTAACAATAGGTACCTAGGTCCGATAACAGCCCTCTTGTGGATCCTCTCTAATGCATCGAGATGATCCTCGTGAATGGTAGGTACCCTAGGGCTAGGAGGTGCGGGTGATGAAGGTGATGATGGAGGTGAAGGGGAGGAAGGTGGTGGTGCTCTAGAGGATGAAGAGGAAGAGGGGTTACCCTTCCTCTTTTTGTTCTTATCCTTCTCATTTTTCTTCTCCTTAATCCTCCCAGAAACTCCCCTCACAAAATCCATTACTGTTTAAAACCACGGTCTGTTCTTGGTGTTCCACGGCCGTGGAAGTGACAGAGACCGTGATTCGTCTCGTTCTTTCTCAAATCTCAGCAAACAACAGCCAAATTCCACAATCAAGCAGTCCTAGTCTAATTCCTTCCAATTTCAATCAGTTCTCCTATAATTTCTAGCAAAAACGAACCCGAATTGACAAAGATAGAGAAGAGCAAAAAAAACCTAGGTTTCGGATTTTAAAATCCGAATTTTGCGTTCCTTGGTGATTTGCCGCTCGATTTGTTGCTTGGATCTCATTGGTGATCGAATTTGCTTCAGTTTGGGTCGAAGAATCGTTGAAAACGATTAACGAACGGAGAATCGAGGTGAGAGGCGTGGAATCGGCGAAAGAGGGCGTGGAAATTGGGTTTGTGGTGTGTTTTTGTGAAGAACGTGGTTTATATAAAGGCCGGCAAAATTTTTGAAAATCACGGTCTGTCGGGGGTTCCACGGCCGTAGAAATGTACGGAACCGTGGTTTTTGTGATTTTTCAAAGGCTTTTGGAAATTACGGTCACTGTAGCTGTCACGACCGTGGTTTAGACCGTGAAACTCTCTGTAATGCTCCAAAGTCCAAGTTTCGTCACTTTTCTTCAAAATTACTCTTCCCTTTTCCTTTTCCACTGTTCCTACATCCAAAAAGACGAACATACCGGAAGAAATCGAAGGCAAAACAAAGCAAAAACGTCTATTCTAAGCTAAACTATGAATCGAAAACAAAAACGTAAATGCAATACCTTGGGTTGCCTCCCAAGAAGCGCTTTGTTTAAGGTCCGTAGCTAGACCAAACTCGCACTTATTCGAGTGCGGTAGGCGCGAACTCTTCAGTTTGGAGTTCCGGCCTATACTTCTTGAGTCGTTGACCGTTCACCTTAAAGCTTCCGCCCGCTTCACCCCATACTTCAACTGCACCATGGGGGAAAATACGTTTGATTAGAAAAGGTCCGGTCCAACGAGATTTAAGCTTACCTGGAAAGAGACGAAGCCTTGAATTGAAGAGGAGAACTTGATCTCCTTCTTTGAAGTCCTTTGGAATGATATGCTTATCATGCCAACACTTTGCTCTCTCCTTATAAATCTTGGCGTTCTCATAGGCGTTCAAGCGGAGTTCTTCAAGCTCATTAAGGTTCAAGAGACGCTTCTCTCCCGCTTCCTTCATGCTGAAATTCAACCATTTGATAACCCAAAACGCCTTATGCTCCAGCTCTACCGGTAAGTGACAAGACTTCCCATACACAAGGTTGTATGGTGTGGTTCCTATGGGAGTCTTGTATGCGGTCCGGTACGCCCACAATGCATCATCAAGCTTCAAGGACCAATCCTTCCTAGTCCTTGAAACCGTCTTCTCTAGGATTCCTTTGATCTCCCGATTTGAGATCTCAACTTGTCCACTAGTTTGTGGATGATAAGGGGTGGCGATCTTGTGAGTAACCCCATACTTAGCTAGAAGAGCTTCAAAGCGCCGGGCAATGAAGTGAGAACCTCCATCACTAATGATAGTCCTTGGTGTCCCGAATCGTGGAAAGATGGTCTTGTTGAAGAACTTAACCACCACCATGACATCATTGGTGGGAGAGGCAATAGCTTCCACCCATCTAGAAACATAATCCACCGCCAAGAGTATGTATTGGTTTCCACAAGATGATGGGAACGGTCCCATGAAGTCAACTCCCCAAACGTCAAAAATCTCCACCTCTTGGATGTTATTGAGAGGCATCTCATTCCTCCTAGAGATATTTCCTGTTCTTTGACAAGCGTCGCAGTAGGAAACAAAGGATTTCACATCTCTAAATAAAGTAGGCCAAAAAAATCCAGATTGCAATACCTTAACGCTAGTCTTGTTCGAACTAGCGTGTCCTCCACATGGTAGTGAATGACAATGGTGGATGACACTTTGCATCTCATCTTCCGGCACACATCGCCGAATGATGCCATCCGGACCTCTCTTAAAGAGGAGAGGTTCATTCCAAAAGTATTCCCGGACATCCTTAAAGAACTTCTTTCTTTGTGCGTAGGATAATCCGGGTGGTATCTCCTGACAAACCAAATAGTTAACAAAATCAGCAAACCATGGTTCGTTACCTTTGGAGATCACATCGATGCACTCCTCAATAATGTGTAGGTGTTCGTCCGGAAAGGAGTCATCTATAGGTAAGTGGTCGTCCTCTAGATGTGTTAGGCGACTCAAATGATCCGCAACAGAATTTTTCGAACCTTTCTTGTCGCGGATCTCTAGATCGAATTCTTGTAGGAGAAGAATCCATCTAAATAGCCTTGGCTTCGCATCCTTCTTTGCAAGGAGGTACCGGATCGCAGCATGATCCGTGTAGACAATTACCTTTGCACCTACAAGATAAGAGCGAAACTTGTCAATAGCATAAACAATGGCTAAAAATTCCTTTTCCGTAGTGGCGTAGTTGAGCTGCGCTTCATCTAGCGTCTTGCTAGCATAGTATATGGCATGGGTTCGCCCTTCCTTTCGTTGTCCAAGAACAGCTCCTATAGCTACGTCACTAGCATCGCACATAATCTCAAAGGGAAGAGTCCAATCCGGAGGTTGGATAATAGGTGCGGAAATTAGAGCTTCCCGGATCATGTTAAACGCATCCAAGCATTCCTGCAAAAACTCAAAAACTGCATCCTTCATCAATAGATTAGTTAGCGGTTTTGATATTTTAGAGAAGTCTTTTATGAAGCGTCTATAAAATCCGGCATGTCCTAGAAAACTTCTTATCCCTTTCACCGAAGTTGGGGGAGGAAGCTTCTCTATAGTCTCTATTTCGCCTTATCCACCTCTATCCTTCTACTAGAGATTAGATGTCCTAATACAATTCCTTCCTTTACCATAAATTGACACTTCTCCCAATTAAGAACTAGGTTAGTGTCTTCACACCTTTGTAAAATAAGAGCAAGGTTAGAAAGGCAATTGTCAAAAGAGGAACCGTATATGGAGAAGTCATCCATGAAGACCTCCATGATTTCCTCAATGTATTCGGAGAAGATGGCCATCATGCACCTTTGAAAGGTGGCTAGGGCGTTGTAAAGCCCGAACGGCATTCTCCTATAAGCGAACGTACCCCATGGGCACGTGAATGTGGTCTTCTCCTGATCATCCGGGTGTATCGGAATCTGAAAGAAACCACTATAACCGTCAAGATAGCAAAAGTGAGAATGTTGCGCTAACCTTTCAAGCATTTGATCGATGAAGGGTAGTGGGAAGTGATCCTTCCTCGTCGCATTGTTAAGCTTGCGATAGTCTATGCACATCCGCCATTCCTCCCTTCTTCGGAACTACTTGAACCAGACTCACCCACTTACTATCGGAGATAGGATAGATGATACCTGCATCAAGAAGTTTAAGAATTTCCTTCTTGACAACCTCCTTCATGGTCGGATTCAACCGCCTTTGAGGTTGTCTTGAAGTCCTAAAGTCTTCCTTCATTAATATTTTATGCATGCATAGGGAGGGTTTGATTCCTACTAAATCTTCTATAGTATAGCCTAAAGCTTTCCTATGTTTCCTAAGGACAACCATAAGCTTACTATGTTCATCTATGGTTAGATCGGAACTAACAATAACCGGATAAGTAGAGTTAGGTCCTAGAAAAGCATACCTTAGATGAGTAGGAAGTGGTTTTAGTTCCATTGCTTTCGGAGCTTCCAATGGCTCTTGAGGAGCATCCGATGCCTCCTTAGAAGTGTCTAAGGGTGTAGAAGGTATGGGAGAAGAATCAAAAGAAGTTGAAGAAGTGGCACGATCACCCTCTTCCACGGCCTGAATCACGGTTTCCCTGCATCCTCCACGGCCGTGGTTTAGGGCGTGGAAAGTGGTTACGGTTGCTCTGCCTCCTCCACGACCGTGTAACCCTCTGGAGTGAGCGACGCTTTGGGTGGTGAGATCCACGGCCGTGGAATATAGTGTATGGCCGTGGATTCTCACGTTTTCTGCCTCGTCGTGGAGCTTCTCAAATTCCACTTCACCTGCCTCTTCTTGTGCTTCTAAGGCTTCAATTACCTCATTGCATTCCTCTTCTTCCCCTACATTCGTTAGACTCATAGTAATAACCTTTTGCAAAGGATCTTTGAAGAGAATAGCACTTACCTCCTCTCTAGACAACCCCTCTTCATCTTGGATATTGAATATATCCTCATCAAAGATTGGCTCATTCACTAGAGTGGAAAGAACGAACTCTACCTTCACCTCTCCTATGTCAAAGGCGAGTCTAGCATTCTTGCAATCGACTATGCAGCCAGAAGTTGCAAGAAACGGTCTTCCGAGTATGATCGGGACTGGACTATCTGCAGGAATGTCAAGCACAACAAAATCAATGGGAACAAAGAATTTACCTAGCTTGACTGGGATGTCTTCTACAATACCGACGGGGCGAGTGATGGATCGATCCGCCATGTACAACGTCATCTTCACCGGTTTAGGGTCGCCTAAACCGATCTTCCTACATAATACAAGTGGTATGATGCTCACACTTGCTCCTAAGTCACATAATGCATTGTATGTGACATCTCCCACTCCTATGGGAATACAAAATGACCCCGGATCTTTTAGCTTTGGGGCATTTTCTCCTTCATGGTCTTGATGAGATCCGAAGAATCCGAACTCATCTTAACCTCTCCAAAATCCTCTAGCTTCCTCTTGTTGGAGAGGAGCTCCTTTAAGAACTTGCCATAAGCCGGCATACCTACAATAGCATCAATGAAAGGTATATTAATATGCAACTTGCTCATGAATTCTATAAACTTACCAAATTGTTTATCTAGGCGCGCTCTTGCTCTAGATTGAGGGAATGGTAGGGGAGGTTTGTAAGCCGGAGGAGGAACGTAGACATCCTCCTTCTCCTTCCCCTTCTCCTTGTCTTTCTCAACGGGGACTTCAACAAACTTAGGCTGCGGATCGGTGGTAGTCACTCCGCTCCTAGTCGTGATTGCCATCACCCTTCCCTTAGGGTTGTCCTCCGTCTTTCCTGGAAGTTTCCCTTGATTCCTAGGAACTTCCTCCGCATGGCTGAACATTTGGTTTTCTAAAACCTTTTGGGCTTTATCAACCTTAGAAATTTGATCATCAACCTTAATGATGCGGTTCTCCAAACCTTGAAGCTTTCCCAAAATCGTTTCCAACATGGGATCGGGCTTCTCCTTCCCCGAAGTGTTTCCTCCATTAGATGTTTGCCCCTGGCTTTTCAAAGGAGTAGAGGAAGAGGAAGGTGGAGTTAGTGAATTTGAATTGGAAGGATAAGAGTTACCGGAGTTTTTTTGATTGGAGCGCCAATTGTTGTTGTTTGAACCCCTATTATTGTTCCAATTATTGTTCCGGTTGTTGTTGTTGTTGCCATTCTAATTATTCCGGTTGTTGTTCCGGTTATTGTTGTTGCGGTTTGTATTCTCACCACCATTGTTGTTGTTGCCCAAGTAGCCAACATCCTTCCCTTGTTGCTTTGGAAAGTTGGTCTTGATAGCCTCCTTCAACTCTTTGATTTCATTGTTGAGGGAGAAAATTTGATTTTGAGCTTCATGTGTGAGCATTGCTCCTTGCTCCACACGATTTCCCTCTACCTTCCGGTGAGAATACTTCTCTATGACCCTTGCTTGCTTCTCAATGAAGTCCCAAGCATCATCTTCTCTCATGTCCATGAATGTACCACATGAGAGGGATTGGAGCTTGAATTGTGTCTCCACATCCAGCCCCTTATAGTATATATCTAGCAATGCAAGCTTGGATATGTCATGATGAGGACAATCCAAGAGCAAATCCTGAAACCTTTCCCAAGATTGAAACAAACTTTCGTTAGATCTCATGGAAAATGCATTAATCTTACCTCTAAGTTCTGCCATTTTGGATGGCGGAAAGAACTTAGTGAGGAACTCCGCGGAAAGGTCTTCCCATGTGTCTAGTTTCCCACTAGGAAGAGCTTGATACCAAGACAATGCTTTCCCCTTCAAGGAGAAGAAGAAAGGCTTGAGCTTATAGTGGTTGGTAGTCGCGTTCTTCGGCCTCATTGTCTCCATCATACACTCAAAGTTTTGCAAGTGTTGATGTGGAGATTCAGCGCTTGTCCCGCCAAATTGGTTTTGGCGAACAAGAGTAATAACTTGAGGGTTGAAGCTAAACCCTTGTATATCATCAGCATCAAAGTTCACACCTAGACGGCGTGGTTGCTGCGTTGGATCCATTCTTTGGCCAAGAGTTCTTGGCTCCTCATCCACACGTTCGATCCTAGCATTCCTAGGTGGAACACGGCAATTAGCAGCTGCCCGTGGATGGAATGGATTTACATTGATCGTGGGATCAATTTCCTCTAGCGGTGGCATGGAGGAGTCGCTATCATCATTAGATGAGTTGGCTCTAACCGATCTTCCCGGTCTCCTCCTTTTCTTTTTCTCCTTGAGGTTGTTTATCTCAATCCTCATTTGGAACATCATATCAGTTAGATCATCAACCTTCATTTGGTGACGATCCGTTTCTTCCCTACGTGTCTTCTCACTCCATAGGAGTTGAGCTTCTTTCTCCGCTAGCTCCGATTGAAGATCACGTTCGTGTTCTTTAGCCATTTTCTTTTCCTTACGCTTTTGCCTTAAAGTCCTCTCAAGCTCTTGATCAAGAGGTAAGAGATCCTCGGTGTTCCTAGACCTGCGCATGCACTCAAAGAGATATCAAATAACAAGGGAAGAGCTCCCAAGCTTGACAACCGTAAACCGAATTCGGCCTAGACCAAATCCCCAGCAACGGCGCCAAAAACTTGTTCGCCACTTAGCGTGCGTGCAAATAAGCTTTAATTATAAAACTAGAAATCAAGCAAGCGAACCCGCAGTGTACGGATCGATATAGTCGAGCAAGAATTCCAGAGTATCGAACACAGGGATTTGGGGGGTTAAATCCAGTTATAGTTTATCAAGCAAGTAAATATGTGAGCTTTTCAAATATTAGGAAAACAACAATCCTAAAGATCCAAGAATCCAGTTGTGGCAATCGATTCAAGATATACTAAAGATATAAGGACAGAGTTAAGAGTTGCAAAGGTATGCTAAGGTAAAGCAATGTACGGTGAAGTTCCAAGGCTTTATATGACTTATCTAGAAATACTCTCTATAAAGGTTGTTGAGGCTTCAGTATAGAAAGGATCTAAAGACAAGAATTAATCTCAAATACCCAAACTTGTAACCCAAGGATCAAGACTAACTAAACCGATTAAGGTTGTGACACTCGAAATCGAAGTAGAGGTTGTTGAGGCTTCACTACCACCTAGAAAAGGCAAGCCAAGACTAAGTTAAAGCAAATCTTTAACTTTGGATTAAAGTAAAAGCAAGTTCGTAACTTAACACAAAATTACGGCTAGTTCTTGAGTTCCACGGCCGTGGAAGCTCAAGAACAGACCGTGGATTAGGGTTGTCGGCGATTCTCTCTAACTCTCAGGGTCCAATCTGTTTACGATTTTCTATCATCATCTAAGCCACAACTATCAACCCTTCACCTTAGAATTGTTAAGGGTTTTTAGCCAATAACAGTCATATTGATATCAAATTCAAGGTTTAAGAGATTGAAAGATGAAACTTCCGAAAACCTTCAATAACTTTCAAACAAATCTTGAATCCAGAAATAAAAAACAATATCGTCAATAGATTCGGAATAACACAAACAATCACAATCTTAGATAAGAAGGAAGAACGGGATGTCAATCCGTCTTCTAAATCAAACCTAAGCAAGAAGCGTAATCTTCTTGCGAACAATCTTCCGAATCTTCGATCTTCCGTCAATCCGGAAATCCCGATGACAAAGCGCAAAAATCTCTCAAACACAATCTCCACCAAATGCGAATTTAGGGCAATTCCAAGCGCAAGCGTAAGATGTGTCTATGCGTAAGCGAAGGTGACGGAATCTCTCTTCGTCCATCCTTTTATAGTGTAAGATAAAATATCGGCCCGGCCCAATTGCGTAGAAGATCGTGGCTTAAAGTGTGGCGAAAAAGATCGCCAAGATCACGGTCGTGGAAGGGTTCCACGGCCGTAATTTAGAGAGTGGAAATCAACACGGTTTGACACAACTCCTCCACGGCCGTAGAAGTTGCTGGAATGAACCACGCTTCCTTTACCATGGTTCCACGGCCGTGGACTTGAAAGTGGAAAGTAGTAAGGCCGTATTTTAGAGCGTGGTTTAGGGTAAGAACGTGATTCTTCCTTAGTCTCGTGCATTCTTCAAGTTGGCACTCCCTTAGCTCCTAGGAATGCCCTCAATTCATGGACATGTTCAATCAACTCCATCCTTGCTCGATTCCGTTCGGAAATAGCTCTCAATTACCTATAATGAACATAAAGCTTGTGTAGATCTCTATATCGACATTATAGACAAACTAGCTCACAAATGCATCAATGCTCAATCAATGACTATCAATATGGATCAAATACACTTAGAAAACGTGCCTAAAATATCACAATATTTCATGCTAACAGGAAGGTGTTTCTAAAGTGGGAATAGGTTACCGGGTAAGTCTCACTACTCACTATCCCAAACCAAAGCTCCTATTACCAGGTAAGTCTCAAGGTACTAAGGAAAGGAATTATAATCTCAAACCAACACACCACCCAAGGGAATAGAATCAACCTTTACCGGGTAAGTATCAAGCTAACTCACAAAGATGGGAAGAAGGCACACTCAAACCCCAATAAAGGATAAACCTTTATTACCTACACTCATGATCTTAGGTAAACAAACAAAGGAATCACCGGGTAAGTCTCATCCTAAGCTTGCGTTGAACCAGGAAAGGTGTAATAAGGATAGGATTTGGAAAACTTAAACTCTTAACTCAGATAAGGTTCAGGAACGGTTCACCTCGCTCATTTATATTCCATCCCAGGCGAGATGTTCAATGACCGACCGAGGTGTTCTACGGTTAAGGTAAAGACTCGAACTTTCAGGGTCCTGCGGGGATTAAGATCATTCTATAATCGTCTTTCCCACAACTTTCAGCCAATCACCCTAGAATCGCATAAGAAACTTAGCTAACAATCATCATGATAACAATAATCAAATTTATAGAAAAGGAATCAATATTCGAACAAGAAAACCTTAAGGAAAAGGTCTCAATAACTGAATCGAACAAGTAACAATCAAGCGTTCCTCAACCACAAATCAGCAAAGACAACAAACCAAAAGCAATCTAATAAGATCTTACAAACTCCTTCAAAAGCAAACTTCAACTATGATTCCTTCCTTCCATGAACTTCAATCCTTCAACTCTTCCTTCAAAACTTCCTTCAGAAAACCCTTCAAAACTCCAAAAATTCCTTGATCCGAAGATCGGATTATTTTGTGATCCGAAAATGGCTGAATTGTAGAAAATCCAACCCTTTATATAGGAGAATTATCTTTCAAAGATAAAATATCTTAAAAAGATAATTTCTTAGAATATATATCTCTATCTCTTAAAATAAATCAGCCAAATATAATATCTTCCTTCCAGAAATCAAGCCAAAAATATAAGAGATCCCCCTTCCAAAAATAAAAGATCTCAGCCAAAAGTAAAGATCTCGCCGGCGATAGGGTGTTCGCCTCGGTCGGGACGCTCCTCAAGATCACCTCGGTCGAGGTGGTACTGTAGCTGACCGAGGTGAATCTCAACTGAATGTAGAATCTCTTGAATCTGGTCCAAAGTAAATCTTCTTAATCATTTCCATGCTTCCTGAGATCTTCTTAAAGCTCCAGAATGTAGCTCCAATGACTCCTTAGCTTCCTTAGCTTCATTTTGGTCCAAAACGTGCCATTTTCCCTACAATTACAATGAAACTAGGTGTAGACCTCGATTCCCACAAAGGTAGACAAAATAAAACGTCTAAACCAGTCCTAAAATATAGACTATAATACATGCTATCAAAATACCCCATACTTGTCCCTTGCTTATCCCCAAGCAAGTTCTAAATCTTAGATACAAGATAGAATGGATTATAAGTCAGAAAAGTCAATGAAAAGCATTTCAAAACATTTTTGGTTGTGTGCTCACTCATAGATCACTCTAAGAGAATGCTTCATGACAAATAAAATCAAGACATGATCAAAACATTTTATAGATATAGGAAAGCTGTTCATCTTTACATAAAATCATAGAATGCATAATAAATGATAATTATCGAAATCAATCATGTATAATCCAGTTTAAACCACCATGTCAATCAACATACTTGAGGTCTCAAGGGCTTCCTAAAGAGGTCAAAAAACTTGTCAGGGTGGGATGTATATAGGGTAATGTGGTGCTAGAATCCAGGAATAGGATCTTACTTCACTTTCTTTGAAACTCAACATCTTCCACCAATAAGCTTTGCTTATTTTACTTTACTTTTCGAGATGCATGGACAGAGGTGCACAATAACCGAAGCCTAGGAAATCAGCAATCATCAATTTCTCGAGATGCCTCAAACCCTTGATGCACATACCATGACCCGTTAGGAACATCGCTCAATCCGACTTTGGCAAGACACAAACACCTGGCTATGTGAATGGTGCCGAGTAACTCATCATCATGATTGACTTCCCCAAACCTAATTGTTTCTTTCTAACACTTTCAGTCAACATCTCAACTTCACTTCCACTTGCTTTTCTTTGCTTGCTTCCAAATTCCCGGATAGATAAAGGAAGGCAAATATTTTTATGAGGGGCTAAGCATGGTCAAGAAGAAGAAGAGAAGAGAATGAATTGCCTTAATTATCCTAGGAAGAATGTGATAGGACTCATCATGTGGTGTCAACCTTCAAATCCAACATAATTTTGATAAAAACAGAGTATTAAACATGCCAAATTTTCAAACAAAGCATTTTGCAACTTAAACATATTATAAAACCTTTCGAGCATATAAGGATTTCAAAGCCTTTGAATCCTTTGTAATCAAGGTGGAGTTTTTGAGATGATTCGTTGTGCGTCCTTGTCTTCTTTGTGCCTTTGAAATTAATTTTAAGGCCTTTGAATCCTTTGACAAAACCTGCACTTAAAACCAAATCAACCAAGCATCTCGAAATATAATAATTCATTAGTTAGTGTATCAAACTACTTCATTTGTGTTTAAGTTTTCCATCATCAGCACCTGTAAAACCTTTATAATCAAGGTGGAGTTTTCATAAATCATCTCGAATCTGGTCCAAAATCAATCCTCTAAATCATTTTCATGCTTCCTGAGATCTTGTGACTTTTCAATGCTCCAAAATGTAGCTCCAATGACTCCTTAGTTTCCTTGGCTCCATTTCGGTCCAAAACGTGCCATTTTCCCTACGATTACAACGAAACTAGGTGTAGACCTCGATTCCCGTAAAGGTAGACAAAACAACCATATAATAAAAAAAATATACATCCATACATGCAGATTTATGAAGATAAAACGTCTAAACGTATCCCAAAATATTGACTATAATACATGCTATCAAAATACCCCATACTTGTCCCTTGCTTGTCCCCAAGCAAGTTCCAAATCTTAGATATAAGATAGAGTGGATTATAAGTCAGAAAGCTCATCATCTTAAAACCTTTTGGTGGTGTGCTCCACTAATAGATCACTCAAAGAGAATGCTTCATGGCAAATAAAATCAAGACATGATCAAAACATTTTATAGATATAAGAAAGTTGTTCATCTTTGCTTAAAATCATAGAATGCATAATAAATCATATTTATCGAAATCAATCATGTATAATCCAGTTTAAACCACCAAGTCAATCAACAAGCTCGAGGTTTCAAGGGATTCCAAAAGAGGTCAAGAAACGTGTCAGGGTGGGATGTATATAGGGTATGTGGTGCTAGAATCCGGAAATAGGATCTTTTCTTCACTTTCTTTGAATGTCAGCATCCTCCACCAATAAACTTTGCTTATTTTTACTTTACTTTTCGGGATGCATGGACAGAGGTGCACAATAACCGAAGCCTAGGAGATCAGCAATCATCAATTTCTCGAGATGCCTCAAACCCTTGATGCACATACCATGACCCGTTAGGAATATCGCTCAATCCGACTTTGGCAAGACACAAACACCCGGCTATGTGAATGGTGCCGAGTTACTCATCATCATGATTGACTTCCCTAAACCTAATTGTTTTTTTCTAACACTTTTAGCCAACATCTCAACTTAACTTTCACTTGCTTTTCTTTGCTTGCTTCCAAATTCCCGGATAGGTAAAGGGAGGCAAATATGTATATGGGGGGCTAAAGCATGATCAAGAAGAAGAAGAGAAGAGAATGAATTGCCTTAGTCATATCAGGAAGAATGTGATAGAACTCATCATGTGATGTCAACCTTCAAATCCAACATAATTTTGATAAAAACAAAGTATTAAACATGCCAAAACTTTAAACAAAGCATTTTGCAACTTAAACATATCATAAAACCTTTGAGCATATAAAGATTTCAAAACCAATCTGCAAACAAAATCATCATTGAGGTCATATCCAGAGAAGAAGCACAAATTCCAACCAAAAAAAAGAGAAGAAGCACAAAACATTTTGAAAACTTCTCAGTTAAAAACCCACCTCGTTCGAGGTGTTTTGGCGCCATCTAAGGTGTTCATCCTCGATCAGCCATTAACATCCCGGTCGAGGTCATAAAAAAAAAATTTCAAACCAGTTTTCGACTTTTTTCTCAAACAAAAACCTGTATGTATGCATGTAATGACAGATAAACACATAGAGCCAAGTAAACAAAATAAGATCATAAATATCCGAGGGAGTCATACACATAAGTCACATACAGTACATCCAAATACCCCATACTTGGGACACATTGCCCCAATGGGTCAAATATAAGTCTAAGGAATCAGAAAACTCACCGAACCTAGCTGAACTGCATAATAAATAAATAAGAAATTCATGAAGCTCTAATCCTCGTCAGCTAGCGGTGGTGGATGTGGAATGTAGGGATGCTGGGACGGGTCGAAAGGGTAGCACATAACCTGCTGGGAAGGATCGAATGGACCAAGGTGTCAGACTGGATGTCAAACCTAGTCGCCATGGTTGACCAAGAACATCTCGGTCGAGGTCGTGTGACTGCACCCGAGATGTGTCTCAGTCCAACTCCTTCTTCTCAATTTCTCGAACTTCTGTCCTTCCAGTGTAGCTCCTGAGCAGTAATCCTTCCTTATAAAGTACTTGGGTTGCCTCCCAAGAAGCGCTTGATTTAAGGTCGCTAGCTGGACCTTTCTCCATGGAATTACTCAATGTACCTCGAACACTTTGGAGTGCTCATCAAACCCGCAATAAAACTCTTCCAAGAAGGTTCCAGTTCCTAATTTCACCGGCAAATTGTAAGATCTCCCACATACAAGCTTGTACGGTTTTGTTCTCACCGGAATCCTACCGGTCTTCCTATGCTTCCATGGGACATAACTAAGTTTTTCATCCCATCCTTTCCTTGATCGAGAAAACAACTTCTCGAGAATCCTAGTAGCTTCCTTATCTCCAGCTTGAGTGACCCCATACTTGAACAAATAACACTTCGTTGCCTTTGCGGTGAAGTGCTTGTTAACTCCGCTCATTTCAGTCCAAGGAGTATCTTCTTTTAGCAAATTCAAGGGAGATTTCATCTTGATCTTAGGAGGTTCTTTCGGAAGAGACCTCCAACTCTTCGGTGCATCCCTGAAGAAATTTAGAACTTTAAAGGGAGTAGGAGTGTAACACCCCGAATCCCCGGGACTCGGGATGTCACATTGGGCTAGGATCTCACAATGGATCCTGACCCTAGCCTGACAACAAGTTCACTGGACCTTACAACATGGCACTGACATATATAAAACAAATACATAAAACAGTATAAATTGTACGACCCAAAGTAAACAACAACATAGCCGAGTATATAAAACGACAACCTCACATAGGAGGTACAAAAGATCATCCTCACGTAGGAGGGGAAACACAACAACCCCAAACCAACCACCTAATGTACGAGAGTCCTCGGCCTGTCACCCTGCCAGATCACCCAGTAGCGCCTAACCTGTAAACATCTACAACACGGTATGAAACCGTTAGCTAACCATACATATATGAGGTAATGCATAAGCACAAGCACAATCATGAAAGATAAACACATCAGCATGCTATCACACATTTACCCATTTATTATCTTTATATAATAACCATTCACTCAAAAACCGTATATATATATATATAGATAGATGAAAGTATGTGACACGAGGACCGATACATCCCCGCCTCTGAGTACAATGTCCAGCTGTACGAGTATCGGTCACACAATCCGTGTACCCTATGGGAGTGGATTGCGCCCTTCCTGTAAACCAGTCTGGCCTGACATCAGAGAACCTCCCAGACTCCACGGCGGGATGAAAGGGAAAGGTTATCACAGCCACGCAGTGGGGCAGTCAATAGAACATAGGTCGATAAAAACGACAACTCATGATATCATAGCAAACATATAAAGCACACACCACTCATGCAAACACCCAATATAGGGATGGTAGCTAAGTAAGTCCTACGGACTTACCTCAACCTCGTACAATCACAACCACGATCAACCTCCAATCCTGAGAGGGACACTGCCTAATTGTTAGCATGAAATATTGTGATATTTTAGGCACGTTTTCTAAACGTATTTGATTCATATTGATAGTCTTTGATTGAACTTTGTGCATATGAGAGCTAGTATTACCTATATTGTCGATATGGATGTCTACACTAGTTCTATGTTGATTATAGGTGATTTGGAGCTATTTCCGAACGGAAACGAGCAAAGGAGAGTTGAGTTGATATGTCCATAGATTGAGGACACTCTTTGGAAGCAATTTGGAGTCTTAGTTTGAGGAATGCACGAGTTTAGGGAAGAATCACGTTTTTGCCCTAAATTACGCCCTAAAATACGGCCGTATCACAAACCACGTTCAGAATTACGGCCGTGGATTTGGAGTCAGAAATCCATGTTCATTCCAGGGGATTACACGGCCGTGGAACATATGTTGCAAACCGTATTTGTTTCAACGCTCTAAATTACGGTCGTGGAACACTTCCACGACCGTGATCTTGGCGAATCTTTTCGCCACACTTTGAAGCCACGATCTTTTAAAGATTGGGCCGGGCCGACATTTTGCCCTACACTATAAAAAGACGGACGAAGCAAGATTCCGTCACCTTGGCTACGATCTTGGCACACCTTCGCTACCTGTTTGCCCTCATTCTTCGCCGCTTAGACACAAAGACGTTTTGCTTAGCTTGCTTGGAAGCAAGTGACATATCTTTGAAGAGATCGAAGTTCGTGTTTGGAACCTCTCGAATTTCGCACTTTTGGTGGAGATTGTCGTGGAGATTTCCAGGAATTGCGGAAGATTGAAGTTCTTGGAAGATTTTGCAAGAAGATCTCTCTTCTTGATTAGGTTCGATTTGGAAAACGGATTGACATCCCGTTTTCTTTTCTTTCCTAGGGTTACGATTATTCGTTCTATTGTGAATCTTTGGACATCGCTTATTCTCTTTGTGACTTTGAGATTGAATTGAAGATTATTGAAAGTTCTTGAAAGTTTTCATCTTTTTATCTTTTAATTCTTGAATTGATATCAACATGACTGTTATTGGCTAAAAACCCTTAACAATTCTAAGGTGAAGGGTTGATAGTTGTGGCTTAGATGATGATAGATCGATCGTAAACAGATTAGACCCTGAGAGTTAGAGAATTATCGCCGACAAACCCTAAATTACGGGCTGTTCTTGAGTCCACGGTCGTGGAACCTCAAGAACTAACCGTGATTTTACTTCAGTTTACGAATCTGCTTTTACTTTAGTCTAAAGTTCAAGATTTGCTTTAGCTTAGTTTAGACTTGTCTTTTCTAGGTGGTAGTGAAGCCTCAACAACCTCTACCTCGATTGTGAGCCTCAACAACCTCAATCGGTTAAGTTAGTCTTGATCCTTGGATTATAAGTTTGGGTATTTGACACTAATTCTCGCCTCTAGAGCCCTTCTATATTGAGCCTCAACAACCTGTATAGAGAGTGTCTTGTAGGTGAGTTATATAAGGTTTTTGGAACTTCACCGTACGATTACCTTACATTAGTATACCTTTGCATATCTCAACTCTGTCTTTATATCATTTAGTATATCTTGAATCGATTGCCACAATTAGATACCTGGATCTTTAGGATTGTTGTTTTCCCAATAATTTGCAAAACTCTCACATTTACTTGCTTGATAATCTGCAATCGAGTTCGTCCCCCCAAATCCCTGTGTTCGATACTCTGGAATTCTTGCTTAACTATATCGATCCGTACACTGCGGGTTCGCTGCTTGATTCTAGTTTTATAAATTTAAAACTTATTTGCACACACCTCTAGGGACGAACAAGTTTTTGGCGCCGTTGCCGGGGATTTGGTTTAGGCCGAATTCGGTTATCGGTTGTCAAGCTTGGGAGCTTTGCTCTTGTTATTTGATATCTCTTTGAGTGCATGCGCAGGTCTAGGAACACCGTAGATCTCTTACCTCTTGACCAAGAGCTAGAGAAAACCTTGAGGCAAAAGTGCAAGGAAAAGAAGATGGCCGGAGAACACGAACGTGATCTTCAAACGGAGTTGGCGGAGAAGGAAGCTCAACTCCGGTGGAATGAGACTCTCCGCCAGGATGAAATGGATCGTCATCAATCCCAAGTTAACGGTCTACAAGACATGATCGTCCAAATGAGGATAAAGATGAGCGACCTTGAGGATAAGGTAAGCAAGAAGTCCCCAAGAAGGAGATCAAGGTCTAGAAGAAAAAGCCACTCATCCGCCGACGATAGTGACTCTTCCATGCCACCGTTAGAAGAGATTGATCCCACGATCAATATGAATCCTTTCCATCCACAAGGAGCTGCTAATCGCCGCATTCCACCTAGGAATGTGAGAGTCGAACGTGTGGATAATGAGCCAAGAACTCTTGGCCAGCGGATGGATCCAACACAACAACCACGCCGCTTGGGTGTGAAATTTGATGCTGAAGATGTGCAAGGGTTTAGCTTTAACCCTCAAGTTATCACTCTTGTTCGCCAAAGCCAATTTGGCGGTACAAGCACTGAATCTCCACACCAACACTTGCAAAACTTTGAGTGTATGATGGAGACAATGAGACCGAAGAACGCTACCACCAATAGCTATAAGCTCAAACCTTTCTTTTTCTCTTTGAAAGGGAAAGCGTTGTCATGGTATCAAGCTCTTCCCAATGGAAAACTAGACACGTGGGAAGACCTTTCCGCGGAGTTTCTCACCAAATTCTTTCCGCCATCCAAAACGGCGGAACTTAGAGGTAAGATTAATGCTTTTTCCATGAGACCTAACGAAAGTTTGTTTCAATCTTGGGAAAGGTTTCAGGATTTACTCTTGGATTGCCCTCATCATGGCATATCCAAGCTTGCCTTGTTGGAAATCTACTACAAAGGGCTGGATGCGGGAACGCAATTCAACCTCCAATCCCTCTCATGCGGAACGTTCATGGACATGAGAGAAGATGACGCTTGGGACTTCATTGAGAAGCAAGCAAGAGTCATAGAGAAGTATTCCCACCGGAAAGCGGAGGGAAATCGTGTGGAGCAAGGAGCGAAGCTCACACATGAAGCTCAAAATAAGATTTTCTCCCTCAACAATGAGATCAAAGAGTTGAAGGAGACTATCAAGACCAACTTCCCAAAGCAACAAGAGAAGGATGTTGGCTATTTGGGCAACAACAATGGCGTTGATAACACCAACCGCAACAACAATAACCGGAACAATAACCGGAATAACAACTGGAATGGAAACAACAACAACCGGAACAACAACAATTGGAACAACAATCGAAGTTCAAACAACAACAATTGGCGCTCCAATCAACAAAATTCCGGTAACTCCTATCCTTCCAATTCTAATTCACTAACTCCACCCTCCTCTTCCTCTACTCCTTTGAAAAGCCAGGGGCAATCATCAAATGGAGGAAACAATGCGGGAAAGGAGAAGTCCGATCCCATGTTGGAGACAATCTTGGGAAAGCTTCAAGGGTTGGAGAACCGCCTCATCAAGGTTGATGATCAAGTCTCTAAGGTTGACAAAGCTCAAAAAGTTTTGGAAAACCAATTGTTCAACCACGCGGAGGAAGTCCCTAGAAATCAAGGGAAACTTCCAGGAAAGACGGAGGACAACCCTAAGGGAAGGGTAATGGCGATTACAACTAGGAGCGGAGTGACCACTACCGATCCGCAGCCTACGTTCGTTGAAGTCCCCGTAGAGAAGGACAAAGGAAAGGGGAAGGAGAAGGAAGATGTCTATGTTCCTCCTCCAGCTTACAAACCTCCCCTACCATTTCCTCAATCTAGAGCGCGAGCGCGCCTAGATAAACAATTCGGTAAGTTCATAGAACTCATGAGCAAGCTGCATATTAATATACCCTTCATTGATGCTATTGTAGGTATGCCGGCTTATGGCAAGTTCTTGAAGGAGCTCCTCTCTAACAAGAGGAAGCTAGAAGATTTCGGTGAGGTCAAGATGAGTTCGGATTCTTCGGATCTCATCAAGACTATGAAGGAGAAAATGCCCCCAAAGTTGAAAGATCCGGGGTCATTTTGCATTCCCATTGGAGTGGGAGAAGTCACATATGACGCTTTATGTGACTTGGGAGCAAGTGTGAGCATCATACCGCTTGCATTGTGTAGGAAGATCGGTTTAGGCGATCCTAAACCGGTCAAGATGACGTTATACATGGCGGATCGATCCATCACTCGCCCCGTCGGTATTGTAGAAGACGTCCCGGTCAAGCTAGGTAAATTTTTTGTCCCTATTGATTTCGTCGTGCTTGACATTCCTGCAGATAGTCCGGTCCCGATCATACTCGGAAGACCGTTTCTTGCAACTTCCGGCTGCATGGTTGATTGCAAGAATGGGAGACTCGCTTTTGATATTGGAGAAGAGAAAGTAGAGTTCGTTCTTTCCACTCTAGTAAAGGAGCCAATCTTTGATGAGGATATTTACGATATCCAAGATGAAGAAGGTTTGTCTAGGGAGGAGGTAAGTGCGATTCTCTTCAACGATCCTTTACAAAAAGTTATCACTATGAGTCTAACCAATGTAGGGGAAGAAGAAGAGTGCAAAGAGGAAATTGAAGCCTTAGAAGCACAAGAAGAGATGCATGAAGTGGAATTTGAAGAACTCCACGATGAGGCTGAGAATGTAAGAATCCACGGTCATACCCTGTATTCCACGACCGTGGATTTCACAACCAAAATCGACCTCCATTCCAGAGGATTACACGGCCGTGGAATACATGGAGAGGCCGTAATTCTGACCGTGGAAGAGGGTGATCGGCCTACTTCTTCAACTTCTTTTGATTCTTCTCCAAACTACTCAACAACCTTAGAAACTTCTAAGGAAACGTCGGATGCCTCTCAAGCACCATTAGAAGCTCCGAAAGCGATGGAACTCAAACCACTTCCTACTCATCTAAGGTACGCTTTTCTTGGATCTAATTCTACCTTTCCGGTCATTGTTAGCTCCGAACTAAGCATAGATGAACATGAACAGCTCATGATAGTCCTTAGGAAACATAGAAAAGCCATAGGTTACACTATCGAGGACTTAGTAGGAATTAAACCCTCCCTATGTATGCATAAGATACTAATGGAGGAGGATTTTAGAACTTCAAGACAACCTCAAAGGCGGTTGAATCCGACCATGAAGGAGGTTGTCAAGAAGGAAATCCTTAAACTTCTCGATGCAGGTATCATCTATCCTATCTCCGATAGCAAATGGGTGAGTCCAGTTCAAGTAGTTCCGAAGAAGGGAGGAATGACGGTCATCACCAACAAGAACAACGAACTCATTCCTACCCGAACCGTGACTGGATGGCGAATGTGTATAGACTACCGCAAGCTCAACAACGCGACGCGGAAGGACCACTTTCCATTTCCATTCATCGATCAAATGCTTGAAAGGTTAGCACAACATTCACATTTTTGCTACCTTGACGGTTATAGTGGTTTCTTTCAGATTCCGATACACCCAGACGATCAGGAGAAGACCACGTTCACGTGCCCTTGGGGTACGTTCGCTTATAGGAGAATGCCGTTCGGGCTTTGCAACGCCCCAGCCACCTTTCAACGGTGCATGATGGCCATATTCTCCGAGTACGTAGAGGAAATTATGGAAGTCTTCATGGACGACTTCTCCGTATACGGTTCCTCTTTTAACGATTGTCTTTCTAACCTTTCTCTTGTTTTACAACGTTGTGAAGACACTAACCTAGTTCTTAATTGGGAGAAGTGTCAATTCATGGTTAAGGAAGGAATCGTATTAGGTCACTTAGTCTCTAGTAGAGGGATAGAGGTAGACAAAGCTAAGATAGAGACCATAGAGAAACTTCCTCCCCCAATTTCGGTGAAAGGGATAAGAAGTTTCCTAGGACATGCTGGATTTTATAGACGTTTCATTAAAGACTTTTCTAAGATATCAAAACCTCTCACTAATCTATTGATGAAGGATGCGGTTTTTGAGTTTTCACAGGAATGTTTAGATGCGTTCAACACCATTCGGCAAGCTCTAATTTCAGCACCTATTATCCAACCCCCGGATTGGACTCTCCCCTTCGAGATTATGTGCGATGCTAGTGACGTAGCTATTGGAGCTGTTCTTGGGCAACGAAAGGAAGGGCGAACCCATGCCATATACTACGCTAGCAAGACGCTAGACGAAGCTCAGCTCAACTACGCCACTACAGAAAAAGAGTTTCTAGCCATTGTCTACGCTATTGACAAGTTTCGCTCTTATCTTGTAGGTGCAAAGGTGATTGTCTACACGGATCATGCTGCGATCCGGTACCTCCTTGCAAAGAAAGACGCGAAGCCAAGGCTAATTAGATGGATTCTTCTCCTACAAGAATTCGATCTTGAGATCCGCGACAAGAAAGGTTCAGAAAATTCTGTTGCGGATCATTTGAGTCGCCTCACACATCTAGAGGACGACCATCTACCCATTGATGACTCCTTTCCAGACGAACATCTACACATCATAGAGGAGTGCATCAACGAGATCTCTAAAGGTAACGAACCATGGTTTGCTGACTTTGTTAACTATTTGGTTTGCCAAGAGATACCGCCCGGACTATCCTACGCACAAAGGAAGAAGTTCTTTAAGGACGTCCGGGAATACTATTGGAACGAGCCTCTCCTCTTCAAGAGAGGTCCGGATGGCATCATTCGGCGATGTGTACCGGAAGATGAGATGCAAAGTGTCATCCGCCATTGTCATTCACTACCTTGTGGAGGACACGCTAGTTCGAACAAGACTAGCGCGAAGGTATTGCAATCTGGATTCTATTGGCCTACTTTATTTAGAGATGTGCAATCCTTTGTTTCTTGCTGCGATGCTTGTCAAAGAACAGGCAATATTTCTAGAAGGAACGAGATGCCCCTCAACAACATCCAAGAGGTGGAGATTTTCGACGTTTGGGGAGTCGATTTCATGGGACCATTCCCATCTTCTTGTGGAAACCAATACATACTATTGGCGGTGGACTACGTTTCTAGATGGGTGGAAGCAATTGCCTCTCCCACAAATGATGCCATGGTGGTGGTTAAGTTCTTCAACAAGACCATCTTTCCGCAATTTGGAACACCAAGGACAATCATTAGTGATGGAGGTTCTCACTTCATAGCCCGTCGCTTTGAAGCCCTTCTAGCTAAGTACGGGGTTACTCACAAGGTCGCTACCCCTTACCATCCACAAACGAGTGGACAAGTTGAGATCTCAAATAGGGAGATCAAGGGAATTCTAGAGAAGACGGTTTCAAGGACTAGGAAGGATTGGTCCTTGAAGCTAGATGATGCATTATGGGCGTACCGGACTGCGTACAAGACTCCCATAGGAACCACACCATACAACCTTGTGTATGGGAAGTCTTGTCATTTGCCGGTAGAGCTGGAGCACAAAGCGTTTTGGGCTATCAAGTGGCTGAATTTCGGCATGAAAGAAGCGGGAGAGAAGCGTCTCCTAGACATCAACAAGCTGGATGAACTTCGCTTGAACGCCTATGAAAACGCTAAGATCTACAAGGAAAGGGCAAAGCATTGGCATGATAAGCATATCATTCCAAAGGACTTCAAAGAAGGAGATCAAGTTCTCCTCTTCAATTCAAGACTTCGCCTCTTTCCAGGTAAGCTTAAATCCCGCTGGACCGGACCTTTTCTAATTAAGCGTATTTTCCCCCATGGTGCAGTTGAAGTATGGGGTGAAGCTAGCGGAAGTTTTAAGGTGAACGGCCAACGACTCAAGAAGTACACACCGGAACTCCAAGCTGAGGAGTTTGCGCCTACCGCACTCGAATAAGTGCGAGATTGGTCTAGCTACGGACCTTAAACAAAGCGCTTCTTGGGAGGCAACCCAAGGTATTGCATTCTTATTTCTGTCTTCAATTAATAGACTAGTTTAGAATAGACGTTTTTGCTTTATTTTGCCTCGATTTCTTCCGGTATGTTCGTGTTTTTGGTTGTAGGATCGATGGAAAAGGAGAAAGGGAAGATAATGTCGAAGAAAAGTGACGAAATTTGGACTTTGAAGCTTTACAGAAGGTTCCACGGTCTAAATTACGGTCGTCATAGCTACAGTGGCCGTAATTCTCAAAAGCCTTTGAAAAATCACCAAAACCACGGGTCCGTACACTTCCACGGCCGTGGAACACCCCGACAGACCGTAATTTTTGGAAATTTTGCCGGCCACTATAAAACCCACATTCTTCACAAACTTAACCAAAATTTTCCCCATTTCCACGACCTAGAAACCGAAAACCCTCCACCTCTCTCAATTCCTCGTTTTCTAATCGTTTTCAACGATTCTTCGTCCTAAACTGCAGCAATACCAACCACGAACAGAATCCAAGCAACAAATCGAGTGGAAATCGATCAACAAATACGCATTTTGGATTTTTCAATCCGAAAAAGAGGTTATTTCTTTCTTCTTGATTTTCGCGGATTTGGTTCGTTTTTGCTATAGTTTTTTAGGAAGAACTGATAAAAACCGGAAGGAATTAGATTAGGACTGCTTGTTGTGGTAATTGTTGGTGAATTTGCTGAGATTCACGAGTTTCTGAGACGAACCACGGTCTCTGGGTAAACCACGGCCGTAATTTCCCAAGAACAGACCGTAATTTTTCTGAAAAATGGACTTTGTGAGGAGAATGTCGGGAAGGATAAAGGAGAAGAAAGGAGAGCAAAGTAAGAAAAGGAAAGGAAATCCCTCCACCTCTAGGGCACCACCACCCTCATCTCCCTCACTACCATCCTCTCCTTCACCTCCATCTTCACCCCCTCACCCTAGCATCCCTACCATACATGAGAACCACCTTGATGCATTTGAGAGGATCACGAAGAGGACAGTGATAGGTCCTAGGTATTTGTTGTTGGAGGATCTACATCCTCTCAACATAGTAGATGATCTTACATGGCTCTTGGATAGAGCCGGGTTGCTTGTCTTCACGAACATTCGTGAAGACGCCTACGAGGAGATTACCTGGGAGGTTGTGACGTCCTTCGAGCACAGCCACGTTGATAGGACCGTCTCCTTCCGTCTCATGGAACGAGACTATCATTTGAGCATTGTTGAGTTTGGGACCATTTTCGGGTTCCATGAGACCTATAACGGTCGATTTCCGAGCGGAGTTTACCCCAAGGATTTTTGGGAGGAAGTAGCCATGATTTACGCCGACGAGGACCGTTGGCAACCCGCCGATACCAAGGCTAGATTGATGTACCATCTAGCCTTGAAGATAGCTCACCGTGTTCTTTCGGAGTGTCTCTTTCCTAGGACGGAGACGCCCCAAAAGATCAAGACGGATGAGCTATTCTTGCTCTATTGTATGCTTTACGGTCGCCGTGCAGATTGTGCCACTCTTTTGGCGGCTACGATGAGTAAACTGAAGAACAAGAAGAAGGGGAACATTGGATATGGTGGGATAGTGACCCACATTGCTAGGACGTTCGGTGTTGATTTTTCTGCTTGCACCCGTATACCGGCGGTTCCCTTAGGGCTACATGCTTTTATGGTTAGGGGACTCATCTTCCCCACACATGGAGGTCCGCCTTATGCGGGCATGCCTTGGGAGACTAGGACGGGTAGAGGGATTGAGTGGCTGCCGGAGTATTCCATTGTGGCGGGACGCCACAATTGGAAGGAGACGTTCGCTGCGATGCATGCGAACAGGCTAGTGGCTCCCCCTTACGTTCCACCACCGGTTGTGGATGAGGAGGACATGGGAGATCAGTACGAGAGTGGTGGAGGAGCGGAGCAGGAGTTCGGCACGTTTCCGGATCAGCCGGAGGCGGCCCCGGATGTACCTAGGCGCTCTCCACGTCCAGCTAGAGCTTCAGGCTCGTCATCTCGCCGCGCCAGCGTGAGTGAGAGGCCCACGTGGATGACTACACCTCCCACTTGGTACGACACCCCCCCTCCATGGTCCACGGCGCAGCCAGCAGCACCACCACCGCCACCAGCACCAGCACCATCCGATGCTCCATCATGGTACAGTCACGCCCTAGGATGGTACGAGCAGATGCCGGATTGGGCTACCGGACTTTCGGAGAGAGTCGGAGCGCTAGAGATCCGGGCGGATGCTAGAGATGGACGCTTGGACGACCTTGACCACATGATGAGGGACGTCTACCGCCAGCAGTTTGGGCGGTTCTATGATCCGAGTTTCTCTCCATTCCCACCCCCGCCGGCGCCGCAGTGATTGATGCATGATCGTTGTTTTAGACATTCCCGCCACCATTTGTGAGTTTCCTTTTTCTTTTCTTTCTTTTGTTCTTTCTTTTGAACATTAGGGACAATGTTCGTCCTAAGTATGGGGTGGGATGTACTAAATGTTTGTAATAACTCTACTCTCTATGTTTGCTTCATTTGAGACTATCGTTGCATCTTCATTATGTGTTACACGTTTCCCTATTGCATTGCATGAAAAAAGAACTTGAAAAAACCATAAAAATTGAAAAATTTTGAAAAATTCTGTGCTTCTAATGAATTGAGATGATTTCCATGATAATCACTACTTGTGAATTGAGTTTGATGACAATTGCATGCTTAAAAGGATTGTGAATTGAAAAGAACTTGAATGAATGAATTTTACCCCTTTTGCAAGTTTTATAATGTGAAGATGTTACCTAAATCATGCTAGAAAATTGAAGTTGAAATCACATCATAAGTTCCTATACTTCTTGTTGAAATGATTAAGGCAATTCGATACTTTCTTTCTTCTTTCTTTGATCATCTAGCTCCTCATTGAAATATTAGCCTCCCTTACCTATCCGGGAATTTGGAGAAGTGAATGAGAAAAAGGCATGTTTGATGTGGGAGGGCCATGAGAGAAATTATTTGCAATCAATTGAATAGAAAGAAATTATAGGTTTGGGGAAGTCAATCATGACGATGAGTAACTCGGCACCATTCACATAGCCGGGTGTTTGTGTCTTGCCAAAGTTGGATTGAGCGATATTCCTAGCGGATTATGGTATGTGCGCTAAAGGTTTGAGGCATCTCTTGAAAAAAAAAAATTGAGAAACGCCGATCTCCTAGGCTTCGGTTTTTGTGCACCTCTATCCATAACTCCAAAAGTAAAGTCGAAAAAGAAGAGAGCGAAGCTCTAAGTTGAAGTGTTGCGGGAACCGCATAAGAAGAAGAAGGTAGTTGTCCACTTTCCCGAATTTATGCACCACTTCCCCTTAAAGTTTTCCCTTTCCTTCCATATTCTAGACCTTTTCTTTGGAAGTCCTTAAGATCAAAAGAATGTTATATGACTTGGTGATCTAAATTGAAGTTTCTTGAGATTGATTTTGTTAATGTTTGAAGGTTATAATGCCTGTTTAGAAGTTAAGTTGGTTCATGAATTTTCTTTGCTTTTTACTCTTTGATTAAGTGTGTGAAAGTTTGAAAAACGATTGAAGCAAGGTTTGAGAATGATCTATTCTGTAGAAGTCACATTCATCCAAAAGAAGGTACACATATTTCATCCTAACTCTTGTTTAAAGCTTTTTGAAAGACCTTGCTTAGGGACAAGCAAGTGTTAAGTATGGGGTTATATCAACCTCTATTCATCAAAGGGGTCACACCTAGACCCAAAGGGATCCATAAGGATCATAATCAATCTATAAGCCTCACAACCAACTAAACCTCAATATTTCAACATAACTCACAATTCCTCAAATCTCAAGGTAGTATCTAATCAACATTCCTCAATCTCAATTCTAATCCTAATTTAATTAATTAACCTTTAATTAATTAATTAGATTTCGCCAGAATAACGTTTTGCCCGCAGGCAAATTCTAAACCCACCTGTCATCAGATTTCATCAAACAAACAACCCATAATTACTAGAATAATATGACGACCATAATGGAATTTCTAATTATCCATTTTGACAAGCCTAAATTCAATTTAGACCAAATCGCAGTACGGAAAACGAATAAATTCATAACTTATTCGTTACTAACCCGATTGACGATCTGAAAGAAGATTCGGAAACACAGCGACGCAGGCTACGCATGGACAACATCAAATTCACCGGAATCTGAGCGACGGAACCGCCCTGGTGACATATATGCTCGACCAGACCTCCATATACTCGGAAATGCAGAAACTCGGTACCGATATGAAGAGAATGAAGAGAGAAATCCAGAAACTCAAACGGAATTGAAATCGGATTAGAAACGGAGAGTAGATCTGAGTTTGAAGGTTGAGAGAAATCAGAGCTTTTACGAGAAAACGTGAAAGGAAATGAATTAATAAAGGATTTTCCGCTATTTATAGTGAAGACGATAATTATCCTTTAGTAAAGTCGATAATTATCCATTAACCGATCAAAAGGCGGGTCGAACCTCTTTCTCCAAACTTCTCGAGTTTGGAACATTAAATCTGGAATATTGTAGGGATAATTATTACACAAGTGCCTCGGAAAACGTGTATTCCTAAGCCGTCTTTCTTAGCCGTTAAGAAACGAAATAGCGACTCTTTTGGCCGTTTTGCCTCTCCATGTTATTTCATATCTAGGACATATCCGATGTCCTAATCATTTATCTCAACTGCATTTTTATTAATTGGAGCTCCCAAATGCTCCAAATAACACCGGAGGGTAAAAATAATTACCCGGGGGAAAAAGTAAAAAAATTCCCCAAACGTCCAAAATTACGTCAGGAACATAACGGTGGGACTCTTACTCATCACTTGCGAAGTCTTCGCGAGTTATATGTTAATTACTATCAACGATTAAGTTAATCAACATTAATTAGAATTCGAAAATCCTAGCTATTACATCACACACCCCTTAAAAAAAGTTTCGTCCCGAAACTTGAACAATTCCCAAATCCTCTCGGACCCATACGCCGAGGTAATACTCTCACTCTTTCTATCGGAGGTATCACATCTCCGTTCAAAAGATCACAACCTATAACAATCTATAACCTCAAGTATAAACATGGAGGAATCATCACTCCAGGAAACAGGGCCATAACGCTACCCAAAGGCGTAGAGGAATCACGTCTCTCGCCATACCATATCACAAGGCATAGAGGAAGCACATCTCTAGCCAAAACATATCACATGCATAGAGGAAATACGTCTCTAGCCTACCCATAAACATATATATCGCATGGAGGAATCACATCTCCACTAAACTATGTCCATCAAGGTAGCATGGAGGAAAGAACCATCTCCAGCTGAATCCTAATCCCACTCAAATAGCATGGAGGAAAGAACCATCTCCAGCTATAAATATAATCATACTCGGGTAGCGTGGAGGAAGTAATCATCTCCAGCTATAACATACATCACGCTAGCACATCAAGATCTACTAAGATCATAAATCACATCACAACTAGCATGGAATAACACATCAAGACATATAAGCATATAAGCACATAAGCACAACATTCATCAAGATAGCACTAAGATATACTCATGCTCCCACAAATGGGTTTGTCCCAACATATACTCTGGATAGTTCCTCAGGACACTATCCTCAGTCTCTCACATAGCCTCTTCAGGTCTTCATCTTGACCATTATATCCTCAATATGGTCATGTCTTTCAAATGCAAGCGTTTCATATCTTATTCCAAGAATGTAATCAGATGCTCAACAACGATGTGGTTCAACTTAACCACTAGATCATTATAACTCACAAAGTGTTTCCAACCTGGTATATACTTTCTCAGTTGAGACACAGGAACACTGGGTGAACATCCACCAACTTCAGAGTGAAAGCTAAACATCATGTTGCCTTTACAAAACTGATCAAGATCTCAAGTAACCGACATATTGGAAACTCAGTTCCCCTTTCCATAATACACAACTAACGTCTCACAGCTGAGATGCCTCCAGTCGGACATGAACTTTTGCTTAAACTTTAGAGGTTAACGCCTCTTGTCTACATATAATATCTGGTGACTCTGTACATCCAGCATTCTTCCTTCAATCAACGTTACTTGAACTATAAAATCCTGACTCTGGTCAAGTGTTATTCCACTCTACTGCTAGATCACTTCTAGCATAAGGATATACGACATCTATGTCTATGTATTGACTCATAGGGTCATCCCAAAAAGATGCACGTCCTTCATTGTTATATAATAAACTCATTAATGGAAGGTAATACAACCCTCCACGTTTCCCATTCAACTTACAACTTATAATAGATCTTTAAGATCTAGATGATCCTCTCTAACTAAGCATTTGTCAGGGGGGTGAAGTGTAGTCATAAGGTACATACTTGTCCCCAAAGCAGTCTGAATCTGCTGCCCACAATCTCAAAGTAAAAACATCCATCTCGATCAGAAATGATCGTTCTCGGTATACCATGGAGTCTCACTATTTGTCTAGTGTACTCCTCAACCAATTCATTCACTAGCCACATCCTTCTGATAGAAATGAAACGTGCCGGTTTCATTAATCTGTTACCAACAATCCAAATAACATCAATCTTCTACAGGGTCACAATCCCATAACAAAGTCCATAAAGATGTCCTCCCAAATTCTACTACTGCACTGGTAGTAGGTGGGGGCTTATCTCTAGATCGGAAATACTCTATCTGGACCTACTGACATGTCACACACTATATCACAAATCTGGTTATATCGGCTTCATACAATATAATCGTCTCATCTCGTGGTACATCTTACTTGTACCTGAATGTATTGAATAAGGCGTACAATGGGTATACGTAATATTCTATGTCTCCATCTACATCAGCAGATACACAAAAGCGTTCATGACTCTTCATCAATCCATCTACTCCCATGGAGAACTATGGTGCCTCAGTACGAGACATCCTTGCTCTAAACCTTGTCAAGACCGGGCAAGTCTCCTACTTCTGTTGGACCTCATCCAACGGACCAGTTAGAACCTCTGAGGTATAACTGGGTATCCTCATCAAGGAACTGATTGTCCAACTCTAGCCAAGCTAGATCTCTATGAAGCTGAGGCTGAACTATCAGTCTCACAATCATCATCTCTTGGAGCGTCTTTCCATTCAAGTTATCGGCGACAACATTCAACTTCTCTAAATGATATGGAATCTTCAAGTGAAAGTCTTGATCAATTTAAGCTCTTAACACTTGCGGTTATTCAACCCCTGTTGCATATAATATACTTCAGATTTCTATGATCTTTAGAAATCTGACATGAAGATCACACCGGTACGGTCTTCAAAACTTAAAGGCTTGAACTACCACTACTAACTCTAAATCGTGAGTCGGGTAGTTCTCATCATACGTCTCAGCTGTAAACACACATATCAATAACCCTACTCCTTTGTAGTAAATCACATCTCAAACTTAGCTGGGATGTATCACCGTAAATCACGGGATCCCAAAAATCTTCTAACTACAACAGAATGGAAGCAGAGGTCAAATGCCTCCTCAACTCTTCAGAACATAGACACACTGCTTTCATCACGTAGTTATGGTGGTCTTCTCAAAACACTCGCAAATGAATACATAATCATATAAAATCCTTCGTCAAAGCATTGGTAGCAATCGGCTGAGCCGAAAAAACTACGTATTCCTTAATGTTCATTAGTATCTCCCATGTTACAACATACTTAATTCTCGCCAGGTCAACCATGATCCCACTGGTGGAGACAACATGGCCTAAAAAGGCTACCACTGGCATCTCAACTTACACTTAGAGAGCGTAGCATACAACCCTCTATCTCTCGAAATTTGTAGAACGGTCCTCAGACGATCGGTCTACTATTCTCTGCTATGAGAGTATACCGACATGTCATCCATGGAGTCCACCACCAACTAATCAAGGAAGTTGATGAAGATACTATTCATCAACTCTATAAAAACTACTAAAACATTCGTCAACCCAAATGACATCACTACAAACTCGTAGTGTCCATAACGGGTATGGGATGCTATCTTATACACATGTTGCTCTCTCATCCATGACTAGGGATATCTTGAGCATAAAGGAATCCTGAAAACACAATTGCTTCTTGAAGTTAACTCGTCAGGTCGTCAATACGGAACATGGAACCCACTAGGGTAAACCCGTTTTAGTAAACTTTTCAAGTTATCAGTACAATATCTCAACAAGCACCATATAGTGTGGCTTTCCCATTCAATCTTGTATCATACTTCAACTCGATAACAATGTCCACACTCCGCTGAGGTGGCAACTAGACGGTTCAGTAACACGTCTATAAACTCATAAACAACTGGAATACCTTCAATTGTTGGACTATCTCGCTCCTTTATGGTATAAAACTAGAAGGCGCCACATCCCTGTGCTATCAGCTCGCTGCTCGTATAGTCCTGATGACAAACCCGTCTTTTCAAAGGTCTTAACCTTAGAAGACCTCTATTTAACTCAACGCAGTAAAGACTATAATAGTCTTACTATTAAAAACTAACACCACATGATATCTATTCATCCAAACCATACACATAATGACTTCCTCATGCACCTACGACATGACAAAGAAGTCTACAACCATACACGGGTCCTTGAAATAAGGGAACAAACACGCATCTCACGGGTATCTCAGACCCAAAAAGGTAATCTTGTAAAGGAAAATCCACCTTCTACTATATACAAAAAGTCAACCATTAACGCATGCATCGAAAAACATGAAGTGCATAGCACTCACAACAAGCAAAACTCCACCAGGTAAACCATTAACGAGAATGGTACCTATAACAGCTAACACACGTAGCTCCACTAAATATCATCACTCAATGTCAGATCCATGCTCCTCAGGTATCACTGAGGTCATTACTATAGCCTCCACTTCCACTCTTTCTGCACCGGAAAGAGGAAGGTCTTGTTGGGAAGAAACACCACCGTGTTGACAAAAAGGGCCAGATGGCCTAGCTCACCACAAGTGAAACAAGCTATCAGTGCCAAAGGGCACACAGAACGCAAATGATCTGGATAGCCACAACTGAAACATAATCATCCCATCCTTGCAACCTGTGCAACTGAAGGGTAACTCGACCTTCGTCGTCCACCTGGAATGATCTCACTCTTGAAGGGAACCTGTAAAGGCAATGCCTTGCCCTGTCGACAAAATTTCGCTATATGCCCTGCTTTACCACACGTAAAGCATATGATGGGAGCCTTTGGGCACACAGCTCGCTAGTGTCCCAACTTCCACGCAATTAAAACACTGTAGTTCCTTGCCAGTCATCTTCATGGCCAAATGATCACTAGATTGTCCTGATATCGGACTTGGTTCCCCATTCATCATCTTTGCTTCTCCAGTAACTGATTCAGTCCATTGCTTCTTTCCGGATCCAAAAGCTTCAGTTGATCTCACAATTGTTGGTAAATCTGGTGTCGATCTACCCGCTATCACCGCTTCATATACTTGTTACATATATTCTTGAAACTCGGATCTACTCATGGAGACACGATCAGCCTCTTCAAACTCATTCTCTGCCATAGGCGAAACAACAGCGGAAACTGGTCCCTAACTTATCACCACTGGAGGAAGGGGGGGGGGGTGTACCCCTACCTCATCCCAATACAGATACTACTCTAGTCTTAGTCATCTGTAGGATATACGCACCTAATCTTATAAGGCTATATATATGCCATAGGTATCGATATGTATATAATAAATCCACATAATCCATAGTACACACAGATATATATACATATCTACGCTGTAGAGATCCATGGCAGAGGTGACGACTTCTCGTACATTCTATCCCAAAACCACACTTAAAACCAAAACCCTTGAAAACGTCAGATCCCATGTAGGCTTTGTTTATTTTACCTATCAAACCTCATTGCAGGTAGCAAGTGCCATTGTTGTCAACCTGGGCTCTGATACCAACTCTGTAACACCCCGAATCCCCGGGACTCGGGATGTCACATTGGGCTAGGATCTCACAATGGATCCTGACCCTAGCCTGACAACAAGTTCACTGGACCTTACAACATGGCACTGACAGATATAAAACAAATACATAAAACAGTATAAATTGTACGACCCAAAGTAAATAACAACATAGCCGAGTATATAAAACGACAACCTCACATAGGAGGTACAAAAGATCATCCTCACGTAGGAGGGGAAACACAACAACCCCAAACCAACCACCTAATGTACGAGAGTCCTCGGCCTGTCACCCTGCCAGATCACCCAGTAGCGCCTAACCTGTAAACATCTACAACACGGTATGAAACCGTTAGCTAACCATACATATATGAGGTAATGCATAAGCACAAGCACAATCATGAAAGATAAACACATCAGCATGCTATCACACATTTACCCATTTATTATCTTTATATAATAACCATTCACTCAAAAACCGTATATATATATAGATAGATGAAAGTATGTGACACGAGGACCGATACATCCCCGCCTCTGAGTACAATGTCCAGCTGTACGAGTATCGGTCACACAATCCGTGTACCCTATGGGAGTGGATTGCGCCCTTCCTGTAAACCAGTCTGGCCTGACATCAGAGAACCTCCCAAACTCCACGGCGGGATGAAAGGGAAAGGTTATCACAGCCACGCAGTGGGGCAGTCAATAGAACATAGGTCGATAAAAACGACAACTCATGATATCATAGCAAACATATAAAGCACACACCACTCATGCAAACACCCAATATAGGGATGGTAGCTAAGTAAGTCCTACGGACTTACCTCAACCTCGTACAATCACAACCACGATCAACCTCCAATCCTGAGAGGGACACTGCCTAATAACAAGGCATAAAGAGATATATCAACCTCTATTCATCAAAGGGGTCACACCTAGACCCAAAGGGATCCATAAGGATCATAATCAATCTATAAGCCTCACAACCAACTAAACCTCAATATTTCAACATAACTCACAATTCCTCAAATCTCAAGGTAGTATCTAATCAACATTCCTCAATCTCAATTCTAATCCTAATTTAATTAATTAACCTTTAATTAATTAATTAGATTTCGCCAGAATAACGTTTTGCCCGCAAGC
The DNA here is from genome assembly GCA_033239125.1 of Fagopyrum homotropicum. Classification (NCBI taxonomy): domain Eukaryota; kingdom Viridiplantae; phylum Streptophyta; class Magnoliopsida; order Caryophyllales; family Polygonaceae; genus Fagopyrum; species Fagopyrum homotropicum. The sequence continues at coordinate 57,114,256 of BSWB01000004.1, read as the reverse complement.
AAATTCTAAACCCACCTGTCATCAGATTTCATCAAACAAACAACCCATAATCACTAGAATAATATGACGACCATAATAGAATTTCTAATTATCCATTTTGACAAGCCTAAATTCAATTTAGGCCAAATCGCAGTACGGAAAACGAATAAATTCATAACTTATTCGTTACTAACCCGATTGACGATCTGAAAGAAGATTCGGAAACACAGCGACGCAGGCTACGCATGGACAACATCAAATTCACCGGAATCTGAGCGACGGAACCGCCCTGGTGACATATATGCTCGACCAGACCTCCATATACTCGGAAATGCAGAAACTCGGTACCGATATGAAGAGAATGAAGAGAGAAATCCAGAAACTCAAACGGAATTGAAATCGGATTAGAAACGGAGAGTAGATGTGAGTTTGAAGGTTGAGAGAAATCAGAGCTTTTACGAGAAAACGTGAAAGGAAATGAATTAATAAAGGATTTTCCGCTATTTATAGTGAAGACGATAATTATCCTTTAGTAAAGTCGATAATTATCCATTAACCGATCAAAAGGCGGGTCGAACCTCTTTCTCCAAACTTCTCGAGTTTGGAACATTAAATTTGGAATATTGTAGGGATAATTATTACACAAGTGCCTCGGAAAACGTGTATTCCTAAGCCGTCTTTCTTAGCCGTTAAGAAACGAAATAGCGACTCTTTTGGCCGTTTTGCCTCTCCATGTTATTTCATATCTAGGACATATCCGATGTCCTAATCATTTATCTCAACTGCATTTTTATTAATTGGAGCTCCCAAATGCTCCAAATAACACCGGAGGGTAAAAATAATTACCCGGGGGAAAAAGTAAAAAAATTCCCCAAACGTCCAAAATTACGTCAGGAACATAATGGTGGGACTCTTACTCATCACTTGCGAAGTCTTCGCGAGTTATATGTTAATTACTATCAACGATTAAGTTAATCAACATTAATTAGAATTCGAAAATCCTAGCTATTACAAGGAGCAAGTACCTTATAAAGTTCTTCAAAGATTGCGACAAGTTTCATGTTAGGGTGATAATCCAAACATGAAATCTTTCCCAACTCAGTTGGATTCTCTTCAATATCGGCCGATCTTTCTTCAACCTCGGCTGATCTTTCTTCAACCTCGGCCGATCTTTCTTCAACCTCGGTCCAAGTTTCAGCAATTGGATCGAGATCTTCCACTTCTTCCTCTTCTTCAAGAACTTCACGACAAACTTCCGGTTCGATGGGAGGAATGCTTGAAACTTATAGTACTTCCTTATGCACCTTTTTCGGCTTAACATACGATAGGAATCTTTCTTTGAGCTCCTCCACCTTCTTCATCAATTGCTCCCATTTTGATTCAAGCGAATCTTCAAGAGGTTGCTCATAAACCTTTTTAGGGACATTCAACTCATCCCATATCGCAAGCTCCTCCTCAATAGCCTCTTCTCTTTCTCCTTCATTGTCAAACCAAATGAAGGCGTATTTCTCTTCCAAGTATTCATAATGGTCCGCCTTAGCACTTTGTCTTACTATCCAGGCTGGATCACATGTAGATTCATAGCGACTCACAACCATTGGAATTCCTGAAAACTACAAAACTCATAGAAAAAGATCAAATGCAGAGGCAAAAGCTTCCAAGCTAGACAACCAAATACCGAACTTGGTCTTGACCAAGTCCCCGGCAACGACACCAAAAACTTGTTCTCTCCAAAAGGTGTGTGCGAGCTTTAAAATTTATAACCCAAGAAGTATGCTTGAACAATATGCGAACCCGCAGTGTACGGATCAATTATAATAAAAGCAAGAATTTCAGGGGTCGAACACAGGGACTATGGTGAAACAAAGCACGAAAATCAGGTTGTCAAATAACTAATGACCACAAATTAAAGCAATCAAAGATGATATAAAGTCAGATAAAGGGAATGCGGATTCTAGGAATTAAAGCATCTAGTTGTGGTTCCGACTCAAGATCTCAATGGATAACGCGGACAAAGATGAGGTTTGCAAAGGGAAGGTGTTTCTAAAGTGGGAATAGATTACCGGGTAAGTATCACTACTCACTATCCCAAACCAAAGCTCCTATTACCGGGTAAGTCTTAAGGTACTAAGGAAAGGAACTATAATCTCAAACCAACACACCACCAAAGGGAATAGAATCAACCTTTACCGGGTAAGTCTCAAGCTAACTCACAAAGATGGGATGAAGGAACACTCAAACCCCAATAAAAGATAAACCTTTATCACCTACACTCATGATCTTAGGTAAACAAACAAAGGAATCACCGGGTAAGTCTCATCCTAAGCTTGCGTTGAACCAGGAAAGGTGTAATAAGGATAGGATTTGGAAAACTTAAACTCTTAACTCAGATAAGGTTCAGGAAAGGTTCATCTCGCTCATTTATATTCCATCCCGGCCGAGATGTTCAATGACTGACCGAGGTGTTCTACGGTTAAGGTAAAGATTCTAACTTTTAAGGTCCTGCTGGGATTAAGATCATTATATCATCGTCATTCCCACAACTTTCAGCCAATCATCCTAGAATCACATAAGAAACTTAGCCAACAATCATCATGATAACGATAATCAAATTTATAGAAAAGGAATCAATATTCGAACAAGAAAACCTTAAGGAAAATGTCTCAATAGCTGAATCGAACAAGTAACAAACAAGCGTTTCTCTGTCACAAATCAGCAAAGACTACAAACCAAAAGCAATCTAAGAAGATCTTACAAACTCTTTCGAAAGCCAACTTCAACTATGATTTCTTCCTTCCTTGAACTTCAATCCTTCAACTCTTCCTTCAAAACTTCCTTTAGAAAACCATTCAAAATCCAGAAATTCCTTGATCCGAAGATCGGACTATTTCGTGATCCGAAGATGGCTGAATTATAGAAAATCCAACCCTTTATATAGGAGAATTATCTTTCAAAGATAAAATATCTTATAAAGATCATTTCCTAGAAAATATATATCTATCTCTTAAAATAAATCAACCAAATATAATATCTTCCTTCCAGAAATCCAGCCAAAAATATAAGATATCCCCCTTCAAAAAATAAAAGATCTCAGCCAAAAATAAAGATCTCGCCGGCGACAAGGTGTTTGCCTCGGTCGGGACGCTCCTCAAGATCACCTTGGTCGAGGTGGTACTGTAGCTGATCGAGGTGAATCTCAACTGAATGTAGAATCTCTCGAATCTGGTCCAAAGTAAATCTTCTTAATCATTTCCATGCTTTTTGAGATCTTCTTAAAGCTCCAAAATGTTGCTCCAATGACTCCTTAGATTCCTTAGCTTTATTTTGGTCCAAAACGTGCCATTTTCCCTACAATTACAACGAAACTAGGTGTAGACCTCGATTCCCGTAAAGGTAGACAAAACAACAATATAATCAAAGAATATACATCCATACATGCAGATTTATGATGATAAAACGTCTAAACCAGTCCCAAAAAATAGACTATAATACATGCTATCAATCTTCTTTATCTACTTCTTCTCTTTGACACATGTATGAGAATCTTCATCTTCGAGATCTTCTACTTGAAAGAGCTGTTGAAGATCTTTGTCGTTGAAGCCCTTATTTCACGCTCCAAGTTCTTCTAAGCTGTTGAAGATATCCCTTAGATCCAAGATCCTCTTTGCGTGATAAGATCTTTGTTGTTGTGATCGAGATCTTCTCTTGAAGATTTTCTTGTTGACCGAGATCTTCTCTTTGCATCCGTTATAGATCTTTTTGTTGAGCTGGCTGTGATCTTCTCTTGATATCTTGATTGAAGATCTTCTCGTGATCCTTGGTAGATTTGGTTGTTGAGATTTAAATCTTGATATTGAAAAGCCTTTAGCCGAATCCTCCCTTGTATCGCTTTTCAAGGCCTTCACGTTTATCCCTTGAACTGCTTTCCAAGGCCTCCGCATTTAACCCCTGAACTACTTTTCAAGATCTCCATGCTTGTCCCTTGCAATGAGTTTCAAGGCCTGCGTTCATCCTTTGAAATGCTTTTCAAGGCCTGCACACATTTAACAAACACAAAACCAAACCATGCAATCTAGAAATACAATCGATATTTATTAGTTTATAAAACCGCTTATAATATTAAGTCTTCCATCATCCACATATACAATTTATAATCAAGGTGAAGTTATCAAAAAGGTTGATGTTAATACCTTCGTTTTTTGGATTTGTGTTGAGGGTCGCCACCCCAACAAATCGGGGCAAATCATTAGTGCAATGACCACCTGTAGATTTTTTAGACAGATTTATGTTGGTTACTTGTGTTATGTGATGGGGGAAGAAAAGAAGGAACCCAAGTTATCACTATTCCCATTGTCTGTGAGTTCCGAGACGTCTTTCTTGATGACTTACCAGGACTTCCACCCCATTGGGATGTAGACTTCACCATTGAGGTTGGGCCTGACTCAACTCTAATCTCCAAGGCGCCGTACATGATGACACTTGGAGAGATGCATGAATTGAAGAAACATTTCCAAGAACTTGCTGATAAGGGATTCATTATCCCTAATACATCACCATGGAGAGCTCCAATGTTGTTTGTGAAGAAGATAAATGATTCGCTCCACTTGTGCATTGATTACCGAAAACTAAAGAAGATAACATTGACGAATAAATATCATTTGCCCAGGATAGATGACTCAATCGACTAGTTGAAAGGTTGTTAGTCTTTTTAAAGATTGACATGAGATCCGGTTACCATCAATTGAGGATTCAAGATGAGGATATTGTAAAAACGACGTTTTGAACAAGGTATGACCATTATGAGTTTGTAGTGATGCCATCTAGGCTCACTAATGCTCAAACCCAAAGTGTCTAGACATGTTGTTGATTATGATTTTAGAGTTTTCTCTCAGACGAGAGTACATTCGACAAACCCAAAGGGTCTAAACATTGTTTCTGACATACAATCAGAAGCTTTTATAATCAGAAAAATCTGATAATCTAGGATACAACAATTCAAAATGTACTTCACAAATTTTCCTTTTACATAAACATGAACATTTCACATTGACAACGAAGACTAATAAAATCAAGCATTTATTGTGCAAAAGGAATCCGAAAGACGATATACCTTGCAAATTTGGAGAAGAAGACAAGCAAAAGTCTTTTTTTTGTCTTAGATGTCTAGTGAAGGTTGCAAGAAACCCTAAAATTCAAAAAAAAAAGAAGGATAAGAATTGTAGATTTGGAAGAAAAGAGAGGGGATAACTATCTTCAAATTCTATGCTCAGATGTGAAATACTTACCGAATCAGATACTAAGAGGCAACAATGAAGTCTAGATTTACGGAGACACTGAGGAGATGATGAGAGCCCCAATACGGAGTCGCCGAGAGTGAGACGGTGAGGGCTAGGGTTGTTTTTAGTTTTCATCTTCTTTATCTTCTTCTTCGACGAGCTGCCCGGGCAGCCTTCTCTCTATCAATGGAGAAAGGGATGAGGTGGGAGAATGTTCATTATATACCAGATAAATAGCGTAAATACTGATAAAAATTAAGTGCAACAGAGTCAATTTGCACATGAAACACTAGTATTTCTAGATAAACCTTGCTCAAATGAGGGTTTCAAAAACCGAATCAAAAACACTAGTCACTAGTGTTATTGTCATTATTAAACAACCGTTAAATTATTATTCATAGTTTTAGATAAAATAATATTACCTATCATATAAAAGGATGCTCCACAATCCAAAACCAATGTATTAGAAGCATTATTTGACATAATTTGGACGAATCATGATAAGTTTTGAATTTCTCAAGTAGATCCGCACATTGAGAGTCAAAGAGATTAGATCCTACATTGGTACAATCTTGAGCAATGGAAGACGCCGAGACCTTTGTTGCGTTCGCATGAGCATGTTGGACAACGTGACCACCACCGACAATTGGACGAGACGGACCGTCAAAGTTCTTCGGTTTTTGATCTTTGATTGCCGGATTGTGGATCGGAGGTGTCACACTAATTATTCCACAATTTCGGGTACCAATAATCTTAATACAACCCGCCTTCTTGTGTCCTATTTTGTTACAAAAATGACAATAAAGATAAGAACTATCCGGTTTACCTTGATCGGATCTAGTCGAATGACATGCAACAAGAGCTAATGAGTCGATCCTTATTTCCGACTCCTTATTCGTTGTATGCGTACCTTATTCTTGAATGACCAAAGAGTAAACCTTATTGATAAAATGTACTTTTTTTTGGATATGATAGAAGAATGAAGGTTATCATATATATCATCGAGATTGATGAGAACGAGATGAACTCGTCCATCGTCTCTCAGTGACCAAGACTTTAGAACACGGTGAACAAAACTCGTGTGTTGATGGAAACACCACCGCGAGCTTGTCCCAAATACGGCGAAGCTGCCTAAAGTAAGTCGAGGCAGTTTGCTGGCGCAAATTTAAGGATTCGAGGACCATTCCTAACCATAAATTATTGCTTGATTTCAAACTACAAATCTCGAGCGGTGTCAAGATTTGAAATCGTTGAATGGATGGATGAATACATAATGTGAAGTTCCATCTTAGTAGCATTGCATTAACTGATCCCCAAATGTAAAAATTTTGGTGCAATTTAATCTAGTTCGTTGATAATGTAAGATCCCAATTTTGACCTTCACCGCTCCCGCGGTGAAGAAGGCCGCCCCAGCGGCCTTGATGTTTGTCACCGCCCCCGCGGTAACAAGGGGCCACCCCTGCGGCTGAGGCAATCTGCCCATGCGGATTTGTTGCAGATTGCGCCCGATTTGTTTTCGTTTGTTTTATCTTCCTTCCATAGATAGAATAACCGATCTTCTATCTATGGGCCGGCTTCCTTATCTTTTTCCTAACCCTAGGCGTCCTTCCTTTTTTCTTCCTCTTCTATATAATCCCATCTTTTCTTCGTTTTTCCGTTTCTTGCTTACGTCTTCTTCAACCCTAGAGCGCTGTAGCCTTGCTTCCTGAGATCTTGCTGAACGTGTAAGTTCTCCCTTCCTTGTTTTTCATCACGTTCTTCTACTGCTGCACCTTGTTTCGCTTCTTCTTCGTTTCTCTCTTCGTTTCTTCTTTTCTTCTTCTCCAAGAATCAAGTTTGATCCTTGATTCTTGTGGAGCGTTCCTTTGATGATCCTTTGATGTTCACAGGCTCCCTTGGTTGAGTTGTGACGTGGTTGTGTGTTGAGAAAGGCAAGATTTGGCCTTTGGTGAATTTCCTTGCTGTCGAAGGAGAAGTCTGCGTTATTGTCACAAAAACTGCCCCCACGTCTGCCCAGAGCCGCCCCTCCGCCTCTGTCACGTGCCGCCCCTGCGTCTCTGTCCAACCGCCCCGCGGTTTCTTCTACCGTAACTCCCGTTCTTATGAGTTGCTTCCTTCCTTGCTTTCCTCGTTCCTTTTCTTGTTCCTTCTGGATGTTGTTGACACTTGAGTGTTTTGTAAGAATAAGGTTGAGACCTTAGCTTGTGTAGATCTCTTAGAGATCATGAAGACTAGAAGTTATAGACTTCTAGCATTTGTTTCGGTTCTTGATTCGTGATGCTTGTGTGAACAGACTTCCTTGTGTCCCTTTCCTGAGGCTTTTCTGAGTGTTTGTTGAGTGTTGAGATTACCTTTGAGTGAGGTAAGTCCCTTGGACTTACTTAGCTTCATTCCGTATATCCGTTTGATTGTTTTGTCTTGTTTGTGTTGTTTATCATGTTACAACTAATAACCGAAATAGGATTCACCTTTGTTATACCTTAATTGGCCCAAGTGTATTATAACCGGGCGGTTACCACTTGTCCCAATTCAGAATGGGGAAACTGGGAGGTACTCTCGCTACCAGTCCAGCAGGTGACAGAAGGATGCATACGTTCTATTCCTGTTGTTGAAAGGGAACGGAGGCGAGATTGTAGCGATACTCGTGTAACAACCATAAGTTGAATTAGTAATCGGATAACCTAATTAAAGATAATAACCGGTTGTTGTGTGAGCATGCTATGTGTTTTCTTTTCCTTATGTGTGTTTGTGCCTTTACTGTCATTTGATATGTAGAATGTTAGCTAACGGTTTATACCGATGTTGTAGATGTTCCTCATGTTCAGGATGTTGCTGAGTGATCCGCATGATGTGGTCAGCCGGGGTTCCCGTACATTATAGGACGGGATCGGGTTATGTTATGTTGTTGCTTTTCTTTTGTTTTGAACTCGGCTGCGAGTCTTTCATGCTTCCTTTTGTTTAAACCTTTGGTTTTATATTAAGTTTTGGTTTTCATTCGTCTGTGCCTTGTTGTAAGATCCGTTGTGTCGTTGCTATTCTAAGGGTCACGTTCCATTGTGAGGTTCTAACTCATGACGCTTCGAGTTCTCAGAAATTGGGGTGTTACAGATAGATTCATTAATCAATCCAAGCTTTTGCTTGTCGTGAAAAGCATGGGCCAGATTTCTATTTCATTCATAAAATTTGTTTTTCTTTTTTCGAAACCACCAAGATTAAAGTAATTTTTGGATGGTCCGAAGAATACAAGTAGTATGAATTTGTGACTTCGAGAGAAGTGTGGAGCCATGCTGATTTCGTGTTTCTCATGTGTCGAGTTTGAGGATTATTTTATTATAATTGTATTTCCCGATACCATGAAATATTTGAGTTTACAAGGACAACATATTACCTTTCTCATCTTTTTTTCATATCACTTTTCTTTTTAATCATCCTGTTTTGAAAAGCTAGATGCGTACAACTTTAATGCACTCATAGAACATTTATTAAAATAGAAAACAATTTTTTTTGTAAAACAACCACTCATATAAAAATCAATTAAAATACTTTATTTTTTTTTGGAGGGAAAAGGTAGGAATATATTTATTAAAGAAGATCAATATCCGCAAGTTCAGCAATACTTGACGGAAAATAATTGAACCAAACCGAAGAAGCATCGGAATCCAAAAGTCTTGCCGCAAAGTGGGCGGTAGTGTTAGCGGAGCGGCGAACATGCCGAAACGAAAAGGAATTAAAAAGACAACGAGAAGCGATAAAATCTTATTACAAAGGATAGAGACGTATGATTGGGGGCAAAAGCTCTCAGCAAGGGCATGCAGATTCAACAGCTGCACAAGGCCAGACGAGTGAGATTCCACGATGATGTTTTGTGCCCCCAAAGGCGCTGGCAGCGTAGAGGACCGCTATAGCTTTAACAAGGTAGAATGGGCAACACCAGGGAAACGCTTGGAAGCCACTAGTAGGAGCAATCCCGTTTGATCCCGGAGCACACCACCAAGACAAATAGACCCATTAAGGAGTGTTGCATCAGTATTAAGCTTAGTTGAGCCCAGCGGCGGCGAATTCCATGAAGTGTCAAGACTTGGGGCGAGATGGTTATAGAACCTGGGTAGAGGCTGGAAGTGTTGGAACTCATCGACCATTCCCCAGAACCGAGAGAACAAAAGCTGACCAGAGAAAGAGCCTGAATCAAAAAGCATTTTGTTCCGGACGGTCCACGCGATCCAGCAGTTTGTAATGAAATCCGAGACTCCCATCATGCCTGAATTAGCGTGAATATCCTCAATCACCTGCAAAGGGTCCGACCGTGAAGAGCTCATGAAAGCTTGGAGCATGGTGGAACCATCCCAAGCAAGTGCATACCCATGGCAGTAGAGCAAAGCGTTCCAGATTGTCTCCGTTTCCAAGTTGCAACGGGAGCACACATCCGAGTCAATTACATGATGGTAGCGAAGGACGCTTGCTACGGGTAGGAAGCCATTGCATAATCGACATGCAAAGTGAAGAACTTTAGGCGGGAGTGAGCATCTCCATATGATAGGCCAAGCTTGGTGCGAGGATTGGCTCTCAATTCCAAGTTTCCCGAGCCAATAAGTGGACCGAACAGTGAAAGAGCCCGAGTGGTGAGCACCCATAGACAATGGTTTGGATCCGAAGGAGAGAAAAGTGGAATCGTGAGGATTCTTGAGACATCGGTTGCGTGGAAAGCTGCGAGAAGTGCCGCCTCATCCCAAGAGTGAGTATCAAGGTCAATAAACAAGGATACCATAACATCAGCCCCCATACCCGGATCGAGAGAAGGTCGCTCAAACCTAATGTAACACCCCAAATTCTAAGAACTCGGGGAGCTACTGGTTAGAACCTCACAATGGGTCTTGACCTTAGTTTGACAACAACTTTACTAGGATCTTACAACAAGGCACAAAAGTATTAAAAAACATTTAAAAACTTTAAACAATATATACATGAAAAATATGTATCAGCCTTACAAATCAAAGGTACAAAAACGACGCATATGAAGTATATAAGACAACCTCGTCCCCAACTAAATGAGTATGTGGATCCGGCTGACCATTCCCTCCGTATCTCTCTACAACTGTCTTAACCTGCAAGGCATCTACAAGCGGTATAAAACTGTTAGCTAACATTCTATGCATAAGTATAAAGGTAAAAGCACAATCACACATCATACACAATCAACATGCAACACTCAATCCTTTTATTATCTTTAATTAGGTGATAGGTCATTACTAATGATACTTATTTTGTGACACGAGGGATTCCCAAACCTCGCCCCTGTCCCTGTTTACCAACGCGGAATGGTACTAATGCATCTGACCATCTACCGGACTAGGATGGTCGCAGGGAACCTCCTAGACTCTCGCAAGAGCTAGGTAGATGATGTCACGACCCTTTATCATACACTTGAGTCAATTATGTAAATAATAAAGTCGGCCTAATCCGGTTTCGTTGTTTAGCATAACTAACAAACACCACTCATACACATTACACTCATACAAGAAGCCAGCTAAGTAAGTCCGTGGACTTACCTGAATCAGATCTCGACTCTCTTAATCACAACTCAATCTGTAACCGTATAACTCGGTTGCTTGTCATAGGAGGCAAGTGTGTCAGCACACTTTTTAGGTAATTAGAAGTCCAAGACTTCTAAGGTAATAGTTCCTATTAGAACAGAATTTAATACAGTACCAATTTATGGTAAAATGACTATTTTACCCTTGGTCCCGAAAGTTCCAAAAATTCCATAATTCATGTCTAAACTCTTATTTGAGACAAAAGAGTCATATTCTAACTCCTAAAGATGTGTTTGGTTACAAACTGGTAATTTACCCATTTTCCTATTTTCGGAAAGATCGTTAATGTCCAACTTCGGCTTCAAATATAAAATTCGAATAAACTTATAAAAATTCCGAATTAATTCTCTAGATTATCTATGATGTTCAATCTACTCATAGGAGCAAGAATTTTTTAAAACTGTTCAACTATCACTTCTACAAAAATCCTTAAAGTTGGCAACAACACTACAAATGTCCTATACTTAGTTAAAATTCACTGCTGGAAAAACAGCTCAACTACTCTACTTTGGAACCTTATAACTTTTAATCCGACCGTTCATTTCTTCTCAAATTTTAACACATTAAACTAAATATATCCATCTATTACCTATTAAAAATTCAACGGTGGATCTTTAACCTAACTCTTTAACATTGATCTACAACAGTGACCATTTCCAACTTACAAACTGAGTTTTAAAAATGATTTTCTCACTTTCATTTCTACTGCTCATATTTATAGCAATAACAACATTCCTATAGGTCTCTAGTTCGAATCCTGTTGTCAGCATATCTCATCCTTTACATTACCCAGAAGTCCCTAGTTCGATTCTTATGGAGAGCATTATCATATATACACAAGCAACCTCTCCAGATATGGTCTAAGGAGGTTTGAAGAGGTCATTACCACTCAGTTTGCACTGTCTGTCCTTTGCTGGTGTGTTGGCTGCAGACAGGCCCCCTACTTCCCACCAACGACGCTGAAAAAGGGAAGATAGTTAAGATGATGGAGCAAGGTAAGCAAGGGTCCAAGGGTTAGATGGCTTACATGACTACATTGGTTCTATGGCTTGTCAACAGGGGCTGCAGCTTCAGACTAGGACCGACTGCATCAGGAAAGGTGAGAGGTTCGTTTCGGTGGGATAGATCTTTGTAAACTGGGCACAACGGAAGGAACGCAAGAGCCTTCAAGGTCTATAAAAGAAGATGAAGACCGGAAGGTAGATGGCTCCTTATGCGGATGGACAGAGGGAAGACGAGTCTCGTTCGATCTAGCAGTGCTTGGCTCTAATGAGGTTGTGAGGGAGAGTTGGCCACTATGAGATCTTCACGTCTATGGTAGGTGCGTGTAAGCTTCTCTCTCGCCTGGCTGTCGACAATTAGGAGGGTTGATAATGTGCTGGAAAGAAGGAGCAGATAGAGGAAAGGGGAAAACAGCGACTCACCTGCTCCAAAGATGTCGTGTGCAGAAGGCTGGGGAGACGTCCTAGGGTTTGGCGATCTGTAGAGAGCGCCCTAGTTCAGCAAGCAGGGAGACCTTCTAGCAGGCCGTTACTGTGCGATTTCTCCTCAGCCGTTACGTGAAGAAAGGCGGTGAGAAGGGAGATGTTGTTACGTGGGTTGAAAAGAAGGTGAGGCCGGTTGTTCTGCTTCTCCTTGCTGGGCTGGACACGCTGTTGGGCCGCACACCAATGGTAGCTACACTCGCTGGATCAAAGCAGCGTTGGGCTGGCGCCTGGCGTCTTCGGGCTATTTGGTCGACTCCCTGGCTGGGCTACGGAGCAAGCAGCAGGTAAAGGAATGGGACTTAAACAAGGTAAGGTTGGGCTGAACCAAGGTGAGCTGAAGTTGTAAAAAAAAAAAAGCAAAGGTGGGCTGGGTTGTCAAAACTCGTCAAAACTCGCCATGGCCTTGTCAAGCCCATGCATGACCTTGTCACGGATTTGTCATGGTTTCGTCATAACTCGTCATGGTCTCGTCCTGACCTCGTCTTGTGCTTGTCATGACTTTGTCAAGGACAACTCATGATATAAACTAGGGTTTGATAGATTAGGGTTTGATATAAAATTCTATCATTTTATGTGAATTAAATTCTACATAAAATGATAAAATTTGTGGAGTATGAAATACTAGATAGAACGGAAAACAATCAACGGATCGAAATCCGATTTGATACGGAATTAAACGGAACGAAAATTCCGGATATTACAAAAGTACCCCCTAAAAATAAGTTTCGTCCCGAAACTTAGAACAAGGTATTTAAATAGACAACTTCCATAAATAAACTTGTATATCCTAGTCTTACTAATTTTTAAATTTTGTTTTCTAAACTCCTCTAACCCTATCAAAGCGTAACGAAAAAAATTCGGTCGTTACATCAGATCCCCCTCAAACTAAGTTTCGTCCCGAAACTTAGGGTAAGACAATCCTGATCGGCTTTTAAGGCACCAACTGGGTGTGTTTGATCACTATTCAAAAGTCTCGTCGTTTTCACATCTAAGTATCCCGCACATCAAGGTTACCAATAGAACACATCACTAACTAAACACTCAATCATGAAATAAACAAGCAGTCAAACAATATCACACATACAAGGCCAAGCCCTAACTCGTCACTCCCGAGGTTACAACTATCGCTACATAGGTCTTGGAAATGTTACGTCTCTTACTATTCCCAATCTTAGGTAGCCTTATCGGCTCTTCATATAACCACTGAATCTTAAATCTTTCCCGGTACTTAGATCACAAGCGTCTGCTACCACGTTCTAGAGTGGTTACCGGATATCTCACCGGTATCATCCGGCTCAACTGTCTGATCCTCTACTCTGATGACCTCGCTCGTGTCTGGTAGGTATCTCTCCAACTGAAATTCTCAAACTTAGTTCCAAAATTTAGTCTCCGTGGAAAACTAGAGCTACACCCTCCAATAGGGTGAGGAATACTAGTCCATCAATCATTTCTAAACCACTTTAAAAACATCAAGTGGTTGCCTTACACAACTCACTTCCAGATCCTTTGATGACCTTACGGAAAATAATCTATTCAACTTTCTTCCCTTCATTATGACCACTTGCTTCCGGCACTCTAAAAAGGTTCTGACTACCCATTAAGGCCAAAGGTCTTGGACATCCACCAACACTTTACCAGGTGCCTAATGCTCTTCGTACCATGACCCACTTGGTCTTGTCTTTTAATATGACTCAATCATCTTATTCTTCAAGTAAGGAATCATCACCTTTACCCTTTTCAGGTCTAGCACTCGAGACAACTAAAAATCAAATTTGGTGGTCATCCTCCTTGTTCACTTGGCACTATTATAGTATTTATAGATCTCTAATATATCGTTTGCTCAAACTTAGGTTTATCACGCATTTTCCAAGATCTCAAGTGACCTAGAATATGTCCGGAATGACGGTATTAGACACAAAGTGATCTGATATCACCATCATTTGATCATACATACTCGATAAATGCTAACACACCATCAACATTGAACTCTTGTATCCTCCACTTTTATCAGACTAATAATATCCCTCTAACTCAAAACGCAACTAGGCTCTGTTCCGACATAACATTACACCAAAAATCTACTCCGAGATTATGCTTTCTTTAAGCACGGTTACTAGGTTGCAAGTATGCTCTAGTTGCTTCTCTTTCTTATGTATCTTTGACTCAAGATGGTAGTTACTCACTTTGAGCTTTCTAGTGCAGGCCAGGCACGATACTTGTATTACATCATTAATTCTTTCCTCAATCCATCAAGAAAACTCACTCTAGAATACTCTGTTACATATTGGATCCGGAACTAGTTATCTGACAACATGTGACAAGCCGTCATCATTCACTTGAATCCATAATAGGGTACTAATCTCCTTCTATAACCTTTTACATGCACATACTTTCCCGTCTACCTTGATGGTGATACAACTCCCGTACAATATTTTCAGTCACTCCGCGTAACCTATCTCACGTTCCTTCCAAGCAAAATTCATTTCCCCAACTACCATCCTCTTGACCTCGACACGTCGTTTTTCTGTACCATTTCTCCCAGCTTTGTGGGTTAGGTCCCACCACGCTTCCGCTGCACTACTCTGATAATTCTGTTAACACTCATTAATCATAAGGACATTTTATGTGAGTCCTAAGTGATTAACCTCAAACTCTTTCTTCCAATTATACCATAAGTCCTAACCGGATGAAGTACCAAGTACCTTCCTTAATTGCCTTAATGAAAATAAAACAAAACAACTTCTTCCGCTTACTTTCTTAATTCTTCTACCACGGATCCAAACTCCTTGACTTGACCGGAGTTTGATCTTAACTAGCCAAGAAGTAACCCTTAAAACGTTTCTCTTTAAACCTGTAATTTCATCCAAGAAGGTTGTCGTTGCCTACTTGAGAAAATCCTCTAAGGCGCCGGTAAAGCTACTCCATAGATCCACAATCATGAATATCTCTTCTTAACGGCACATAACTCGTCAATACCAAACAATACTTGCACGTCCTTGGTTGACATCGGTCCATCTATAATTGGCTTATCTCAATTTCATACCTCTACTGGTATTAAACTTTTGGTGCGCATCACCTACTAGATTAATCATTTTATCCTTCTTTAGTTCGTCTTCTTTTCACTCTTCTGCTTCCTTTGGGACAACTATCTTTCTCAAGTCTCATTGTGCCACTCGCCTGACATCAAAAGTCGTTCCTAACACTCCACGATAGATGGTAAGCGTCTTGTAGTTCCGATGAATTTTAATTTACTCCCAATTGTAGTCCCTTTACAGGGACCGTCTGTGTTGATGACCTATGTTCTGTTATAAATGGGGTTACCCTGGACTCTTGAGTCCCCACACGATTCTCACAAGCACAAGTTCCTTAATCGGCGTTGTTAATTTATAATATTTCCTTCCAAATCTCTGTTGACTATGTTACAGGGCTTCGATCCTTTCGATACTGGCGTCGCGATTTCTTTCAAACTTCTTATATCTCTGAGGAGGTCAAAACCTCCCCACGCTTGTGGGGTCTGCCTTTTCGCTTTTACACTCAATGGTAGGTCTTCATTCCGTGCACCTTAGATTTTCACACCCGGATTGACACTTTGTCTCTTTTGGTTTCTCATGCCCATAATGGTCTATGGGGCATCCGCCTCGATTATAATGTCCTTGATTCCGCAATCTTGGGTGTACTCAATTCTACTTGTCCCGTTCCAATATTGTTATCTCTACTCCGTACTCTTGTAGTCTCTTGCATGGTTCTTCTAATTCCGTCTCTCGGCCTCGTATGCCCGAGTTCTTTGTACGACCTTCTATTCCTTATAACTGAACTGACTAAGGGATTTCTTCCTCATCTGATTGTGCTCGTGGTAAAAATTATCTTCACACCTTTACTTCCTTACTCACTTGTTCTTTGGATGCTTTGTAAGGATCACCAAGCCGCCTACCCGAGTATAATACTCAATTGAAGGTCCGATTCCATTGCCTCGTGTTGGAGATTCTTCAAGTCTGCAATTGATTTATCCTGAGGCGATAATCGCTTCGTGATATCACGACTAAAGGATATAAAATATCCTTTAGGATACTAACAAGCTAAGCATGCACATGTATATAACATATTATAATAATCATTATAGAAAGTCTATAAGCTAACTCCTATCGATCCAAGTTGCAGAGATCCACGGAGAGCGATGGTGGTCCAACGTACTACTAACCCAACAACCCGACTATGCGTGTGTGTAAAATTGAAAACCATTTTACAAATTTTAGACCCCTTTCGGGTTCTAGTTATTTTATACATTCGGTCTTTCAGAAGATTTCAAGTGCCATTGTTGCCAACCTAGAGCTCTGATACCATATTGTAACACCCCAAATTCTAAGAATTCGGGGAGCTACTGGTTAGGACCTCACAATGGGTCCCGACCTTAGTTTGACAACAATTTTACTAGGATCTTACAACAAGGAACAAAAGTATTAAAAAACATTTGAAAACTTTAAACAATATATACATGAAAAATATGTATCAGCCTTACAAATCAAAGGTACTAAAACGACGCATATGAAGTATATAAGACAACCTCGTCCCCAACTAAATGAGTACGTGGACCCGGCTGACCATTCCCTCCGGATCTCTCTACAAATGTCTTAACCTGCAAGGCATCTACAAGCGGTATAAAACCATTAGCTAACATTATATGCATAAGTATAAAGGTAAAAGCACAATCACACATCATACACAATCAACATGGAACACTCAATCCTTTTATTATCTTTAATTAGGTGATAGGTCATTACTAATGATACTTATTTTGTGACACGAGGGATTCCCAAACCTCGCCCCTGTCCCCGTTTACCAACGCGGAATGGTCCTAATGCATCTGACCGTCTACCGGACTGGGTTGGTCGCAGGGAACCTCCTAGACTCTCGCAAGAGCTAAGCAAATGATGTCACGACCTGTTATCATACACTTGGGTCAATTATGTAAATAATAAAGTCGGCCTAATCCGGTTTCGTTGTTTAGCATAACTAACAAACACCACTCATACACATTACACTCATACAAGAAGTCAGCTAAGTAAGTCCGTGGACTTACTTGAATCAGATCTCGACTCTCTTAATCACAACTCAATCTGTAACCGTATAACTCGGTTGTCTGTCATAGGAGGCAAGTGTGTCAGCACACTTTCTAGGTAATTAGAAGTCTAAGACGTCTAAGGTAATAGATCCTATTAGAACGGAATTTAATACAGTACCAATTTATGGTAAAATGACTATTTTACCCTTGGTCCCGAAACTTCCAAAAATTCCATAATTCATGTCTAAACTCTTATTTGAGACCAAAGAGTCATATTCTAACTCCTAAAGATGTGTTTGGTTACAAACTGGTAATTTACCCATTTTCCTATTTTCGGAAAGATCGTTAATGTCCAACTTCAGCTTCAAATATAAAATTTGAATAAACTTATAAAAATTCCAAATTAATTCTCTAGATTATCTATGATGTTCAATCTACTCATAGGAGCAAGAATTTCTTAAAACTGTTCAACTATCACTTCTACAAAAATCCTTAAAGTTGGCTACAACACTACAAATGTCCTATACTTAGTCAAAATTCACTGCTGGAAAAACAGCTCAACTACTCTACTTTGGGATCTTATAACTTTTAATCCGACCGTTCATTTCTTCTCAAATTTTAACACATTAAACTAAATATATCCATCTATTACCTATTAAAAATTCAACGGTGGATCTTTAACCTAACTTTTTAACATCGATCTACAACAGTGACCATTTCCAACTTACAAACTGAGGTTTAAAAATCTAGCTTGCATACCGTCGCTTCCAGGAGCCTCGTTCGGATGCATTTGGCAAAGAGTAATGAATACCTCATCGGCGGTAGGCGCAACATCAAAACCCTCATTCATTTCCCTTGTAACTCGGCTAGGTAAATCCTACAAAACCTAATTCAATGCATCATTAGGGGGTTGGTTGTGGTAAAGAGATCCCCAAAATAATTCTCAATGACCCTCGTGATTGTCGGGTGTGTGGTACAAGGTGTGCCGTTCTCGGAAAGAAGCTCATAAATACGGTTGGTCGATCTCCTTTGGGACGCTTTGTGATGGAAGTATGCGGTATTACGGTCCCCGTCCCGAAGTTTGGATACCCAAGAGCGAGTAAGCCAATAGAGTTCCTCTTGCCGATGGAGATCATCTAGTTGTTTTGAGATCTCCTTAACCCTTTCGAGTGCAACAATGCTTGGGTGACTCGTTTGTAGCTCTTTCAATTCTCGCTCGAAATCCTCCATTTTCCTCTTCCTGTCATGAAACACGTCCTTAGACCATGAAGAGAGAGCATTAGCACAAGCCTCAACTTTGGAAGGGGAGTTACCCGCACAAGAAGTCCAAGCCGTCTGTACAATCTCTCAGCAGTTCGGATGGTTGATCCAAAGGAGCTCAAATAGGAATGCTTTTGGCTTGTACCTAGTGTTGGTTGTGGGCGGTGCGTTATGAGCTTGCAAGTAAATGAACAAGTCGTCTGACTAATAGCGTGGGATATGGGTCACTGTTGTGAAAGGAAATACAAGTTGCCATTCGTTAGAAGCTAGAAACCAATCGAGTCTCTCACGGATACAAGTTGCTGGAGTGAGGCCCCGCTCCCACGTAAGTTTCGGCCCCTTATCACATCCCAAGTCAAGAAAACCACATTCATCAATAACTCATCTGAAATCGTCCATTTCTCTCTGAGGGATTGGCCCCCTTCCTTTTCCGACGAGAATAGGATCTCGTTAAATTCCCCTAGGAACAGAATTGGCATAGCGCTGCGATCAAACAATTCCCTCATCAGGTCCCATGTACGGTGCTTGTTATGTGTCTCAGACCACCCGTAAATGCAGGCCATTGTCCACGTAACATCATCTTTCGTGGTAACAGAAGCAAGGATATGATGGCTCGAGTATGTCTCAACAGTAACCGCAACATTCCTCCACCATAAGCCCATTCCACCTGATCGGCCATTAGCATCCAGACATAACCCTTGGGTAAACCCCCATCGGTGCTTTACTTTCTCCAAATCATGACTCGTAACCTTAGTTTCCTTCAGGAAGATCAAATCCGGGCAAAATTTCCAAGACCAGTCTCGGAGGGCACGAACTGTTTGGGCATTGCCCAGTTCCAAACAGTTCCAACTAAACATTTTCATTGCTGTTCGTGAGCATGGATCGCCATACCCACTACTTGGTTGTCCACAACCATTTCATTATCAGAAGTCCGTTGCTTTTTCCACGCAGCATTACCAACCGGACCACATGAATTGAGCTTTCGTTTGCTTGTCACTGGTGGGGGGTGAAGCAAAAGCACGCCGAGCCTGCTGTTTAACATTGATTTTCCTCCGTCCTTTCCCCAACGTGGGTGCTGAAACTACCAAGGGTATCACAACCGGAATGCTTGTGGCTTCAATCTCCGATAAAGGGGTACTTTGCACAGATGTGGGTTGAATAGTGGCCTGAGTTTGACCGTCACTATTATCGTTATCGGCCGTATCCTCTCGGTTTTCTCTCTGGGTGTCGGACACTTTTTGTTTGAACCGAGAATACCAAAGCCTCTCCTTGTCACGTGTTTCTTGCGGAGTACGACTCTTGAAAGCGGGTGGTGTGGTGCGCAGCCACGGTCTAAATTGTGCAACATCAGCAGGAGGAGATGCGTCAGGACATGCTTTGAGAAGGTGCCCTATTCGACCACATGTTAAGAAAAACAAAGTTAACCGTTCATATTGGAGCTTAATCACCGTTGCCTTACCATGGAGCAAAACCGTAACCTGATGCCAGATAGGTTTTGTGACATCCAACCGAACCCGCATACGGAGCACGCCCCCTAAGCCCAGAAAATCGGTATCATCCCAGTTTACGAATGTGCCAATTCGATTCCCGATGGTCCTTGCCAATGGGAGAACCGCAGCCAAACGGTATCGCCCGAGTCACTACCCAGAATTCGGTATGGGTAAACGCCATTGTCGTTGGATCTATACCCGGAGGATCTCTTGCAATAATAGTAATGCATCATCGAAGCACCAAGGTCCGTCATTGAGTGTGTGGAGTAAGTCTTTTTTGTCAAAAAATTGGAATACGAGCAGGTTCTCGTTAACTACTCGAGAAGCCAAACCGGCACCGGGTGCCCAAACTAGCTTGAAGATGGATATTAATGCCTGAGAATTAAAGCGTCGGTGAGCCAAAAGTTTTCCGGCCAGGCAGAGACGGAGACGTTGGTTGTCATCATCCATGCCCTCCACCGGGACCGCCTGTTGTTCATCTTCCGACAGCCGAAGCGCCACTACATTGATTTCAAGTTCCTCCATTGAAGCGGAAAAATGTAAAAGGTAAAAGTAAACCCTAGTGTGTATGTGGGGGGGGCGAAAGTGATTAGGAGATGATGGGGAAACAAGTACGGGTGGGGCGTAGAGGCCAATGATTTGTCCAAAAAGCGATGAAAACCAAGGTAAAAATCCAAACCTAGAGATGCCTAGGAGAACTCGCATGGAGCGGAGAAACCGTCACATGGACACGAAGTAACATGAAACACCACAAACTCAAAAGAAATTTCATGCAACTCATGGACACGAAGTTCAAAATCAATATTTTCATGTTAAAATAATAATAAAACTTATCTCAAAATTCCCACCAAAAAAAAGAAATTATCTCAAAATATAATTGATAAAAAATAATTATATAAATAAAATATTTTGGATGGTTGTTAGTTAGGTTCAACCAATTAAAATTAAAATTGTTATTCAATTTATATTTTTCATATAACAATCGATCATGCAGTATTGTAAAAAACAATACTCTATATTAAAATTTATAACTTCCTGGTTTTAAAATCAAAATTTCAATTATTCAAAAGCAGTTAAATTTTATAGTAATGCATTATACGAATAAGATTAAACACAATCACAATATAAGTATTAAGTAAAATGATATAATTAATGTAAATGAATTGTTTTGGTAATTTTAATGATTAAAAAATTTATTGTAATGGATTATACGAATAAGCTTAAACTCAACACTTTAAAATGTTGGTGTTTGGGGATATTATGTTATTTACACATCTTAGAGATATTATATGTAAATTGTAAAGTAATTGGGTTTGACAAAGAAATATTTCAAGTTATTACCACTCAAAAACTAAATATTCAAATTCTTTTACCCTCATTTATATTTACGACAATAAATATTCGCTTTTAAAAACTTTATTAAATTATATCTAGAATATTAGGTTTTTAAAATAGAAATTCTTGATCAAATAAGCATTACATTTGAAGGTGGTAGATGAAAATGTGAAGAGGTTGTCACAAAAATGGTAAATTAATTGAGAGGTTTTTGGTTTGGTTAGACTTTGTCACTATGGTTTCAATTTTGTTCGGATGACCACAAAAAAAAGAAAAAATCAGTAATGTTGTTCCTAATGTGGGTAAATTAGGGTATTTTCCCCGAACCCTATGGTACGGTTATACTTGGTATAATCTTGGAATTCATTAATTTAGAAAAAGAATTTTGTTGCGTGATTGCGAATTAATGAATCATTAATCTTGATTAGAAATCTTGATAGAAAATGGGGGATGCGGCAGCAGGAACAAAGGCACCAAATCCACCGGGACACGAGGAAGAAGAAGATGAGGCCAACATACAATTGGGGCCTATGTGCAGCATCAAAGATCAACTCGAGAAGGATAAGGTCTTTCATTTTCATTATTTTGTTGCTGTTGTTGTGAAGCTGTTGATATACATATATTTGTATTATTGATGTTGTAGGATGACGAAAGCTTGAGAAAGTGGAAGGAGCAACTCCTGGGAAACGTGGATGTTACTAACGGGGAGGGTACGTTCGTATATTTGTCTTGCATGGATGATTTGTTTTCCGATATGAATATATATATATATATATACATGCAGAAACCCTGGAGCCGGAAGTGAAGATAGCAAGCTTGACGATCATATCTCCGGGGAGGCAGGATGTGGTGCTTGTAATCCCTGAGAATGGGAATCCTAAGCCAGATGGGCATTGGTTCACTCTCAAGGAAGGAAGCCCTTATGTCCTCCGTTTCTCCTTCACCGTCGCCAACAACATTGTCTCCGGCCTCAGATACAACAACAATGTCTGGAAGAAGGGCCTCAAAGGTACGTATGGGTAGACCTGTTTAGATTCTAGCAGTCCGCCTGCCCGGAAACAGGGGCGGGTATGAATAGTGGAAGAAGTCCGGTCAGGCCGGATCCGGGCACCACCTTAGACCCCTCATAGCCGTTAAAAATATTTTTTTTAAGAAAATGAAAAACGGGTACCGCAGACCCGGCCGGGCGGGTAAGACAACTATTTCAAGCTCGGAAGTCGGGGTCGGCCTGGACCGTGTCCGTTTATCTGGGCTTAATATTTTATGAAGCACTACCCGAGTCCGGATATGAACAGGTCTACGTACGTGCATGTCATTTGTGTATATATTAATAATACGGAAACTGATCTGCCACAACGTATGAATGCAGTGGACTCGGCGAGGGAGATGCTCGGCACGTACAGCCCTCAGCCGGAGATGTACACTTACCAAACCCCGGAGGAGACCACCCCGGCTGGCTTCTTTGCTAGAGGCACTTATTCTGCTAAAACTAAGGTCGTCTTCTTCTTCTTCTTCAATGCATATATATCAGCAATGTATATATATATTTACCGGGCAGGTTGTGTATATTGTGCAGTTTATCGACGATGACAACAAATGCTATTTGGAGATCAATTACACATTCGACATTCAGAAAGACTGGCCATCCACCTGAACTCTCTCTTGTCTTTCCTTGAAATGTTTGTCTAGTTTATAGGGTGCTCCAAATTGTCACCTTCCGACCTTGTTTATTTCAATTTATCTTGCTTACTATTTTTCATCTTGTTTTTATTCTTCATTTCTCTTAACTCGAGAATATATAAATTATGTGACTTAACATCATCGTCTCTATTCATAACCTTTTTCAACACCACCCAAATATCAAATGTTAATGACTAACTTTCCAAATACTCACTGTATATATTTCCTAAATAATTTACAATGAATCTCACACACAACATAACTAATCTACCAACAATCACCTATTTTTGAAAATTCCCCTATCATGGTAGTCATCTTTTACTTTATAATCCCCTCATAATTACAATTAAAGTTCGCATGTATTTGCTTTTTATTTCATACACAATCGCACGGTCAAGATTGGCATAGCAACTTAAGTTATTAAGTACATAGACGAAAATAAAATGGAAAAAGAGGTATAAAAAAAATAACAAAGGTGAGAAACCCAATGCAGAATAAAAATACAAATATACTATCAATCGAGTTCATCAATCTAGCCAGTCAATTCGATCGAAGAGAGATAATGGAGAAATACGGTTTTTTTATAAGTTGATCTAATCACATCAAAGCACAATACGGAACACCAACATATGTGATTAATAAACTATTACGTACATGATCCAAACCATCACATCAATACATAATAGAATCTCAATTTAGGATCAAACATATCCAAAGTTGTATAGTCAACTATGAAAGGAAATAACTCTACACAACTCTCGCATCTTACAAGACTTTAAAATATTAATTCATACACCTCTTGCATCTTGTGGATAACATATTGAAGAACAAATAGAACCAAGAGACATCCATGCACAACTCTCGCATCTTGCATTGGATGAATATTAGACAATCAATACATATGAATTTAGACACATAATCAAAGGATTAAAGTAATCATAAACATAGAATCATCATGCAAGTTACACTCTCCTATCCTAAAATAAGGAGAAATCATCATGACATACTAGCAAAATTTTCCCCTTTATTAATCGTGAAAGCATGACAATCGAGTCGACATGGGGGACAAGTTGAGTCAATCAAAGGGCACCGATCAAGCCGATCTATAAGGGAGTTAGGGTCCACCGAGTTTGAAAATGACGGTTGTCGAATCTAACTTGAAATAAAATCTGGATCAAAAAAACTATGACATAAGATGTCTATAGGGAGAAGGCTAATCCTACTCCAACTAGGGTTTGAGGCTAATCCTACCATCTCTATCTTATAAGAAAAATAAATCTTTTAATTCTAACAATATCTTTCTTCTAACATTATCTCCACGGAAAGATATGGGGAAATAGAAAAGATAAATCTTCCAAAGATGACGTAGACACTTTAGCAATGGACTTGACCAACGTTGATGAAGATTGTTGTAGGCGAGTCGGTGCAAGGATGTCCACGGCAAGATCCGGCGCAATTTCTCCTTCATAAACTCAAACCGATATGGTGATGAACGGATGAAAGAGAAGGGAATTCGTGATGAAGTGGATTATATAGAGTAGAGATATGAACGTATTGGAGGAAGGATATGACTTACCTTCAAAGAACACGAACTAGAATAGCTCATCTAGGATGTAATGCACCTAGGTTGAATCTTCGATTTGAGATCGATTGATACGCCCCCGGATGTCGATGTCACAAGTGTTTTCGGCTAGAAGGATCCGACACCATTTTGAAGAACTATTAAATATTTCAGCTATTTAATAATAGACTTTTTATATTCAAAACTTTAATTCTGGAAGTTAACTCCGTGACTTAAATTCTAAACTTTTATATTTTTAAGCTTTTTATTTTCGGAACATTAATTCCGGCTTTAATTTCCGACTCTTTGTATGACCACATCCACCATATAAGGGGATGTTTGACTCATTTGTAAATAATGTCTAAGTTGAATTCAAGTATTGAGAAGGAAAATCCTCCTACTTGGTTTGGGCATCACTTCTTTTTTAATCCTCTTAAAGTTCTATCTTGGATCTACTCTTTAATCCAAGTCTTCATACTCGAGGATCCTTTTGAAGGATCAACTCTATCTACTCCACATTGTGGATGATTCAGTCTACCTAAATCGGATCGATCGTACGCTTCCGCATCCATTTCTAAGCTTCTGTCGCTCAAGTTCTACGTTAGATCAACCTCGAACGATCAAGAAGAAGTAATTGAAGTTTCTCCTCAATCTAGATCGCCCGGTTAATTCTATAATTGGTATTTGAGCTCGGAATCGAGGTCAATTTTCTTTACAAATTTTTTTTCTTGATCGAAGTTCTTCAGTGTACTTCGGAGTTCTTCCTATTTTCTTCAGTGTTCTTTAAGAGTTCTTCATCGTTCATCATGTTCTATGACGATGATATTCGTTTCGATTTGTATGGAGAGTGGTTGCCTTCTCCTCATGAGTTAAAGCTCAAAGCGGCCACACATGGGCATTGGCGGTGTCAACAAAACCGTTGGTGTTCCCATATTAATGACGAGGAGTGGTTGCCTCTTCCAGACCCACCAAGACCGACTTTTTCCATGGATGGGAACCGAGAGTGTCCACACCAACAAGATTATGTTCAAGATACCTTTTTTGCCCAAAGACGGCGTGCCAATCATGATGTGATCGAACTCGATTCGAACACGAGGATCCACCGGCACAAGTTCACACTCGGAATTGAATCGGTGAAATGGAACTCTTTTTTTTGGATTTTTGTGTTTTTGGATATGAAGAGCAAATTCCCTCGGCCTCTCACTTTGGGAATCCCTCAACTCGAACGAACTACCCTCGGAATCTCACTTTGGGGTTCGAACCTTCGTTCCTCGGCCTCTCACCTTAGAACCACCTAAGCATCTCACCTAGATGTTTGAAAACTAAGCATCTCACCTAGAATTCTCGAACAGTTCACAACCCGAAAGCTTGAGGAAATCGCACCGTTGGGCTCTGATACCACTTAATGTGATCGAACTCGATTCGAACACAAGGATCCACCGGCACAAGTTCACACTCGGATTGGAATCGGTGAAATGGAACTCTTTTTTTTTGGAATTTTGTGTTTTTGGATATGAAGAGCAAATTCCCTCGGCCTCTCACTTTGGGAATCCCTCAACTCGAACGAACTACCCTCGGAATCTCACTTTGGGGTTCGAACCTTCGTTCCTCGGCCTCTCACCTTAGAACCACCTAAGCATCTCACCTAGATGTTTGAAAACTAAGCATCTCATCTAGAATTCGGGTTTTGTTTTTCTCAAAGTGAAAACACAACTTTTGATTGATAACTCAACTCTCTATTTCTCCTCTTAAAAAGGTTTGTGGGAGAGGCCTTATATAGGCTGAAAATTCAGCACCTACTCCCAACATTAAAGGCTTACAAGTTCAAGAGTTATGACATTAAACAAAGAGCAAACATAGGGACTTTCAACCACCTACTTTCTCACCTACTTTTCCACCTATTTTTCTCCACCAACTTTCACATAATTAATACATAAATTCATGCAAAATATATGAATAATATGAGGATAATATGCTGCATAAAATGTGTATTGGGTGGACGTGCATATGTTTTGTATAACCATCTTTCATACGTCCATGCGTGATCTTGGTCAAAAACCCACTCAAGTATAAACGCTGCTTCATTGTCGGGTCATTTTCACCCTCTTCCTCTTGGAGTCTCGACTTCTCATAAACTATAAAGTGGTAGATCTTGAAGATACCTTCGAAAGTAGTACTTGTAGGTCTTCTAACTCCAAACGAAGCTCCAGATATAGGCATTTTACTGAGAGTGCATACATTTGACAGCTTATCCGGATCGAGCGAAATATGACTTAACTTGACCACACTCGGAGTGAACATTTTCGGCTTCATCTTGGGGCTCTCGGGGATCACATCATCCCCTTTCCCTTGAAAAGGATTCGTCCTCGAATCCGTCATGCCATCCTTGGGAAAGTGATTGTCGGATTTATTATCATGGTAACTACTTCTCTCGACTTCGCCGCCATCATGTCGAGATGCTTGACAACGATCCGGGTTCAAGGGAAGGGGAGGAAACCTTCTCAATATTTCAGCTAGTTGGGCTTCAATCCTATCCAAACGTTGGTCGATTCGATTACCACCGTTTCCATTGTCGTTGATTTTCGGTGGAGAAGTCGGTGGTGGTGGAGGCGGTGATATGTACTTTGTTTTACTGGTTGCTTTCTCAACTCGGCTCGTTGGAAAGTAAGTTGCCTCCTTCATCCATTTTTCGACCACTCTACGGCGCCGATCTTCCTCTTCCTTTTTCCGATCCTCCTTTTCTCGACGACGACGTCGATCTTCTTCCTCTTGTTTACGAGCTTCGTCTTCATGGCGACGGGCTTCTCTTCTCTTTCGTCGTCTTCGTAGTTCTTCATAGACGGCCTCGTAAAGATCGTCTTCCATTTCACTCAAACGAAGATAACCATCGTCATACTCTCGAATAGCCCATCGAACGTATTCTTCATTTATTGTTCTTTTTCGATCGCGTCTTGACATTCTCGAACAGTTCACAACCCGAAAGCTTGAGGAAATCGCACCGTTGGGCTCTGATACCACTTAATGTGATCGAACTCGATTCGAACACAAGGATCCACCGGCACAAGTTCACACTCGGATTGGAATCGGTGAAATGGAACTCTTTTTTTTTGGAATTTTGTGTTTTTGGATATGAAGAGCAAATTCCCTCGGCCTCTCACTTTGGGAATCCCTCAACTCGAACGAACTACCCTTAGAATCTCACTTTGGGGTTCGAACCTTCGTTCCTCGGCCTCTCACCTTAGAACCACCTAAGCATCTCACCTAGATGTTTGAAAACTAAGCATCTCACCTAGAATTCGGGTTTTGTTTTTCTCAAAGTGAAAACACAACTTTTGATTGATAACTCAACTCTCTATTTCTCCTCTTAAAAAGGTTTGTGGGAGAGGCCTTATATAGGCTGAAAATTCAGCACCTACTCCCAACATTAAAGGCTTACAAGTTCAAGAGTTATGACATTAAACAAAGAGCAAACATAGGGACTTTCAACCACCTACTTTCTCACCTACTTTTCCACCTATTTTTCTCCACCAACTTTCACATAATTAATACATAAATTCATGCAAAATATATGAATAATATGAGGATAATATGCTGCATAAAATGTGTATTGGGTGGACGTGCATATGTTTTGTATAACCATCTTTCATACGTCCATGCGTGATCTTGGTCAAAAACCCACTCAAGTATAAACGCTGCTTCATTGTCGGGTCATTTTCACCCTCTTCCTCTTGGAGTCTCGACTTCTCGTAAACTATAAAGTGGTAGATCTTGAAGATACCTTCGAAAGTAGTACTTGTAGGTCTTCTAACTCCAAACGAAGCTCCAGATATAGGCATTTTACTGAGAGTGCATACATTTGACAGCTTATCCGGATCGAGCGAAATATGACTTAACTTGACCACACTCGGAGTGAACATTTTCGGCTTCATCTTGGGGCTCTCGGGGATCACATCAAATCATGAACACTTTGTCAACTTTGTTCCCCGACGGCAAGCTCATCATGAAAAAGTTGACAACATTTCATCCGACGGCGTGCTAGTTCCCAAGAGGAATATGTTGTGCTCGAGGCCACAAATGATCTTCTAAAGCATGATTTATAATTTTTGAGGGTACAATTTCTTGCCCACACGACGTCCGCCCAACAAGAAGAACCTCAAACGGTGTCACAACCAAGGTGTGAGTTGGTGATCAAACCGTTTTGTGATGAAGTTAAAGACGTAGGCAACGTCGTAATTGAAGAATGCACACCAACACTTCCAATTGACTTTGTGGGCCCATTGAATGATGAGGGAAAAGAAGAAGATGGAAATATCATCATTAAAAAGGTCTCTCTAGCAATTCCAATTCTATTGGTTGATACACAACAAAGTTGAGCCGTCCGATTCGAGGTTTTTCTTTAATATGTCCACTCACTTACCTCCCTGCTTGCCGTTCAATCTTTTCAGCATGCCTCCTTCGTTCAAATTCAAGACCATTTACGGCATCAGAGACAAATTTCATAGCAAGATATGAACAATGAAAGCAATATTACTTAGCTGGATAAGAGATTTGCACAAGTCTCACAATGCATCAAAAGCAGCTTCAAGGTCTGAACTTACAAGCTACATAAGAACCTCACTCAAAATCATTCAAACCCACTAGATCTAATGTAGGATATGTTCTAATCTAATCTCCCCCAAGAACACCCACAAAGGGATTTGAAGAGAGCTGCAAAAGGATAGAGATGAGAGGTTGAAAATCAACCTTCAAAGCAACTCAAATACACAACCAAGGGAAAGCAAAGGTCGGACAAAGAGATCATGTGACAAGTGTCAGACACGTCTGCACAAGAATCTCGGATGCCCCAGGACCCATCTCGGCCGAGATCAAATGTAATGAACCGAGATTCTGGTCAAATGCAGCTTGGATCATAGTTGACCATGAGTTGGTGCATGGGTTGCACCAACTAAGGTCCTTGCGTTCTTCTTTCTTCCAGGCTTGCTTCCTTTGGATCCTCGGAAATGAGTCACCACGAGGCTTGAACCTCGAATGTATCAATGATGTCTCAAAATACCTACAAACCCGACAAAAACTCGTGTAGACGTCTTTTCTACCAATATGACTCGATTAAGTCTAAACGTCACAAACTAGTGCCAAAACATGCATGAATAAGGGGAAAAAATACCTAAAAGAATGCCTAAGCTAGTGTCATAAATCATGTCATCAGTTGCCAAATCACGTTACACCTCAACCAAGTCGCAACATCGAAGAGGCTTTAAATGCACCAATACCCGAACAATATATAAACGCTTCTAAACTCCTTAAAATTAAACAAAAAATAGCCTACAAATGTATCAAGAAACATGTAAAAGAAAAAAAATCCGGAGCTTTTTTCATAGATGGACCGGGTGGCACGGGAAAAACATTCTTGTACTACGCTTTGTACGCTAAACTACGAAAGATGAATTACATAGTTCTACCAACAACAACTTTTGGCATATCTTCTTCAAATTTACCAACCGGCCGAACCGCGCACGCACGCTTCAAAATTCCAATAGATGATAGTAGCACACAACTATGTAACATCTCAAAATAAAGCAATCTAGCAAACTTACTACGATAAACAACATTAATCATATGGGATGAAGCTTCGATGGCTAAAAAACAAAATATAGAGTCCCTGAACACACTATTGCAGGATATGTGCAACTCAACAAAACTTTTTGGTGAGAAAACAGTAGTATTTGGAGATTTTCGACAAATCTTGCCTGTAGTACCAAATCAGGGACAAAAGGAAGCAATAAAAGCAAGTTTAGTTAGTTTTGTCAATTGTCCTTCACTAATAAAATTCAAACTCGATGAAAATATGAGAGCAGCCGAAGACCCTAAATTCGCAAATTTCTTACTCAATTGGGAGACGGAAAACTTTAAACTGAAGAACAAGCCTATGTTAAATTACCACAACACATTATTTAGTGTACGGATATTAAATATAGAGCAATGGAAACATTAATTAATAATATATTCCCGGAAATAAACCATCAAAATTTAGCTAATGTTATATTTACTAAGAGAGCTATTTTAACACCAAAAAACCTTGATGTCGATTACATCAATGGGGAACTGATAACAAACTTTTCAGGAACGGCTAGAACTTATGCCAACTTTGATTCTGTAATAGATGACTCCCATAACATATATCCAATCAAATTTCTAAACATATTATAACCGTCGGGAATGAGCCCACATCTTGTAACACTTAAACAAAATTGTTCCGTTATACTACTACGAAATTTAGATCCTTTAAATGGCTTGTGTAATGGCCACGACTCCTGTGTAAAAATTTCCATAAAAACATAATACATTGCGAGATAAGAACCGGATACTACAAAGGTGAACAAGCGTTTATTCCACGCATAACATTAAAATCATCTACTACGAAATACCCTTTTGCGTTTTAGAGAAAACAATTCCCGCTTAAGCTTTGTTTCGCAATAACGATTAACAAATCACAAGGACAAACCCTCAATAAAGTGACGCTTTAATTACGGGAACCCTGTTTCGCACATGGCCAGCTTTATGCCGCACTATCTAGAGCAAAAAAAAGAGAAGGTATCCACGCTTTCAGCACAAAAGAAGAAGACGCGAATGTTTTTGAGGATAGAATAAAGAACACCATCTCATTTGAAATCTTAGAAAGGGCTCGAACATAATTCCAAGCCAGGTTAGTAAAATTTATTATTTAAAAATGCTATTCAATTATGCTACAAAAAGTTCCTATTTCTTTTTCCTATGTAATACATTTTTTCATATTTGTAGCTGATACGGAGAAATATACAAAAACATCGTTTCCATGGGTACAAGCTTGCGGGGGTGATAAGTGTAAGAGCCTTAGTTGTTGAGCGTTGCTGAGCCTTGTTGAACCAGGCAGCCGCCCCTGTGGGTCTAGATGGTCGCACACGCGGCTGGCCGCCCCTGTGCCTCACAGGGTCCGCCCTTGCGGCTCTGTGCGGCTACAACCGTTTTCGTTGACCTTTGACTTGTGCTTTCGGCTGACTTCCTTTATAAGCCTCCCATTGCCTCTAAGAGAGGGTTTCTTCATCTCTCCAACGTTATTCCTCCTCACGTTCATTTTCTTCTCTCCCTTCTCTCCCTTGGATCTTTTCCTTGATTTCTTGAGTTTGTGAGTTGGAAGTGTGTGGCTTTGGTCTTGGATGACATTGTTAAACATATTTTATGATTTCAGATTTTCTTTATCTATGCCTTGTTGTAAGATCTAGTTAAGTTGTTGTCAAACTAAGGTCGGGACCCACTGTGCGGTCCTAACTAGTAGCTCCCCGAGTTCCGAGAACTTGGGGTGTTACAAAGTTGGTTGTGGTTATGGAGACAAGTCTCCTAAACTTTACAGTATGTGATTGTGTGTGCCTTACTTATGCAGACGTTGATTACTTTCCCAAGGGGAAGCTGTGACGTGGTACAGGTTACGAGTATTTCAGGTAAGTCCATAAGACTTACTTAGCGTACAGTTGTGGATTTGAGTGATTGTAATGGTTGTGTGTGTTCATATGGTTATTGCATTTATAATCTAAACCGGACTAGGATGACCATTTATTACCTTTAATGGCCCAAGTGTATCATAACGGGTCGTGATCACCTGTCGACGCTCGCCGAGAGTTGGAGGAGGTGCTCGGAAGCCAGTAGCTCAGGGGGAGGTAGATCCCATGCACAACCTGAGTTAAAGGGGGAAGAGATGGGGTTCTTTAGGCTCCTCGTGCCACAAAAGAAGTTGAATTAGTAATGGAATAGCGTAACTAAAGATAATAAATGAAGGTGTGTGTGACATTGCATGTGTGATGTGTGGTATGTGTATGTGCTATTACTTCATTCTTATTCATTGCTGTAGCTATCGGTGTATACCGTGTTGTAGATGATCTGCAGGTTAGGAAGATTGCAGAGTGAGCAAGACAGGGTGACCAGCCGAGGGCTTCTGTACATTAGGTTGCTCGTGGGATATGTGATGTTTTGTATCTGGATGTTGTTTTGCACTCGACTGTGATGTTGTAAGACCTTTTGATGTACATTATTCAATTTTATGTATTTGATTTTAATTTATGTGCGCCTTATTGTAAGATCTAGTGAACTTTTTTTTTGTGAGATCCTAACCCAATGTGACATTGCGAGTCCCTAAATTTGGGGTGTTACAATAAGAGTAATGAGAGCCACACGATTGTAACAAAAATTGAATGACGTGACACTATATATATGATTTTACCTATCACATGAAATAGCAACTTTTGGAGTCTCTCTTTTCTCTCGTTAATTTCCTCCATAGCTAACCTTCATCTTCTTCTTCACGTCTCATAAGATTATGAGATGTAACATCTTTCATAACTTGAAAATTATCAAAGAAATCATATTTATTTTTCTAGGAAAAAATTTATATTTTTTAAAGTTTTTTACTGGTATCCACAAAGTCTCTTAGGAGAACCTTTATTATATTTAATGTTCAATTCACTTGATTTCACAGTACTAATATGCCGATATAACCAAGTGTTACTTTTAGTCTCAATTCACTTGATTTCCCAATACCGATATGTTGTTCATATGATCAAGTGTTCGCTTAACTACACAGTGAATCTAAAGGAGTATGAACTTTCATTTGCATAATCTCCTGTGAAATAAACTTTATTCTTATAAGCATAGTTCGCCAAAATTTTTTACTATAAAATAAATATTAACTATTTACCGTATTCATATATTAAAAAGGTAGAATTTTATATTTACATATATTTTATTAATTAAGTAGCTCTATTAGCGAGATTCCAAAGTCACCTACAAATTACTATGAAATACTCACTGGTGTTTTATAATAATATTAGACCAAGCAAAACATAGCTAAAATTAAAGATCTAGTACTTAACAAATTAGCATTAGTAAAAAAAAGTAATGAGATTATTTAAGAATAATTTGTATAAAAAAGATGTTTTTATACATAATCAAAGTGAATAAAGTAAATGTTTATTCATGTAATCGGATCATTGTTAACTTTAGATTAAGAACCTATGTGAATATGTTTTTTATCCACTAGAGGAGCCGTGCGTGCGTATACTTTCAAAAGCATCTCACCTATAACAACTAATGCATCCACCCTTGAATCGCACAAAGACCACACAATCACCATCATACCAAGGGGGAGGTTTCAAGATCTCACCAGCACCCAAAGGACCAAACTCCTTTTCCAAATATTCTTAGACTCGATTTTTTTTATGAATCAAGCAAACCTTTAAATAGTAAAAACAAGGCTAGATGAAGGTTCAAAAGTTAGGGCCAAAATTCATACAAACACAAGATAGTCAAGGCTAGAGAGAATTTTGAGTCACATAAGGTTGAAAACGTCGGTTTTGATTAGTCTTACATTTTCATTAGGTGAAGTACTTAAAAACAATAGTTGTAAAGCTTTAAGTTAACTTTCTAAAAATCTTGATATGTCTCAAAAGGATTTCCGAAATAAATGTTAAGAATGTTATAGTGAAATGCAACATTTTGCATCGGGTTCCTAGATCGCCTCAGACAAACACAAGATAGTCAAGGTTTCATACCTTTTGTTATAATCAATGCGGATTATAAATAACAGAAAATTAGTTTAGACTGCTTCACCAGTTACTGTTTATTTGTTTAATCGATAATAATTTAAACACATGTAGCGTTTTGCGAGTTCTATATCCCTAAATAATATTTCGCTATAACAACATTTAACACTTAAAGAGGCCTTTATATAATTAGTCAGATATATTCGGACTTGGACCGGGCCCGACCGATTTAACATGTCCAAATCTGGTTTGAAACCAGTCCAGGACCGGATGAACCTGTTTAAGAACATACACGATTTTTTTCTTCTAATTTACTCATTCTAAATGCAAATAAAAAAAAAGTTAATCTTATGTACATACAAATAAATTTTATCATTAGCATATTTATTTTAATATATATAATATAATATAAATTTATTTTTTTTCTATTAAACTATATAATTTGTCACATTTTTGTATAATTAAAAAAATAATATTGAATAAAAAAACTAATAAAGCTGAAAGTATGAAAGAAAAATGAACAAAGTGCAATTTTATTTTAATAAATATGATATTTTATAAAATACAATAATTTATATTTAATCTTTTTTATAAGAAAAAGACAGGTCTGGACCGAACCTGAACTTGTAGATCCCGGTGGGTCCGGTCCAAAAACCCGGACAGGACCCAAGTATGCCTCTAAAATGAAGGATGATTGAGTAGATCTAATGACCAAAACCCAGAAATTAAGCTTGTCAATGAAGTTGACAGCTTTATTTGCTTGTAAATCACATGCCTATAACACTGTCTTCTAACCAAATACAGATCCAAGTAATTAAACTAATATTAGATGAACGGGCAAGAACGTAAGCACAGTTCAACTGAAGGATCATTTTCCGCATCCTAGTTTCATGATCATCTGTTCGCCTTTTGCAATTACTATAGCTGCTCAATCAGAATATTTATGTATAGAAAGCTTCTATGCATAAGCTATGTCATCGTCCGAGTCACCCCACAAGGATCTATCTTCATATGAGCTATTCACTTGAAAACATTGGATCAAATGCAGATTAGAAACATCCACCAGAAGAAAACTTGATGGTATCATTATGTGATAAAACAACAAATATTATGACAAGTTGTCTAGCAAATCAAATAATCAATATATACATGCACAATGAGTCAGCAACTAGAAAAATATAGAAACTGGGTGTGATCTTTTGAGAAAAATAACAGGATGATGCGTGCTGGTGAGGCAAGTAACAATATTTCCATTCTATGTTGAAGTTACAGATCTCATTATTGAGAACTGAGAGCATACAAAAGTTTGTAGATTAGATTCTCCAAAAACATTATATGAAGTATGTTAGAACCCCACTAGAAGCAAGAATTTCACTCCTAGAACTGAACTGGGTGGCAAGAATCTCGCAATGCAGAGTAAATTTGAGGAATTCTCAGTTTTGTATTTGATTTAATAATCAACTCTGATCCAATACACTGATCATGTGCCTTCTTTTACAATAGAAACTAAAATAAACTAATCCTAGAATTATAAAAATTAATTAAAGAAGCAGGAACGAATCAAAGTAACGTCCAGCAACTTACATTTGGCAGATTTGGGTGGATCCACCTGAAAAGGCTCCATAAGTGATTGGTGTATGCCTGTCTCAGCACAATTTGCAAAACAGGAAATCTCTAAGAACTCTGATACTTTCGTTACCTTTTAACAAATGTTTCTCAGTATTCAACATATATTGCAAGAAAAACATTGAGATAACGAGCATCCAACCACAATAACCCATCATAAATTATAAACACAAAATGCATTAGAACCTACATTGTTCCAAAAACATAAGACGGAGACGGGACGGAGAGCCACTGGCCCACCGTATAGCGTCTAGACGATTTCAAGACTTTTTAGATTATTTTCAGCTATTTTATCCCTAAATTTGTGTAAAAAATCATATAATGCAAATAAATATTCATTCAGGTAGTCTTAAAAACCTTAAGAACCGAAAATGTTATGCAAATGAATGTAGGAGTGCAGCTCACAGACTCCGCGTTAGAAGCAATGGATGTCAGAGTTGATTAAGACATGATCAATCTATGTCACAAATTCCGATCAACAACAAATCAGAATAGTTTCAAAAGAATTGACATTCTGAGATTCAGATAACAAATTGAAGCTACTGAGAAGTGATTCAGTCATTCACGAGAATTCAAATTGACGAGTCTGAGCTACTGAGAATCTGAGATTCAGAAAACAAATTGAAAGTCATTCAGAAAACTGATTTAGCTGAGAGAGGATTTAGACATTCAGAAAACAAATTGAAGAGTCTGAAGCTAAAGCAATCAGAATTCACTCTCACTCGTCAGAAAAACGTTGACAACCCTATCATCCATAACAGATTCGCAGAGAAATCAGAATTCAGTAGTCGCCGGAGAGGCAGAGAAGCAAGCCGTCGCCAAAGGGATTGACTGACCGTAAGCGCTTGAAGAATCTGAAGCCCTGGAGAGTCGGGATGGAGAACTGGAGAGATAATCGGGGAGGCCTGCCACTAGAGAGAAGAGTGGAGAACTGGAGGTCCAGAGTCGCCGGAGGTCTGGAGCGGCCGTCGCCTGTCGGGGGAGCAGGTGGGAGAGAAGCGTCGGGTTTGTTTCACTACTGAAACCCTATATTGGATTTTGCAAACCGTCGCCTGCCGGAGTATGTATCTGCACATAATCATCGAGTGATCTTAGTCGGCCAGTCAAAAAATAGCAAACGAGTCGAGACGATCGAATAGAGCGGTACAAAGCGCGGGCGCAGAGTGGCTACGGGGCGCGGGCGCAGAGATGCTCCCCAGGCGCATTTCGCCTGCGCCCCAAGCGAGGGTTTTTAAAACCCTGGCCCGCCTCACACACCCAAACAGCCGCCTCATTTTTTTCTGGAGTTTCTTCGCTTTCTTTCTTCTTCTTCGCTTCTCTGCTTCTTCCTCTTCGCTTCTCTGCTTCTTCCTCTTCGCTTCTCTGCTTCTTCTTGCTCGAACATTGCAGGTTTGTCTTCTTCGTTTTCAATCGGACGCTCGGTATCAGCCTCGTAACGATAGTCCCTCTCCCCTTCTCCGCCGTCTGGTTCAACGTTCTTGCTCGAACATTGCAAGTTGTTCTGATAGTTACTGATTGAAAAATCCGTCCAGTGGATTGCTCTCACCGGCTGCACCGATCCAAGCGGAGTCTACGGCGAATTTTAATATTTTGGTATGAAAATTTCTCAACTTCATTTTACAGCTTCTTTTCCATGGCGTTCTGATTTCGGCATTAATGTTGTTGACATAGATCAGTTCAAACATTAATTCAAGACAATTCATGTTAAAAATAACCTATTAGGTGGACGTTTGGTTGCAATTCAGTCCAATGTGTTTTAGATTAGTTCATGCCCAATTTTCACATTCAATCTAGCCAATTTCTGAAATAGACCTCGGCAAGATGGAAGCAGTGGAGGAGAAGGATGCAATTTAATTTGGTTCGTAATTAAGGGTGTGCTTGGTAGGGGATGGAGGTTATTTGAAAGATTAATGTAGATGGGATTTAAAAAAGGTTAAATTTTATATGAAATTTATTAGGGATTATTTTATATAAAATAATATACATCAAGTTGTTTGGTTGAAGATTTTTTAATGGGTTTAATTGATATAAATTTACAAATTTATGTTTATTTTAACCTTAAATAAAGGGCATGAATGAAATCCTAATTAATGGTTGGAGATTAATCTCCTTTAACCTTGATAATATGAGGTTAATTTTTTTTACTATTTTTAATCCCAATTAATCCCTTCAATTATTACCCTTATAATCTCCATCTTCATCGAAACACTTGCAAAAATTTAATCTCCTAACTTTTAATCTAAATTAACCCCCTTTAATCTTCAACCAAACACACCCTAAGGCTTGAATTAAGATAATGATGTAATATACGTGCTGATTTAGGGGTTGATTTGTATGAGTATGACAAGAATGTGGGAAGCCTAAACACTAATTTAAGATAATTCATGTTAATTTGTCTTATTTCTATAAATTATTGTCAACCAAATGATCATTTTCTTTGCACTATTTTTGAGTTTGTCATTAATATTATAGATATCATGTCATGTTACTTTGTCTTCTTTCTATATAAAGCCTTTTGTACTTTAGTATGATAATCACATTATGTTTACTATTACATCACTTGCAAGTAGCATTCTGGTATTTGAAATATTCCGACGAGATATTCCGGCAAAATTTGTGATAAGACATGGATCGGGACTTGAATAGAGGAAATCCTGAACAATTGGATGCAAACACTAGCCGGAAACGTCGATTAACACCACTCAAGGTGTGTTTTCTCTCTTTTTTTTTCCATTTTGTAACTGATCCTTAGTAAATTAAAAATCGGTTAGATTAAGAAGAATGGGAATTAGAAGTTACGGATTTAGTGTTAAATAGATTAGATTTTTGGTGTGTTTTTCAGGATTGGAATCGTCATTGTTGACGTTGTGGATAGATTAGTTTCGGCTTTCATTCTAACTTTAAAACACTCGAACAAAGTTGAAAAAATAAAAATTGCATATATCTAACTTTTTAAAAATTCGAATAAAGTTAGAAATAATAAAAACCGCATATTCCTGACTTTAAAAAAATTCAAATAAAGTTAAAGAAAAACCCGCATATTCATTACTTAAAAAATTCAAATATAGTGTTGGCCATAAACAAATATGATGGTCATAAACACACAATCGTTTAATTGTTATTAACAAAAAACCCATATTTATTACTAAAAAATATTTTTAAAAAAGTTAAAAATAAAAATCGCATATTTGTAACTTTAAAAAATTAATCACATATTTGTAATTTTAAAAAAAATAATTGCATATTTTTAATTTTAAAAAATAAAATAAAGTTAGATAAAACAAAATTCACATATATTCTAACTTTCAAAAAAATTGAATAAAGTTAGAAAAATTAAAACCGTAGATGTCTAGCATTAAAAAAATCCAATTAAAGTTAGTAAAAAAATTAAAACTGTTTAATTGTTCATATAAATAACAAAACTCGCATATTTCTAACATTGAAAAATTAAAATAAATTTTAAAAATAAAATATGCCTATTTATAACTTTGAAAAAATAATCGCATATGTCTAACTTTAAAAAATGTAAATAAAGTTAGGGGTAAAAATAACATCATTTAATTGTTTATATAAATACAAAAAATCTGATAAAATTAGATAAAATAAAATTATGATAGTTGTAATTGTAAAAAAAATCTTATATTTATAACTTTAAAAATACAGATTGCGTATAGAAATGTTCAAAAAAATAGAAGACGGAAGATGAGAATGACAACATTCGCCCGTCGAGCAAGGAGAGATGAAGGGTTAGATATCGAGGAGCAGACACCTATCGAGGAGCATGCACCTCCTGCTGATGTATGTGTACCTATGGAGGAGCATGCACCTCCTGATTATGATGCTGATTATCATACGGAGGGGTCAGATGATGATGGACATCTAGACGACATTAGACATGATGAACATGTAGCTGGTGAGCCTCATATACCCAAGGAGCATATACATCCGGATGAGCAGATACCAAAGGAGGAGGGTCAATTACTAGAGGAGGGTCAATTGTCGGAGCAGATACATCCGGAGTTGTTGACATGTTACGCTACCCACAGAGCTAGAGCGATATGGGATGACGAGGTATAGTTTTCTTATTTTAACAAAATTCAGGCATAAAAATATTCAAATAATTTTTTTAATTTTCTTAAAAATACTTGATATAAACATAGCACTATGACAAGACGGTCAGAGTTGTGAAGAGACTTGCTGAGATCAAGAAGATACGTGGTTGGCGTCGTGATGTGGATGACCCTGATTCGTGGTTTGGTATGGCGAGTCGTAGCGGCCTTACGGATTTGGAGGATGTTGATTTCTTTGGGGTCGATCATTCGTTGGTTACGGTGTTCGTGGAGAGGTGGCACCCCGAGACGAACACGTTTCATATGCCGTGGGGGGAGATGGGTATTGCGCTTCATGATGTCCAGATTATTATGAGACTTGCAATCGATGGAGATGCGCTACTTACTCCGGGCGATCAGCGTTCTAGATTAGAGTGGCTCATCGACGCTTTTGGATTGTCCTCAAAGGATGTCGAGCAACACCGCACACAGGTTTACATTGACCCCTTGAGGAGTATTATCGACCGCATGTTGGGTCAGCCAGATGCCCCTCAGAGCACCATTGCATCCGCGTATCTATTATTTTTCATCGCATCAGCGTTGGTAGTCGATAAAACTACCAACAGGCTCAGATCGTGGATTATCGACTTAGTGAGGGATCATGACAGGACATCTAGCTATGCATGGGGCACTGGGACGCTTGCATTTCTGTACAGGCAACTAGGGGAGGCATCTAGGACGGGTGTGACGACAATGGGAGGATGCACAACTCTACTACAGGTATGTAGTTTTGGATGTCAATTACAAACTAGTATGGGGAAACGTCTAGGATGTTGATTTCAAACTAATTTATATGTATTCATTACAGTTCTGGATATATGCACACTTCCCTTCCTTAGGGTGTACGGCCGTAGAAGATGCAGACATGCATGGGCACGTACGTTGGTCTTCGAGACTTTCCGTCCCTAAGACACCACCTACTAGTCTACGGAGGGTCCGGGCATTAAGAGCACAACTTGATCAAATGAGGGCCGAGGACGTGAAGTTCATGCCATATGATGATTATGTCCTCGACTTTGGACGCGAGTATGCGATATCACGGTATAGGGGCATTATACGGATATCTGACATTGAGGAGCCATATATGCCAGATCGCTTCTTACGCCAGTTTGGATACGTGCAGACCGTACCATTGCACCCTATCCCGCTCATCCAGGGGTCTCGTCCAGCGAATGCACGTCCTTACAGGCTTCTTTATCACAGCGTGAATGATCGTTGGACCTCCCGCCATCTAGAGGAGACAAGAGTGTCGTTTGATGGGCTAATCCATGCATCTTCCCCATGGCTTGTTGATGATGCCTACATGACATGGTACATTGCTCGAGGGCATCCGTATGTCTTGGCGTCGTCGACTACAGTGAACCCACCCATTGACCGTCCCCCACCTGTTCCCATTTCAGATACTAGAGTAAGTGTTTTTTCTACTATCTATCTTTTTCTAGTATGTACCTTTTGTTGAATTGTAGTTTGAGTTTCTAACAACTTGTTATATTTATTGCAGCGTCTTCGTATCATGATCGGCCGTATACGAGATATTCTAGCTCATGATCCACCGTACACTAGAGATGAACTAGTCTTCGTGCTTGAGGAGGCAGTTGGACATCAGACACCGGTTGCTCCTTGTCAGGTCCGGGCATCACATCATCATTGAGTATATTTTTATTATTTTACTTCCTTTGTATTAATATTGAGTTTTATTTTATGGATATTTTCGTTTGAATGTATATTGAGTTCTATTTTATGGATAATTTGGATTTTATGTATATTGAGTTTTATTTTATAGATACTATATAAAATATTTAAAACTATAATGTCATATGAAAAAACCTACAAAAAAATCTTCTTTTAATGAACGACATATCCTATCCATCAAAGATTTCAAATGTGGTGAATCTAATACTTATCCGGAACGTCTGTACTTGGCCCGGGTACTAGAGGTTACTTTTTATGACGAAACTCTGTGTAACGAAATATTTTTTCAATGAACAGCACATCCCATCCATCAACGCTCGAATCGTGATGGTTAGTTTACATAATATCCACCTCGGTTAATGGGGCATCTTCCTTGAGCCAAACCTACAAAAATTAAAAAGGGTTATTCAAGATTATTAATTATGTTAAAATGAGATAATGTAAAACTTCAACTAACCACTACAAAGTGTGTGTTGTTTAAGACAAGCGCTATCGTACGGATCACCATAGGCGGGCCTTGGTTAGTTGTGTTGGCTATCATAGGAAGGTATGTTGACGCGCTATTACCAAGGACAACTACGGCTATCTTGTAGTATGTGGCTTCAGAACATCCAACAATAGACAACTCCATCCAGTATTTATGTGTGGATTGAGCATTTTTAGTCCAGTTAACATTCTTAAGCACATTTATAAATGTGGTGAATATGATGCACTGCATAGATTCACATGTATAATCATGTTATATGTACAAATATTTTTATCATATTACAAAGTATTATTAAATTTTATAAAATTAAATACTCATCTTTACATATATTATTCTTCTCAAGTTCAACTCCATTACTACTAAAAAATCTTCATCTGAAAAGCCCAAAATCAAAGCAATGGATCTATATCCACAATTACCGTCACCTAACACATTCATGACTCCATTCACATATGGCTCCATGAATTATCGGAATTCCCCTTCTTCCCAAAGATATTTTCAATCATCAAGTGTAACTATAGGTGTAGCATCTACATCAATTGGTTCCTTTCCTTTATGACGTAGCTGACTAGATGGAGCGGAGAAAAAAAAATCAAGAAAATCGAGATAAAAGATGAAGAACATGGTAAACAATAGAATGAACAATTAGCTAATAGGGATAAATATGTAACGCATAAAAACAAGAGTAAAGGTTCATGTGTAACCTCTGCATCCTTTGCTTTTTTTTTCCCTTTGAACCTTGGGAACGGCCACGACCACATCTAGGTATAGCATCTCCATCATCCGGATCCACCACTCTCTCTGAACGGGGACGTCCAAGACCACGCCTTTTCGAATGCTCAAACAAACTCGGCTCTCTTCTTGTCAATCTCATGGTTGACGGTCTTCCCTTGGCCCGGAGCTTTTGTGTCGGCACTAGACTCGGGTTGATGGGATCATCATCATCATCATCATCCATGTCACCATTGGAAAATGTAATTGGAATCTAATGAACTTGCTTCCAAAATGGGTGGATCTGATTCAATCTTATAGCTCTCCTTGCCGGATTGCTATGATAAAGTTATGCACACATGACACTCCATGAACTTTTCTCCAATAACTATTCCGACATACAACATCATCTCTTGTCCTTCTAGCTTTGGTGTAGTTATCTCACAAGAGCGTGAAACACTCATTGGTGACGTAGTCTCGAAATAAATCAAATATCGGTATACGCACCTCCGGAGGAATCCTCACCCGTGACATCTCTAACGAAGCTTGTATCTTCTAGATTTGATCTGTGACCATCAAATGTATGTTGTCACACACCAATTGAAATCCTCCAACACTCGAATCTAGAGTTTTTTGAGTAACTTGTATGCGGACTCACACCTACAAAAATAAAAAGATTAATTATCCACAAGAACAACTTTGAACATATGAGAAGCGAATTGGATTAGAATAATTTTCTTACGCATTTGCCGTCTATGTGCCAAAGTGACGATATAAGTCACACCTGTAACACCCCGAATCCGCGAGACTCGGGATGCCACATTGGGCTAGGATCTCACAGTGGATTCTGACCTAGTCTGGCAACAAGTTCACTGGACCTTACAACATGACACTGGAAGATATAAAAAAAATACATAAAACTGTATAAAACTGTACATCAAAGGTATACAAAATCATAGCCGAGTATAAAACATCATCCCCACACAAGAGGTAAACAAAACATCATCATCACGCAGGAGGTATATATAATACCCCCAAAACCATAATCACCTAATGTACGAGAGTCCTCGGCCTATCACCCTGCCGGATCACTCTGCAGCTCC
Organism: Fagopyrum homotropicum; assembly: GCA_033239125.1. Lineage (NCBI taxonomy): Eukaryota > Viridiplantae > Streptophyta > Magnoliopsida > Caryophyllales > Polygonaceae > Fagopyrum > Fagopyrum homotropicum. The sequence goes on along the minus strand of BSWB01000004.1, from coordinate 57,070,241 downwards.
CCTATCTTGCAAAGGCTCTACAACACGGTATAAAACCGTTAGCTATCCATACATATATAAGGTAATGCATAAGCACAAGTCATGAAGGATAAACACATAATCATGTTGTCACACATTTACCCAGTTTACTATCTTTATATATATATATATATATATATATATATATATAGCTATATGAAACTATGTGACACGAGGAACATATCATCCTCGCCTCTGGGCATGCTAGCCATTTGGAGTAGTGTCGGTCACACAACCCGTGTACCCTATGGGAGTGGTATTGTGCCCTTCCTGTATACCAGGTCTAGCCTGACGTCAGAACCTCTTAATTCCTTACAGGATGAAAGGGAAAGGTTATCACTGCCACACAATGGGGCTATTAATAAAACATAGGTCGGTAATAATCGACATCGCATGCTATCATATCAAGCATATAACACACACCACTCATGCAAGCACCCAATATAAGGATGGTAGCTAAGTAAGTCCTACGGACTTACCTCAACCTCGTATAATCTCAACCACGAACAACCTCCACTCCTGAGATGGACACTGCCTAATAACAAGGCATAGAGATATATCAATCTCCTATCAATCAAAGGGGTCACACCTAGACCCAAAGGGATCTAGAAGGATAATCATCAAACTAAGCCTCACAACCTCCTAATCCTCAAAGCCGTACAAGGCATAACATGATCATAGCATCATCATCACACTCTCATCTATAACTAGCATGATACTACGCACTCACACTAGGAAAGGAAGGGACAATGCCAACCTTAGGCAAGCCCAAAAGCAAGACACACCTGCGTGACAAGATCAACACGAGACTGGAAAGCAGGGACCCGCAGGGGCAGCCCTAGGTGGCACAAGAAAAGCCCTGGGTGGCGTTGGGGCGGCGTTTGGCCGGCGTAGGGGCGGCTGGTGTGCATATTTCACACTTTCAACTCCTCTTCACTTCTTCACTTGAACCTCTTCCCTCCTTCTTCGGCCAACAACCCCAAACATACATATACATACATATATACATCAAACAAAGCCTAGGAAGGCTGCCACAAGATCAAATCTTGTGGAACCTAAGCTAGAAAGGAAGAAGAGAAGAAAAGAAGAAAGAAAGGGTAAAGGATGAAAGATCTCACCAAGCCAAACCTAATCAGAGGAAGAACACACTCCACAACTTCAAGGCTGGCTCAACACAAGCACAACAACGTCCTCAATCATCATCATCCAAAGCCACACAAAACTCTCTTCAAAACAAGAAGAAATTAAGAAGAAGATCCAAGGGAAGAGAAGGAGAGAAGAAGAGCATAAGGGAGAAGATGCAGCTGGAGAGAGAATGAAGAGACCCTCCTCTAGAAGAGAAGAAAATGGCTTATATAGGAAGCCATCCAAAATCACGGGTCAAGGTCAATAATGCCAGTTGCAGCACACCATAAACCGCAGGGGCGGCTCATGGAGGCGCGGGGATGGATCCTGGTGGCCGCAGTGGCGCCTAGCCTGGCCGCAGGGGCGGTTCAGGCCAATCTCATCTCAACTCAGCACTCTCTCAGCATCTCAAGACTAAGGCTCTTACAACACCATGCTCGAACAATTGCCTGTTTGCATGGGGTGAGCCACACCGTCTTGAGATAGTTCATTAACCTCAAATAAGGTGCCCAATGGACCCTCATTTCCGTCAAACGCCGTTCGTAGCTTTCACTCGATCTCGACTCGAAAAAGGCATGCCACTAGGATGTGAAGACGGCTTGTACTTCCTTACAACGCAAAACGGCGCCCGCTCTATATCCAATGTTGCTCTTTATATGGATCGTGCAAAATATATGTTTCACCTTAAGAAAAGACTTCACCCAAGGCACATATAATACCAAACTCTCGATCGGTGGCAATCACATCCGGTATTTTGCGGTAGCAGAAATGACAAAGCCTCCTTAAAGCCCACTTGTAGTGGTCTCTATTTTCGTGTGCCATGAATACGAAATCAATTGCAAATTTTTTCTTCGAGTTTGTGATGTCGACAATCTCCCACAACGCCATATTGTATCTAGAAATAATACAAAAAAAAAGGATTAAGTAAAAGTGTTGTGCAATAAGATAGACTTTATCAAAGTTAGAACAAGAATACTTACTCATTGGTTTTATACGTCGAGTCCAACACAATAACATAAGAGAACATGTGGAGCAAATGCCTAGAATGGGGATGTGAGATAAAATAAACAGCCACCTCAACGGAGTCCGGACATTTCCTTGCACTCACATAATATACGCGTTCCTTCAATGTATGAGTGTTTGTTGTAATGACCCTCTTGGTTTCAACCCTGACCCCAATGCACGCTCCACCTTTCGATATTGGACAGGACTCAAATGTCCACCATATGCATGACACCTTAAAGCCGATGGAATTACGTGGTTGTGGACTCCACATATAGCTCTCAATGCCCATTTTTGTTCTTCAACTTGTGTCACCTGAAGGTTCAATGTACATACACATCTTCGAGTTCTTTTTCCGGCTAGTACTTGACACGTGATCGGGATCAACATCTTTCTTCTTTCTAGGTGCTCCATGTCTATCGCATGCCAAATAAAAGATACGGAGCCCCGTCTATCCAACCATAATTTTTTTATAACCAACACGATATTCATCGAGTACCCCACAAACCGAGTCCACTAAGTTATTTCTATCCAAAAAATATTCATGAATTAAGTTCAAACTTGGACGAAAATTCGGTACCGATCACAAGAGAATATTCCATAAGATCCTATTATATACGAAATAAAATATTAATTTTAAATTTTCGGTTCTCTATTCTGAAATGTCTAAAACTAATAAAAACGAAATAAACTATTAATTATAAAATCTGTAGCTATATTCTAACAAGTCTAAATTTAATAAAAAACAAAATAAAACATTAAGGGTTTGTTTCCTTGTAGTTTATTTATGTTTCATTTAGTTTATAAACCTTGAGTTTAATTTTTGTAGGTGTTTAGTTGAGAATTTGTTTATTTCTCTACAAGTTTATTTGGGTTTATAACCACTCAAAAATAGATTTCCCAGACCAAGGTTATTTTTGCTTGGATGGGTTTATTTTTATTTAAATTCGATTTTGGCCTTGTTCTTTTCCATCCCGGTATTATTTGTTCATCCCTGGGTATTCAACGTTGTTGTTTGAATTTTGTAGGGGCATGAGTGTCTCTTGAAATAAAAAAAAACTCCAAGTAAACAACCTTATCCGGTTTATTTATATAAACTTGTTGAGAAATAAACCCAAAAATTGACTATAAACCCATACAAACTCGTTTAGTTTATAAACCCGAAAATAAACAAATCTACAAGTAAACAAGCCTAGTTCTAAAAATCCGGTTTTTTTAATTTAAAAAAACTGGAAAAAAAAGTAAATCTAAAGTTTTTTTTTAAAATTTTGAACTAAAAATAAAAACTATAGTAATCTTTTTATATTTTAGAATTAAAATAAAAAATATATAAAATAAAATTTTAAACTAATTCCAAAATGAAGAACTGGTAGGTGAAATAAATAAGGTAAAAGATACTCTAGAAGGGGGGTTGAATAGAGTATGGGAACTTTTCGCAAACCAAATCTCAAGGCCTTGAAACTCCTTTCAAGGACCTTGATGTCAATTTGTGCTTGTAGTAAAACTTTGATTTCAAGGGCTTTGAAACTCTATTTCAAGGGCCTTGACTTCTTGCTCCTGCAAAACAAAGTTAGTCACAATAAAGTATATATGGTGTGGAATTGAAAAGATTGACACGAGGATATGTTTACGAAGTTCGGCTCTAAATAGCCTACTCTCCGTCCCAGGGTATATCCGTAGGATCTAACTATCTATTATCAGCTTCAAAGAGTCCTAGATACAAACTAGAAGAAATCCCCTTCTTCTCTCACTGTAGCCAATGCTACGATCTAGCTCCAACTCTTAACCTAGCTATAATAGCCTAGTTACTTCGCAGAGTAACACACACTCTTGTATAACACTATTTAGATCTTCCAATGGAGCTCTAGTGTTTTCTCTCTCTAAGGGGATAAAGCTTTTGCGTAAAGAGAGAAAGAAAAACAACGAATGCAGATGATTAGGTTGCTTGAGGATGCAAAGATGTTTTCCTGTGTAAGCTTGTGTATCTTCCCCCTTCAACCATCATCTTCGTTTATACTCTTCTATGGAAAGGTCTTCTAGCCGTTGTAGAGATGACCGTTTGAAGATAAATCTTCTTTTCCATGAAGATCGTAAGGTAGACGTTGCAAGTCTTCAGCCCCTACGAACACGTTGAGTCTTTTACTCCTTGATTTTCTCGTCTTCTGTTGAATCAAGAGAGAAGATATTTTTGCCGTTTTTGTTGTTTAGAAAATCTTCTAGAAAAGATTTTCTCTAATCTTCGGTTGAGATCTTCCTTCGGTTGACAAGATCTTTGGTTGATGAGATCTTTTCGTTACAGAATCTTCGATTGAGATCTTCAAATTATTTTGAATCCTTGTTCTGTGCATCTATAATTCCAAGGCCCTTGATTTTGTCCTTCTGAGCTTGTTATGTTCCTTTGTCTTTGAATCCAACTTCAAGGCCCTTGATATAAAACCTGCACTGAATTCAAACCAACCAAATATCTAAAAATATAATCAATACATTGTTAGTTGTATCCAACTGCTATATTTGTGGGAAGTCTTCCATCATCAATACCTGTAAACCATTTTAATCAAGGTGGAGTTTTCAATCTCCCCCTTGATGGAAGACAACACAAATTCTCGGTACCTGCATTTGTTAGTTTAGCAATCCATATGAAAATCTCAAAAAAATGTAGAATGCAGTATGTCGAAATGTCGAATCATATTTCTCCCCCTTTGTCTTTCAACAAGGAAGGAAAGCATTCAAAGCAAGGAAGTCTTAAAATACGATTACAAACCCAAAAACAAATGTATTTCCAAACCATAAAAATGTTTTTCAGAAACTCATGACAGGCCGAGAGCTTCAGTCCGTTCCTCTTTGTGTAGAATCCTTGGCATACTTCTTGACGACCCCAAACTCTTCAATTGTCAAGATATCTGGATCTTCTGGCAATGGCTGACGAACGGGTTTATCCTTGACAACCTTATGACATTGATCCATAACCTTTTCAACATCTTTATGAGTCTCCTGTCCATCCTACTCTGATTTGGGCTTAATACTACTAGCAGTAGTTAAAGACATAACACTTACATGGAACAATTGATTAATTTTCTGATTGAGAATGCCTAGTAAGTCTTGAGTTTGGTCCATCTTATCAGTCATTGAAACCCTAAAATTCGCAAAATCAGATCTTAGTGAGGTCAATGACTCTTCCACAAAATCCATCCGCTGCTGTATAATAAACTTCCATTCAGGCTGCTCCATTAACACCCACACAGTACGAAACCCCTCCCGAGTCTTCTTAATACCTATGGTCTCAAAGAATGCTTCATCTAATCCTCCATTGTAAAGATGCAACCCCTCACTAAAAAAATGTAATATCCGGAATTTTTATTCCGTCTATTTCTATTATAAACTCGATCTCGATCAGTTGATTCGTATCCATCTACTTAGTTAGACATATTATGATAAAATTTATCATTTTAGGTAGACCTCCTTCACATAAAATGATAGAACCTTTTATAAGTTTATCATTTTATGTAACTTACCTTCACATAAAATGATAGAGTTTTATAACCAATCCTAAACTGTAATATAATCCGTATCCGGTTATTCCGTGCATTAATTTCGGGTTCTCGATTCCGGACTACAATTAGTACCGGGCTACGACTCCCTTCATTCCAGCGCCAGCTTCAGCCTCTGCAGCCTAGATTCTGCAGCCCAGAAGCCCACTGCGTGGCCTTGTCCAGCGCCAGCTCTAGCCCAGTTCCTGCTGCCTACTCCAGCCCACTGCCTTGCCCGTCTTCAGCCAGTTCTTGCCTTACCTTCTTCAACTCGTGCCCAGCAGCCCAAGATAGCAGCTCAGTTCCTGTCCAGCCAGGAGCACGCCAGCCCAGTAGCTTCCAACAGCCCAACGCCCAGCCAGGAGCACGCCAGCCCAGTAGCTTTACACGTTCAATGGCTGAACGTTACAAAGAAATGTAACAGCCGAGATTTGCGTAATCTCTTTCCATTATTGCAGCCGTTGTAATCTGTCCAGGTTCAGTATTCTCCCGTTCAGATCCACGAAGCAACCTCTACTCCTCTTCCTTCTTTCAACGATAGTAGATCTACAACAGCCTTCTACATCGAGCCAACCCTCTTCATCAAGATCAGGTCTGTTGTAGCGTTCTGCATCTCCTACAGGTTGCCCCGGAGCCTGGGTTTCTGCACTCAGTAACGTCGTCGTAGGTGAGCCTTGTTTCCCCTATTTTGCTTCCTTTATTCCCTATAGACTCATAGACTACATGACTGCACAGAAGCCTTGATTGCCTAGTCCATTTCGCAGTTGGCAAGCAGCTTCACCCTCCTGCTATCGACATTTCCGGAGCAGACCTTATGGAGACCTTCTGCATACACCATCCGGTAGGTCTTTTCTCTATTCTTCTTGCCTCCCTCTTAACCAGTTCGGAGTGGTGATCTCCCTCCTGTTTTGCTTCAGCGACGCAGTCCATCCCTCTCAGTTACGAGTCAGGAACTAAGGAACTCGGAGCACCCTCTACTGACGCGGGTAAGTCACTGTTGTATCTGTTCTGTTGCTGAGTAAAGGGTGTAGCTTAGGGTGAAAGAAACATGGGTTACGGGAGAGATGTTGTGCGTTTTACAGTCTAGAGTGACTTGGAGTTTAGAGAGGGTCAGTAAGTTCGAACCTGGGGTATAAGGGACTAGAAAGTTGGACCAGAATAAAGGGCTGCTGTAAATTCCTTTTTTGTTTCCTTTCAGCTTTTAAGTTAGAAACTGACTACATTGCCGACCAATGTTTGAGCGTTTGGATAAAGATCCACCGTTGAATTTTGGATATGTTGTAGACGGTTATACGTATTATAGGGTATTAAAATTTGGGAAGAAATGAACGGTCGGATTAGAAGTTATAAGCTTTCGAAGTTGAGTAGTTGAACAGTTTTTGTAAACTTAAGATTTTTGACTAAGTATGGAATTGTAAAGGGAGTAATCAACTTTGGGAATTTTTATAAAACTGTTGAATGAACAGTTTGGAGAAATTCTTTCTCCTAAAGTTAGACAGGACATCATAGATAATCTAGGGATTTAAGTCGGAATTTTTATAAGCGGTTACGAATTTTATATTTGGAATCGAAGTTAGACCTTTACGATCTTCCGGAAAATAGAAACATAGGAAAAATGTCAGTTTGGGACCAAACGAAACTTTAGGAGTTAGAATATGATTTTAGAATCTCAAATAGGAGTTTAGACATGAATTTTAGAATTTTCGGGAATTTCGGGACTAAGGGTAAAATGGTCATTTTACCCTAAATTAATACTGTAACTAGTTACGTCTTAATACATTATTCAATCTTAGAAGTCTTAGACTTCTAACTACGTGAGAGTGTGCTAATGCACTTATCGCCTTTGGCAGGCAACTGAGTTGCTACAGTTTACAGAGCGAGTGGTTTACAAAGAGTCGAGCTTTATATCAGGTAAGTCTTTTGGGCTTACTTAGCTGACTTCTAAATATGAGCATGAATGATGATAGTGGTGTGTGATTGAAATATTTAGAGAGATAGGTTGTGATATATAATTACCGACCTATACTTGGCCTAAGAGTAACGGGCGGTGGCATTCTGCTCAGTTAGCTTGCGAGCGCTGAGGGTTTCTTTAGGGACTAGTCCATACTCGGTTTGTAGTGATGCTACCGGCGGAGGTCAGCTAGACCTACACCCAGTTGGATAAGGAACGGAGGCCAGAGCTGTTAATAGCTCTCGTGCCACAACTTAAATTGAATAACGTGAATCACTTAAATAATAGATAATAAACGGTTGAGTGCCAGCATGATGTTTGTTTATTTTTGTTTCTGCTTGTGTTTGTGCTGTTGTCATTCTACTTATATTTGGATAGTTAGCTAACTGTTGATATGTTGTGTAGATTTGCCACAGGTTAGAGCAGATGCCGAGTGATCCGGACGGTAGTGGTCAGCCGGGGTGTCGTACTTTAGGACGTTTTACAGTTTCTTCATTTGTGGGATTTACAGTTGGACCTTGCTTCCTTTCGTTCTTTTCGTACTTTGTTATATTACGTTTTCCGGCTGTTAGTTATTCTGGTCACATTCATACATTGTTAAGAACTATTTTATAATTTCTGGTTTTCCTTATCTGTGCCTTGTTGTAAGATCTTGTTAAGTTGTTGTCAAATTAAGGTCGGGACCCACTGTGCGGTCCTAACCAGTAACTCCCTAAGTTGTAAAATTTGGGGTGTTACAAAAAATCTACTAAAAAATGTCTGAATATTAAGGGAAGCAAATTCCCATAAGGTAGGTGACTAGTACTTGGAGAATTAATTACATTCACCATATGAGACAAGAGAATTTCAGGCAGATTTACCTTCAACCCATTCAACGCATTATAAGTCAAGATCAGCTCAGAGTTGGTTATAATCTCTTTGTTGGCAACTCTACGGACAATGCATCTGTCTATAATAGAATAAACTATCCTAGCTTCCAGAGTTGATGGTTGGTGGTGATAAGGCATTAGGAAGGAGCAACTGTTTTTTGGCTAGCCTTAAAGTTCTAGCAGGGTTTGAATTTTCAGATTCATCATAAAGCGGAATACCAAAGATATTTGCTAAAATTTCAGAAGTGAGGGTAATTCGTTTACCTTTGATAACAAAATCTAGAATCCACTCCCCTCTATCACGCCTTGCCGTCAAGTTGGCGTAGAACAATCTGGTTAGTCGAGGATATGAAGATTCTCCTAGATTCAACATAATCCATATAGAGCTTGCTTGGAGCGCTTCAAGACCCGGCATAGACGAGCAAGTAAACAGTTCGTAGTGTACTCCCTCACACATGCACTGAAAGCGGTCATCATACTCCTTGACCCACTTTTTAGCTGCTGTTGGGTTGATGTACCAGCTTGATGGAAACCCTGTTCTAGCAAAAATATCCGCGTTACTTGAGAACCCTGATGAACTCGAACTCGAACTCGATCCAGAGTCAGAACTTGAATCAGAGTCGGACGACACTTGAACAACCCTTTGTCGTTTTGGAACTGAAGATGTTGCTTCGTTGATTGAAGATCTCTTGGGAGCCATTGAGAAAATTTTGAGAAGAAGATGAAGAGGATTTTGGAAAATCAGAAGGGTAAAGCACCGTTCTTTCAAAGGAAAAGGGAAGCGGAAGAAATAAAGAGGGAAGATAAGAGGTTTTTATGGGAAGAAGTCTAATCAACGTAAGATCAAAAGATTTTTAAGATCTTTGAATGATAAATATTCATTCCATAAATTTTGGTAACCACTTTTCAAAATCCTTTGAATTTGAAAACAAAACCTTTTGAAATCCCTTTTAAAGAATAAAAATTAGATAATTCAATATCTAAAAGATATGAATTTCTAATTGATCCGTTTTATTTATGTACCCTTTGGAAAATGTTTCAAGGCCCCTTGAATTTTATTTCAAGGCCCTAAAAAATATCAATTGGGCTACATGCGTAGGATGATTAAAACTCGTTTACTCCCCCTACGTTAATGCTTCCTTGTTCAACATACCAAACTCTAATCTAATAAAATTAAATTGTTCCTCAGGAATAGGCTTGATAAAGATATTTGCAAGCTGCAAGTTAGTTGAGATAAAAGAAATCGAAACATCACCTTTCTCAACATGATCACGTATGAAGTGATGTCTTACATCAATATGCTTAGTCCTTGAATGCTGCACATGATTTTTGGTTATAGAAATAGCACTAGTATTATCACATTTTATAGGAATACCTCTCAAGTCAAAGTCAAGGTCACAAAGTTGTTGAGCAATCCAAAGAATTTGAGCACAACAGGCTCCTGTAGCTATATATTCGGCTTCAGCTGTGGATAGGGCAACGTAATTTTGCTTCTTGGAGTGCCAACTAATTAGGGATAACCCTAAGAATTGGCAACATCCAGAAGTACTTTTTCTATCGACCTTATAACCTGCAAAGTCTGCATCTGAATAGCCAACAAGATGAAACGAGCTTTGACGTGGGTACCATAACCCTATATCCTTAGTGCCATTGAGATACCGAAAAATTCTTTTCACAGCTATCAAGTGTGACTCTTTAGGATCAGCTTGAAATCTTGCACATATGCACACGCTAAACATAATGTCAAGACGACTAGCAGTTAGATACAACAATGAACCGATCATACCTCAATACTCCTTTTGGACTGCACTTTTGCCAGTCTTGTCATGATCTAGCGAAAGTGTTGAACTCATAGGAGTCTTTGCAACCTTAGATTGATCCATTTTGTACTTTTTAAGCAAGTCTTTAGTATACTTGCTTTGATTGAGAAAAAATCCTTTCTTTGCTTGTGTAACTTGAAGTCCAAGAAAGAAATTTAGCTCTCCCATTAAGCTCATCTCAAATTCCCTGCACATAATATCTAAAAATTCCTTGCAAAGAGAATCATTAGTAGTACCGAATAATATATCATCAACATAGATTTGTACTACTAGAATGTCGTTACCTCTAGTTTTGATAAACAATGTTTTATCAATCAACCCTCTTTTAAAATTGTTTTCAAGAAGGTATTTAGACAATCTTTCATACCAAGCTCGAGGAGCTTGCTTAAGACCATAAAGAGCTTTGTCTAATTTAAAAACATGATCTGGAAATTCATCATTTTTAATACCAGAAGGTTGAACAACGTAGACTTCTTCTTCTAAGAAGCCGTTTAGAAAAGCACATTTTACATCCATTTGAAAAAGTTTTATGCTCATGAAAGATGCAAATGCAAGTAGCATACGTATGGCTTCTAACCTGGCAACTAGAGCAAAAGTCTCCTCATAATCAATACCTTCTTCTTGGTTATAACCTTGTGCTACAAGTCGTGCTTTGTTTCGTATGACTTTTCCACTTTCATCCAATTTATTTCGAAAGACCCATTTTGTGCCAATAACTGATTGATGCTTTGGTCTTGAAGTAAGAGTCTATACCTTGTTCCTCTCAAATTCATTTAATTCATTTTGCATGACAATGATCCAGTCTGGTTCTTGAAGAACTTGAATGTAGTTCTTTGGCTCAACAAGTGATACAAAAGTGGAGAAGGCACATATATTATTCACTTTAGATCTAGTTTGAACTCCAGCATTTGGATATGAGATCACATTCTCTTGCGGATGATACGAGGAGTGTTGAACTTTTCTTCTTTTGACAAATGAAGTAGATCCAGAAGGTTGAGCTGTATATGTTTGACTAGATTCAGGTACCGTTTGTGTATTACCTGTTGTTCCAATCTCAAGGCCTTGAAGTTGAGTTTCAAGCCCTTGAAGTGGAGTTTCAAGCCCTTGAAGTGGAGTTTGTTATCACAGTTTCCAATTTCAAGGTCTTGAAGGTGTGTTTCAAGGTCTTGAGAGTTTTCTTTGGTATGTTGAATCTTTTCCTGCATATTCTTGTCTTGATCTTTAGGATCTTCCTCTTCATCCGAAATGTGATCTTCTCTTTGATTCAGATTTAAATCTGCAAAACTCTCACTCAAAGTACCATCATTTCTTTCATCAAAAATAATATGAATGCTTTCCTCAACAACTTTGGTACGTTTATTATGTACTCGATAAGCTTTGCTATTTGAAGCATATCCAATGAATATAGCTTCATCACTACGTGCATCAAATTTCTCAAGATTGTCCTTCCCATTGTTGTGAACAAAACAAGTACATCCAAAGGGTTTGAAATATGAAATATTTGGTTTTCTTCCTTTAAAGAGTTCATAAGGAGTCTTTTTCAAAATAAGGCGGATTAAACATCTGTTTAAAATATAATTTGCAGTGTTTACTGCTTCAGCCCAAAAACTTTTTGGCAAATTGTTTTCTAAAAGCATCGTTCTAGACATATCCTCAAGAGTGCGGTTCTTACGTTCCACAACTCCATTTTGTTGAGGAGTTCTAGGAGCTGAAAAATTATGAGAAATACCATATTTTGCACAAAACAAATCAAACTTTAGTTGATCAAATTCTCTACCATGATCACTTCTTATAGAAACGATTGGTAGGTTTTTCAAACTTTGTAACTCCTTACACAATTTTGAAAACTCAAATAAAGCTTCAGATTTTTCTCGTAGAAAAGATATCCATGTAAACCGAGAGAAATCATCCACAATAACAAGGATGTATTGTTTTCCTCCAGGAGATTTGACACGCATAGGTCCACAAAGATCCATATGTAGAAGTTCAATGGGTCGAGAAGAACTTACAACTTTCTTAGGTTTGAATGAACCTCTTGTTTGTTTACCTTGTGTACACGCCTTACATGGGTTATTAACCTTGAAATTTAGGTTTGGCAAACCACGTACCAAATCTTTTGTAAGTAGCTTCTGCATGGTATGCATGCTTACGTGACCAAGTCTTCTATGCCAAAGCCTTGGGTCATCAGTCAAGGCCTTTAGACATTTTAACTTAGTTCCTGCAATTTGGTTAGTACTCAAAGAATAAACATTATTACATCGAGGAGCAGTAAGCAACACTTCTCTCATCTTTTTGTCTTGAACTTCACATTTTTTTTGAATCAAACATGACTATATTACCTTTATCACAAATTTGAGAGATACTTAGCAGATTATATTTCAAGCCATCAACTAAATAAATATCATTAATACAGTTGGATGAATTATAGCAAATTTTACCAATGCCAATTATGTCACACTTTCCTTTATCACCAAGAGTAATAGTTCCAGATGATTGCTTCTTTAAATCTGAAAATAAAGAGCTCTTTCACTCATATGTCTTGATCAACCACTATCTAATATCCATTTGTGCTCCTTTACCTTGGTGATATCCTGCAAAACAGCAAACATCAACCTTTCCGGGTCGACCAAATGACACATTTTGGTTCATACTCAGGTTCGATCATGCTCATGTTTGGTGGTCTAGTACCTTTAGGAACCCAGATTTGTTTGACCTGTTTTCTTCAGCATAAAGGATAGGTGTTTCTGATGATATAAGGATCATTTCTTCTATAAGGACATGTAGATTTAACATGACCCTTTTTACAACAATAGAAGCATGTAGGCATATGAATGCTTCCTTTGGCCTTAACAAAAGTGGTGGTAGGTTTTTTAGGAAAGCTCCTATGATACCCTATACCATTTTTGTTAAGGGAAGATTGTTGTTCACCCATCATTCTTTCCAGATTAGCTTTTGAACGAGTAAACTTAATGAGTGATGCCTTCTGGTCTTGACACGTTAAAGTCAGATCAACTTTCTCTTTCTCTAGATCGATATAGTTCCGATGAAGAGAAGAGAGGTTGTCCTTGAGAATCAGGTTTTCTGATTCCAAGGCCTTGATATTGTCATCAAGGTCTTCCTTTTCTCTTTTAAGATTTTCAATCTCCAGAGACATTTCACTCAATTGTTTATCTTGTTCATAAAGCTTTTCTTTTAAAGAATTTATCCTTATTCTATGTTCCTTATCACTTAAGATAATATCTTTAAGGAATTGTTGAAGTTCAATATCAGGTTGAGACATAATTGTACTTACCACATTGTCGATGTACAGATTTGAGTCTTCTTCATGATCGGCCATAAGACACACTTTTGCTTGTTCTTTTTCAACTTCTAATTCATTTGTTGATTCTGAATCACTCCATGAAGCAACCATAGCTTTCTTCTTTCGATCATTTTTCTTGAAGTTGGTCCTCTTCTTTAGTGGACAATCCTTCACCAAATGATCTATTTCACCACATTCAAAACAAGTCAGTACTCTTGTTTTCTTATTAGAGTTAGAAAACTTACCTCGGGATTTTGATGCTCGTGGAAATTCTCGGTTTTCAGATTGTTTCTTTAACTTGAGAATTCTTGTGAGACCTTTGGAGATCATGGCGAGAGCATCTTCTTCATCATCATCATAACTATCTTCTTCATCAGATGGTAACTCATCTCTTCTGGATTTTAATGCCAAATTCTTGGAGTTGGATGAGAGTTCTCCATCTTCTTCACCAAGAACCATTTCATGTGTAATGAGTTTTCCAAGTAGATCATCAAGAGGAAGAGTAGTGAGATTTTGAGCTTCTTCAATAGCAGTCATCTTTGGTCCCCACTTGGCTTTAGGTAGGCTCCTTAGAACCTTCTTCACTTTCTCCTCATTTGTGAAGATCTTTCCTAGTGAGTCTAGATTGTTCACGATCTCAATAAATCTAGTGAACATTTTGATAACACGATTTATTGCTTAGTTTTAGGTAATCATTTAGATAGATTTCTCACTCATTCATGCATAGTTTAACACTAGTTGACGACGTTTGCACTCAATTCACGTACTTTGTCGAGATAGACGTCTACACGGACTTGTGCGTGTTTTATAGGTATTTCGGGAGATTTAGGAGCTAAAACGATACGTTTGAGGATCGTTCATCTAGATGACACACCCTCGGACTCATTAGGACACAAGCTAAAGGCTAAGGAGGACTCATGGAGCCTTGCCAACACAAGCCATGCACCAAATCACAGCTTAACGATCCAAAGCGAAGTTTCTGGAGCAAATCACGGTTCTCTGACACTCCACGGCCGTGGAATCACCCGTGGATTTTGCCAGATTCTTGTGACAGCTGTGCCACGACTCTCATGGCCAGCTCATGCAAAATTTGTTATAAAAGTGGTCCTTCATTGGCTGAGAAAAGCATCTTGGAGCAGCTCTCCATTATCCATTATCCTCTAACAAAAATATTCTCTCAACAAGAAGTCTTTCTAGGAAGGAAAGTGTCAAAGAGGAAGAAGAAGAGCTCCATTGAAGAGGAGAAGAAGAACATACACCATTACCACACTTGATAGTTTTGTATTGAAGAATTCCGGATTCTGTTTCTAAGAGTTGTATGAATCATTTGAACCTTCTTTTGGAAGGATTGTGAGTTACTCTAATTCTATTTTCAGCTTGGTTTTGCTTTAGTTCACTTGTTCATCTCTCTTCCTTCATCATCTTGCAAATGGATGTCATGATTTTATGTTTGTTTGTTTCGATTTCTATTATGAATGTTGTAGGCTAAATAGATGTGGTTCTAGGGTAAGGAAAGGATGGTTATGGCTAGGGCTATGATAGGACGGACTTAGATTTATCTTTGGATGACTTGTGTGTATGAACGTAGCTGCTGTTAGAAATCACGGGTAGTTCTTGCCTAACCACGGCCGTGGTTTAGGTAGAACAAACCGTGATTTTCCCTGGTTCGATGGATCTTGTCTTAGATTTATAGAATGTTGAAATCCTAAGTGTTTGTTGAGTTAAATCTATCCTAGGGTGACCTAGTGTTAGCAACTAAGTGATAGGAGAGACTTACCCGGTAATCCTTACTCTTAGATTCCAAAGATAACAAACCTTAGGTAGTGGTGAGCCTAATAAGCCGCCATTGGATTAGGTGTGCTAGGATAGTTGTTTAGGACTTCCCTTTCCAAGACTTATCCGGTAAGGATAGGTTAGACCCCTAGCTAACAATCCGGTTTGTGTAGAATCCCTATCCTTAGGTTCTTAGAGACTTACCCGGTAATGAGACCTTAGGAATGGACTAGTTGGACCATGAGACCTACCCGGTAATTGATCCCAATCTAGAAACGCTTAATCCCAACATATCATAGTTAATCCAAGAAATGAATAGATAGCTTGAGTCCTATGCCATAACCGGAACTTCCAACCCCTAGAATCCGTCTTTTCTTTCCTTGATCGTTATCTTGTTTAGTTTGTTTATTTGTGTTGATTCATAGTTTAGTTGATTGTTTACTTTGCATGAATTGTGATCTTTGATTGATCACCAAAAAAACCCAACCAAAAACATTTGAGATTTTTCATTTCTTTATTTCTTTCTTTTCTTTCAACCTAGGTCTTTACTAAACTCAATCAAAAATCGAATCAATTTCACCTTAGTCTTTGTGTTCGACCTCGGAATACTATCCCTACTACAAACGTACCGTACACTGCGGGTTTCTCTAGGTAGTTTAGGAATTAGTTCGAGTTATAAATTTAAAACCCATTTGCGCATCACGATCTTAGCGTAACAAGTTTTTGGCGCCGTTGCCGGGGACTGGGTCTAGATTGGGTCCATTTTGTGATTGTTTATAGTGTAGATCTTTCTTGTTGCTTTTGATCTCTCTTTGGTGTGTGTCTTTGCTTTTCAGGACATCTCTTACTCTTTAGGTGTATGCGAAGATCTCGTGGCAAGGATTTAGCTCCATTCGATCCCGAACCGGAGAAAACCCTTCGATCTAGATCCAAGAGTATTAAAAAGGGAAAAGAGATGGCCGGAAGAGACCTCCAAGCTGAATTAGATGAAGCCTTAGAGCAAATAAGGCTAAGAGATGAGCTCTTGGAGGAAGAAAGGAGACTTGCCAATGAGACGCAAGAGGCAACTAGGAGGGAGATTGATGAGATTAGGCAAGCCCTTGTTCAAGGAGAGCTTAATCGCCGACAACCTCCACCTCCTCCACCACAACCGCAGCCGGCGGTTAATGATAGGGTTGTGCCCATTGCCATTGAAGAGCCACAAACCCTAGAGAGACGTATGGATCCGGCACAAAGAGCACACCGTCCAGGTGTGAACTTAGGAGATCCCGCAGCCCACAATTATGAGCTCCGCCCTCAAGTTCTACAAATGATCCGGCATAATCAATTTGGAGGGATGGAAGGAGAGTCTCCTCATCAACACTTGATGAACTATGAGATCTTGATGGAGACTCTTAGACCGCCAAGATTGGAGAGCAACAACCATAAGCTTAGGGCTTTTTTCTTCTCTCTTAAGGATAAAGCCTTGGCTTGGTATCAATCTATTCCACAAGGGCGAGTTGGTACTTGGGAGGAGATGACAACCGAGTTTTTGACTAAGTTCTTCCCACCTTCCAAGACTACCGAATTAAGAGGGAAGATCAATGCCTTCGTGATGAAGGATAGAGAGAGTCTATTCAAGTCTTGGGAGAGGTTCAAAGATCTTCTCCTTGATTGTCCACACCATGGCATACCGAAAATTGAGCTATTGGAGATCTACTTCAAAGGACTTGATGAAGATAGCCAATTCAAGCTCCAATCTCTTTCCGGTGGGACTTTTATGGAGAAGCATGTAGATGAAGCTTGGGAGTTTGTGGAGAAGCAAGCTCTAGTGATTGAGAAATACTCCCATAGGAAGAGTGAAGGAAGAAAGGCGGGAGCATATGAGGTGAGTGAAGTCACCATAAGCAATTTCAAGCTTGACGCCATCAACAACGAGTTGAAGTCCTTGAGGGAGTTGTGTGCTACAACTTTGAAGAACCAAGCAACTCCTCAAGTGCTTCCACAAGCCAATTTGTCTTCCAAGGAGGAGGATGTGAATTACATGGGAAGGGGCAACTTCAATGATGACATGAATTATGTATCATCATATTCATGCATATTGCAGCACATTATCTCTATTTACCTTGCATTTAGAGGGATTTTGCATACCTTTTATGTCCTATTCAATCAATTGTCGGAAATAGAGGTCTACACGAGATTTTGATGAATTGCAGGTAAATAGAGTTGAATTGGAAGCAAAAATGGAGCAAGAAGCATCTAAGGATGTTAAGGAAGCTAAAGGAGTCTTAGAAGGATCACAAAGGGCTAAGGAATTGCAAAGGAGAAGCATAGAAGACGAACCAAAGGAAGAGCACTTTCTGTTGAAGAAAATCGTGCCAATGTATATATAAATCGGACGATTTTCATACCTTGAAATCGAACGGTTTTGCACCAAAATCGACTGGGTCGATTTTCTTCACGATTCGGCCAAATGAAAAGACGACATAAAGCCCAATTAATTTGGGCTAGAGGAGAGTTTTTCCAAACGGCCCATCTGCAAGAAACTATAGAAGAGAACCCTACGAACGAAGACGAGGAGGTCGCACCAGATAATCTTTACACGTTTTAGAGAAATCAAGGATTTTTGGAGAGAGATTGAAGAGCTTTTGCCGGAAAGTCATTCTTGATCTTTGATTGTGAGATTTCTTTATTCCATTGTCTTGTTTGTGGTTTGTGAACACGAAATTGAGTTGTTGAGAGATACATTGAACAGATTTGACGATTGTTTTACAGATTTGAAAGTTATAGAATTTTTCGTTCAAGATTTGGTTTCTTTGCGATATCTTCTTCAATAATTAATTTGATTCAATTTTGAAAATGGTTGGCTAAAAACCTTTTGATTCTGGGGAGAATAGTTGATGATTAAGGCTTAGATGATGATAGACTGAACTCATTCAAACATTGGGACCCTGAGAATTTAGATCTTAGTTTTGCGACAAACAGGAAAATCGGACTGTTCTTGAGAAAAATCGGCCGATTTTTCGTATGAACAACACGATTTATTCTTCTGACGAACTTTAATTGAATTAATCTTTAATCAAAACTAATCCTTGCCTAAACCCCAATCTTGATTAACCTTCTTACCCTCTAATTGAATGTATGAATGCACTTCAAACCTGTTTCTACATTTAATAGATTAAGATCGCAAGATTTAGGTAATAAAGAGACTCAACATCCTTTATTAAGATTCTAAGTGTGCTTTCTATTCCTACTTTGGAGAGTCATATCCTGGAGTTTTAGATAGTTAGTTTGAACATAATTCTTGTCTTTAGATCTTTCTATATTGCAGCCTCAACAACCCTTATAGAGAGAACCTATAGATTAGTCATATAGGTTTCGGAACTTCATCGTACGAATCCTACCTTTGAACATTTAATCTTGGTAATATAAATTCTGTCCTATACCTATAGAAGTGTCTTGAATTGAAAGCCTAAATCGGATACTTGAATCCTTGGAATCATTTCTCTCTCTATCATATCACAAAAGCTTTTATACTTTCGCTAGATAATTGAAATTGGAAATTTTCTCACCAAATCCCTGAGTTCGACTCTGGAATTCTTACCTTTCTACAGCCGATCCGTACACTGCGGGTTCGCTTTGCTTTTGAGTTCTAGATATAAATATTAAGACTTTGACGCACACCCTTTTGAGCGAACAAGTTTTTGGCGCCGTTGCCGGGGATTTGGTCTAGATCAAATCCGGTTTTCGGTTGTCTAGCTGGAGAGCTCTTGCTCTTGTGATTTGATTTGTCTACTTGAGTGATCTTTGCAGGTTCTTTAGGTATATGCGAAAGACTAGATCCACTAAAGATCTAATTCCTTTCGATCCCGAATTAGAAAGAACTTTGAGGAGAAAGTTGAAGGAGAAGAAAATGGCTGAAAACGATGAGAGAAACTATAAGGCTGAACTGAACGAAGCTCAACGCCAACTCTAGTTGAGTGAGAAGGCTCGAAAGGAAGCTGAAATAAGTCATCAATTTCAGATTGATGAACTAAGAGCTATGATGTTGGACATGAAGTTGGAGTTGAACGACTCCAAGAAGAAGAAGAAAGTCAAGACACCAACTAAATCCATTCGAAATGACTCATCCGATGATGACGAGATTGATCCGGATATGCCGGAACTTGAAGAGATTGATCCATCACTTCGTCCTACCCGAAACACTCCAACACCTAAGGTCGTCCCTCGCATTACGACTAGGAACGTTAGAGCTGTCAATAACGAAGATAGACCCCGAACTTTGGGGCAACGGATGGATCCAATTCAACAACCACGCCGTCTAGGTGTGGATTTCGGAGCTGAAGACATCCAAGAGTTTAGCTTCTCACCACAAGTCATCACTATGGTATGCCAAAGTCAATATGGCGGAGCAAGTACTGAATCTCTGCATCAACACTTGCAGAATTTTGAGATTCTCATGGAGACTATGAAGCCGAAGAAGGCTACTACAAGCAACTACAAGATCAAGCCGTTCTTCTTCTCTTTGAAGGACAAGGCTCTAGCTTGGTACCAAACACTTCCGGCTGCGAAGTTAGCTACATGGGAGGAATTGTCTTCGGAATTCCTCACCAAGTTCTTTCCGCCATCCAAAACGGCGGAATTGAGAGGTAAAATAAATGCTTTTTCTATGAAACCTAACGAAAGCTTGTTTCAATCTTGGGAAAGGTTTCAAGATCTCTTGTTGGATTGCCCACACCATGGCATTTCCAAGCTGGAATTATTGGAGATCTACTACAAAGGGTTGGATGTGGAGATACAATTCAACCTCCAATCTCTATCTTGCGGCACATTCATGGATATGAGAGAGGATGATGCTTGGGACTTCATTGAGAAGCAAGCCCAAGTGATTGAGAAGTATTCCCACCAGAAGGTGGAATCAAATAGCCGGAATCAAGGCGATACGGGAGCCAAGTTGAATCAAGCGGCTCAAACACAAATATTCTCCCTCAAAGATGACATCAAAGAATTGAGGGAAGTGCTCAAAACGAGTCTTCAAAAGACTAAAGAGCAAGAAGCCAACTACATGGGGCGAGACAACAATCAAAGGAATGATAACCGGAATTCCAATTGGAGCAACAACAACAATAACAACCGAAACTCAAATTGGAACAACAACAATAGGAACTCAAATAACAACAATTGGAGGTCAAATCAGCAAGGTTCAGGTAATCCTTACTCTTATGCTGAAAAGGCTCTAACACCTCCATCTTCTTCTACTCCTTCTACAAGCCAGGGCCAATCAAGCGGATCAAACAAACCGGATCCCATGCTAGAAACGATCCTAGGCAAGCTACAAGGATTGGAGAGTTACATAACTTCGGTTGACAAAGCTCACAAAGCTTTAGAAAACCAAGTATTCAACAAGGCCGGAGAAGTTCCAAGAGATCAAGGGAAGCTTCCCGGAAAGACAGAAGATAACCCAAAGGGAAGGGTTATGGCAATAACTACTAGGAGCGGAAAGACGACCGTCGACCATCAACCTAAAGTAGTTGATACCTCCACAAAAGAAGGAGAGGAAAAAGAGAAGGAAGAAGTCTATGTTCCTCCTCCCGCTTACAAACCACCTCTACCTTTTCCTCAATCTAGAGCGCGTGCACGCCTAGATAAACATTTCGGTAAGTTTGTTGAACTTATGAGTAAGCTCCATATTAACATACCTTTTATGGATGCGATTTTAGGTATGCCAGCTTACGGGAAATTCCTCAAGGAGATCCTCTCCAACAAGAGGAAGTTGGAAGATATAGGAGAAGTCAAGATGAGTATGGAGTCATCCGAACTCATCAAGACTATGACGGAGAATATGCCACCCAAGCTCCGCGATCCAGGATCCTTTTGCATACCCATCACCTTGGGAGAAGCTACCTATGATGCTCTTTGTGACCTTGGAGCAAGTGTGAGTATCATACCTCTCGCTCTATGCAAGGCAGTTGGTCTAGGAGAGCCTAGACCGGTGAAGATCACACTATACATGGCTGATCGTTCTACCACTAAGCCGGTGGGAATATTAGAAGACATTCCGGTAAAGCTAGGTAAGTTTTACATCCCTATAGATTTTGTCGTTCTTGACATACCTGCAGATTACCCGGTTCCCATCATCCTTGGGAGACCATTCCTCGCCACATCTGGATGCATGGTAGATTGCAAGAACGGCCAGCTATCCTTCCATATCGGTGAAGAAAAGATAGAATTCATACTATCTTCCTTAATCAAGGAGCCAGCCTTGAAAGATGACGTTTTTGAAATTGTTGAGGAAGAAGAGTCTAGAGAGATAGTAAGTTCGATCTTGATGAAAGACCCTCTTCAAAAGGTTCTTAGCATGAGCATCATGGAGGAAGGGGTGGAACATGACTGCAATGAGGATGTGAAAGCATTAAATGATGTGGAGGAAGAACTAGGAGCAAAAATTGAAGAACTAGAGTGGACTCCGGAAACTGTGAAGAAAATCGACCTCCCAGAAATAAATCGTCCGATTTTTGAAGATTCAATCCGATTTTTTTCGACAGAAACTAAAATCGACCTGACAACAATAAATCGCCCGATTCATGAAGAGGTAGCACGATTTTTTCCGACAGAAACTAAAATCGACCTGACAACAATAAATCGCCCGATTCATGAAGAGGTAGCACGATTTTTCCTGACAGAAAGAAAAATCGTGCAGAAGATCGACCGATTTATTACAGGGGGGGTCGATTCAATGAGTAATTCTAAGGATTCTCCGGACTTCACCGCAGCCGCTTCCGAATCTAATGATGAAGTACCCACACCTATAGAGACCTCTCCCACAACATCCGAAAGCCACGATTCATCACCAACCAAGGTACCTCCATCATTAGAATTGAAGCAACTTCCCACGCATTTAAGGAGAGCACTAGGTTACACCATTGATAATTTAGTAGGAATAAAGCCTTCTCTATGTATGCACAAAATATTAATGGAAGAGGATTACAAACCTTCACGCCAACCTCAAAGACGGTTAAACCCGGCAATGAAAGAGGTCGTGAAGAAAGAAATCCTTAAGCTACTTGATGCAGGTATCATCTTCCCTATTTCTGATAGCAAATGGGTGAGTCCGGTACAAGTAGTACCCAAGAAAGGAGGCATTACCGTTGTTGCCAACAAGAACAACGAACTCATCCCTACACGGACAGTTACAGGGTGGCGAATGTGCATCGACTACCGCAAACTGAACGTGGCCACAAGGAAGGACCACTTCCCCCTTCCTTTCATCGATCAAATGTTGGAAAGGTTAGCCCAACATGCCTACTTTTGTTATTTAGATGGATATAGCGGTTTCTTTCAGATCCCAATTCATCCGGATGATCAAGAGAAGACAACCTTTACGTGCCCATGGGGTACGTTCGCTTATAGAAGAATGCCATTCGGTTTATGCAACGCTCCAGCCACCTTCCAAAGGTGTATGATGGCAATCTTCTCCGAATATGTAGAGAATATCATGGAAGTCTTCATGGACGACTTTTCGATATATGGTTCTTCCTTTGATAACTGTCTCTATAACCTTTCACTAGTTCTTAAGAGATGTGAGGACACTAACTTAGTCTTAAACTGGGAAAAGTGTCATTTCATGGTCACCGAAGGAATTGTGTTAGGTCACTTAGTCTCACAAAGGGGAATAGAGGTAGATCGATCAAAGATAGAAACCATTGAGAAGTTACCCCCCCTTCATCAGTAAAAGGAATTAGAAGCTTCTTAGGACATGCAGGCTTCTATAGGAGATTCATAAAGGATTTTTCTAAGATTTCAAAACCTTTGACTAATCTTTTGATGAAAGATGCGACTTTCGAATTTTCGAAAGATTGCTTAGATGCTTTTTGCAGGATCAAAGAAGCTTTGATTTCGGCACCAATCATTCAACCACCCGATTGGACTCTTCCTTTCGAGGTCATGTGCGACGCAAGCGATGTCGCTATAGGAGCCGTTCTTGGACAGAAGAAAGATGGTCGCACTCATGCCATCTACTACGCTAGCAAAACGCTAGATGAGGCTCAATACAACTACGCAACTACGGAAAAGGAACTTTTAGCCGTAGTATATGCATTTGAGAAATTTCGTTCCTATCTTGTAGGTGCGAAAGTGATAGTCTATACGGACCACTCCGCAATCCGATACTTATTCACGAAGAAGGATGCGAAGCCAAGGCTTCTACGATGGATCTTACTCTTGCAAGAGTTTGATTTAGAGATCCGTGATAAGAAAGGATCGGAGAACTCCGTCGCCGATCACCTTAGTCGTCTTCCGCAACTCACCGGCGAGTCGGATGAACTTCCGATAGACGACTCCTTCCCTGACGAGCAGCTGCACGAGATTGAAGAGTGTCTTCAACACATATCACAAGGTAATGATCCATGGTTTGCTGACATTGTAAATTACCTTGTTTGTCAGGAGATTCCACCCGGACTTTCATATGCTCAAAAGAAGAAGTTCTTGAGAGACGTCCGGCATTTTTATTGGAACGAACCTCTTCTATTCAAAAGAGGTCCAGATGGCATCTACAGGAGATGTATTCCCGAAGATGAGATAGATAGTGTCATCCGACACTGCCATTCTCTACCATGTGGCGGACATGCTAGTTCCCACAAGACTTGTGCTAAGGTACTTCGCTCCGGCTTTTATTGGCCTACACTTTTCAAAGATGTGCAAAAGTTTGTTGTTTCTTGTGATGCTTGTCAAAGGACAGGTAATATATCCAGGAGGAATGAGATGCCTCTCAACAACATACAAGAAGTAGAGATCTTTGATGTATGGGGCATCGACTTTATGGGACCTTTCCCATCTTCATGCGGCAACCAGTATATACTTCTTGCCGTGGACTATGTCTCAAGATGGGTGGAGGCAATCGCTTCCCCTACTAATGATGCAATGGTAGTGGTGAAGTTCCTCAACAAAACGATCTTCCCAAGGTTCGGAACTCCCCGAACCATCATTAGTGACGGAGGAACGCATTTCACAGCCCGTCGATTCGAGACTCTATTAGCTAAGTATGGGGTGACCCATAAGATAGCTACACCTTACCATCCGCAAACCAGCGGACAAGTCGAGATATCCAATAGAGAGATTAAAGGGATTTTAGAGAAGACCGTCTCTAAAATGAGGAAAGATTGGTCAATGAAGCTTGACGATGCACTATGGGCATACAGGACGTCCTTCAAGACACCAATAGGTACGACTCCCTATAATCTCGTTTATGGTAAATCATGTCATCTTCCTGTAGAGCTAGAGCATAAGGCTTATTGGGCTATCAAGTGGCTCAACTTCGACATGAAAGAAGCTGGAGAGAAGCGGCTCTTAGACATCAATGAGCTAGATGAGCTCCGACTGAATGCGTATGAGAACGCAAAGATTTACAAGGAACGGACAAAGCGCTAGCATGACAAGCACATCATCCCGAAAGACTTGAAGGAAGGAGACCAAGTCCTCCTATTCAACTCAAGGCTTCATCTATTCCCAGGTAAGCTTAAATCCCGTTGGACAGGACCTTTTGTGATTAAAAGAATTTTCCCCCATGGTGCAGTTGAAGTATGGGGTGAACAAAGCGGAAGTTTTAAGGTTAATGGCCAACGGTTGAAGAAATATACACCGGAAGCTCCGGTCGAGGAGATAGCTCCTATCCTCCTCCATTGAACACAACATCATACACCGTCCAGCTAAAGACGATAAATAAAGCGCTTCTTGGGAGGCAACCCAATGATAGTATAGTTTTCCCTTCTTTCCCTCAGTTAGAATAGATTAATTGCTTTGTTTCTTCGTTTTTCGTTTTTATATGTTCCTCGATGCACTCTTGGTTTGTCGTGTCATTAATCGCAGGAAACTAGGTTCAAATGTGAGAGATTCACGGAGAATGGAGCACAATTAAGTTATATCTTCGAGATTCAAGAAAAACAAGGAAGGAAATCGACCTACCATAAGAAGATCGTCCGATTCAGTAACAGAGCAAGTCGATTTTTCTCAACAGAAACAAAAATCGACCTGGAGATCGACCTGCCAAAATAAATCGTCCGATTTTTTCAGTCAGAAAGAAAAATCGCCCCGACAAATAAATCGACCTGAAAAATCGGCCGATTTTCTTCAGAAATCGTCGACCCTATATAAGGACTTCACACTCGATCTTCTTCATTCCCACATCTCCAACTCTCGATTTCCCTCTCTCAAGAACGCCGAAAAATCGCCACACCCTCAAATCCTCATTCCTTAACCATTTCGAGAGATTCTTGGCTCCAAACTGAAGCATTTTCAACAAGGAACAAGGATCTAACAACAACACGCACGGCAATCGACTGCTCCATAAGGAATTCAGGTTTTTCTTTCCAAAACCTAAGTTTCTCACTTGAAATTGAAGTTGCTTAGAAAGTGCTTTGTTGTTGGAATTGATAGAGGAATTTGCTTAGAATTCATTGTAGAGAACTGTGTGTGGTGATAGATTGAACAAAACTTAACAGAATTGTGAGAATCGTTAAAATCGAGATAAAAATCGACCCAGCCCAGAAAAATCGTCCGATTTTTGTGAAGAACAGGTCGATTTTTAGGACTTAGAATGGATCTTGTAAAGAGGATAACTAGAAACACGGGGAAGAAGAAGGGATCTTCTTCCAAAGCCCCTGCCCCACCTCCACCACCACCTACCAACATCCCTAAGCTTCCCCCTCCCCTATCCAAGCATAAGAAACGCTATGAACGCATTATAGATCGCCCATTCACCCCTCCTCGCTACATAGTGCTTGATGACTTAGATTCGTTATATGTTCGAGAGGATGTTGATATGATGCTTGATAGAGCAGGGTTGAGACAGTTTGCTACGATCAGGGAAGATGCTTATAGGGAGATCACCCTAGAATTCCTTAGTACGTTTGAGCACGATCCTAGGGAAAGGATGGTCACTTTCCGCTTCATGAGCCAAGACCACACTTTGTCCATTGATGCTTTTGGCGACTTGTTTGGCTTTTCTTATTCAGATGCAGGCACATTTGCTAGAGGCCTCAATGCTAGTGATTTTTGGGAGGCTATTTCCGTAGGAGAGTACGGAGGGGATAAGTGGAGACCCGGAAACTCCAAGGAGACAAGTATGTACAACCTTTCCTTCAAGGTAGTGCATAGGATACTCAGTGAGTGTTTGTTTGCCCGGACTGAGACTCCGCAGAAGCTCAAGGCTGATGAGCTTTTTATCCTCTACTGCATGACATCCACCACCACTCCCGACATCTCCACCATGCTTGCTGACTATCTAGGAAAGATAGCCAACAAAGCCAAGGGTGACATCTGTGCAGGAGGCTTGGTCACTCATGTGGCTAGGACTCTAGGTTATGACTTCTCGGGATGCACTCTAGCTGAGAGTGCCCTTCCTTTAGGCTCACAGAGATTGGTGGTTCGACAGGTCTTGATTCCTCGAGGGAGAGGAACTCTTCATGTGCCGATGCCATGGCACAGGGATCCGAAGAAGAAGCCATCCGAGATCATATGGAAATCCGAATACACCATTCGGAATAAGAGGAACTGGAAGGAGACCTTTGAGGCGATGCTTGAGGAGTTCTCACCTCCTACTTATTATGATGATGATGCAGGTGACTCAGAGGAGGAGGAGGATGGAGGACAGGAGACCATGCTCGAGTTTGAGAGCGATACCCATAGCGGGCATGCTACGGATGCCATGGACACTGACACTCATGGAGCAGGACCGAGCAGGACTAGCAGGCAGGATGAGGAGACGGAGGATGACATGCAGCCACCTCGACACTCTTATGCACATGCTCCAGGCCCTAGACGAGGACGCCGAGCTCCACGCCACTTCAGGGAGCTAGTCACTAGCTTCCAGAGCCTCAGCACCGACTACCGTGTCCTCCGCACCGATTATGACACGCTGAACACACAGTTCAGGACGTACAGGGAGGAGACGGACGCTAGGCATTCATCCTATGATGGCCAGATGAGGGACATGTACTACCACCAGTTCGGCCACTTCTACGATCCCTCCGCACCGATGTACCCATATCCACCACCTCCACCACCGACAGAGGATTGAGCTTCCACTTCTTTTACATTGTAAGTATTTTTCTCCTTCTTATGCTTGATTTTCACATTGGGGACAATGTGGATGTCAAGTATGGGGTGGGGGTACTTACAATACCTTATGTTTCATTCTAGCACTCTATGTACTTTCCACTACTCTTGACAATTTGGCTTGTAATAACTCTTGCACGGCTTGCTTTCTATTATGACACTCGCATTTGCATGAACTTTTTCAAAACCTATGAATTTTCAAGAATTTTAAGTGCTTCTTAAATGGAAATGACCTCTATGATGAAAATTGTGTATATGGATAGGTAAAAAAAGATGCTTAGTTGTGTTGAGATCTTGATTATAGCATGAATGAAATTGCTTTTGTTACTTGAATACATGAATAAGTTATATGATTTAGTTGTTATGATGAGAAAATGAAATAATAGTCGAAGCTATATTGCAAGTTCTTTTACATCATTTAAGGATGACTAAGGCAATTCACTTCTTTTCTTTTCTCATATCCTGATCATGCTAGCTCCTCAATGAAATATGTAACCCTCCTCTTAC
Source organism: Fagopyrum homotropicum (assembly GCA_033239125.1). Classification (NCBI taxonomy): domain Eukaryota; kingdom Viridiplantae; phylum Streptophyta; class Magnoliopsida; order Caryophyllales; family Polygonaceae; genus Fagopyrum; species Fagopyrum homotropicum. The sequence continues at coordinate 57,042,258 of BSWB01000004.1, read as the reverse complement.
CATCCGGGAATTAGGATAGGTGATTGAAAAAGGCATGTTTGATGTGGGAGGGCCAAGGAAAATGTATTGGAAAAAAGTGCAAAAATTTCATAAGTTTGGGGACGTTGAACATGAGGATGAGTAACTCGGCACCATTCACATAGCCGGGTGTTTGTGTCTTGCCAAAGTCCGATTGAACGACAAGTCCTAACGGGATATGGTATGTGCATCAAGGGTTTGAGGCATCTCGAAAATTGAGAAACGCCGATCTCCTAGGCTTCGGTTTTTGTGCACCATTGTCCATACTCTCAAAAAGTAAAGTATAATGAAAGCAAAGCTTTCTACATGCGAAGCATGTGCGGTGAAGAAAATTCTTGAAGGTGTTATGTGTTCCTCTTTCCCGGATTAGCACCACAATAGCCAAAAAGAACTCCTTCCCTTAATACGTTTCTTGAACCTTTCCTTTGATTTGAAGACCTTGAGACTTTTATGCATGTGTTTAAGACTTAATGGCTTAGATTTGTTTGAATTTGATTGCCTCTACACCTTTATCATGTTCTTTATTTATGCCTTCAAGAAAGAAAAGGGAGTTTGTTCATCTTATAGTCATCATTGATACATGCTTTGCCCCTTTTATTCCTTGAAATATCACTTTGAGAGCGATCCAATGAAAAGGAGCACTACCAAAAGAAAAGTTTGAGAGTTTCATACATGCATAATCCATGACATCTTATATTCTGAATTTGAGTCTTGCTTAGGGACAAGCAAGAGGCAAGTATGGGGTATTTTGATGACATGAATTATGTATCATCATATTCATGCATATTGCAACACATTATCTCTATTTACCTTGCATTTAGAGGGATTTTGCATACCTTTTATGTCCTATTCAATCAATTGTCGGAAATAGAGGTCTACACGAGATTTTGATGAATTGTAGGTAAATAGAGTTGAATTGGAAGCAAAAATGGAGCAAGAAGCATCTAAGGATGTTAAGGAAGCTAAAGGAGTCTTAGAAGGATCACAAAGGGCTAAGGAATTGCAAAGGAGAAGCATAGAAGACGAACCAAAGGAAGAGCACTTTCTGTTGAAGAAAATCGTGCCAATGTATATATAAATCGGACGATTTTCATACCTTGAAATCGAACGGTTTTGCACCAAAATCGACTGGGTCGATTTTCTTCACGATTCGGCCAAATAAAAAGACGACATAAAGCCCAATTAGTTTAGGCTAGAGGAGAGTTTTGCCAAACGGCCCATCTGCAAGAAACTATAGAAGAGAACCCTACGAACGAAGACGAGGAGGTCGCACCGGATAATCTTTACACGTTTTAGAGAAATCAAGGATTCTTGGAGAGAGATTGAAGAGCTTTTGCCGGAAAGTCATTCTTGATCTTTGATTGTGAGATTTCTTTATTCCATTGTCTTGTTTGTGGTTTGTGAACATGAAATTGAGTTGTTGAGAGATACATTGAACAGATTTGACGATTGTTTTACAGATTTGAAAGTTATAGAATTTTTCGTTCAAGATTTGGTTTCTTTGCGATATCTTCTTCAATAATTAATTTGATTCAATTTTGAAAATGGTTGGCTAAAAACCTTTTGATTCTGGGGAGAATAGTTGATGATTAAGGCTTAGATGATGATAGACTGAACTCATTCAAACATTGGGACCCTGAGAATTTAGATCTTAGTTTTGCGACAAACAGGAAAATCGGACTGTTCTTGAGAAAAATCGGCCGATTTTTCGTATGAACAGCACGATTTATTCTTCTGACGAACTTTAATTGAATTAATCTTTAATCAAAACTAATCCTTGCCTAAACCCCAATCTTGATTAACCTTCTTACCCTCTAATTGAATGTATGAATGCACTTCAAACCTGTTTCTACATTTAATAGATTAAGATCGCAAGATTTAGGTAATAAAGAGACTCAACATCCTTTATTAAGATTCTAAGTGTGCTTTCTATTCCTACTTTGGAGAGTCATATCCTGGAGTTTTAGATAGTTAGTTTGAACATAATTCTTGTCTTTAGATCTTTCTATATTGCAGCCTCAACAACCCTTATAGAGAGAACCTATAGATTAGTCATATAGGTTTCGGAACTTCATCGTACGAATCCTACCTTTGAACATTTAATCTTGGTAATATAAATTCTGTCCTATACCTATAGAAGTGTCTTGAATTGAAAGCCTAAATCGGATACTTGAATCCTTGGAATCATTTCTCTCTCTATCATATCACAAAAGCTTTTATACTTTCGCTAGATAATTGAAATTGGAAATTTTCTCACCAAATCCCTGAGTTCGACTCTGGAATTCTTACCTTTCTACAACCGATCCGTACACTGCGGGTTCGCTTTGCTTTTGAGTTCTAGATATAAATATTAAGACTTTGACGCACACCCTTTTGAGCGAACATTCAACAATTACCAAGGCCCAAGGAGTTTCAACAACAACCGGCAATTCAACAATTACCGGCCCAACCACAACCATCCCGGATTTTCTTACTCTAACCCGGATGGAGCCTTGAACCCTTCCTCCTCCACAAGCACAACTCCACCACCAAGAGCTTCACAAGAACCTCCACCCGGATTTACTCAACCCCCAAAGGATAGAACCGAAATAATGTTTGAGCAATTGCTTGGAAGGTTGAGTGGTCTTGAGAGCACAGTGACTTCAATTTCTAAGGCTCAAAAGGTTTTGGAAGCACAAGTGTTCCAAAAGGCGGGTGAAACCCATAGAGACCCGGGAAAGCTTCCCGGAAGAACCGAAGACAACCCAAGAGGCCAAGTGTTGGCTATTACAACGAGGAGTGGGTTGAGTATGAAAGATCCCTTGCCCAAGGACAATGCTAAGGGAAAGCAAGTAGTGGTAGAAGAGGGAAAGTTGCAAGAAGATGGAGGCAAGAGCAAGGATGTAGAGCCAACCTATGTGGCACCGCCTCCATACAAGCCACCACTACCGTTCCCACAATCAAGAGCAAGAGCTTGTTTGGACAATCACTTTGGTAAGTTCCTTGAACTAATGTCCAAATTACATATTAACATTCCGTTCATGGATGCCATTTTAGGAATGCCGGCGTATGGCAAGTTTTTGAAAGAAATACTCTCCAATAAAAGGAAGTTGGAGGAGTATGGGGAGATAAGAATGACCAAGAGGTCCTCGGAATTGATCCAAATAATGAAGGAGGAGATTCCTCCCAAGCTAAGAGATCCGGGCTCTTTTTGTGTCCCAATAGGAGTGGGAGATGTGAAGTACGAGGCCCTTTGTGATCTTGGAGCGAGTGTAAGCATCATACCGCTTGCACTTTGCAACAAGGTTGGGCTAGGAGAGCCGAAACTGGTCAAGATGACCCTCTATATGGCGGATCGTTCTATCACTCATCCGGTTGGGATCTTAGAGGACATCCCGGTGCAACTAGGAGGATTCTATGTGCCAATTGATTTTGTAGTCTTGGACATTCCGGCGGACTATCCGGTTCCCATCATCTTGGGAAGGCCTTTCCTAGCCACCTCCGGATGCCTAGTGGATTGCAAGAATGGGACCCTCTCCTTCAACATTGGAGAAGAGAACATCAAGTTCAAGTTGTCCACAATGACGAAAGGGCCAGCCCTTGATGAGGATGTCTTCAACATAGTCGAGCAAGAGGAATCTAGGGAAGTTGTAAGCTCGATCTTGATCAAGGATCCCTTGGAGAAGGTTCTTACCTTAAGTATGATGGAGGAAGGTGTTGAGGAGGTTTACAATGAAGAGATCAAGGCCTTGGAAGCATTGGAAGAGGAGCCAAGAGTTGGATTTGAAGGCCACGAAGAGTTGTTGAATAGCTGCAAGTTCCACGGTCGAGATTTATGTTCCACGGCCGTCAACCTTTCTGGACAACTCCGGGAAGCAAGCTTAGCAAGAACCACGGCCGTGGAAGTTGAGCAAACCGTGGTTCCAGCCATGGTTTTCCCTGAACCAGTCCTTGATGATGGTCAAGCTTTTAGGAGCCATGAGGAGTCTTCATTTGCTTTGGATTCATCTCATCCGACCTTATTTGGATCATCTCCAACCGAAAAAGGTCCTCCTCAACTTGATCTTAAACCTCTTCCCTCTCATTTAAAGTATGCTTTCCTTGGTTCAAATTCTACTTATCCGGTGATTGTGAATGCATCTTTGAATGATGATGAGCTTAATAGATTGTTGAATGAATTGAAACTGCATAGAAAGGCAATAGGATACACCATTGATGATCTTGTTGGCATCAAACCATCTTTGTGCATGCATAAGATAATGATGGAAGATAACCACAAACCCTCTATCGAACATCAAAGAAGATTGAATCCTATAATGAAAGAGGTAGTCAAAAAGGAAATCATTAAGTTGCTAGATGCGGGAATTATCTACCCTATCTCGGATAGTAAGTGGGTTAGTCCCGTTCATGTACTAAGAAGGGTGAGATGACCGTAGTAACTAATGAGAACAATGAACTAATCCCGACTAGGACGGTTACGGGGTGGAGGATGTGCATTGATTATAGGAAATTGAACATGGCCTCTAGGAAAGATCACTTCCCTCTCCCCTTCATTGACCAAATGCTAGAAAGGTTAGCTCAACACTCTCATTTTTGCTATCTAGATGGCTATAGTGGATTCTTCCAAATCCCTATCCACCCCGATGACCAAGAGAAAACAACCTTTACATGTCCATGGGGTACTTTTACATATAGGAGAATGCCATTTGGGTTATGTAATGCACCCGCCACCTTCCAAAGGTGTATGATGGCTATCTTTTCGGAATACATAGAAAATATCATGGAAGTGTTTATGGATGATTTCTCTGTTCATGGTTCTTCCTTTGATAATTGCTTGGCTAACTTGTCATTAGTATTGCAAAGATGTGAGGAGACAAATCTTGTCTTGAATTGGGAAAAATGCCACTTCATGGTAAGTGAAGGCATTGTGTTAGGACACTTGGTGTCTAACCGTGGCATTGAGGTTGATAGGGCCAAAATTGAAACGATAGAGAAGTTGCCGCCACCTACCTCGGTGAAGGGGGTAAGGAGTTTCTTAGGGCATGCCGGTTTTTACCGGAGGTTTATTCAAGACTTCTCTAAAATTTCTAAACCTCTCACTAACCTACTAATGAAGGATGTTGATTTTGTCTTTTCCAAAGATTGTCTTGAGGCTTTTTGTAGGTTGAAGAACTCCTTGATCTCCGCACCTATCATGCAACCTCCGGATTGGAGTTTACCCTTTGAGATCATGTGTGATGCAAGCGATGTAGCCGTTGGAGCTGTTTTTGGGCAAAGGAAAGATGGGCGCACTCATGCCATTTATTATGCTAGCAAGACGCTAGATGATGCCCAACTCAATTATGCTACCACCGAGAAGGAGTTGCTAGCGGTGGTGTATGCATTTGAGAAGTTCCGCTCATACCTTGTTGGAGCGAAGGTCATAGTTTATACGGATCATGCTGCGATCCGTTATCTACTTACAAAGAAGGATGCCAAGCCAAGGTTGATTCGGTGGATCCTTCTTCTTCAAGAGTTTGATTTGGAAATACGGGATAAAAAGGGATCCGAGAACTCCGTGGCGGATCACCTTAGTAGATTGCCTCCATTAGAGCTTGAAAGAGATGACATCCCAATTGATGACTCATTCCGGGATGAGCAATTGCAAATGGTGGAGGAGTGTTTGTTCCAAGTGTCTAGAGGAAATGAGCCATGGTATGCCGACATTGTGAACTACTTAGTGTGTGAGGAAGTGCCTCTCGGATTGACATATGCACAAAGGAAGAAATTCTTCAACGATGTGAGGCACTACTATTGGAGTGAACCACTTCTATTCAAGAGAGGGCCGGATGGGATGTTTAGAAGATGCATACCGGAAGATGAAGTAGAGAGTGTGATCCGGCATTGTCACTCCTTACCATGTGGAGGCCATGCTAGCTCACACAAAACGTGTGCGAAGGTATTGCAATCCGGTTTTTATTGGCCTAACTTGTTTAGAGATGTGCAAGGTTTTGTAGCGGCATGTGATGCTTGCCAAAGGACGGGCAACATCTCAAGAAGGAATGAGATGCCCTTGAACAACATCCAAGAAGTCGAAATATTTGATGTGTCGGGTGTGGACTTCATGGGACCATTCCCTTCTTCATGTGGCAATCTCTTCATCCTATTGGCGGTGGACTATGTGTCAAGATGGGTGGAGGCAATCGCCTCTCCTACAAATGATGCCAAGGTGGTAGTGCGGTTCTTCAACCGGGTGATCTTCCCTAGGTTTGGAACACCAAGGGTGATAATTAGTGATGGAGGAAAGCACTTCACCAATAGGAATTTTGGGGCGCTTTTGGCCAAGTATGGGGTGACTCATAAGGTAGCAACACCTTACCATCCCCAAACTAGTGGCCAAGTGGAGATATCCAACCGGGAGATCAAGGCCATCCTTGAGAAGACGGTGTCTAGGACTAGAAAGGATTGGGCTATGAAGCTCAATGACGCATTGTGGGCATATAGGACCGCCTTCAAGACACCAATTGGCACCACTCCTTACAAGTTGGTCTATGGCAAGTCTTGCCACCTTCCGGTAGAGATGGAGCATAGAGCTTATTGGGCCATTAAGTGGCTAAATTTTGATCTCAAAGAGGCGGGAGAAAAGAGATTGCTTGAATTGAATGCCCTCGAGGAGATCCGGTTGGACGCTTATGAGAATGCCCGGATTTACAAGGAGAGAACCAAAAGATGGCATGACAAGAGGATCATCCCCAAGGAGTTGAGTGAAGGAGATCTTGTCCTTCTCTTCAACTCAAGGCTAAGGCTCTTCCCCGGAAAGCTCAAATCAAGATGGACCGGGCCATATGTGGTGAAGAAGATCTTTTCCCATGGAGCCATTGAGATAGGAGGGGAACATTGTGGGAACTTTAAGGTGAATAGGCACCGGTTGAAGAAGTATATCCCGGGAGCTCCGGTGGAGATAATTGCCCCACTTCACCTTGAGTAGACGCCCCCGAGTTTGGTCAAGCTAATGACCTTAAAGAAGCGCTTGGTGGGAGGCAACCCATTGGTAACGTTTTTCCTTTCTTGATTTGCTTTTGTTCTAGATTTTTCTATCTTTGTGTGTGTTTTGTCTACTTTGTGTGTGTGCTAGAACATTAGTAGCATTGGAGGCCTTGCTTGACATAGGAATGATGATGATGAACCCCTCATCAATTATGGGTGGAGCGGACGCGGAACTTGGACGGCTAGCGGTGCCTAGCGCGGGTTCCAAAGCTTAGATGGATGCTTAAGAGCTCTCTACCATGGTTGATAGGATCATCAAACATCAATTCACTATTGAGCAATCCTAAATACCATAACAAACCATTTTTACATTGTGAGAACCTTCTTTCACTCTCTTTACTTGTATACCACATTGGGGACAATGTGTTTCTAAGTATGGGGTGGGGTTTGCATGATCCTTTGCATGATGAGCATCTAGGATAGTTTAAAATCTTCACATGTCTTGCATTGTACATACTTAAATCGAAAATACCATAAAAATAAAAAAATTAAATTTTTTTTTTGTGCTTTCTAGGCTTGGATATGATCCTAATGATGAATCTTGTCTTGTGAATTGGCTATGGATGGCCTCATGTGTTAGGATTGACGAACGCATATGTGGACTTGAAGTACTTCTCTTGAATTCTATGAATGATTTGTGACCATGATGTTTGCCTAGAAAAGATTGAGTAGTGAAGATCGAAATTACATGATAGTTCTTGCATACCATCTAGGAATGAATGAGGCAATTCATCTTTCTCTACTTCTCATCTTAATCATGATTGCTTGAGCACCTCAATTGAGATAAATTTGACCTCTTTTAACCCATCCGGGAATAGGAGCATGCTAGTGTGTTGATATGTGCGAAAAGCAAGTGTGGGGTGAAGTTGTTAATGAAAGAACATCATGCATAAAATGCTGAATTTGTTGTGAAAGTGTAGCAAAAAAAAAATATAGGCTTGGGGACATTGGCTTAAATGACAAGTAACTCGGTACACTTCACATAATCGGGTGTTGGTGCCTTGCCAAAGTCAAATGAACCAATAGTCCTAACGAGCTTTGGTATGTGTGCCCGGTGTGGATGCACCTCGAAAACTAAGAAAAAGCCCGAGGACGGCTAATCACCAAGGTTTCGGCTTTTGTACACCAATGCCATTGTCTCAAAAATAAGTCAAAAGAAAAAGAAAAGAAAGAAAAGATAGAGGAAAATATACACTTGAGGGAAGTTGATCGAGGACAAGATTGTGGAGTTAGTTCCGTTCCCGGATTAGCATCACATAACCTAGAAATCTCCACCCAATCACTACATTTCTTGACCCTTTTATTTCACAAGACCTTATGACCTATTTGCATGTTTGTAAGACTTAGTGATTTAGATTGGATGTACTCTTGATCTTCTTGACTTCTTCATCTTTACATTTCATGCATACTTTTGAGTTAAGTACAATTGTCTTTCCATGTTTTCATTTGTTTGATGCATGATTGCTTGTCCTTGCCATGAAACATGACTTTGAAGGTGATCCAATAGTAGAAGCACAAACCCAAAAGATTTTGCCATTTTTATGCATACATAAATCATGTCATCTCTTAGTCTATAGTTGGGAGTTTGCTCGAGGACGAGCAAACCTTAAGTATGGGGTATTTTGATAACACGATTTATTGCTTAGTTTTAGGTAATCATTTAGATAGATTTCTCACTCATTCATGCATAGTTTAACACTAGTTCACGACGTTTGCACTCAATTCACGTACTTTGTCGAGATAGACGTCTACACGGACTTGTGCGTGTTTTATAGGTATTTCGGAAGATTTAGGAGCTAAAACGATACGTTTGAGGTCTTCACATGACTTCCAACATCTCATAGCTCATGACAATCAACAAAATCTAGCACCCAAGAACACAAAAGAAAAACAAAGCACACCAAGAGTGAGATTAAACAAAAGCAAGAAAAAGAAAGGGAAAAATATGTACCAATGGGTTGCCTCCCATTAAGCGCTTCTTTAAGGTCATTAGCTTGACCAAATTCAGGAGCGTTTCAATCAAGGTGAAGCGGGGCAATCACTTCTACCGGGGCTTCCGGGATGTACTTCTTCAATCGATGCCCATTCACTTTGAAGTCACCACAATGATCTCCTCCTATCTCTACCGCTCCATGAGGAAAGATCTTCTTCACCACATATGGCCCGGTCCATCTTGATTTGAGCTTTCCGGGGAAGAGCCGCAGCCTCGAGTTGAAGAGAAGCACCAAGTCGCCTTCATTCAACTCCTTTGGAAGGAGGCGCTTGTCATGCCACCTTTTGGTCCGCTCCTTGTAGATCCGAGCATTCTCATATGCATCCAACCGGATCTCCTCAAGGGCGTTCATGTCTAGCAACCGCTTTTCTCCGACCTCCTTGAGGTCAAAATTTAGCCACTTAATGGCCCAATAAGCTCTATGCTCCATCTCTACCGGAAGGTGGCAAGACTTGCCATAGACCAACATGTAAGGAGTGGTGCCAATTGGTGTTTTGAAGGCGGTCCTATATGCCCACAAGGCATCATCGAGCTTCATAGCCCAATCTTTTCTCGTCCTTGATACCGTCTTCTCAAGAATGGCCTTGATCTCCCGGTTGGAGATCTCCACTTGGCCACTAGTTTGGGGATGGTAAGGTGTTGCCACCTTATGAGTCACCCCATACTTAGCCAAAAGTGCCCCAAAGTTCCTATTGGTGAAGTGCTTCCCTCCATCACTTATGATCACCCTTGGTGTTCCAAACCTAGGGAAGATCGCTCGGTTGAAGAACCGCACCACAACCTTGGCGTCATTAGTAGGAGAGGCGATCGCCTCCACCCATCTTGAAACATAGTCAACCGCCAATAGGATGTAGAGGTTGCCACATGAAGAAGGGAATGGCCCCATGAAGTCCACACCCCACACATCAAATATCTCTACCTCTTGTATGTTGTTCAAGGGCATCTCATTCCTCCTTGAGATGTTGCCCGTCCTTTGGCAAGCATCACAAGCTACCACAAAGCTTTGCACATCCTTGAACAAACTTGGCCAAAAGAAACCCGATTGCAACACTTTAGCACATGTCTTGTGCGAGCTAGCATGCCCTCCACATGGCAAGGAATGGCAATGCCGGATCACACTCTCCACCTCATCCTCCGGTATGCATCTCCTAAACATTCCATCCGGCCCTCTTTTGAACAAAAGTGGCTCACTCCAATAGAAGTGCCTCACATCCTTGAAGAACTTCTTCCTTTGGGTATATGTTAATCCGGGAGGAACTTCCTCACACACCAAGTAGTTCACAATGTCGGCGTACCATGGCTCACTTCCCCTAGACACTTGGAACAAGCATTCCTCCACCATTTGCAATTGCTCATCCCGGAATGAGTCATCAATCGGGATGTCATATCTCTCAATCTCTAAAGGAGGTATTCTACTAAGGTGATCCGCCACGGAGTTCTCGGATCCCTTCTTGTCCCGGATTTCCAAATCGAACTCTTGAAGAAGAAGGATCCACCGAATCAACCTAGGCTTGGCATCTTTCTTTTTAAGGAGGTAACGGATCGCAGCATGATCCGTATAAACAATGACCTTCGCTCCAACAAGGTATGACCGAAACTTCTCAAAGGCATACACTACCGCTAGCAACTCCTTCTCGGTTGTGGCATAGTTAAGTTGGGCATCATCTAGCGTCTTGCTAGCATAATAAATGGCATGAGTTCGCCCATCTTTCCTTTGCCCCAAGACAGCCCCAACGGCTACATCGCTTGCGTCACACATGATCTCAAACGGTAGGCTCCAATCCGGAGGTTGCATGATGGGTGCGGAGATCAAAGCGTTCTTCAACCTACAAAAAGCCTCAAGGCAATCTTTGGAGAAAACAAATTCAACATCCTTCATTAGTAGGTTAGTAAGGGGCTTAGAAATTTTAGAGAAGTCTTGAATAAACCTCCGGTAAAAACCGGCATGCCCTAAGAAACTCCTTACCCCTTTCACCGAGGTAGGTGGTGGCAACTTCTCTATCGTTTCAATCTTGGCCCTATCAACCTCAATGCCACGGTTAGACACCAAGTGTCCTAACACAATACCTTCACTTACCATGAAGTGACATTTTTCCCAATTTAAGACAAGATTTGTCTCCTCACATCTTTGCAATACTAAGGACAAGTTAGCCAAGCAATCATCGAAAGAAGAACCATAAACAGAGAAATCATCCATGAACACTTCCATGATATTTTCAATGTATTCCGAAAAAATAGCCATCATACACCTTTGGAAGGTGGCGGGTGCATTACACAACCCAAATGGCATTCTTCTATATGCAAAAGTACCCCATGGACATGTAAAGGTTGTTTTCTCTTGGTCATCGGGGTGGATAGGGATTTGGAAGAATCCGCTATAACCATCTAAGTAGCAAAAATGAGAGTGTTGAACTAATCTCTCTAGCATTTGGTCAATAAAGGGGAGAGGGAAGTGATCTTTCCTAGAGGCCATGTTAAGCTTTCTATAATCAATACACATCCTCCATCCCGTAACCGTCCTAGTCGGGATTAGTTCATTGTTCTCATTGGTTACTACGGTCATCCCACCCTTCTTAGGTACTACATGAACGGGACTAACCCACTTACTATCCGAGATAGGGTAGATAATTCCCGCATCTAGTAACTTAATGATTTCCTTTTTGACTAACTCTTTCATTATGGGATTCAATCTTCTTTGATGTTCAATAGAGGGTTTATGATTATCTTCCATCATTATCCTATGCATGCACAAAGAGGGCTTGATGCCAACAAGATCATCAATGGTGTATCCTATTGCCTTTCTATGCAGTTTCAATTCATTCAACAATCTATTAAGCTCATCATCATTCAAAGATGCATTCACAATCACCGGATAAGTAGAATTTGAACCAAGGAAATCATACTTTAAATGAGAAGGAAGAGGTTTAAGATCAAGTTGAGGAGGACCTTTTTCGGTTGGAGACGATCCATACAATGTAGGTTGAGATGATTGCAAAGCCATGGAAGCCTCCTTGAAGTCCCTTGATGATTGCTCATACTCAAGTGGTTGATGCTGAAAAGACTCAGGAAAATCGGTCCAGGAAGAAAAATCGGACGATTTATCTGAGGGTGGGTCGATCTGAGTTTCTGTTTTGGCAAAACTGGCTGAAATTTCAGCACAAGTACAAAAATCGGCCGATTTTGGCCCTTCAGTCCGATTTTTCTGGCAGTTTTCCTCTTCTTCTAGCACTTCAAACCCAACACTTGGTAGCTCGTCCAATGCATTCAAGGCCTTGATTACTTCATTGCTACTCTCCTCAATTCCTTCTTCCATCAAGCTTGAGCTAAGAACTCTCTCAAGTGGATCCTTGAGCAAGATTGAGCTCACAACCTCTCTAGACTCCTCTTCTTCAACTATGTTGAATATATCCTCATCAAGGGTTGGCCCTTTCATCATTGTGGACAGGTTGAACTTGATGTTCTCTTCTCCAATGTTGAAGGAGAGAGTCCCATTCTTGCAATCCACTAGACATCCGGAAGTAGCTAGGAAAGGTCTCCCCAAGATGATAGGAACCGGATATTCCGCCGGGATGTCCAAAACAACGAAGTCTATGGGCACATAGAACTTCCCTAATTGAACCGGGATGTCTTCCAAGATCCCAACCGGATGAGTGATTGAGCGGTCCGCCATGTAAAGGGTCATCTTGACCGGATTTGGCTCTCCTAGCCCAACCTTGTTGCAAAGTGCAAGCGGGATGATGCTTACACTTGCCCCAAGATCACATAGGGCGTCATACTTCACTTCTCCTACTCCGATTGGCACACAAAAGGATCCCGGATCCCTTAGCTTGGGAGGCATCTCCTCCTTCATCGTTTGAATCAACTCCGAGGATCTCTTAGTCATCCTTATCTCACCATACTCCTCCAACTTCCTTTTGTTGGAGAGTATTTCCTTCAAGAACTTGCCATATGCCGGCATTCCTAAAATAGCATCCATGAACGGAATGTTAATATGCAATTTAGACATTAGTTCAAGGAACTTACCAAAGTGATTGTCCAAGCGAGCTCTTGCTCGTGATTGAGGGAACGGTAGTGGTGGCTTGTATGGAGGCGGTGCTACATAGGTTGGCTCTACATCCTTGCTCTTGCCTCCATTTCCTTGCAAAGTCTCTTCTTCATTCACCACTTGCTTCCCTTTAGCATTCTCCTTGGGCAAAGGATCCTTCATGCTTAACCCACTTCTTGTTGTAATAGCGAACACTTGGCCTCTTGGGTTTTCTTCGGTTCTCCCGGGAAGCTTCCCCGGATCTCTATAGGTTTCACCCGCTTTTTGGAACACTTGTGCTTCCAACACCTTTTGAGCCTTTGAGATAGAAGTCACCGTGCTCTCAAGACCACTCAACCTTCCAAGCAATTGCTCAAACATCATTTCGGTTCTATCCTTTGGAGGTTGAGTAAATCCGGGTGGAGGTTCTTGTGAAGCTTTTGGTAGTGGAGTTGTGCTTGTAGAAGCGGGAGGGTTCAAGGCTCCATCCGGGTTAGAGTAAGAAAACCCGGGATGGTTATGGTTGGGCCGGTAATTGTTGAATTGCCGGTTGTTGTTGAAGTTCCTTGGGCCTTGATAGTTGTTGTAGTTGCCCCTTCCCATATAGTTTACATCCTCCTCCTTGGAAGATAAGTTAGCTTGTGGAAGCACTTGAGGGGTTGCTTGATTCTTCAAAGTTGTAGCACACAACTCCCTCAAGGACTTCAACTCGTTGTTGATGGCGTCGAGCTTGAAATTGCTCATGGTGACCTCACTCACCTCATATGCTCCCGCCTTTCTCCCTTCACTCTTCCTATGGGAGTATTTCTCAATCACTAGAGCTTGTTTCTCTACAAACTCCCAAGCATCATCCACATGCTTCTCCATGAAAGTCCCACCGGAAAGAGATTGAAGCTTGAATTGGCTATCTTCATCAAGCCCTTTGAAGTAGATCTCCAATAGCTCAATTTTCGGTATGCCATGGTGTGGACAATCTAGGAGAAGGTCTTTGAATCTCTCCCAAGACTTGAACAAACTCTCTCTATCCTTCATCACGAAGGCATTGATCTTCCCTCTTAATTCGGTAGTCTTGGAAGGTGGGAAGAACTTAGTCAAAAACTCGGTTGTCATCTCCTCCCAAGTACCAACTCGCCCTTGTGGAATAGATTGATACCAAGCCAAGGCTTTGTCCTTAAGAGAGAAGGAGAAAGCCCTTAGCTTATGGTTGTTGCTCTCCAATCTTGGCGGTCTAAGATTCTCCATCAAAATCTCGTAGTTCATCAAATGTTGGTGAGGAGACTCTCCTTCCATCCCTCCAAATTGATTATGCCGGATCATTTGTAGAACTTGAGGGCGGAGCTCATAGTTGTGGGCTGCGGGATCTCCTAAGTTCACACCCGGACGGTGTGCTCTTTGTGCCGGATCCATACGTCTCCCTAGGGTTTGTGGCTCTTCAATGGCAATGGGCACAACCCTAACATTAACCGCCGGCTGCGGTTGTACCACCGCTGGTGGAGGAGGTGGAGGTTGTCGGCGATTAAGCTCTCCTTGAACAAGGGCTTGCCTAATCTCCTCAATCTCCCTCCTAGTTTCCTCTTGCCTCTCATTGGCAAGTCTCCTTTCTTTCTCCAAGAGCTCATCTCTTAGCCTTATTTGCTCTAAGGCTTCATCCAACTCAGCTTGGAGGTTTCTTCCGGCCATCTCTTTCTCTTTTCGGATGTTCTTGGATCTAGGTCGAAGGGTTTTCTCCGGTTCGGGATCGAATGGAGCTAAATCCTTGCCACGAGATCTTCGCATACACCTAAAGAGAGAGATGATGTCCTGAAAAGCAAAGACACACACCAAAGAGAGATCAAAAGCAACAAGAAAGATCTACACTAGAAACAATCACAAAATGACTCAATCTAGACCTAGTCCCCGGCAACGGCGCCAAAAACTTGTTACGCTAAGATCGTGTGATGTGCACGCAATAAGTCTTAAATTTATACTCGTTATATTTATCCTAACTCCTAGCAAACCCGCAGTGTACGGGACGTTTATAGAAAGGTAAGTATTCCGAGGTCGAACACAAAGACTAAGGTAAAATCGAGTCAAACAATGATCAAGGATAGTGTGAATCTAGGCTAAGATAAGATGAGAAACAAAGAAAATGGAAAAACTCAATGTTTTTGTTGGTTTTTGTGGTGATCAAACAAAGATCACAAGTCAAACAAGATAATAAAACAACTAACAACTCAAGCTAGCAAACAAACAAGTAACACAAAGCACAAAGTATATGATCAAGGGAGAAAAGTAGATTCTAGAGGTCAAGATTTCCGGTTATGGCATAGGACTCAAGGTTCTAAGGATTCTAAGGACTAGCTGCGGTGTTGGGGAAAGAATGTTTCACTAATGGAAGCGATTACCGGGTAGGTCTCTCACTTCACTAATCCCACATCAAACTCCTATTACCGGGTAGGTCTCAAGGGGTTAGAATAAGGAATTCCACACAAACTAGATACTACTTAGGGGGTAACCCTCTCCTTACCGGGTAAGTCTCGGAATAGGGAAATCTCAAGCAATAATCCTAGCACACTCAATCCAATAGCGGCTTATGAGGCTCACTACTACCTAGAATTCATCTTCTAAGATATCTAAGATCGGGAATCATCGGGTAGATCTCTTCCTTCACTTAGGTTGATAGCATTAGGTGATCCTAAGCTAAATTAGGCTTAATAAACACTAGGATTTAAACAACCAAACACCCTAACATGCAGATTTATCATTTAAAGAGCAACATGAGAATAAATCGGGCTGATCTTAATATAAATCGGCCGATCTTCATGATGAACAGCCCGATTTTTCTTTCTGTTGTGAGTTTCGTGCATATAAATCATCCTAAACTAACATATAAGCCCATCCTATCATCACCCTAGCCATAACCATCAATCCATCACTCTAGAATCACAATAAACTAGCCAATAATATGCATATCAAGATCCAAAATCATCAAACAAGCATACATGGTGTTCATAGATGAGTAATGAAAGATGAGAAACAAAATCAATTAATCTCAGAAAAATCCAAGTTGTAACAAGACTTACAAACTCTTAAATGAAGATCCAAAACGTTCCTAACAATCCTTGCTAAAGTTCTTCAAGCCAAGATTACAAAAATTTCTCCGAATCACTCCAACCCTCACTATATCCTCAAAAATGGTGTTCTTCTTCTTCCTTCAATCCTTGAGAGCTTTTCTTCTCCTCCAATCTTCCTCCAAAATCAATGAGCTGTGAATGAGAGTGTGGGAGAGGAGAGATGCTCAGCAACCACCTGTAGGACCACTTATATTCTCCACCAAGAGCAAGGACGGACAAGAGATTGTGGGACACGTGGCTTAAGCTATCAAAGGCCCAAAAATCGACCCAGAGGAAAAAATCGGCCGATTTTCCTGGGTGTAGGTCGATTTTCTTCAACAGAAACATGCTATGATCGTCTAGCCATGAGTTGCTCCATTGCTTGCACCAATAGTGGTCTTTGTGTCCCTTGTTGCTCCATTTATGCTCCTCCTTAGCCTTGGATGTGTTTTATCATGAGGCTTGGCCCTCTAATGTATCTGTTAATGTCCAAAAGACCCCCGAAATACCTACAAAGCAACGCACAAGTCCGTGTAGACGTCTATCTCGACAAAATACGCGAATTGAGTGCAAACGTCGCGAATTTGTGCTAAATCATGCATGAATGAGTGATGAATCTATCTAAATGATTACCTAAACCTAAGTCATAAATCGTGTTATCAAGACTTACCCGGTAATCCTTACTCTTAGATTCCAAAGATAACAAACCTTAGGTAGTGGTGAGCCTAATAAGCCGCCATTGGATTAGGTGTGCTAGGATAGTTGTTTAGGACTTCCCTTTCCAAGACTTATCCGGTAAGGATAGGTTAGACCCCTAGCTAACAATCCGGTTTGTGTAGAATCCCTATCCTTAGGTTCTTAGAGACTTACCCAGTAATGAGACCTTAGGAATGGACTAGTTGGACCATGAGACCTACCCGGTAATTGATCCCAATCTAGAAACGCTTAATCCCAACATATCATAGTTAATCCAAGAAATGAATAGATAGCTTGAGTCCTATGCCATAACCGGAACTTCCAACCCCTAGAATCCGTCTTTTCTTTCCTTGATCGTTATCTTGTTTAGTTTGTTTATTTGTGTTGATTCATAGTTTAGTTGATTGTTTACTTTGCATGAATTGTGATCTTTGATTGATCACCAAAAAAACCCAACCAAAAACATTTGAGATTTTTCATTTCTTTATTTCTTTCTTTTCTTTCAACCTAGGTCTTTACTAAACTCAATCACAAATCGAATCAATTTCACCTTAGTCTTTGTGTTCGACCTCGGAATACTATCCCTACTACAAACGTCCCGTACACTGCGAGTTTCGCTAGGTAGTTTAGGAATTAGTTCGAGTTATAAATTTAAAACCCATTTGCGCATCACGATCTTAGCGTAACACATTTCTTTGACTGTTTCATTTGGATTCATCTTGAATAGCTCGTATTGTCTAAGAAAGATGCTAATCTTTGTTTCCTTGACTTGACTTGTTCCTTCATAAGTTTCAACAAGCTTGTCCCATATTTCTTTAGCACTCTTGCATGATGAGATGCGGTTGAATTCATTTACGTCTAATCCACAATAAAGTAGATTCATTGCTTTGTAATTCTTTGACACACTACTCAGGTCAGCTTGTGTGAAGTCTGATTCCTTCTTTGGGACTTGGATGCCTTCAACCGTTGTCATTGGAACTTTAGGTCCATTTTGAGTAATGCTCCAAAGCTCCATATCCTGGTCAATAATGAACATACGCATGAGTGCTCTCCAATGAGCGAAGTTGTTGCCACAGAAGAGTGGTGGTCGGGATGAGGATCTTCCTTGAGCAAATCCACCATCACCTACAGGATTCATGATTAGTGTCACTGATGGTTAAATCAATAAACGTGAGTCTAGCTCTGATACCAATTGAAGAACCGATAGGTGAAATAAATAAGGTAAAAGATACCCTAGAAGAGGGGTTGAATAGAGTATGAAAACTTTTCGCAAACCAAATCACAAGGCCTTGAAACTCCTTTCAAGGACCTTGATGTCAATCTGTGCTTGTAGTGAAACTTTGATTTCAAGGGCTTTGAAACTCTATTTCAAGGGCCTTGATTTCTTGCTCCTGCAAAACAAAGTTAGTCACAGTAAAGTATATATGGTGTGGAATTGAAAAGATTGACACGAGGATATGTTTACGAAGTTCGGCTCTAAATAGCCTACTCTCCATCCCAGGGTATATCCGTAGGATCTAACTATCTATTATCAGCTTCAAAGAGTCCTAGATACAAACTAGAAGAAATCCTCTTCTTCTCTCACTGTATCCAATGCTACGATCTAGCTCCAACTCTTAACCTACCTATAATAGCCTAGTTATTTCGCAGAGTAACACACACTCTTGTATAACACTATTTAGATCTTAAAATGGAGCTCTAGTGTTTTCTCTCTCTAAGGGGATAAAGATTTTGCGTAAAGAGAGAAAGAAAAACAACGAATGAAGATTATTAGGTTGCTTGAGGATGCAAAGATGTTTTTCTGTGTAAGCTTGTGTATCTATCTTCTTTGACCATCATCTTCATTTATACTCTTCTATGGAAAGGTCTTCTAGCCGTTGTAGAGATGACCGTTTGAAGATAAATCTTCTTTTCCATGAAGATCGTAAGGTAGACGTTGCAAGTCTTCAGCCCCTACGAACACGTTGAGTCTTTTACTCCTTGATCTTCATGTCTTCTGTTGAATCAAGAGAGAAGATATTTTTGCCGTTTTGTTGTTTAGAAAATCTTTTAGAAAATATTTTCTAATCTTCGGTTGAGATCTTCCTTCGGTTGACAAGATCTTTGGTTGATGAGATCTTTTCGTTACAGAATCTTCGATTGAGATCTTCAACTTATTTTGAATTCTTGTTCCGTGCATCTATAATTCCAAGGCCCTTGATTTCGTCCTTCTGAGCTTGTTATGTTCCTTTGTCTTTGAATCCAACTTCAAGACCCTTGATATGAAACCTGCACTGAATTCAAACCAACCAAATATCTAGAAATATAATCAATACATTGTTAGTTATATCTAACTGCTATATTTGTGTGAAGTCTTCCATCATCAACACCTGTAAACCATTTTAATCAAGGTGGAGTTTTCACAAAATATATAAAAATTTATTATACTTTTATTGCAAATAAGGGTACAAAACTAGTTTTAAATATACTTTTTTAGACTTTAAAAATTAAAAAATTCTAAAACTTAAAACATAAAAATAATTATATAAACATTATTTTGAATTAGTTTTAAACTTAATTTCTATATTTTAATTTAATTGTAAAAACAATTAATTTTATAAAAAAAATTTATTTTTATCCAAAAAAATAAAAAGTAGATTTAAATTCACTCTTCTAGATTTTTTATCAAAAAAATATATATAATACTTATATTATACTATTAATTAGTTTAAATTTAATGAGGTCATAAATATATTTAAAATTATTTTTTCTAGATTTTTTATATTTTATAATTGAATTTTCAATGTAATATATAAAGAATAGATAAAAGGGGGAAATTAATTAAACCATGAGAATGCCAAGAGAAAACTTGAAAACTTGTGGATAGCAAGAGAAAAGTCAAAACTTGATGAACACCGCGAGGAAAAATTCATAAAATATTAATTTTACAATTTCAATTCTCAATTCTACCATGCCTAAAACTAGGAAATAAATGACAAAAAGGGGAATAACAATCTCGTTAAATGAAATAATATACTTAATTCCATATGTGTAAGAAGTTCATTTGTATCGCTATACTTCTTTTCATCAAAAGGAAGAACGTTTTCATCATCGGATTCAACTTCAATCTCTTCGAAAAAGGTCGGCATATTCTACGAGGTTTTTTTGGATTGAGACGTGAATTGTGATTTGGAATATATAGCGTCGCAACAAGATAGGTTCAGCCCAGTCTCGGGCGCCGTATAAAGCTGGCAACGGGGCTTATGCATAATTTGCCTCGGGGGCACATTCGGGATCCGCCCCATAGGCGCATCCAGAATGCGCCCGGGAGGCACATCCAGAATACGCCCGTGTTGCCTCTTATGTTTGATCGAATAGCAACCCCGTAATCATATAAAGCTTTTTTTTACATGCAATTGCAAGCATACTTACATCATTACATGCAACCCTAATAGTTATGAATTTGTGATTACTAAAGCGCCATGTGATGAAGGGTCTCCATGAGTGTCAAAATTAGGGTGGACAAATCCCACTCGAACCGCTATTCTGAGACTTCAGAAAGATCTTTGGAGAAGTTTGCATTTGTAATATCATCATTTAAGTTCAAAGCATCAGGATCTTGTGCCAGTGGATTGTGTGCTCATCTTAGAGATGTCCGTCTGTCTCTTTTTGACAACAGGTTTGCTTCCTCGGTTAAGCATATCTTGAATTTTTCTAGATTTGTGCAGTGCACCTAAGTGCTTGTTTCATGTCATCGTGTGAAAGGTCACCTGTTGTGACTGCTAATATCAACTAATTTTCATACGTACCAAACAGTGAAAAGGCGATAGGCAAACCGCGGAGAAGATGATGATGCAACATCTGAGAGAATATATTAACAAATAAGAAGTAAGGCTAAAACTCCATTTGTGGGGAGATTCGAATCTAGCACACTTAAGCGTCCTTATTCATTCATAAAAATATGTGCATTAGTATTTAAAATATCAATGCATCTATGTTTTCCTTTCTATTTGTCAATAAACAAGGTAGTTAAGGTTCAAGGATACTAGTGCGACGTAGGACTGTGATCGCCGCCCTTTGAGGGCCTCCTGCCTATTATGAAGTGGGGTAGTACAACCACTGCCGTCGTCTTCTTCTTCTTCTTCTTCTTCTTCTTCTTCTTCTTCCCCTCCTCATTCTCCTCCTTCTTCACCATCTCCTTCCCCTTCCCCTTCCACACCTTGATGTTGCTTCCCTCGGGGAAGAGGATCTCGGATTCGTCGAATTCTTCTGCCATGATTGATCAACTCAACCGTTTGATTTGGGAAGAGGAATGGAATATATATATATGTATATGTATATATATATATATAATCAGACTCTCATGTAAACAATACTTATAGTGTACAATGAGAACAAATCTAATCCGTAAGATTAGAATAATAGATAGTAAAGATTAACCCTAATAAATAGGGAAAAAAAAAATTAGAATGAGAGTGGGGAATTGGTTGGGCATGAAAATCAATTTTCACCCAATTTGCTCCATTATTGTATATAAAAAGATTTGTTACCTTATATGGCCCTAGAATCTCTCATTCAAATCTTCAATCGTTTCACAAATAATTGATTATTTGTGAAACGACTCCAATGACAAGCAAAAGCTCCTACTTTGAACTCTAGACGTCGACGCGTCCTGTCGGCATATGACTTCTGGCGACTCTGTGCAACCAACATCCTCTATCTAATCAGCGCTACTTGAGCCATATCATTCTGAATCTGCTCTGTTGCTATACCATTGATATTGTTGGGCTTATCCCAATATAAAGGTGTACGGCATCTACGCCCATAAAGTGCCTCATATGGAGCCATCCCAATAAATGCATGCCAACTGTTGTTGTATGAGAACTCAACCAATGAGAGGTAATCTGACCATCCCTGTCCCCGATCCAACACACAAGCTCGCAACATAACCTCAAGGGTCTAGATGGTCCTCTTTGACTGACCATCGGTCTGGGAATGAAACGCATTCGTGAAGTGTAGACTCGTCCCCAAATAAGTTTGAATACGTTGCCAAAATCTCGAGGTAAATCGTCCATCTCGATCAGAGACGATCGTCCTCGGTACACCATGGAGTCTCACTATCTGCCTAGTGTACTCCTCAGCTAATCTGCTCACTGGCCATGTCTCTCTGATAGGAATAAAACGTGCCGTCTTCGTCAGTCTATCAACAACAACCCAGATAGCATCAAAACTCCTACTAGGCCTCAATCCGGTAACAAAGTCTATGGAGACATCCTCCCACTTCCACTCCGACACTGACAGTGGATGGAGCTCACCTCCATGTCTACAATGCTCTATCATGACCTGCTGACAAGTCGCACACTATGCCACAAATCTGGCCACGTCGAGCTTCAGCCCTCCCCACTAATATGATCGTCTCACATCATGATACATCTTACTCGCACCTGAATGTACTGCGTAAGGTGTATAGTGAGCCTCTTGTAAAATCCTCTATCTCAACTCTATATCAACAGGTACACGGATGCGGTCATGGCGTCTCATCACTCCATCTGCTCCAATGGAGAACTGTGGTGTCTCATCATGAGACATCCTCTCTCTAATTCTCATTAGGGTCGGGCAGGTCCCTTGGTTTTATTGGATCTCATCCAACAAACTAGGTAGAAGCTCTACAACATACAATTGGGAATCCTCATTAGCAAACTAGATGTCCATCTCTAGCCAAGCTAGATCTCTCTGAAGCTGAGGTTGAACTGTCAGTCTCACAATTGCCTTCTTTCGAGACGTCTTCCTGCTCAGGGCGTCGGCGACAACGTTCGCCTTCCTTGGATGATACAGTATCTCAAGGTCAAAGTCCTTAATCAACTCGAGCCATCGACGCTGACGGTTATTCAACTCCCGCTGCGTGAAAATGTACTTCAGACTCGGGATGCTACGGGCGGAGACCTCACAATAGGTCCCGACCCTTAGCCCGACAACAATTTCACCGGATCATGCAACAAGGCACAAATAAAGGCCAAATCCGAAATACATTTTTATGCAATGTTATGAAACCCCAAGGACAAAAGAAAGGAAAGGCTTCAGCCGCCCTTACAACAACATGAACATAATACATAAACAACAACACAAGGACTCCAATCCCCCAACTCTACCTATGATGTACAGAACCCCGGCTGCCCATTCCTCCGGATCACTCGGCCACATCCTAACCTGCACATCAACTACAACAATCAGTATAAAACCGTAAGCTCACATTCTAGGCATTATATAGATAATATGGCACAAACACACACATAAGAACACATAACACACAACATGCTCATATACATTCACATCGGGTTCTTATTCTCTTTTTAGGTTATTCATTTACTAGTTCTATTCGTTCAAAGTGTGAAACGAGAGTCTTATAACTCTCACCTCTGTCCCTGTGTAACCAACAGGAGTGATGCGGAGCTCAACCCGTATACCATGTGGAGTGGCAAAGAAGCCCGCCCGTATACCATGTATGACCTGGTCGTAGAAAACCTCCCAGTCTCCCTCGGGAGCTGGGCAATGATGTCACCGCCCGATAATAATAATAACAATGGGCCAAATAATATATATAGTCAGGTAATCCTAATCCAGTTTCATGATCAAAAGAGATAAAACACACACCACCATCATGTATCCAAATAATGCATAAAAGCGGCTAAGTAAGTCCGAAGACTTACCTCGTCTCAAAGCTAGCTAAAAACCGATCTCACTTCCCGTAGGAATACAACCAAGGCCTGTTCAAGACAAGACACGATAATCAACAACCACCCATACAAGCTAGAAATCCTTAGACTTCTAGTCCTATATACTCTTACAAGATCAAACACTCTCATAAACTAGGATAACACTCCTAGTCCTCAGAACTCACAAGATCACAACTATAGCACTATGTGCTAGGATACTCTCGTCCTAAACTCCGCAATCTCAAACAACATATAAATACCACCTCAAGTCTCACAAGATCAACCACGAGGCTCACAGTTGTAGAACAACTCAAGATCAACACACCACATGTCATTAAGCATCAATAACCTCCAAAACTGACCTAAGGTTTCAAGCCACTACTTGGCATTAACTCTAAGTTATGCTAGATCCAACCTAGCATGGTACTATTACTAAATAATACTATATCGAGAAAGGAGGTACTCACTCGAGGTCAAAGGCGGATGACGATCTACGGGAGTCGAGTATGGATTCGTTGGGCCTTCTTTGGGGCGCATCCGAACCTAATACAAAACCAATCAAATTTAGCTTATATGCTAAATTTGAACGGAATATATATATATATATATATATATATATATATATATATATATATATATATATATATATATATTAGTCTAAGGAAAACTCGTTTTCAACACCAATGTTAAAACTTGTTAAACCCTTCCGGGGCGAAAATATGAAATCAAGCCACTTGGTCGTAAACCTAAAATTACAACTTGAACCATTAGCCGAGTTTAATATCCGTAATTATATTTTCCGGGCAATCTAAACGACATCATAAACCCAATGGTAAGACTCGTTCTCAAAGCCAAGGATAAACAAAACAATTCAACCATTTTCTCGGCAAAATATACAATCTTGTAAATGCAGGCCATAACCCATAAATAAACCTTGGGCTATTTCCAAAAATATCACAACAGAGGGCATAATGTCACATTCCAAAAACCTTGGTTCAAACAACAATATCAAAATATTGGGCACATTCTGTAATTAAATAGGTGTAGGGGTAATTTGCAAAAATTTAGAGACATGGGGCCAAAACTGCAAATTCAGAGTATTGGGCACAATTTACAATTAACACTAAAAGGAGGGGGCGCAAAATAATTAGGGCAAAATCCCTTCTTCCACCTTTGAACAAGATGCAGGGCGGCAGTGTTGTAGCGAGGCAATGGGTTGCGGCATTGGCTCCGATCCAGTGCAGCAGTTATAGAGCCGCAACAAGGTGGCAGCAAAGTGGTAACCCAGTAGGCAAGGGAGGCCACGCAGGGTCTCCAGTGCTAGGGCAAGCAAGGAAGATACGCGGTGGCTCCGATGGGCTCCGGTTAGGGCGAAGCTGAAGGAATTGTGTCCTTTATCCAAGGTGCAATTACTGATGATGAGATAGGACATTAAATATAGGGATATATATAATCCGGTAATACTAGGGGTCATGGCGTTTTGCTAGAAGCTAACCATGATCGGTACATTTATATATTAAATTGTATTGCTAGTTTTATCGTGTCCTACGAGGTCACACCATAACGAGCAGGTGAACTGAATCAATTAATGAGAGAATTACCATATAGGAGTATATGGTGAAAAATGATATATTTTGTAGGAGTACAAAATATATTATGGAGTTGGTAATTAATAATAGATAAGGGGTTATTTATTTATTAATTACTAAAATATATATCTTATATTTTAAGGACGGGCTTTTTAATAATTAAAAAGCCCAACCCTAATTTGATATATTTGATCGATCGATTGATACGTATGGGATTCAGCCGTGTATCATACACGTTCTTCCTCTTCGATCCCTCTCTCAAAAAGCTTCATCCTTTGTTCTAGCAATCAAAGGTTAAGACGATTCTTGTTCAATCTCGAGTGGACCAACTAGAGGAGTAACATTTGGGACTCTACATATTATTGAAGGAGTTATTGAACACGCATCAAAAGGTATTCTTTTTCACCCTTATCTAATCTATTATGCATGCGATCCTTGTTTAGATGTTTAGGAAATTATTTCCTGAAATTCCGCTTTTACACATCTAAAATCCCAACAGTGGTATCAGAGCCAGGTTGCATAAATTGATTAGATCAAATTAAAAAGACCATGTTTTTATGCATGTATTGATTGTTTTGTTTCAATTACGAAAGAGATTGTTTGTAAGGATTAATTTGCATGATTAAGGTGTAAAATTGGATATAAAAACCCTAATTTTTCAGCCATATAAGATAAGGTATAGCTGCTGGAATTTTTTGAAATTTCATGTATTATATATGTTATAGATTTAATTCATTAATTAGTTCATGCAATTGTTGCCTAAGGGATGAACAAAAGTGCAAAAATTTGATTTTTTTCATACTTAATTGATGAATTAATGGTGCTGAAATTTCTGGATTTTTTTTATCATTAAAAGTTGTAAAAATTGCAATTTTTGAGTGGGAGAAAAACGAGATTTTAATTGGATTTTGAATCGGGGTAAAATTCCATCGTCAGTCCACCGGAAAATAGGTTTCCGGCGAACACCGGCGAAGGACGTTTTATTTGTGTTTTTAGAGGCAAATTACATTTGGAGGCAACTTGCCTCACGTAACTGACGCAAGCATTAGGTTAATTAATTATTTATTTATTTTTATGTTTTATTATTTATTTTTTTGGGTTTTAGTTTATTGTTTTATTAATTATCTAATAAGATTAGTTAATTATTTAAATAATAATATTTATTTCCAAAAGATTATATATATGATTTTATATCTAGATAAATATGTTTTTATCAAGTTGGAAATAAATAAATTTAATTTGTTAAGATATAAGATATTTTAACTTAGTTAAATTATACCCTAAAATAAAAAGATAAGATTTGATTCCTAAAGGATATTATATGAGATATTCTATCTAGATAAATATGATTTATCAAGTTGGAAATAAATAAATTTAATTTTGTTAAGATATGAGATATTTTAACTTAGTTAAATTATATCTTAAAATTAAAAGATATTATATGAGATATTCTATCTAGATAAATATGATTTATTCTCTTTATAGAAAATTGTTTATTTTGTATGAGGTCTTAATTTAGAAATGTTCTAAAATTTGACAAGTTACTAAAATAATAAATATATCTAATCTTAGCAATGATCTAATATTAGAAATGTTCCAATATTAGCAAGTTACTAATTTTAGAAAATTAACCATAAATAGAAAGTTACTAATTTAGGAAAGGTTCCGAATTTAGAAAATTTACACCTTTAGCATTTTAATGATTAATATATGATATTAATACCATATACAATATGATTGATTAAAACAATACCGGAAAGGAGTTTCCAAATTTTTTTTTCTCTTTATGTGATAAAGTGGTTGAGTTTTTTTTTTAAATATCATATATGCCATGCTTGTATGTATGTATATGGTGATATGCTTGTGCAGGCGGTTACTAGTATGGCCCCAATCTTAGGATAGTTAAATACGATCTGCGCATCGTTATGGTTTTATTGTACACTGTAATAACCAAAAATTTTAAACTCCGTTTAATACTGGATTTAACCGGATTCCGATCCGCCAACCTTTAACCTTTAAATAAAGTTAAAATGAGATGTAAATTCTATCATTTTATGCGACCTTAGTTCACATAAAATGATAAAAGATGTAACCGGAAATATTTCCGTACCTTTAAAATAAAATGATAAAAGACATAATTTCGTATATAATCTCGAAGATAATTCCGTAATTATATTTCTGTTCTTTTAACAATTCCGGGCACATAATAAGTAGTCTTCTAGCCTCTTGTGTAGTTAAAGAGTAGGCCCAGTCCGGGCCCAACATACCAATCCAACTCTTGCTGGCCCAGCCCATGCCCTCTCTAATCAAAACCCTAATCCACTCTCTAATCAAATCTTAACCTAATCTAAACTACGTTAACAACTACCGCTACTCTACGTACGTCTCATCCCAGAAGAACGGTACTTCGTCTCTGAGCCCAGCACCGGAACCGGCACCCAGGGCCTTTCCGTCGCCTCCGCTGAACACCCAGACACCGCCGGCCGCCGCAGGAGACCCCGGTAAGCCTGTCGCCTTTCTCCTCCTCGTCACTTTTCTTCCCGGCTTCAGTGATTCGCTAACCACCGCACCTTCGGACCAGGCGGATCTCTTCGGCCCAGCAGCGACACAACAACCGCCGCTGCGGGTGACGACGTTGTCGCCTCCCTACCGCCCTGCACGGACCGCCTGGAACGCCACCAACCTCCGCTGTCGGTGACGAAACTCGACCCCTGCTTGTACATCGTAACGCAGGTAAACCGCATCTAGTACATCCCTTCCCTTTCTTCTATTCCGTGTGGATAGCCGACTGAACCTGTTGCTCTCGGACCCTGCAGTGACTCGCCGAGACGTGCAGAAGTCTTTTCGAGCCAACTTACGAGCCAATATACAGACCTACTGCAGGACTACAACGCCGGTAAGGCTCTCTCTCTGCCCCTCTATCCTTCGGCACTGGTGCTGGTGGTTGACGCTGTTGGAGTTCCTAGTGTACTGTATTGCTGTTGAGTATATAAGACTGTTAGGATATGAAAGTGTAATGAGTATATATATAAATATATATATATATATATATATATATATATATATATATATAAGCATATACGTAAAGAAGTGCTGATGGTATATAGGCTATATACGTTGAGCAGTAGAAGTTAGGCATGGTTAAGTAGGGTGAGGTAAGATTAAAGTGTGCTGAGTGTTTTATATAACACATCATTATATAAAGATATATATGTACGTATAGATATGATAAGGAAAATAAATGTATCAAAATATGGAAATAAGAAGAAGGTATATACATAAATTTTTACATCGAGAGGTAACGTTTTCATACGCGGATACTTATATGTGTAAGAGTGGAATAATACCCGGAAAGGAAGTAATGTTGTCCTAGGTGACGAGTATTTGAAATTAATCTTATAACCGCTTGTAACTATCCGAGAGACACTAATTATAGAAAACAAGCTCTAAAAGAAATTAGTAGGATTTAAGAATAAACTTTGAGAATGTTGGCACTAAGGGTAAAATGGTCTTTTACCGTAAGAGAGCTTTTTCCGTAATTCCTTCATATGAGGTTGGACATCTGGATGAGATTCTGATCCACATACCTTATTTGACAGGCGTTTGAGTTACCACGAGTACGGACCGAGTTGAGACTTGTTAGAGTGTGTTGGATTCAGGTAAGTCCTTGCGACTTACTTAGCCAGTTTCTGGATACTAATTGAGTGATAGTGGTTGTGTGTGTGCAATGTGCGTGACTATAATAATAACAACTTGCTAGGACGACCGTTATTATTATGTTTAAGGCCCAAGTGTATGTATAACGGCCCGTGACATCACTGCCCAGCTCTGACAGGAGACTGGGAGGTTCTCTATACCCAGACCAGGCACGTACAAGGTGAGATGCATCGGATCCATTCTTGATGGTTACACGGGGGCGGAGGCGAGGTTTGGGAATCCCTCGTGTCACAAAATAAGTATCATTAGTAAGAGTGAATAACTTAACTGAAGATAATAAACAGACTTGTTTGAAAGCATGATGGGTGTTTATATTTTATGTGTGTGTGTGCTATTATTACTCTCTTAATACTTAGATAACTAGCTAATGGTTTCTCTTGTTGTGTTTTTTTAGATTTACCACAGGTTAGACCAACAGTTGAGTGATCCGGAAGTAGTGGTCAGCCGGGTCTCCGTACTCCTTAGAATGGGGGTTGGGGTTGTTGTTTGTCGTTCTTTCTTTTGTTAAGACAGTTGATCTCTTTTCCCTTTGTTAAGTACTATAGGCTGTTAGACCTTGTTGCATTCATTCCTTTAAAAATATTATTTCATGAATTTCGGTTTTTTCTTATTTGTGTCTTGTTGCAAGATCCTAGTAATATTGTTGTCAAACTGAGGTCGGGACCCATTGTGTGGTCCTAACCAGTAACGTCCCGAGTTCTGAGAATTCGGGGTGTTACAACTTGGTATTAGAGCTCTAGGTTGGCAACAATGGCACTTGAAATCTTCTGGAAGACCGAATAAGTATTAAGTAGAACCCGAAAGGGATCTGAGTTTTTAAAAAAGAGAATTTTTGAGTTTTCAAAGGCATGCATAGTCGGGTTGGGAATAGAAAAGTACGGTTGACCACCACTACTACCGCGGATCTCAGTATGCTTAGTATAGACTTTAGGTTTTACTGTAGTTGGACTTATTAGCTAGTTTATATTTATAGTTGTTATGCCTCGCGCAGATGGCACGTACTATAGCCACGCTAGCTACTGGTCGAGGTAGAGGTCGTCCACCTCTCCCTCCAACTGGACCAGGTAGGGGATATGGGACCCCTATAGTTAGAGGACGCGGCCGTGGAGGTAGACCTCCACTAGCACGAGGTCGAGGTCGAGCTCCTCGAGAGGATCCACCAGCAGTGATCATGCCAGATGCTGGAGTGGAGGAGGTGGCCGAGAGTGTAGGTCCCGAGGTCAGGAATGAGACCGTTGCTAGGTCTGGAGCGTAGAGAGCACGTTCGACAAAGTCAGGACGTGTTTATATTGGAGCAACGGAGTACAGAGAGTACCGAGCATATGTCGAGCGTTTAGAGGAGGCTGCTAGAACAGAGAGACTTACCCAGGTACCACCAGTACCGGCTAGGTCTGTCCAGGTGACACAGGGAGTGCCTCAGGTGCCGGCTGTACCTGAGAGGAGAGTTGTGGCTGATAGAGCTCCTACTGGGTCTAGAGCACCGAGGCCGGATGAGTGGTTGAAGGCTTTCAACTCTTAGAAGGTCCCCTCATTTAGTGGAGAGATAGGACTGGAGGTAGAGCACTGGATTGGACAGGTAGAGACTGCATTAGAGGCGATACGTTGCCCAGAGGATCGATAGGTGGATTTGGTGCAGACATGTTTCACTGAGGATGCTCATTCCTGGTGGCGGACGATACGTAGTTGAGTCACCAGTTGAGAGCAGATGAGGAGCATTGTTAGAGACAGATACTGCCCTATCTCGTTGAGGAGAGAGAGGTTTCAAGACTTCATTGAGGCAGGATTTGAGGACATTCCGATTGCTGCTGCCATCAAGAAGTTCCAGAAGGAACTGACACTACTTGGACCAGCTGCACCTCCTGAGGAGCAGCATGTGTATCTCTTTTCACGGAGATTGAGAGAGAGCACTCGTTCCTATCTGGCAGGATTTCGCTGTGAGACTCTGTCATACTATCAAGATAGGGCGTCTGCATATGAGAGAGACAAAACAGTCCAGAGGAGAGCTGCTCAGTTAGACAGGCCGGATAAGCGGCAGAGGACAGGATATGCTAGTGGTAGTACAGGAGTAGCTGTTTTTGGACGGGGACAGACTCAGGGGCGACATAGCCATACCGATACTAGTCAGACTTAAGCTGGTGGCTTACAGTGCCACAACTGCAATGGCTATGGACACATCCGATCGAACTGCACGAAGCCATCAGTGACCTGCTTCCAGTGCGGCATGGTTGGACATAGGGCTACATTCTGCCGCCAGGGCAAGGCTCCATCTCAGCAGGGTTCTTTCCCTGCAGGTCTATCAGGGAGTGTACAAAGGCAGCCACAATACCGAGCTCCGAGTCAGCAACAGCAGTACCGAGCCCCTGGTCAGCAGCAGTCTTATAGGGCTCCGGGACACACATCTTCATAGAGCTCTATGCAGGGATCAGGTCGGGGCAGAGGACGTGGCAGTGTAGCTAATACTAGAGGAGCTCAGGCACGGGTGTTTGAGTTGAAGAGTGCTGATCAGCCAGATGTACCGACTGCCATAGGTACGATCCAGATCCATGACTTACCCGTACGAGTTTTATTTGATACGGGTGCTACACACTCCTTCATATCTGATGCATGCGTAGATAGGTTGTCCTTAGCTACTGTAGAGGGAATACCTTTTATGATAGGCTTACCTGATGGGAGTAAGGTAAGAGGGACTAAAGAGATCTATGGATGTCCTGTTTGCATGGGAGATCGAGATTGGCTAGTAAATTTTCTAGTCATGCCCTTAGCTCATGAGGATGTGATATTAGGGATAGATTGGATGAAGAGACACGGAGCAGTCTTAGACATTGGTAGGAGGACAGTGACAGTTGCCACTGAGGAGGGTCATAGAGTGATATTCCGAGGTTGGGACCTCGGAAAGTCCGGCACAGTTATCAGTTCAGTGAGAGCAGCGAGACTGATAGCACAGGGTTGCGAGGCCTTCTTGTGTTATGCCATGAAGGAAAGCAAGAGCCTGACCATAGAGGAGATACCTGTTGCATGCGAGTTTGCAGAGGTATTCAGTGACGACCTGCCAGGACTACCCCCACAGAGGAGCGTTGATTTCAACATTGACTTAGAGTCGGGCACGAGACCGATCTCGAAGGCTCCGTACCGTATGACACCGATAGAGCTGCTTGAGCTGAAGAAGCAGTTAGAGGAGCTAGCAGAGAAGGGTTTCATACGCCCTAGTGTGTCTCCTTGGGGAGCGCCAGTACTATTTGTGAAGAAGAAGGACGGATCGATGAGGCTGTGCATAGACTACAGAGAGTTGAACAAAGTAACCATCAAGAACAAGTATCCACTGCCGCGCATAGATGATCTGTTGGATCAGTTGCATGGAGCGTCTGTATTCTCGAGGATAGACTTGAGGTCATGTTATCACCAGTTGAGAGTGAGAGATCAGGACATACCTAAGACGGCTTTTCGGACTAGGTATGGTCATTATGAGTTCGTAGTGATGTCATTTGGGCTCACTAATGCACCAGCGGTGTTCATGGAGTTGATGAATGAGATATTCATTGACTTCTTAGACCAATTTGTAGTGGTATTCATTGACGACATCCTAGTTTACTCTAGGTCGAGAAGAGCATGCCGGACACTTGAGGACAGTATTGCAGATTCTACAAGATAGCCTACTGTATGCTAAGCTGTCCAAGTGTGAGTTTTGGATGTCAGAGGTGACTTTCTTAGGTCACGTGGTGACTGCTGAGGGTATTAAAGTCGACCCGGCGAAGATAGAGTCAGTATCTTCTTGGCAACCTCCTAAGAATGTTAAGGAGGTTCACAACTTTCTAGGTTTAGCAGGTTACTACCGCCGGTTTGTGGAAGGGTTCTCCTTGATTGCCCGACCACTTACTTGTCTTCTGAGGAAGACTACTCGGTTTGTCTGGTCTGAGCCGTGTCAGCAGAGTTTTGAGGAGCTGAAGAGGAGATTGATATCCGCTCCGATTTTGGCACAACCTGAGGGTACAGATGATTTTGTTGCATATAGTGACGCATCCAAGCTAGGCTTGGGCTGTGTTTTGATGCAGAGGGGTAAGATCATAGCCTATGCATCTCGGCAGTTGAAGACGTATGAGGAGAATTACCCTACACATGATCTAGAGTTGGCTGCAGTAGTCCATGCTCTTAAGATCCGGCGTCATTATCTCTATGGGGCGACATGTCAGATCTTCATAGACCATAAGAGTCTGAAGTATATATTCACTCACAGAGAGTTGAATAACCGCCAAAGGCGGTGGTTAGAGTTGATCAAGGACTTCGACCTTGAGAATCTTTACCACCCCGGGAAGGCGAATGTGGTAGCTGACGCTTTGAGCCGGAAGACGCCTAGGGAGAGGGCGATAGCCCGGTTGATAGTACAACCATAGTTGCAGAGAGACTTGGCTTGGTTGGAGATAGAGATTCAGTTTCCCGATACTGATAGTCAATTGGCTACTTTGGAGTTACTTTCTGATCTGTTGGATGAGATCCGACAGAAGCAGGAGAGTTGCCTGACTTTGACCAGGATCCGAGACAGGATGTCTCGAGACGAGGCCCCACAGTTCACTATTGGTGCAGATGGAGTGATGAGACGTCAGGACCGCGTTTGTGTGCCGTCAGACAGTGAGTTGAGACAGAGGATACTAGGTGAGGCTCATGCTACCTCATACTCAGCACATCCTGGAGCGAGTAAGATGTACAAGGATGTGAGACGATCCTTCTGGTGGGGTGGTTTGAAGTCCGATGTGACTCGGTATGTAGCTCAGTGTGCGACCTACCAGCAGGTCAAGATTGAGCATCGTAGGTCCGGAGGAGAGCTCCACCCACTTCCAGTACCACAGTGGAAGTGGGAGGATATATCTATGGATTTTGTCACAGGTTTGAGACTCAGCAGATGTTTTGATGCTATTTGGGTAGTGGTAGACCGTCTAACGAAGACCACACATTTCATTCCGATTAAGGAAACGTGGCCGGTGAGTCGTCTAGCTGAGGAGTTCACCAGACACATTGTGAGACTCCACGGGGTACCGAGGACTATCGTCTCTGACAGAGATGGACGTTTTACCTTGAGATTTTGGCAGCAGGTACATACTACTTTGGGGACGAGTCTCCACTTTACCACTACCTATCACCCACAGACAGACGGTCAGTCTGAGAGGACCATTCAGACCTTAGAGGACATGTTGTGGGCGTGTGTACCAGATTGGGGACAGGTATGGCCAAATCATCTCTCACTGGTAGAGTTTTCATATAATAACAGCTGGCACGCGTCTATTGGGATGGCTCCTTATGAGGCTTTGTATGGGCGGAGATGTCGTACACCATTATGCTGGGATGAGACCAGCAGAGCTGATGGAGTAGCTCCAGATCAGATACAGGATGACATCGCTCGGATTTCCCTAGTCCGAGAGAGGATGTTAGCAGCTCAGAGTCGTCAGAAATCCTATGCCGACAAAAGGCGTCGACCTTTGGAGTTTAGAGTGGGTGCTCAGGTGTGGTTGAGAGTGTCACCTACGAGAGGAGTCAGGCGTTTCGGCATTAAAGGGAAGCTGAGTCCCCGATATATCGGACCTTTCGAGATCTTGGAGAGAGTTGGAGAGGTGGCCTACAGATTAGCATTACCGCCGAGACTAGAGGGTGTCCATCCCATCTTCCATGTATCTCAGTTGAGAGAGTACATTCCGGATCCGAGACACGTCATCAGCCATGAGGATTTGATAGTTGAGCCCGATCATACCTTTGTAGAGTACCCAGTAGCTGTCTTGGAGCGCAGTGCTAGACGCCTGTGGTCCAAAAAGAATACCTATGTTGCGGATCCAGTGGTCTAGACGAGGAGCTGATGAGGCCACTTGGAGACCGAGGAGAGTATGAGACGTAACTATCCCGAGTTCTTTGCGGGGTTAGAGGTTACTCCTGTATCGACGAGTTAGTACTCGGAAGTTGTGTTGTTTGACTATTCATGTTTTTATATTGGATTCGGTGTTTACGTTTTATGTGATATACGTCTGATTATGATGTTTGAGTAGTTGCATGGTAGAAAATGAAAATGTTAATATACCAAAGGAAATGTGTGATTAAAAGAATCATTCTAAGTTTCGGGACGAAACTTCTTTTAAGAGGGCACTGATGTAATGACCAAAAATTTTAAACTCCGTTTAATACTGGATTTAACCGGATTCCGATCTGCCAACCTTTAACCTTTAATAAAAGTTAAAATGAAATGATAAAAGATGTAACCGGAGATATTTCCGTACCTTTAAAATAAAATGATAAAAGACATAATTTCGTATATAATCTCGAAGATAATTCCGTAATTATATTTCTGTTCTTTTAACAATTCCGGGCACATAATAAGTAGTCTTCTAGCCTCTTGTGTAGTTAAAGAGTAGGCCCAGTCCGGGCCCAACATACCAATCCAACTCCCGCTGGCCCAGCCCATGCCCTCTCTAATCAAAACCCTAATCCACTCTCTAATCAAATCTTAACCTAATCTAAACTACGTTAACAACTACCGCTACTCTACGTACGTCTCATCCTAGAAGAACGGTACTTCGTCTCTGAGCCCAGCACCGGAACCGCCGCCCAAGGCCTTTCCGTCGCCTCCGCCGAACACCTAGACGCCGCCGGCCGCCGCAGGAGACCGCGGTAAGCCTGTCGCCTTTCTCCTCCTCGTCACTTTTCTTCCCGGCTCCAGCGATTCGCTAACCACCGCACCTTCGGACCAGGCGGATCTCTTCGGCCCAACAGCGACACAGCAGCCGCTGCGGGTGACGACACCGTCGCCTCCCTACCGCCCTGCACGGACCGCCTGGAATGCCAGCAACCTCCGCTGTCGGTGACGAAACTCGACCCCTGCTTGTACATCGTAATGTAGGTAAACCGCAGCTAGTACATCCCTTCCCTTTCTTCTGTTCCTTGTGGATAGCCGACTGAACCTGTTGCTCTCGGACTTTGTAGTGACTCGCCGAGACGTGCGGAAGTCTTTTCGAGCCAACTTACAAGCCAATATATGGACCTACTGCAGGACTGCAACGCCGGTAAGGCTCCCTCTCTACCCCTATATCCTTCGGCACTAGTGCTGGTGGTAGACGCTGTTGGAGTTCCTAGTGTATTGTACTGCTGTTGAGTATATAAGACTGTTAGGATATGAAAGTGCACTGAGTATATATATATATAAGCATATACGTAAAGAAGTGTTGATGGTATATAGGC
Organism: Fagopyrum homotropicum; assembly: GCA_033239125.1. Classification (NCBI taxonomy): domain Eukaryota; kingdom Viridiplantae; phylum Streptophyta; class Magnoliopsida; order Caryophyllales; family Polygonaceae; genus Fagopyrum; species Fagopyrum homotropicum. Next base: position 57,006,220 of record BSWB01000004.1, on the reverse strand, counting down.
TATATACGTTGAGCAGTAGAAGTTAGGCATGGTTAAGTAAGGTGAGGTAAGATTAAAGTGTGCTGAGTGTTTTATATAAAACATCATTATATATAGATATATATGTACGTATAGATATGATAAGGAAAATAAATGTATATAAATATGGAAATAAGAAGAAGGTATATACATAAATTTTTACATCGAGAGGTAACGTTTTTATATGCGGATACTTATATGTGTAAGAGTGGAATAATACCCGGAAAGGAAGTAATGTTGTTCTAGGTGACGAGTATTTGAAATTAATCTTATAACCGCTAGTAACTATCCGAGAGACACTAATTATAGAAAACAAGCTGTAAAAGAAATTAGTAGGATTTAAGAATAAACTTTGAGAATGTTGGCACTAAGGGTAAAATGGTCTTTTACCGTAAGAGAGCTTTTTCCGTAATTCCTTCATATGAGGTTGGACATCTGGATGAGATTCTGATCCACATGCCTTATTTGACAGGCGTTTGAGTTACCACGAGTACGGACCGAGTTGAGACTTGTTAGAGTGTGTTGGATTCAGGTAAGTCCTTGCGACTTACTTAGCCAGTTTCTGGATATTGATTGAGTGATAGTGGTTGTGTGTGTGCAATGTGCGTGACTATAATAATAACAACTTGCTAGGACGACCGTTATTATTATGTTTAAGGCCCAATTGTATGTATAACGAATCGTGACATCACTGCCCAGCTCTAACAGGAGACTGGGAGGTTCTCTATACCCAGACCAGGCAAGTACAAGGTGAGATGCATCGGATCCATTCCTGATGGTTACACGGGGGCGGAGGCGAGGTTTGGGAATCCCTCGTGTCACAAAATAAGTATCATTAGTAAGAGTGAATAACTTAACTGAAGATAATAAACGGACTTGTTTGAAAGCATGATGGATGTTTATATTTTATGTGTGTGTGCTATTATTACTCTCTTAATACTTAGATAACTAGCTAATGTTTTCTCTTGTTGTGTTTTTTTAGATTTACCACAGGTTAGACCAGCAGCTGAGTGATCCGGAAGTAGTGGTCAGCCGGGTCTCCGTACTCCTTAGAGTGGGGGTTGGGGTTGTTGTTTGTCGTTCTTTCTTTTGTTAAGACAGTTGATCTCTTTTCTCTTTGTTAAGTACTATAGGTTGTTAGATCTTGTTGCATTCATTCCTTTAAAAATACTATTTCATGAATTTCGATTTTTTCTTATTTGTGTCTTGTTGCAAGATCCTAGTAATGTTGTTGTCAAACTGAGCTCGGGACCCATTGTGAGGTCCTAACCAGTAACGTCCCGAGTTTTGAGAATTCGGGGTGTTACATACACGATCTGCGTATCGTTATGTATTTTTGTAATAACAACCTCGCATGCTTAAAAAAGTCCCTTAAAAGAATTTTGAGAATTTGCCTTTCCATATCATAACCGATCCCTACCTAGGAATTTGTAGGATAGGTTCCGCCAAAGAGGGGTGTCCTTACTTTGACCTAGATACATTGCGGGTATGCTCATACTAAGGGGCATGGTGCTTTGATATGGTTAACTCAACAAAAGACCAAAATATAAAGTTTTGGATTTTGAGGCATAAGGGTGAGTTCACATGAGATGTGTTTCCATCAACCAAGAATTATAAGGAGTTATAATTAGTAAAGGAGTTTACTTACCTTGATTATATGAGACTTAGGGCAGTGCCAAAGTACGCTAAGGTTCATATATGATAGGATCTTGGAATCATTTTTGCTCACTAAGAGAATTGATAATATGAGTAGGAATGAGCAAAAACTTTAATTGTTTATAATTGTTATAACAGTTTATAGATTTTGCAAAATCGATCATAACTTATCTGCATTTTTATTATTCTGTATTTTTGTAGTCCACCATGTCAAACAAAAACCTCAAATCTTCTTTACGCTCCATACTCGACAAAAAGAAATTGAACGAACACAACTTCCTTAATTGGGAGAGAAATCAGAGAATTGTTCTCCGGTCGGATAACCAAGAGGATGTCTTGGAACATCCAATCCCTAAACTCACATTGGACTCATCTGATGAGGACCATGTGATGTACATGGAGGATAAGAAGCAGGGGAAGGTCTCCACTTTGGGTATTCATGTTATTGAAATTTTGTCAACTAATTCTATTTCATGGGTATTGGATACCGGATGTGTTTCTCACATTACTTCGAATGTGCAAGCGCTAAGAAATAGAAGGACGTTGCGGAAGGGAGAGGTAGATCTACGGGTTGGTAATGGAGCAAGAGTAGACCATCTTGAGAGCGAATGATGAGCGTCTGTTTCATAGTTCATATAACATGGAGATGTTCAATCGCTTACATAGGTGAGTACGGTGATACTCATCGGATAGACTGATCCTATGGCTCTCATGACTTATTGAGGAGTTATAGCGATTATCATTATCAGTGAGTTCCTTAACATGAGTTTGATATAAATTTCATTTGAAGGATGACATATCTTAGATACTGTTAAACGCTGACCGTAACAGGCAGTTATAAAGGCAGTAATCAGGGTGGTCAAAATTTGAGTGTGAGTTATAGTCGTTGCAAGATTGGATTAATCCTCCTATACCGGCATACTTTGATGTGTTGGGAAGGATTGGTGTCCCCGGCCACTTGAAGAGTGAAAACTGTGTAAACGCATGGGCATGATTAGATTTGATCTGTACTGACAGTTTGATCTCAAGAGTTCAAGAAACATATCTGATGGCAAAGATGGTTTCCATCACATAGTCAGATAAGGACATTAAGCGATAAGAGAATTTTAACATTGCACACTTGTATGAAAGTACAAGTGGAAGACTGAAGGAATTGTGTCCTTTATCCAATGTGCAATTACTGATGATGAGATAGGACATTAAATATAGGGATATATATAATCCGGTAATATTAGGGGTCATGGCGTTTTGCTAGAAGCTAACCATGATCGGTACATTTATATGATAAATTGTATTGCTAGTTTTATCGGGTCCTACGAGGTCACACCATAACAAGTAGGTGAACTGGATCAATTAATGAGAGAATTACCATATAGGAGTATATGGTGGAAAATGATATATTTTGTAGGAGTACAAAATATATTATGAAGTTGGTAATTAATAATAGATAAAGGGTTATTTATTTATTAATTACTAAAATATATATCTTATATTTAAAGGACGGACTTTTTAATAGTTAAAAAGCCCAACCCTAATTTGATATATTTGATCGATCGATTGATACGTATGGGATTCAGCCGTGTATCATACATGTTCTTCCTCTTCGATCTCTCTCTCAAAAAGCTTCATCCTTTGTTCTAGCAATCGAAGGTTAAGGCGATTCTTGTTCAATCTCGGGTGGACCAACTAGAGGAGTAACATTTAAGACTCTATATATCCTTGAAGGAGTTATTGAACACGCATCAAAAGGTATTCTTTTTCACCCTTATCTAATCTATTATGCATGCGATCCTTGTTTAGATGTTTAGGAAATTGTTTTCTGAAATTCCGCTTTTACACATCTAAAATCCCAACAAAAGCAAGGGAGAGAAGCGGCGGAGGAGGCGTTCACCTTGCCCAGTGGAGCTCGAAGGCCGGCGAGGGTGGCAGGGTGCAGGTTACCCAACTTCTCCCAGATCTGGTGTTGCTCTTCCCGGTGACAGGAGGCAGGGATTCGTTCTCCAACGATAGGCGAGGCAAGCTTGCTCCGGTGGGAGGGTGCTCGAGGTCGAAGGCGCTGGTTGTAGGCACTTCCGGCGTCGCCTTGTGGGAATACTTCCCTTGCCGAAGGTGGAGAGAAGGTGGAGGTGTCTGTTGAGGCGGTCCGGCCTGGAGGAGAATGTGAGGAGCTCACTTGGAATTCGAGAGGATGAGGAGAGGAAGAATGCAGGGGAGTTGTTGGTTCTTCGCTTTGGGAGAAGGGAAAGTAATGGAGAGGAGAGATGGTTACAGTGAGAGGGCTGCAGAAGGTGACAAGACTAGTCAGGAGAGAGAGACAAAAAATAGGGAGAAGGAAAGAACATCTGAAGCAGTAAGAAGGAAATTAAAAGTAAATAAATAAAATAAAAAGGAAAAAGGGGTAATAGAATAAACTCGATCAAAAGCATTCGGAACGGGATTTCCGAATCGAAAAACTTCCCGACTTTTTCCGAAAATAAATTACGGAATATATATAAACTCATAAAAATATACTTTTCAATACAAAACCCGTTCTCGTGAATTATTTACGAGATTATATAATACTTTAATTACGAGCAATAAAATATATCGATATATATACTCGTGGGGTTTAACTTAGATAAGAACCGATAAAATAAATACTGCAATGTTATATATATGTATATGGCCTTAGAATGTTTTTGGACTTGTATGTGTATATATATATATATATATATATATATATATATATATATATTTGCATCGTTATATATATGTATATGGCCTTCGGATGTTTTTGGACTTGTATGTACCTAGATATGCATGTTACCTTAGGGTGATTGGGCTCCTATGCCTTGGTTGTATTTTGGATTTCGGCTTCTTTCTTTTATGCTTTTATAAGTTTTCCTTCCATATAAATATTACAAGTATTACATACATATCGATAAAGGACGTGGCAGAGAGCATCATTCCCGAGGCGGGGTAGACCACCTCTTCCTCATATGTAGGACCCGCCAAGGGTAGACCACCTCTTCCTCCTACTGTCCCGAGACGGGGACGAGTAGGGAGACCTCCAGACACGAGAGGTCGAGGACATATCCCCATTGCGGACCCACCAGTTGTGGATCCGCCAGCAGCTGAGGTTCCCGTAAAGGACGTGGCAATGAGCATCATTCCCGAGGCTAGGGAGAGGGCAGTTGTGAGGTCCGGAGCGCATAGTTCCCCATCTGCTAGGATAGGGGGAGCATCGATTGGGGTTACCGTGTTTGAGGATTATGTACGTCGAGTTGAGGAGGCGTTTAGGACTGGAGCACCACCTCCAGCGCCACCGGTGCCTGTACCTGCACCCGAGTGATCAGGTGGGGTCTCGCATAGGGTTACTCAGATTAGGGCCGCACAAGAGGTAGTTGCACCGGTGATAGTAGTGCCCGAGCCGGTTGTAGAGATTGCTAGAGATAGAGACGAGCTGAGGTCTCCTAGACCCGATTCATGGTTGAAGGCTTTCAACCAACAGCATGTACCCTACTTTGATGGGAAGGTAGGGTTAGAGGTGGAGCATTGGATTGGGCACGTGGAGTCGGCATTAGAGGCGATCCTTTGCCCAGAGGAGAGGCAGGTGGAGATAGTCCAGACTTTGTTTCGAGAGCAGGCCCAATATTGGTGGAGGTCGGTGAGAGGAGGTGTGACTAGGATGGACCAGCTTCTAAGTCTAGTTAGAGAGACATTTTGCCCGGATTCACTGAGGACAGACCGAGTACAGGATTTCTTAGAGGCAGGATTTGAGGGCGTCCCAGTTATCGAGGCGATTAGGCGTTTCCGAGCGGAGTTGGCTTTGCTGGGGCCCGCTACACCTCCGGCAGACTAGCATGTGTATCTCCTTTATAGGAGATTGAGGGAGTCTACCCGTGCATACCTTGTGGCATTTCGTTGTGCCTCTTTGGGTGAGTACCAGGACCGAGAATCGGCATACGAGAGAGACCGATCAAGGTCTAGGAGAGGGGCAGAGGACGGGACCTACTAGTTTGGGGGCAAGAGCCTTAGGGCAGGGGCGTGGCACGGTGCAGGGACGTACGAGTCATCCGCCTCCTACTCAGGCCTCAGACATAGGGAGGCAGTGTTATAACTGCGGATGACATGGACATCTTAGGCCCGATTGTGGGAAGCCTCTTGTGACTTGTTTCTCTTGTGGCCAAACGGTTCACATGGCAGTTTATTGCAGACGGGGTGGGGCATCATCACAACATGGGTCTTCGCCTGCTAGCGGGACAGGTGGAGGACAGAGGTCACCTCATGTTCCGGCTTAGAGTTTTTAGCTGAGGGGTCAGAGTCAGACGCGTACACAAGGATCACCTCAGGGTTAGGGCCGTGGTGGAGGTACCCGGGAGACCGTAGGCACACAGGCCAAGGTGTTTGAGTTGAGGAGCGTTGTTGATCCAGCGGCGCCAGCAACCACATGTACTATTCAGATTCATGGCCTTCCGGTCCGAGTTTTATTTGATATAGGTGCCACGCACTCTTTTATATCCGATGAATGTGTAGCTAGGTTGTCCTTAGTTACGGTAAAATGGAAATCCTTCATTGTGGGGTTACCCGATGGGGTAGGTTTAGTGGTACCCGAGAGGTACGCGGTTGTCCCATACGTTTGGGAAACCGAGACTGGTTAGCCGCCTTCTATGTCATGCACTTAGTGCACGAAGAACTCATCCTTGGCATGTACTGGATGGACCGTCATCGAGCCGTTTTGGACATCAATCGGAGGACCGTGACAGTTACCACAGAGACGGGACACGAGGTGATTTTCCGAGGTTGGGACCTCGGAAAGGCCGGTACATTCATTAGTGCGGTCCGAGCCGCGAGACTTATCGGACAGGGATGCGAGGTCTTGTGGTGCTATGCCATGAAGGAAGAGACGGGACCATTGCTGGAGGAGATTTCTGTGTCATGTGAGTTTTAGAGCGTATTCGGGGAGCCACCCGGATTGCTACCGCAAAGGAGCGTTGATTTTGCTATTGAGTTGGAGCCCGGCACGAGGCCGATCTCCAAGGCTCCATACCGCATGACGTCGATCGAGTTGTTGGGGCTGAAGAAGCAGCTCGAGGAGTTAGCTAAGAGGGGTTTCATACGCCCGAGCCTCAAAGATCCTTCCTTCGTCAGGAAGAGGGGGGATCTTTGAGGCTCTGCATTGATTACCGAGAATTGAACAAAGTCACCATCAAGAACAAGTATCCTCTACCGCCCATCGACAATTTATTAGACTAGTTACAAGAAGCCTCCGTGTTTTTAAGCATTGGCTTGAGTTCGGGTTATCACTAGCCGAGGGTGAGAGCGGAGGATGTGCCGAAGACGGCATTCAGGATGAGATACGGCCGTTATGAGTTTGTCGTGATGCCATTCTGGCTCACAAATGCACCCGCCGTCTTCATGGAGTTGATGAACGGCATCTTCATCGACTTCTTGGACCAGTTCGTGGTAGTGTTTATAGATGATATCTTAGTTTACTCCCGGAGTAGGAATGAGCATGCGGGACCCCTGAGGACGGTTCTTCGAGTCCTTCAAGATAGAGAGCTTTATGCAAAGCTCTCCAAGTGCGAGTTTTGGATGTCCGAGGTGGCATTCCTAGGTCATATAGTTTCCGTTGAGGGTGTCATGGTTGACCCGGCGATGATAGAGTCCGTTTCTTCATGGCCGCCTCCTAGGACGGTCAAGTAGGTGCGCAGTTTCTTGGGCTTAGCGGGATACTACCGCCGATTTATTGAGGGTTTCTCCGTGATTGCACGCCCACTTACTTCCTTGTAGAGGAAGTCTACCAGGTTCGTCTTGTCCGAGCCTTGTCAGAGCAGCTTTGAGGAACTGAAGAGGAGGTTCACCTCCGCTCCAGTTTTAGCCCAGCCCGAGGGCGTAGAGGATTTTGTTGTATATAGTGACGCCTCCAAGCTAGACTTGGGGTGCGTTTTGATGCAGAGGGGTAGGGTTATTCCGTACGCTTCTCGGTAGTTGAAGCCGTACGAGGAGAATTATCCCACCCATGATCTTGAGCAAGCAGCAGTGATTCATACCTTAAAGACCTAGCGACATTACTTGTACGGGGCTACGTGCCAAATCTTCACAAACCATAAGACTTTGAAGTATATACTCACTCAGCGGGAGTTGAATAACCGCAAGAGGAGATAGTTAGAGTTGATTAAGGACTTTTATTAAGATATTTAGTACCGTCCGGGGAAGGCAAACGTAGTCGCCGATGCCTTGAGTAGGAGGACTCCTCGAGAGGAGGCTATAACACGGCTTACGGTTCAGCCACAACTGAGGAGGGATTTGATAGAGTTAGAAATGGATATCCGTTTCCTTGATACGGATTGTCGTTTGTCCGAGTTGGAGGTACGAGTCATCCGGTGCAGGGACGTACGAGTCATCCGCCTCCTACTTAGGCGTCAGATAGAGGGAGGTAGTGTTATAACTGCGGAGGACATGGACATCTTAGGCCCGATTGTAGGAAGCCTCTTGTGACTTGTTTCTCTTGCGGCCAAACGGGTCACATGGCAGTTTATTGCAGACGGGGCGGGGCATCATCACAACATGGGTCTTCGCCTGCTAGCGGGACAGGTGGAGGATAGAGGTCACCTCAGGTTCCAACTCAGAGTTTTCAGCTGAGGGGTCTGAGTCAGACGCGTACACAAGGGTCAGCTCAGGGTCAAGGCCGTGGTGCAGGTACCCGGGAGACCATAGGCACACAGGCCAGGGTGTTTGAGTTGAGGAGCGTCGTTGATCCAACGGCGCCGGCAGCCACAAGTACTATTCAGATTCATGGCCTTCCGGTCCGAGTTTTATTTGATACGGGTGCCACACACTCTTTTATATCTGATGAAAGTGTAGCTAGGTTGTCCTTAGTTACGGTAAAAGGGAAACCCTTCATTGTGGGGTTACCCGATGGGGGTAGGTTTAGTGGTACCCGAGAGGTACGCGGTTGTCTAATACGTTTGGAAAACCGAGACTGGTTACCCGACTTCTATGTCATGCACTTAGTGCATGAAGAAGTCATCCTTGGCATATACTGGATGGACGGCCATCGAGCCATTTTGGACATCAGTCGGAGGACCGTGATAGTTACCACGGAGACGGGACACAAGGTGATTTTCCGAGGTTGGGACCTCGGGAAGGCCGGTACATTCATTAGTGTGGTCCGATCCGCTAGACTTATCGGACAGGGATGCGAGGTCTTTTGGTGCTATGCCATGAAGGAAGAGACGGGACCATTGCTGGAGGAGATTCTTGTATCATGTGAGTTTGAGAGCGTATTCGGGGAGCCACCCAGATTACCACCGCAGAGGAGCGTTGATTTTGCTATTGAGTTGGATCCCGGCACGAGGCCGATCTCCAAGGCTCCATACCGCATGATGCTAATCGAGTTGCTGGGGCTGAAGAAGCAGCTCGAGGAGTTAGCTAAGAGGGGTTTCATACGCCCAAGAATTATGGTGGTGTGTGTTTTATCGCTTTTCATCGTGAAAACGGATGAGGATTACTTGACTATATTTGTTATTTGGCCCATTGTTACTATTATTATCGGGCGGTGACATCACTGCCCAGCTCCCAAGGGAGATTGGGAGGTTCTCTACGACCAGGCCATACATGGTATACGGGCTGGCTTCTTTGCCACTCCACACGGTATACGGGTTGAGCTCCGCCACACTCATGTTGGTTACACGGGAACAGAGGCGAGAGTTATAAGACTCTCGTGTCACACTTTAAACGAATGGAATTAGAAATGGAATAACCTAAAAAAGAGAATAAGAACCATGGGGTCTCCGTACATACAAGATGTGTATGTATATGAGCATGTTGAGTGTTATGTGTTCTTATGTGTGTGTTTGTGCCATATTATCTTTATAATGCCTAGAATGTGAGCTAACGTTTTAAACCGTTTGTGTAGATGCCTTGCAGGTTAGGGATGCCACCGAGTGAGGTGGAGGAGTGGACAGCCGAGGGGTCTCCGTACATTATAGAACGGGAACGTATTGGGTTTTGTTTGTATTGTTGGATTATGTTATGTTGTACGGTTTGGACCTCCTTATCGTTTTATGTCGTTTTGACGATTCAGTTGAGTTTTCACCTTGTATCCCTTCTTTTCTTTTCTCGCATACATCATAAATTATTTGAGTTTTACGCCTTTATTTGTGCCATGCTAGAAGGTCCGGTGAGATTGTTGTCAGGCTAAGGGTCGGGACCCATTGTGAGGTCTCGCCCGTAGCATTTCGATATCCCACGGATTCGGGGTGTTACAATATATGCATAAAGATATAAACGTCGCCGAGATCCGCGGAGAAAGTGGTGGTCCTGTATATTCTACCCCAACTGACTTATGGACATGATCTGAAAACAAAATTGATTTCTTTAAAACTCAGAACCCTTGAGGGTTCTGTTTATTTTTATTCGGCCTTTAGAAGATTACGAGTGTCATTGTTGTCAACCTAGTGCTTTAATACCACTTTGTCACACCCCGAATCCGCGGGACTCGGGATGCTACGGGCGAAGACCTCACAATGGGTCCCGACCCTAAGTCTGACAACAATTTCATCGGATCTTGCAACTAGGCACAAATAAAGGCCAAAACCGAAATACATTTTTATGCAATGTTATGAAACCTTAAATAAAAAAGAAAGGAAAGACTTCAGCCGTCCTTACAACAACATCAACATAATACAAAAACAACAACACAAGGACTCAAATCCCCCAACTCGACCTATGATGTACGGAACCCCTACTACCTACTCCTCCAGATCACTCGGCCACATCCTAACCTGCACATCAACTACAACAATTAGTATAAAACCGTTAGCTCACATTCTAGGCATTATATAGATAATATGGCATAAACACACACATAAGAACAAATAACACACAACATGCTCATATACATACACACCCGGTTCTTATTCTCTTTTTAAGTTATTCCTTTACTAGTTCCATTCGTTCGAAGTGTGACACGAGAGTCTTATAACTCTCGCCTGTGTCCCCGTGTAACCAACAAGACTGTTGCGGAGCTCAACCCAAATACCATGTGGAGTGGCGAAGTACCCCACCCGTATACCATCTATGGTCTAGTCGCACAGAACCTCCCAGTCTCCCTCGGGAGGTGGGCAGTGATGTCACCGCCCGATAATAATAGTAACAATGAGCCAAATAATATATATAGTCAAGTAATCCTAATCCGGTTTCATGATCAGAAGTGATAAAACACACACCACCATCATGCATCCAAATAATGCATAAAAGAGGCTAAGTAAGTCCGAAGACTTACCTCGTCTCAAAGCTAGCTAAAAACCGATCTCACTTCCCGTAGGAATACAACCAAGGCCTGTTCAAGACAAGGCACGGTAATCAATAACTACTCATACAAGCTAGAAGTCCTTAGACATCTAGTCCTATATACTCTTACAAGATCAAACACTCTCATAAACTTGGATAACACTCCTAGTCCTCACAACTCACAAGATCACAATTATAGCACTATGTGCTAGGATACCCTCGTCCCAAACTCCGCAATCTCAATGAACATATAAATACTACCTCAAGTCTCACAAGATCAACCACGAGGTTCACAGCTGTAGAACAACTCAAGATCAACACACCACATGTCATTAAGCATCAATAACCTCAACCACTCACCTAAGGTTTCAAGCCACTACTTGGCATTAACTCTAAGTTATACTAGATCCAACCTAGCATGGTACTATTACTAAATAATACTATATCGAGAAAGGAGGTACTCACTCGAGGTCAAAGGCGGATGGGCCTTCTTTGGGGCGCATCCGAACCTAATACAAAACCAATCAAATTTAGCTTGTATGCTAAATTTGAACGGAATATATAATATGTATAAATCTAAGGAAAACTCGTCTTCAACGCCAATGTTAAAACTCGTTAAACCCTTCCGGGGTAAGAATATGAAATCAAGCCACTTGGTCGTAACTCCGAAATTACAACTTGAACCATAAACCGAGTTTAAAGTCCGTAATTATATTTTCCGGGCAATCTAAACAACATCATAAACCCAATGGTAAGACTTGTTCTCAAAGCCAAGGATAAACAAAACAGTTCAACCATTTTCCCCGCAAAATATACGATCTTGTAAATGCAGGCCATAACCCGTAAATAAACCTTGGACTATTTCCGAAAATATCACAATAGAGGACATAATGTCACATTCCAAAAATCTCGGATCAAACAACAATATCAAAATATTGGGCACATTCTTAATTTGCAAAAATCCAAAGACATGGGGCCAAAACTGCAAATTCAGAGTAGTGGACACAATCTTCAATTAACACTAAAAGGAGGGGGCCGAAATAATTAGGGCAAACACCCTTCTTCCACCTTTGAACAAGATGCAGGGCGGCAATGTTGTAGCGAGGCAATGGGTTGCAGCATAGGCTCCGATCCAGTGCAATGGTTATAGGGCGGCAGCAAGGCGGCAACCCAGTAGGCAAGGGACGCAACCTAGGGGCTCCGGCGCTAGGGCAAGCGAGAAAGATATGCGGCGGCTCCGATGGGCTCTGGCTAGGGCGAAGCAAGGGAGAGAAGCGGTGGAGGAGGCGTTCACCATACCCGGCGGAGCTCGAAGGTCGGTGAGGGTGGCAGAGTTCAGGCTGCCCAAGTTCTCCCAAATTTGGTGGTGCTCTTCCCGGCGACAGGGGGCAGGGATTCGTTCTCCAACGATAGGCGAGGCAAGCTTGCTCTGGTGCGAGGGTGCTCGAGGTTGAAGGGGCCGGTTTCATGCACTTCCGGCGTCGCCTTGTGGGAAGACTTCCCCTACCGGAGGTGGAGAGAAGGTGGAGGTGTCTAGTGAGGCGGTCCGACCTGGAGGAGAAGGTGAGGAGCTTACTTGGGCTTCGAGAGGATGAGGAGAGGAAGAATGCAAGGGAGGTGTTGGTTCTTCACTTTGGGAGAAGGGAAAGTAATGGAGAGGAGAGATGGTTGTAGTGAGTAGGGTTGTAGAAGGTGACAAGACTGGTCAGGGGAGAGAGACATGCAATAGGGAGAAGGAAAGAACATCTGAAGGAATAATAGAATAAACTCAATCAAAAGCATTCGGAAAGGGGTTTTAGAATCGAAAACTTCCCGAATTTTTCCGAAAATAAATTACGGAATATATATAAACTCATAAAAATATACTTTGCAATACAAAACCCGTTCTCGTAAATTATTTACGAGATTATATAATACTTTAATTATGGGTAATAAAATATATCGATATATATACTCGTGGGATTTAACTTTGATATGATTTGAGAAAATAAATAACGCAACGCGCCAAAACTGGGGCATTACAACTCTTATGGTATGTGAAGATCTTGCAAGTGGAACCATACAGGTAATGTCTCCAAATCTTCAAAACATTATCTACCGTTGCCAACTCCAGATCGTGAGTCGGGTAGTTCTTCTCATACGTCTTCAACTGTCGAGATGCATATGCAATCACTCTTCCCATCTGCATCAACAAACATCCCAAGCCTAGCTTGGATGCATAACTACAAACCAAAGAATCCTCAAAACCCTCTGGATGTGCCAAGATAGGAGCAGAAGTCAGACGCCTCTTCAACTCCTTAAAACCCTGGGCACTCTACCCGGAACACACAAATCTGGTATTCTTCCTTAGTAGACTCGTCAGTGGGTGGACAATCACAGAAAATCCTTCCACGAAATATCGGTAATAGCCGGTTAGGCAAAGAAAGCGACGTTCGTCGGTGTCGTCCATGCAGCAACAAACTCGATCTTCACCGGATCAACCATGATCCCATCGGAGGAGACGATATGGCTTAGGAAGGGTACCTCTGACATCCAGAACTCGCACTTAGAGAGCTTGACATACAACTCTCTATCCCGCAAAACTTACAAAATCATCCTCAGATGACCGGCATGCTCCTCTCTGTTACGAGAGTACACCAGAACGTCATCAATGAAGACCACCACGAACTGATCTAGGAAGTCGATAAAAATATTGTTAATCAACTCCATGAAAACTGTTGGGGCATTCGTAAGCCCAAATGGCATCACTACAAACTCGTAGTGTCCATAATGGGTATGGAATGCCGTCCTGTGTACATCATGCTCCCTCACCCTCAACTGTTGATATCCTGAGCGCAAGTCGATCCGAGAGAACATTGTCGTTCCCTGAAGCTGATCAAGCATATCATCAATACGAGGCAGTGGATACTTGTTCTTGATGGTCACCTTGTTCAGCACTCTGTAATCAATGCACAATCTCAACGATCCGTCCTTCTTCCGTACGAAGAGGACAGGTGCTCCCCATGGGGCTACGCTAGGGCGGATGAAGCCCTTCTCAGCCAACTCCTCGAGTTGCTTCTTCAGCCCCAACATCTCGAGAGGCTTCATACGATATGGGGCCTTCGAGATCGGTCTCGTGCCAGGCTCCAACTCGATACTGAAGTCCACACTCCTTTGAGGCGGCAAGCTAGGCGGCTCAACAAATACGTCTGCAAACTCACAGACCATTAGAATATCCTCCAATGTTGGACTCTTTCCATCCTTCATGGCATAGCACTAGAAGGCGTCACATCCCTGTGCTATCAACCTCGCTGCTCGTACAACACTGATGACAGAGCCCGTCTTCCCAAGGTCCCAACCTCGGAAGACCTCTATTTGACCTACCTCGGTAATGATTGTCACAGTCCTCCTACCTACGTCTAATACCACACGGTGTCTACGCATCCAGTCCATACCTAATATGACTTCTTCATGCATGAATAGCATGACAAAGAAGTCCACAAGCAACACATGAGTCCCTAGACGAAGGGGACAACTACGTATCTCACGGGTACCCCTGACCCTACTACCATCAAGTAACCCTATAGTAAAGGTTATCCCCTTTATAGTAACTAAACCCAGATGCTCAACACATACATCAAAAATAAAGGAATGCGTATCACCCGTATCAAATAAAACTCTAACAGGTAAACCATGAAGCAAAATGGTACCTGTAGCGGCCGGTGCAGGCGGCTCTTCTACACTCCTCAACACAAAGACTCTACCCTGCGCTCCTTTAGTGTCAGTGGTACTCCCACCACGACCTCTACCTCTACTTGGCCCGGGAGTAGATCCTTGAGTAGAAGGACGATCTGGGACGCTCTAGTGTCCATGTGTTTGCTGCTGAGGTGTCCTTTGACCACCTTCCGTCACACTAGCAGGAGAAGAACCCTGTTGTGATTCAACTCCACCCTTCCTACAGAAGGCAACTTTGTGGCCTGGTCTACCACAAGTATAGCAAGTCACAAGTGGCCTCGTACACTCTAGTCTCAAATGTCCAGGGTTACCACAGTTAAAGCACCGTCGTCCCTTTTCTACAGTCAATGCAAATGAGGGGTAACCTTGACGTCTCTAGCTCCACTCAGTCCCGAAAGCTCCACCAACGCCACTAGTCAGCCCAGTACACTGCCTCTTCTTAGACCGTCTCGTCTGGGAAGTCCTCCTCTAACTGACCCTCTCACGCTCATAAGCTCAGGCCCGGTCCTGGTAATTTGTCAAGGACTGACAATGGAATCCTGCCATATAAGAGCGTGTACTCTCCCTTAGTCGAAGGGAGAACAGATACACATGCTGGTCCTTAGAAGGTGCAGATGGACCAAGCAATGCCAACTCTGACTAGAAGGGCTGATGGCATCTGCAATCGGCACATCCTCAAAACCTGCCTCCACGAAGTCCTGCAACTTCTCCTTCCTCAGTGAGGCAGGGAAGAACTACTCTCTAATCATACTCCTCATTTGATCGTAGCTAGTGGCTCGGGCTCGTATAGTCCTCCACCACTGATGAGCAAGGTCACAGAATAGAGTTAGGAATAGAGTTTGGACTAACTCTATCCGTCTGTCCTCTAGACATCTGATGGACTCTAAGGCAGAATCCACATGTCCAATCCAGACCTCTATCTCCAATCCCACCTTCCTAGAGAAAGGTGGTACGCCCAAGTGATGGAATGCCTTCAACCAGGTATCTAGTAAAGGCCCTCTATACTCCTCTAGAACTCGAATAGTCTCAGCAATACGTGCCCGCATAGTTGGCACCTGAGTTGCTCCCTGGGACATCTCAAGATATCCCTCATGCACTAGTAGATTTGGGGCTCGTCTGCCTGCTCTGTCAGCCTCCTCTACACGTCAGATGTAATCACAAAACTCTGGGCCCCTCGTGGAGACACGATCCTAGTCATCTGACTGGATTCGGTGGGAACGTTGTCTCCCAGATCCACATCTCTTCGTCTCTGGAACTACACTCTCAGAAATCTCCTCATGAACCTCCTCCACCACTGGTGGATCAGTAGCGGGAACTGGTCCCTGTCCTATCACGTCCGGAGGAAGAGGTGGTCTACCTCTACCCCGGCCTACAGTAGAAGCAACTCTAGTCCGAGCCATCTCCGGGGTATGCACACCTAACTTGTAAGGCTCTATATAGGCCATATGTGCATATATATATATATATAACACATACACATAGTCCATAATACATATAGATGTGCATATCTATACTGCAAAGATTCATGGCAAAGGTGACGACTTCTCGTACATTCTATCCCAAAAAAATACTTTTAAATACCAACATCTTTTTAAAAAAGTTAGACCCCTTTCGGGTTCTGTTTATTTTTTCTATCAAACCTCATTGTAAGTAGCAAGTGCCATTGTTGTCAACCTAAGGCTTTGATACCAACTCTGTAACACCCCGAATCCGTGGGACTCGGGATGTCACATTGGGCTAGGATCTCATAGTGGATCCTGACCCTAGCCTAACAACAAGTTTACTAGACCTTACAACATGGCAATGGAAGATATAAAACAAAACAAAAAACTGTATAAACTGTACATCCAAAAGTATACAAGATCATAGCCGAGTATAAAAGATCATCCTCACACAAGAGGTATACAAAACATCATCCTCATGCAGGAGGGAAACATAAACAACCCCAAAACCATAACCCCCTAATGTACAAGAGTCCTCGGCCTGTCACCTTACTAGATCACTCAGCAGCTCGCCTATCCTACAAGCCATCTACAACATGGTATGAGATCATTAGCTAACCATACATATATAAGGTAATGCATAAGCACAAGAACAAGTCATAAAAGGTAAACACATAATCATGCTATCACACATTTACCCATTTTATCATCTTTATATAATAGTCATTCACTCAAATCGTATATATATAGATAGATGAAACTATGTGACACGAGGACCGTATCATCCCCGCCTCTAGGCCTGACGTCCATTTGGAAGTAGTGTCGATCACACAACCCGTGTACCCTATGGGAGTGGATTGCACCCTTCTTGTACACCAGATGGCATGAGCACAAAGAACCCCCCCAGCTCCTTACAAGATGAAGGGAAGGGTTATCGCTCTCATGCACTACGGCTATCAATAAAACATACCTCAACCTCGTAAAAACACAACCATGATCAACCTCCAATCCTGAGAGGGACACTGCCTAATAACAAGGCATAGAGATATATCAATCTCCTATCAATTAAAGGGGTCACGCCTAGACCCAAGGGATCCATAGGATCATCCTCAACCTCATCCTCACAAGCTACTAATCCTCAAAGCCGTACAATGCATAACATGATCATAACATCATCAACACACATTCAACTATACCTAGCATGATACTACACACTCATACTAGGAAGGTAGGGGCAATGCCATCCTAAGGCAAGCCCGGAATCAAGACACACCTGCAAACCAAGAGCAAAGAAAGGCTGGTGCAGATAGGCGCAGGGGCAGCCCTTAGGTGGCGTAGGGGCGGCAACTGGCCGGTGCTGGGGCGGTCGCAAGGTGGCGCAAAGGCGGCTGGTGTGCAGAATACACACTTCCGGCTTCTCTTTGATTCTTCACTTGATCCTCTTCACACCTTCTTCAGCTAGCACCCCAAACATGCATATACATACATATATACATCAAACAAAGCCTATGAAGGCTGCCACAAGATCAATCTTGTGGAATGCTAAGCTAGGAAGGAAGAAAAGAAGAAAGAATGAAGAAGGAAGAAAGATAAGTAGAGATGGAAGAGGAACTCACCAAGCTGTAACCTAACAGAGGGATATCACACTCCAAAACCTTAAGGCTAGCTCAACACAAGCACAACAACGTCCTCCAAAATCATCATCAATAAATCAACAACAAACACTCTTCAAAACTCTCAACAAGAGCAAGGAAATCAAGATGAAGATTCAAAGGAGAAGAAGGGAAGAAGAAGAATGCGAGGGAGAAGAGATGAAGTTGTAGAGAGATGAGAAACCCTCCACATGAAGCAAAGAAGAGGCTTACATAGGAAGCCATCCAAAATCACGGGTCAAGGTCAACAAAACCAGCTACAACACACCATAAACCGCAGGGGCGGCCTCTGCCTCACGCACGGGCGGTTTAGGCTAACTCTTGCACACTCAACACCTCAACATCTAAGGCTCTTGCAGTTTCAATGTTAAGACACATGTAACCCATGTGGGAAGAGCTATATCCAAGAAATATGGAGGGGGTGGAGCGGAAAGCGAGTTTGTGTGAATTATATGGTCGAAGATTCGGAAAACATAGGCAACCGAAAAACTTTAAGTGTTTGTAATTCGGTATCTTAGGAAAAAGAATCTTGTAAGGACATTTGGATTGAGATATTGGAGATGGTAGACAATTTTTTAAATAAACGGATGTTTCAAAAGTATAGTCCCAAAATGTGAGGGGTAGAGATGAGTGTTTTAGAATAGTAAGCCCCATATCACACTTCGTCGATGACGGCTCTCTATGCTTCCGTTTTGTTGATGGGAATAGGGACATGTAAGTCGATATGATTCCCAATTTTTTGAATAATGGTGTGAGTGGTTTGAATACGGTGCCTTTGTTGGTGTGAATTGAGATGATTTTTTATGAGAAATTATAGACAAAATTGATGAAAGATTGTAGGATAATTGAGACATCGGATTTTAGTTTCCAAGGGAATATCCTTAAAAATTTGCTAGATACGTATTACGGATTTCCATTTATAGATAGCGCATGGGTTGGCCCTAAACATCACAAAATAGTAGTTGTAGGACATGGGTAGAGACTGATGGACTAGGATAATGTGGTAAGGCATGGGCCTTGGCCTAACTACAAGAAGTGCAAGGAGCACATTTGGATTGGGCTTTAGGTTTACTAGGTTCCAAAAGGGGGGAAAGAGATCTGGTAATACGGCTGGAGGGATGGCCAAGTCGCAGGTGCAAAATATCGATGTTGGGTGGTTGGACAGTGGTGGAATGCAACGACGGTGGTTCCATCGACACCGATAGCAGGAGATACAACCCGTCCTTAACGGTACCCTTGAGAAAAGGAGCTTGTGTCTGGTATGTATGACAAGGAAGTGATCATAATGTAATTCGAAGAAGATGTTATTGCCGACACAAAATCTATTTACTGAGAGAAGATTATTAGTAAGAGAGGGTGTATGAAGAAGATTGTAAAGCTGAAAAGTATGAGTGGGGAGGACAGAGATGCAGTACAATGTGGTTTTGAATTGGAATAGTGGAGTGATGATATGAATTATATATCATCATATTCATGCATATTACGAGTGTATCACCTCAGTTTTACATACATTTGATGAGAATTGTGGGCCTTTATGTTCATATTCATATATCTTTCGAGAATAGAGATCTATACACGTTATTTGTGAAATTGTAGGCAAAACGGTGGAAATTTGGTACAGAAATGGAGCAATATGGAGCATGTCATCATAAAGGACCAGTAAGGGAGCTTAAACATAGGAGAAGATATGAGAAAAGATCACAATAGAAGACGGAACTAAAAGATAAACACATGCAGAAGACAAAAATCGGTTTATTACTTATTGAGATCGACCGATTTCCATTATAATCGAGTCGATTTCTATCTTTGATTGTCCGATTGGTTAGTATTGTGACAATAAGATCAAGTCTCAAACCCTATAAAATGGAGGACGTCTCACCACCATCTAAATCATTAATATACATCCAGTACACATCAGAATACCATCTAAAGTTATCAAGGAGAATTCGGTTACAAACATTGCAGGAATTTCGGAAGTTTGAAGTCCAAGATCGAAGTTCTTGGAGTTTGTGAGTTTTGATTTATATTATTTCATTGTGAATGAGAGTTTTAGTTTGTTTTGAGTTTTTATTTGAGTTTTGAAGGATTGAACCATTGTTCAAATGTTTTTGGTTTGGTTTAATTCAAGATTCAAATTTTTCTCATATTCTTTATTTTCTTGATTTAATATCATCTTTTATTTTCATAATGTGTATTGTTGGCTAAAACCCTTGTGATTCTAGGGTGATTGGTTGAATATTGTGGTCTAGATGTTGATAGATTGATCTTCATAAACAGATTGGACCTTGAGAGTTGAGTTTAACCATCGTAGAGAAGAAAAGTAGGTGTGTTCTTGGCTAAAATCAGACGATTTCCTTTGATGAACACCCCAATTTTGTCTTTTGTCGTACCTACCTTGCTTTATCCTTAATCTTTGGTTAAAGATTGCTTAAACCCTAGCCTTGTTCAACCTTTCTAACCTATATCGAAGTGTGGGAAGAGACTTACCCGGTGATTCCCGTTCTTGGTTGCCAACGATTATAAGATCTAGATAATAGAGGATTCAAAACCCTCTATTAAGATTGAGTGTGCCAAAACCCTTACCGTTGTGAATTAACCTCATTCCCTTGGGTTTAGTGTTTGGTTTGAAAATAATATCCTTCCCTTAGATCCTCTATCTTATCGAGACTCAACATCCTTTATTTAGAGCCTTTGGGTTCAGACCTGGGTGGTGGAGACTTCACCGTACATCATTCTGTTTTAGAACACATACCTTGCAATCCCAACTTTGTCCATGATCTTTAGAAGTCTTGAATCGAAAATCACAATTGGATAATTTGATCTCTAGAATCCGTTTTTCCAAATATTACACTAGTCTTTATCTTTTGCTATCAATAGTTCCATATTTTCTTGCTAGATTGCTAATTCTGAATTTGATTTTACCAAATCACTGAGTTAGACCATGACATTCTTGCTTTTACAGCGATCGATCCATACACTGCGGGTTTGCTTATTTTCTTTTATTCTTGGTATAAATTTAAGACTTTTGCGCACACCTTTTGGAGCGAACATGGAGCCATCACCAAGGGAAACCTGTTCAGTGCCGGAGTATGGGAGATTGCCAATTCAGAGATCGGAAAGATTTGGCGTGTAATGATGTGTTGCAGCAGTGTCGGGGTACCAATGTGAGGTTGTGTTGTTGACTTGAAGAGATGAGGGTGGTGGCGCTTGAAACAAATGATCGAATCGATGCTTACACCGAATAATAGTGTGCTTAGGTTTGCCACATAGTTGGCAAGTTGGGCGTGAGTTTGGCCCTCCAGAAAAATTTGTAGAGCTTTGATTTCCTTCATTGTAGCTATTGTATCCCCCACAATTTCCGCCATTGTTCCCTCCGCCTCGTGTTCATCCTCCGTCTGAGCGATGTGACCAATTTGTATCATTTCTTCCTCCACCTCTTCCTTCAGTTTCACTTCGACCACCTTTTCCTTTATAGTTTTCATGACCAAGCCCCCATTGGCCGTATGATTGGCCTTTGGAGGAGTTCCGAGAAGGGAGGTTTTGTTGCGCATAACTCTCTTTTCATGATTGAGAAGATGAGCAAGAACTTGATGGGAAAGAGGCAGAATGGGGAATGTTGTGAGGGAAGTTACCACGGAGCCATATTCGGCACCAAGACCGGCAAGCAGGTATGTGACGAATTCTGAGTCCGAGAGGGTCTGTCCGGTGGATTTGATGCTGGTTACAAGGCCTTGAGCCTTGTTGTAGTAGGTGGAAATGGAATTACCCCATTTCTTCAATGAGACCAATTTCAGGTGGGATTGAACTATTTTGGCAGTTGAGTTAGCTGCAAATAACTCATGAACTCTGGACCAAAATTAGGTAGATGTGGTGTAATTAAGAAGCTGAGTCATCACGTTCTCGGCGAGGGAGGAGAAAAGAATGGCAACAACCAGTTGGTCTTTAGCCAACCATGCTTAAAATGCCTTAGTATCATCGAGATTTGAAGGAGGGACATTGTTTTCTTCATAACCAATAAGATGAGTAGCAATGAGGTAAGGTTTGATTATTCCCTTCCACATAGAAAAATTGTTAGCTGATAATTTGATGGTGTTTAGGGTAGAAAAGTTGGGTAAGGTCTGATTTCGAATAATGGGGGTTTGTAGAGGAGGTTCAGTTTTCTTATCTAATGTGTTTTGGTTGCTTTTGGAATGTACTTCTGAATCATCTGATTCACTCCTGGTGAGAACATGAAAATAGAAAAAATGGATTTTGGCGCTTGCCTCTACTGCTCTAATATCATTGTAACAAACTACAATGCCGGAATATGATTGCAGAAAAATCTTTTCACATGTATTGATTGACAACTATACATAGTAGTTATAATACAATTTAGCCTAGGATCATGTGACAAGTGTCACGATCCTGGTGAACAGTCTTTTGCTCTAGGAATAGTCTAGAATGTATACACTAGGTTATCTTTGTGCTAGTAACTATGTATACAATCCTTGGCCATTGCAACGCCGGACATTTATAACCGTTGAATATGGTATGTTCTTTCTGCTGCAACTATTCTAAGTGTCTTGTTAAACAATCTCTGAGAGAATATTATTTTTTCACACTATAATTCATATGTTTAACATTTCTAGGAGCACCCGAAAAAGCACATGAGATTAGAAACCTCCCTTCCTGATGAAAGTATGTATTTGCACATAATCGTATAAAGCTTATTATTTTACATGCAAATGCAAGCATACTTACATCATTACATGCAACCCTAATAGTTGTAAATTTGTGATTATTAAAGGGCCAGGTGATGAAGGGTCTCCAGGAGTGTCAAAATTAAGGTGTGACATATCCCACTTGAACCGCTATTCTAAGATTTCAGAAAGATCCTTGGAGAAGTTTCCATACGTAATATCATCATTTAAGTTCAAAGCATCACGATCTCGTGCTAGTGGATTGCGTGCTCCTCTTAGAGATGTCCGTCCGTCTCTTTCTGATAACAGGTTTGCTTCCTTAGTTAAACATATCCTCTTGAATTTTTTTAGATTTGTCTAATGATCCTAAGTGCTTGTTTTCATGTCATTGTGTGAAAGGGCACATGTTGTGACTACGAATATCAACAAATTTTAAAACGTATCAAACAGTAAAAAGGCGGTAGGCAAACCGTGGAGAAGTTGATGATGTAGCATCTCAGAGAATATATTAACAAATACGAAGCAAGGCTAAAAAACCATTTATGGGGAGATGTGAATCTAGCACACTTAAACATCCTTATTCATTAATAAAATATGTACATTAGTATTTACAATTTCAATGCATCTATGTTTCCCTTTCTATTTGTCAGTAAACAAGGTAGTTAAGGTTCAAGGATACCAGTGCGACGTAGGACCGTGATCGCCGACCTTTGAGAGCCTCCTGCCTATTATGAGTGGGGTGGCACCACCGCTGTCTTCTTCTCCTTCTCCTTCTTCTTCTTCCCCTTCTCTTTCTTTTTCTCCTTCCCCTTCCCCTTCTGCACCTTGTTGTTGCTTCCCTCGGGGAAGAGTATCTATGATTCGTCAAATTCTTCTGCCATGATTGATCAGCTAAACCGTTTGATTTGGGAGGAGGAATGAGAAATACATATATAGGCGTATTTGATCAAGGGCACGTTCGCCTACTATCCCTAGGCTAAAAGATTCCCGCCTACGGTATACTAATTAAGGAGGTTAGTTAGGAAGCTTTTACACAACTATTCCATTTGAGGTAAACCTTCTCTTAATTTTTTTTCACTTTTGAGCAGAGGTTGAATAGTTTACTTGTAAATTATAATTTGGGGTTTTCTTTACACAAAGCCCACAATTAATAGCCCACAGTTTTAATTTGGGCTTTCTATTTGAGGCAACCTTCTTTACGTTGATTTGTAGAAAATCATGTTTAGTTCAATTGCGAATTTGAAGGAGAATTTGAACAAGGTTGCATTGGATGTGCACGATAACGATGAGCTAGGGATATATGGCACAACACGAGGAGACGGTCACGTTTCTCCTTTTGATGACCGGAGACTTTCTCATAGTCTCGCTTATTCCAGATCATCCACTCCCGGTTCTCCCTTGTCTAATGGAATTGTCTCCTCCCATAATTCGTAAGCACTGTTTTCTTGCTTATCTTGGTGTTTCAACCCATAGTTTTTAGGTTTTGGATTGGGGATCTTGATTCAAGTTTTACTGATTGTCGTCCTATCGGAAATGAAAGTTGAAAATTTGTATGTGTTAGTTGTAAGTTGAATTTGTCAGGAATTGAAATTAGAGGGAATAGTTAGTAATATATTGCTGGAAAAGATTAAGTTGAAAAAGGATTTTAAGTTGTCCATTTTAATTGCTCCAATAACTTAACGACATGGGTATGTACTATTGATGGTGACTTAAATATTTCTTCTCTATATATAGATTGAGCTGTATAAAGTCGAGATGAAGAAGCTTAGGTAGTCTGAAGAAGAAATTAAATCACTTTTAGTTAATTATGCAACTTTTCTAAAGGAAAAAGAGGTGTGTTTTGGGTTAACTGTTTTCATATGATGGATTTTGGATGCTGATATTTGTTTGTTGATTAGACATTCGTCTAATGAGGAAGTATGTCATAAGTCTTATGTATCATATTGACGTTTGAAGTAGGTTGAATAATATAGTAAGTGATAATTTTCATATGCCGGTGGGACCCCGCTTTATTTTTTAATTCCTTGATGTCATCCACATTCTCCTTTAGTAAATAGAAGTGGTGCAGGGGATCGTAACATCCATAATAATGCATAATTTTGTACATTGTGTTGTGGTTTAGAAGGACTATAACATATGGACTGTTAATTTAGTGAATGTCATCATTGTCCACTATTATTTTTTTGAAAGGTTGATAAGTAACTCCCGGTTCGATTGGCTTCGCCGCTCTACATCCGGGACGGGAATAATTCGTGGCCCATTGCTGGGGGATACCCTCCCAATATCAGTTTTTTCCATACATGCCGCCAGGAGGATTCGAACTCGAATCTCCAAGCTAACCACTTAAGGAGTCTAGCACCACATCCCACTAGACCAACTGAGTATTGGTCATTGTCCACTATTATTATTGCAACTACATCTGATGTGGGGGCATTGTACACACGATGATCCAACACCGGATTTTTGGAATCGTTATTTTTGTTTCTACATCTACCATGCGTTCAGATAGTTTCCTAAAGAATCTTGCATCTGGATTTTCCGTCATTAACTCGGTAAGCATACATATTATCTCGGAATTAAGTTCGGAAAATGTTTAATGCGTTGCTCAATTTCTTGTTGGCCGTCATAAAAATGCAGTTGCAAATATTTACGTGTATTTGTTTTCGGTGTAATTCTTGGAAGGAAGTGATATAATTGTCCTTGTAGTCGAAAAACGTAAATTTCTTTTTCTATTTTGGATTCTATGTTATCATAATCAAGTGAGTTGAAGGTGAAATGATTATTGTACACGGCCATACTGTTTGAAATGAGAGGCAGTCGGTAAACTACATTTTTATAAGTTCGGTGATAGTAGGATCAAGCGAATCTAAATGCAGTTGTATTCTCCATTTGAGCAACAAACATTTGGTGTTTCGGATACAAGTTTGTGGGCACCACATTTTTGGAAAGGTCGTTGTCAGGGTAAAATATGCGGCTTTTGTGGGACGTAATCAAGGCCAACGACTTTGTAGACTTTCTTTTTTGGCTGACGTAGCCTTTTTTTTAGAATTTGACGAAGTCTCCGGTAAATCCGTCGAGCCACTCATTGATGATTTGATGTCGTTCCTGTTGCAAAATAGAATACGTTGTCATATTTGTTAATTGATAAACAACTTATTGCCATGACAAATATAAGCAAGAAGATGGGTTTCATGATTTGGAAACAATTTGACACTCATCGAAGGGACAAATCTTTTATGTAAGATAAGATTGTAGCCACAAAAACTGAACAAGTATAGAGTTTTTATTCCCAACTGATATTTGTGATAATAAATACACATGTTATATCAAAGGCTTGAACACGTATTTTTTTACGGCTTAAAGTATTCAAAATATAAGTATGTATTTGAATGACTCATAGAAAAAAGATATTGACTTTATAGATGTTAAACTTGTAATAATAGAAAGGACAGAATAACGGAGTATTTAGCGACGGGATATAGAGTGATTATAAATAGAAAACATTGTTATACATTACATCACATAACCGTAGCAAGTCTTTAAAGGGAAAAAGTTGTAGACGGTTGAGGTGAAGAACGCCCGAATATATCACATGTGTACAAAATTGGCGTTATGTTACTAACACCACAACCTAAACGCATAAGTACACCACACACATACTTAAACAACAAATCACTTTACAACTTGAAAAATTTCAAGCTCAAAAGCATTCATAGACACCATACTGATTTACATCAAAACATCCCTGAGAATCCACTTAAGTTTCTTATTGTTAATGAGAAAAGGCTTGGCCGATCCGATGACAAGCTGAATAGACGTTGCACGGTACTTGGCCTCTGCGACAACAAGAACATTCCTGCGATCCTATCATAGGATACAATGTTTAACAAAAATGAGTAATTTGATAGTGGAGCAAAATAAATTGTGGACAGTATAACAACGATTCCCAAACGACAACCTCTTCAGTTTTCCCGTGGAAGTCGTCATTGTGGATCTGGAGAAACTTTTCCGCGTGCTTGGTATACGCATCTAAGGTAAGAGTTGTAGTGCCGTCTGTGCACTTAAAACGAAAGTAAAGTATGCGCAAGATTAAGCGGATTAAATAAAATGGACCCAAAATCAAAGAGGCAAGTAAACATTGGGTTATATAAACCACTGGATATCTCACTTTGTTATTTTCCTATTGTGCTCTATTTTCTATCTATTTTTAATCGTTGTTCACTATAAAGATTATTTTGTGACCTCTTCTTAGGGCTTCCACAAATGAATAGTTCGATCATGTACTTGTTGCTTAGGTTGTTCATTATTTTCCTATTGTGCTCTATTTTCTATCTATTTTTAATTGGTCACGAGTGGTGTAGCAAGAGAGAAACCGTTAAAGCGGCTAATTTTCAGCCCAGATAGTTCAACCACAAGGTCCGTTTCCATATGTGCTTCAATGGCATTGAATAGTTCGATCATGTGCTTGTTCCAAGCCGAGACAAGGACTATGTGCTCCACACTGAATAAAAATAAAATAAGATAGAGGTTGGTTCCTTTAATTTGATGTCAACCACACAACATGACCAAAATACAATATACAAATCAAACCGATTTTAGTAACCTAAAGAACCGGAATTACCTTGAGTCAGTGACGGAGATTTCCCTAACCGGTAGCATCGAGCCGCCTTTAGCAACCATCTTCTCAGCGTCGACCGTCAAGATGTAAAGAACCATGTCTGCAAAGAAAAGGATAAAATTAAAACTTAAAATAAGGCTATTGCACATGGCAAGTAATGCTAAAAACTTGAAAGGAGCGACTATATCTGAGAAACTTACCAAACTGGTCATCGGTGGAAGCGTCAAGAAGGATCTCAAGTAGTGTAGTATATGGGAAACAACTTTGCTCGTCTTCCCGCACTCGCCAACCGGAATGGCCTCAGTATAATTTGTAAAATGGAGCTGCTTCTCGCCAGGGTAAGAGGAAAATATTGGAGGTACTTTCTTGACAATCATGTTACGTATGTCGTAAATCCTTCCACGTAACAAAATCTTGCTGTAAACATCGATGTCGAGGTCAAAGAGCGTCGCGGTGAGCTTAGTTCCCTACATCCAAAAGAATCAAACAAGTTATCAGCTGAAACTAAAATTTAAAGCGACATATTAAGAGAAGATGTAAATTGTGATTCACCTGGTCGTCAGCAAACACAAGGCGTTGGTAGCTAACCTTTGAAACGCTTTGTTGCTTAGGTTGTTTGTCGACAACCTTGATGCGAACAAGCTCTGAACGGGCCTTGTTAGTTAACTGTGTCAGCGTTAGTGGGCTTCGACATAATGGATACTTATTAAACGATCCAGGAACACGTAAAACGGTCTCAACAAAGGTGGGCAAATTTCAAAAATGGAAATCAATTTACACAACCAAATACAAAGATGAATAAAGTAGTAGCGGTAATGACGGCAAACAAATTAAGATATATGTCATTGTTATACAATATGTAGATACTAAATAAAGACAATAACAAAAAAAACCAACGTGTAAACAATGGTATGACAATAGATGTGTGCAAAGCCAACGAGGTAAAAAATAAAGAGCGAACACAAGCGTGGTAGCATCATTAGACAACACAAAACCAAGCAAAACAAGTACAAGGCGATTGTTCTTTGATAGTCGTAAGACGACTATCATCGAGAGTACTATCATCGAGAATACAATGTACGAGTACAAAGTTTGCATAGAATCTTTGATAGTAACCGAGCCCATATCGCCAAAGCTGCAATGTGCAAAGGAAGATTGTGAAACACTTGAAACTAAAAAACAAGCGTAAAACCACAACAAAATCATAAAGTTGGGTTAACTAACAGCCGGTATAGGGAATAATGAGACAATATTCCCTCAACTTGAAATATGAGATGAACAACAAATAATAGGGGGCATATAAAACAACCCCTGCTGGCCAAAACGGGGCTGGCATCGAGGCAAAAATCAACCAAATATACAGTAATTATTCGAGTAAATGAACATGTAAGAGATAACATCAAAGCTGTAAGAAATACAGATCCTCTATGGTACATATCCATTTGTCATTGAGGATTAACCTGAACACCGTAAAGCAAAATCACCAAGTTAGAGTCATCATAAAACAAAAGCAAGAAATTCAGAGAGTGAAAAAAATATGTAAGAATGTACAAAACTCTGATAGTCTTCCATCGACCGTCATCGAGACAAAAATGTAGAACCAGAAGAATGGAAAACACCCTCTGCTAGTCACTAACCAACTATCATCGAGAGAAATATGAGGAACTGTAAATCAACGAACAATATGAACAAGCTGAACACAAATAAGAAATAGACAAACGCAAAGCATATGCTTTACAAAGTAAGATCCTTAAAAGAGACGAAAAATATATAAATTACAAAGTTGGTTTATAGTGAAATATGAAAAACCGGCGAAAACGATTAGCGTCTAAAAATGAATGATTGGATGGGCGAAGATAAGCTGAGTTTGAATGTAAAGATCTGCAGTCTCATTCAAAACATAAAAAGTAAACAACAATGGGAATAAATAAATCAATTAATTCAAGCCTATGGAAATCAAAAACATAAATACTGAATCCTAACAGCATGTTGTTAAACACGAACTCATACCTGCAAAAAGAATAAAAAGAAAGTGAAAAGGCACAAGTTTTGGAAAGGCAAACGTGTGTGAATACATTTATACTGACCCAAGGACGGTGAAGAGAAAGATCTACGGCTGCACATGCAAAATACCAAAACCTAATCAACCACGCATTAGACGCGTGTCTTGGTAGACCGCCAAGTGTGAAAGCTAAATACATACCTGCAGATAGAAATGACAGTAGGAATATTCATATGGAATAAGCAATGATGACGGCATGGTCTCCATAACAAATTCGGTGGAACCCATTAACGAGGCGGCCAAGGAAGACAATACGACAAAGCATAAAAGAAGCGGCAAGGTAAGGATAGACGGTTTAAAACAATGGGCCACACGATCTGAGCAAACGAAACCGCCTAACAAGGCAAATACAAAAAAAGGGCCCCAACAGAAGGAAGGAAGCAAAGAGTATCGGCCTTTATAAAAAAGGAAAAGATAATGTTGTTGCTGATACCCTTTTGATGTGAGCCTCACTGGAAAAGAAATCATCGTCAATATGCCGGAACCAATCGTTTTGCCACCAACCGTCCAAGTCAAAACTCGCCCGACACCTATCTAAATCAATACTTATGTTTTGGAGGTCATGCCTGAAACTGATCCAAAATCTATTGAAATCAAACCGAAAATGCTTGCTCCGAGCATGCCCAATGCAAGCCAATTTTCACTCTCTCCGACTAAGTTGTTAGGTTTGCGCACTCTCAGTAAAACGACTATAACTAAGGAAATTCTCGGAATTAAAATACGGATTAGTACTACTTTGAAAGGTATTTTCAATATCTACAACTTTCTAGTTTACACAAAGTTGGGATTCCAAGAGAAAGAGGGTGAAAATGGCCCTACATTGCAGCAACTACGGTACTTGTATGGATTGTTGGGCAAGATCATGCATGGAGGCATGAAAGATGGTTATACAAAACTTAAGCACGTCCATACAATACATGTTTCATGCTGCATACCATGATCATATTATTCATATATTATGCATGAATTAATTTATTAATCATATGAAGGTCAACAAGTCAACATTCAATTAAACATTGAAGGCATCTTCACACACATACATTGAATGGAGGCCAAGTTAGTTCAATGGTCTTCTTCTCCTTCAATATGGACGTTCAAGACATGATTAGAACCTCCTTGATGTGTTGTCCAAGTGAAGAGAATAAGATCCAAGAGTCATCTTTAAAAAAAGGCCAAATCTGGCCATTTATGTGTTTTGAATTTCCTAGAAAAACTCATGAATTTCTTGCATTTCTTTTTGATAAATCTTTGATATTTCTCGCACTTAATTAGGGAGTTTCTAGGTAGAGTTTGGTGGCTATACAAAGCCTTGTATCCTCCCATTGTAAGACAAGTCAAGTTAAATGAAGTAAGTTAGCCTTTGTGCTTTCAAAATTGTTGCTTGCTTTAAAATAAAACCCAAATTATAGGTGAGTTGCTTAGTTTTCAAACAGCTAGGTGAGATGCTTAGGTGGTTCTAAGGTGAGAGGCCGAGGAACGAAGCTTCGAACCCTAAAGTGAGATTCTGAGGGTAGTTCGTTCGAGTTGAGAGATTCCTAAAGCTAGAGACCGAGGGAATTTGCTCTTCATATCCAAAAACACAAAATCCAAAAAAAAAAGAGTTCCATTTCACTGATTCCAATCCGAGTGTGAACTTGTGCCGGTGGATCCTCGTGTTCGAATCGAGTTCGATCACATCACCTTTCTAGGAGATATTCCTGATCACTACTATAGATTCTAAGGTTGAAGGTTTCCATTATATTAAGGATTTGTATGCAGATAATATTGGTTTTGGTGATATCTTT
The DNA here is from genome assembly GCA_033239125.1 of Fagopyrum homotropicum. NCBI lineage: Eukaryota > Viridiplantae > Streptophyta > Magnoliopsida > Caryophyllales > Polygonaceae > Fagopyrum > Fagopyrum homotropicum. The sequence continues at coordinate 56,975,319 of BSWB01000004.1, read as the reverse complement.
ACGCAGCTTAAATCTTGGCCTTACACCAAAAATCTTGCCAGAGGTTCTACCCGATATTTTCATCTATGTGATAAATTTTATAGTTTCGAAGGTTTCTTATTTCGTGAAGATAAAGTGTGTATTCCTAGATGTTCTCTTTGATTGTTACTTTTTGAGGAAGCTCATATGGGTGGTTAAATGAGACATTTTGGTAGAAATAAGACATTTCAAATGCTGCATTCACACTTTTATCGGCCTCATATGCTTAAAGATGTTGAGAACGTGATTAAGAGATGTTTTGTATACTTGAAAGCTACGGCTAGATTAAAACCACATGGTTTGTATACTCCTTTATCTACACCTACTTCACCATGACTTGATATTATAATGGATTTTGTTGTAGGATTACCTAGGACTAAGAAGGCTGGAGATTCTATTTTATGTGGTTCTTGATCGTTTTTCTAAAATGGCTCATTTTATTGCTTGTCATAAGACTAATGATGCTTATAATATTGTTAACTTTTTCGTTAGGAAAATTGTTAGATTACATGGAGTACCTAGTATTACTGTGAGTGATAGAGATGTTAAGTTCCTTAGTTTCTTTTGAAAGACTCTTTGGGGAATGCTAGGAACTAGGTTGCTTTCTTCAACCTCTAGTCATCCTCATGCCCTCTTCATCTAGGGTATTATCACCACATGCCCTCTTCATCCTCGTCTCCTAATTCCTCAAAATCGCCACCAAAGTGCGGAATGTTAGATGCATTAAAAAGAGGTTTGAAATGAATCATACCTAGCCCTTGGGGGGCGTTTGGCGGTGGAATGGGGGCTGGTGGTATAGGTGTATTATGTGAACTTACACCTACTTCACATACGGATGTCGGGTCAAATCTCGGGCGAGATTTTGGCCGAGATTCTTCACTTGAAAGGGATTCCAACTTCTCCATCTGTTCAGCTAACGTGGACCGTAACTATGAGTTGTTTAAGCATTTCTATGGATTCCGGTCTTGAGGAATCACTCTTTTATGATCCTCTTAGGTTGTTCATCCTTAGATTAACACAAATACGCAAAGTAACAACAAACTTATGATGTTAGTGAAAACGAAAGCGCCTTACTTGTTTTCTCTCACACTCATACTCTATTTTGATGTCGCAATCTAATTTGATGTGATTTCCACGCATGGATTAATACTCCTATAAAGTCAATGACTCGTCTCAACTAGAACTCCTTGGATGACTTAAGTAGTCAACTTGGTTTGACAAAGGTTCTTGTGTTGAAAGATAGTTAAGGAACTCCTGTTGGGAGTCTCTTTACACAATTGAAACAAAGTAGAAGGAATATTGCAAGTAGACATAACTAGTATGATAAAAAAAAAGTATAGATACTAACTAACACACCCAAAGAAATTGACTCATCGTGTTTAGAGTAGAATGAGGCTAGAAAAGGCACACAAGAGATTAAGTAGAGAGAATTACGTACCTTGAAACGATGCAATTGGAGAGAGAGAGAGATAGCTGGGTTTGGTTTCGATCTCGACTGAGGCAAATCTCGGTCCGAGATTATCTCAGGTTGGGCGAGATAGATATTATATGGTCGGGTAAGGCTAAGAACCAGGTCAAGGATGGTGATAGAACTTCCTCTTTGGTTATACTCTTGCACAGGGTGCACTTGAATTCTTCAGTTTATGCCTCAAAATTTTCTTGAAAATTTGCAATAGTAGCGAACCTCGATCAAGATCTCGGACGAGATTTTTCAATATCTGGCCGATAATGTCGATTCAACGATGAACGACGAAAATCAATAATAAGCTCTGGGATATAGTATTCCCTTGTTGCCTTGTTGATCCCTTCTCAATTGGATTGCAACACTTCCTTGACTAAAAGGCTTCCTTCAACCCAGCAAGGCAAGTTGATATAACGATTTGGAAATTGAGGGTTATATGTTGAGGTCTTTTTTGTGGAGTTATAGGAATAACCATAGGGGGGAATCGGGGATAGATATTATGATTTGTAGCATGTGGGGAGGGGTGAATACTTAGGTGTTAGGATAGATATTTGGTTAGGATTGAATGGATATGATAAGATCTCACCTACTAAATAAGATCTCAACAATAATATCTTGTAAATCTTCTTCCTACTTAACAAGAAGTTGGGTATCCAATAAATATATGATCTTCAACTAGATAGAGAAAATTCATGAAACTTGGGGAACAAGTAAACAAAAAGATCTCAACTTTATGCTCGAAATCTCGAGCGAAATTTTGGTAAGATCGAGCGAGCTTTCATTCAAGGTTAATGGATGTCTTTGTGTTTGGCTATGGAGTTTCTCTTTTCTCCAATAGATACAAGTCAACGCACGTTAAACTCAAATAATCTCGCAAAGATAATCACAGCAAGAAAAGACTTAGTTTTTATATGACTCAAAGAAGACTCAAATAAAAATTGCTCAAACCTGAGACGGACTTCAATTGACTAAGCTTTTATACCACTTTGATGCGGGGTTGAAGCCACAGTTTCCGATCTAGATTGAAAGTCCACGAACAGTTTTAAATAAGGAATCTTAGGTAGGAATTCGGGCGAGATTTTGGCTACGGGCCGAGATTTGTGGAAACTTTAAACATAGAACGTGAGTTTGATGGAATGATAAGGGATAGATAAGAAGATGAAAATATAGGAAGATACAAACCAAGATATTTTCACAAAAAACCTTGACCAATCATGTGTCAAAACCCCTTAACGAAGAACTTACCTTAACCCTCTTTTCTTTAACTTTACACAAGCCTTCTAAATAAGACAAGCATAAGGAGGGGCTAGAATTGACCAAGAGGACCAACATTTAAGAAGGTTAACACACACAAGCATAACCTAGCAAGGACTCACAACGATTCAATCAAAGGCTCACTCTTTTGATTGAATAGGAATGAATAAAACAAAAACTTTGTAAGAGAAGCAACGAGTTCACGCAATATTGTGGAAATATTAATCAAATAAAATCTACTTATGAATCTCACCTTCTATGGCTAATTATAGGGGAGATTCTCCTACAAAATATAAGAATTCTAACTAAAAAATAATTGTACAACATAAGATCAAAAGTCAACAAAATACCTTTAGAATGTTTTAGAGCCTCAAAGGTCTTAAAATAATAAAATATATCTATAACTAATAAGATGGAAATCGGATCTTTTGAACCTCAATAGGAGCTATATCTGTAACACCCCGAATCCGCGGGACTCGGAATGCTACATTGGGCTAGGATCTCGCAATGGATCCTGACCCTAGCTTGACAACAAGTTTACTTATTCTTACAACAAGGCACAAGTAGAGTAAAAACAAATACATAAAAGCTGTATGATACAACAAAAGAGTTTACAAACTCAAAGCCGAGTACAAAACCATAACAACAACATCAACTGGTACAAAAGATCCCCAACCCACGCATCCTAATGTACAGAAGTCCTCGCCTAGTCACACCATATGACTCACTCTGCAATCTTCCTAACCTGCAGATCAACTACAACACGGTATACACCGTTAGCTACAACAAAAGATAAGCATGATAGTAATAGCACAAACACACCACAACAACTCATACATGCAATGTCACACACATTCATTTATTATCTTTAATTACGTTATTCCATTACTAATTCAACTTCTTTTGTAACACGAGGAGCCAAAAGAACCCCGTCCCATCCAACATAACACAGGAGTTTTGCATGGGGGTGACCGTCACTCATCCCCTCTTGTGAGATCATCTTCAGGGCACCTCCTCCTAACCCAGCAGGCGGAGACCGGTGGTTACCACCTATTATAATACACTTGGGCCAAATAAATATAATGAATGGTCATCCTAGTCCGGTTTAGGTTATAAATGCACAATCATATGAAAACACACAACCATCACAATCATACAATCCACAACTGCACGCTAAGTAAGTTCTATGGACTTACCTGATATATTCGTAACCTGTACGACGTCACAGCTTCCCCTTGGGGAAGCAATCAACGCCTGCAATAGCAAGGCACACACAATCACATACTGCAAAGGTTAGGAGACTCGTCTCACTAACCACAACCAACCTATATCTCAAATCTAAACCTCAGATCCTCAACACATTCATAAATGCCTAAGACATATCCTCAACATAACATCTAATCATACTCGTACACATACTAAAACTTAAAGTCATAACCGATATCCATAACATCATCACGATCCTCAACTCATTCTGACACCTAGCATGCATCTAATCAGTATTCCTTAATCTCAAATTTAATCATAATTTAATTAATTAACATTTAATTAATTAATTAAATTTCACCAAAATAACGTTTTGCCCGTAGGCCATTTCTAAACCAACCTATCATCAGATTTCATCAAACAAACAACCCAGAAACACCAGAATAATATAATGATCATAATAGAATTTCTAATTATCCATTTTGAAAAGGCTAAGGTCAATTTAGCCCAAATCGCAGTACGGAAAACGAATAAATTCATAACTTAATGGTTACTAACCCGATTGACGATCTGAAAGAAGATTCGGAATCACAACGACGCAGGCTACGCATGTACAACATCAAATTCACCGAAATCTGAGCGACAGAACTGTCATGGTGACATATATGCTCGACCAGGTCCTTATTTGCTCGGAAATGCAGAAACTTGGTACCGATATGAAGAGAATGAAGAAAGGAATTCAGAAACTCAAACGGAATTGAAATCGGATTAGAAACGGAGAGTAGATCTGAGTTTGAAGTTTGAGAGAAATTAGAGCTTTTACGAGGAAACGTGGAAGGAAATGAATTGATAAACGATTTTCCCCTATTTATAGTGAAGTCGATAATTATCCTTTAGCGAAGTCGATAATTATCCTTTAACCGATCCAATGGCGGGTTGAACCCCCTTCTCCAAACTTCTCGAAATTGGAACAATAAATCTTGAATATTGTAGGGATAATTATTCCACAATTGGCTCGGTAAACGTGTATTCCTAAGCCGTCTTTCTTAGCCGTTAAGAAACGAAATAGCGACTCTTTTGGTTGTTTTGCCTTTCCATGTTATTTCATATCTAGACCATGTCCGATGTCCTAATCATTTCTTTCAACTGCATTTTTATTAATTGGAACTCCCAAATGCTCCAAATAATACCGGAGGGTAAAAATAATTACCCGGGGGAAAAAGTGAAAATTTCACCATAAGCCCAAAATTACGCCAGGAACATAACGGTGGGACTTATACGCAACACTTACGCAATCTTCGCGAGTTATATGTCAATTGCTATCACTGATTAAGTTAATCAACATTAATTAGAATTCGGAAATCCTAGCTATTACATCACACCCCCCTTAAGAAAAAGTTTCGTCCCGAAACTTGAACAATTTCCAAATCCTTTCGGACCCATACGCCGAGGTATAGACACTCTCTCTATCGGAGGTATCACATCTCCATTCAAACGTATCAACCTATAACACTCTATAACCTCAAAACACAGTATGGAGGAATCACCAACTCCAGCAACAAGATCATAACGCTGTCCAAAGGCATAGAGGAAAAATCTTCTCTAGCCAACTACTAACCACGTCACAAGGCATGGAGGAAAGCCGTCTCCAGCCAATCGTACTCGTAACACAACTATATGGAGGAAAACCGTCTCCACTCACACTATGTCCATCAAAGATAGCATGGAGGAAGAACCATCTCCTGCTAATCCTAACACTTACACTGTAGCATGGAGGAAATAACCATCTCCAGCTATATCTATCTCGTACTAGCAAACAAGATCTAACAGATAATATGCACACCTCACAGCTAGCACGAAAACACAACATATCACATAAGCACATAGTATAACATACACTCACTAAGATAGCACCAAAATCTAATCGTGGATCCTACAGGTGCATCTGTCCCGGCGTAAAAATCTGGATAGTTCCCCTGGATACTATCCTCAGTCTCCCGCGTAGCCTCATCATAGGAATATCCTTCGAATGCAGGCGTCTCACACCTCTCTTCCTAGAACCACAAAAGGTTGTTCTGCAAAAGTGTGGTCCGGCTCAACCACTAGATCATCATAACTCACAATATGCCTCAGGTCTGGTATGTACTCCCTCAGCTGAGACACATGAAACATAGGGTGAACACCCTCTAACTTCGGTGGCAAAGTCAATCTGTCCTCTATAGATGCATATCAACGGTCGTGGTATAAGAACTCAACGAGTGGGAGATAAACAGATTGTCCCTGTTCCCAATCCATCCCACAAGCTTACAACATATCCTCTACGGTCTGGAGGGTTCTCTCAGACTGACCGTGTGTCTGAGGTAAAACTCAATCATGATATGTGGACGCGTTCCCCAAGCAGTCTGAATCTGCTATCAAAACCTCAAAGTAAACCATCTACTACAATCATAGTCGATCGTCCTCGGTACACTTATGGAGTCTCACCATCTGTCTAGTGTACTCCTTTGTTACTTCATTCACTGGCCACGTCTCTCAGTAGAGATGGAACGTGTCGACTTCGTAAATCTGTTACCAATAATCTGGATAACACCAAAACTCTTAATAGGTCTCAATCCCATCACAAGTCCACAGAAAAGTCATCTGACTTCCACTGCAGCACTGGTAGTGGATGAGCTCATCTCCAGGTTAGTAACACTTTAACCGGATTTACTACTTCGTGGTACCTCTTATTCGTACATGGATGTACTAAAGAAGGTGTACTATGAGTGTACTGTAATCTTCTCCACTCGACTCCGTATAAGCGGTTATATTGACGCAGTTGTGGCACCTCATACTCCTTCTGTTCCCTTAAAGAACTGTGGTGCCTCGCCATGAGGCATCCTTCCATCAAGTTACCTCAAGTTCACGTAAGTCCCCTGTTTTTGTTGGACCACATCCAACAAACCAGGTAAAATCCCTAAACATGAAACTAACGTCATTATCAACAGTTGTAGGTCCAACTCTAACCAAGCTAGATCATTTTGAAACCGAGACTCTACATCAATTCCAACAATCCCCTTCTCTCAAGGCGTCTTCTTATTCAGGACATCAGTGACCACATTCTCCTTGCCAGAATGGTACAAATCTCAAGGTCAACGTCCTTGATCAACTCAAACCATCGACGCTGGTAGTTATTCAACCTTGATTGCATAAAAATATGCTTCAACCTCCTATGATCTGTGAAACTCTGACACGAAATGTCACACAGGTATTGTCTTCAAATCTTGGAACTTGAACTACCACCACTAACTCGAAATCATGAGTCGGGCAGTTCTCCTCATACATTCTCAACACGGTAGTCACGGGATTCCCAGAATCTTTTGATTATCACCGCATAAAAGCAGAGGTCAAATGCTTCCTCTACTCTTCAAAGCTTCGATATACTACTTCAACCACACAATTATAGTGGTCTTCCTCAGAAGACTCGTAAATGGATGCACAATTACATAGGATCCTTCCTCAAAGCGTTGGTAGCAATCGGCTGGGCCGAGAACTACGCATTCCCTTAACGTTCATTAGTATCATCCATAAGACTTCATACTTACTCCTTGTCACATCAATCACTATCCTACTGGCGGAACAACATGACCTTGACGGTTACTTCTGGTATCTCAATTCACATTTAGGGAGCATAGCACACTGGCTTCTATCCCTCAGATTCTGCAAAACCGTCCTCAAATAACCGGTACGTTCCTCTCCGTTGTGAGAGTACACCAAACGTCATCAATAAGGTCTGCCACCAACTGATCAAGGAAGTAGATGAAGACATTGTTCATCAACTCCTATAACGACTACTAGGACGTTCCTCAACTCAGATGACAACACTACAACTCGTAATGTCCATAACGGGTATGGAATGCTATCTTATGCCCACACTGCTCTCTCATCCTTAGCTGATGATATCCTAAGCATACGGAAATCTTAAAAACAAAATTGCTTCTCTTAGTTAATCCAACAAGTTGTCCATACGTATCAATGAACGTGCTAGGGCGAACGGAGCCCGTCTCAAACCATTCTTCAAATTGCTTCTTCAATTTCTAACAACTCAACAAGCCATATACCTCATAGGCCTTCTCCCCACCAGTCTTGTACCATATTTCAACACAACATCAAAGTCCTCACTCCATTGAGGCAATAGATTAGACAATTCAGTAACACGTCTATAAGATCATATACCCTTGGAGTACTCTTCAGTGTGGAACTATATCTTTCCTTCATGGCACAACATTAAAAAAAAACATCACCCTCTGGTGTTATCAACCTCGCTGCTCATACGGCACTAAAGACAACTCACCTCCTCAAAGGTCATAACCTTGGAAAAACTATACTTAGTCGATCTCAGTAGAGACTATAATAGTCCTCCTACTACTATCTAAACCAACATGATATATATTCGTCCACCACACACATAAAGACCTTCTCATGCACCTAAGGCATGACAAAGAAGTCTTCAAGTCATACACAAGTCCCTGAACAAAGAGAACAATCACATATCTCGCGGGTACCTAAGACCCGTAACTCGTAATCCTATAAAGGAAGATCTATCTTCTAATGTATCCATAGTTAACTATTAACACATGAATCCAAAGACAAGAGGTGCATAACACTCACAACAAACAAAACTCCACTAGGTAAACCATTAACAAGAATGGTACCTGTAACAGCTAACGCCCGAAGCTCTACTGCATATCATTACTCAATCTCAGACCTATGCTCCTCAGGTATCAATGAGGTCATCATCATACCCTCCACTTCCACTCTTTCTGCATCGGAAAGAGGAAGGTCTTGATGAGAAGAAACACTACCTTGATGACAGAAAGGGGCCAGATGGCCTAGTTCACCATAGGTGAAGCAAGCTATCGGTGCAATGGGACACTCAGAGCGCAAATGATCTGGATAACCACGGATGAGACATATACGTCCCATCCCTGCCACTAGTACAGATGGCTCCTCTACACTGCCCAACTAAAAGGCTCTACCTTGAGCTCTTCTAGTATCCGTAGTACTCCTACCACGACCCTTACCTCTACTCAGCCTGGGAACGGATTTCTGAGTAGGCGAATGATCTAGGACTCTCTGCTGCCCCGCGTCTGCTGCTGAGGTGTCTTCTGACCACCTCCCGTCACACTAGTAGAAATAAAACCCTATCGTGATGTCACTCTAGTTTGCTTACAAAAAACAGCTCTATGACCCTGTCTACCACAGGTAAAGCAAGTCACTGGCGATCTTGGACACTATGGTCGTACATGTCCAGGCTTCCCACAATTTTAAAAAGTCCTCGTTTCACCAGAAGTCCGTGTGAACGAGAAGTACTCAAACGTCTACAAGTCGGGCTCGGTTTGCAACCCGGATATCCAACCTCATCTTTCACTGATTCAACCCGTTGTTTCTTCTCTAATCCAGAAGCTTCAGTCGATCTCACAGATGTTGGTAAATCCGGTGTAGATCTACCCGCTATCACCACCTCATATACTTGCTGCATATACTCTTGAAACTCGAATCTACTCATGGAGACACGATCAACCTCTTTAAACTCGTTCTTTGCCATAGGCAACACAACAGCGGATACTGGTCCCTGACTTGACGCTACTGGAGGAAGAGGGGGTGTACCCCTATCTCGTCCCACTACAAATACTGCTCCAGTCTGAGCCATATGTAGAATATACGCTCCTAACTTATAAGGTTATATATATATATGCAATATGTATCGATATATATATATATATATATATATATATATATATATATATATATATATATATATATATATATATATATATATATATATATATATATATATATAATACTCATTATTACATGCATACACATCAACACACACAAGAAATCTATATATATATATATATATCTACACTGTCGAGATCCTCAGATGGGTGACGACTTTTGTACATACTATCCCAAAATATCTATACTCGCTTTAAAGCCAAAATCCTTTAAAAAGTTAGACCCCATGTGGGTTCTGTTTATTTATCCACTCTAAATTTATTGCATATAGCAAGTGCCATTGTTGTCAACCTAAGGCTCTGATACCAACTCTCTAACACCCCGAATCCGCGGGCCTCGGAATGCTACATGGTGCTAGGAACTCACAATGGATCCTGACCCTAGCCTAACAACAAGTTTACTTGATCTTACAACAAGGCACAAGTAGAGTAAAAACAAATACATAAAAGTTGTATGATACAACAAAAGAGTTTACAAACTCAAAGCCGAGTACAAAACCATAACAACAACATCAACTGGTACAAAAGATCCCCAACCCACGCATCCTAATGTACAGAAGTCTTCGGCTGGTCACACCATCTGGCTCACTCTACAGTCTTCCTAACCTGTAGATCAACTACAACACGGTATACACCGTTAGCTACAACAAAAGATAAGCATGATAATAATAGCACAAACACACCACAACAACTCATACATGCAATGTCACACACATTCATCTATTATCTTTAATTACGTTATTCCATTACTAATTCAACTTCTTTTGTAACACGAGGAGCCTCAAGAACCCCGTCCCATCCAACGTAACACAGGAGTTTTGCATGGGGGTGACCGTCACTCGTCCCCTCCTGTGAGATCATCTTCAGGGCACCTCCTCCTAACCCAGCAGGCGGAGACCGGTGGTTACCGCCCGTTATAATACACTTGGGCCAAATAAATATAATGAATGGTCATCCTAGTCCGGCATAGGTTATAAATGCACAATCATATGAATACACACAACCATCACAATCATACAATCCACAAATGCACGCTAAGTAAGTCATATAGACTTACCTGATATACTCGTAACTTGTACCACGTCACAGCTTCCCCTTGGGGAAGCAATCAACGCCTGCAATAGCAAGGCACACACAATCACATACTGCAAAGGTTAGGAGACTCGTCTCACTAACCACAACCAACCTATATCTCAAATCTAAACCTCATATCCTCAACACATTCATAAATGCCTAAGGCATATCCTCAACATAACATCTCATCATACTCATACACATACTAAACATTTAAGCCATAACCGATATCCATAACATCATCATGATCCTCAACTCATTCTGACACCTAGCATGCATCTAATCAGTATTCCTTAATCTCAAATTTAATCCTAATTTAATTAATTAACCTTTAATTAATTAATTAAATTTCACCAGAATAACGTTTTGCCCGCAGGCCATTTCTAAACCCACCTGTCATCAGATTTCATCAAACAAACAACCCATAAACTACAGAATAATATAATGATCATAATGGAATTTCTAATTATCCATTTTGAAAAGCCTAAGGTCAATTTAGGCCAAATCGCAGTACGGAAAACGAATAAATTCATAACTTATTCGTTACTAACCCGATTGACGATCTGAAAGAAGATTTGGAATCACAACGACGCAGGCTACGCATGTACAACATCAAATTCACCGAAATCTGAGCGACGGAACTGTCCTGGTTACATATATGCTCGACCAGGTCCTTATCTGCTCGGAAATGCAGAAACTTGGTACCGATATGAAGAGAATGAAGAGAGGAATCAAGAAACTCAAACGGAATTGAAATCGGATTAGAAACGGAGAGTAGATTTGAGTTTTAAGTTTGAGAGAAATCAGAGCTTTTACGAGGAAACGTGAAAGGAAATGAATTAATAAACGATTTTCCGCTATTTTTAGTGAAGTCGATAATTATCCTTTAGCGATGTCGATAATTATCATTTAACCGATCCAATGGCGGGTTGAACCCCCTTCTCCAAACTTCTCGAAATTGGAACAATAAATCTTGAATATTGTAGGGATAATTATTCCACTATTGCCTCGGTAAACGTGTATTCCTAAGCCGTCTTTCTTAGCCGTTAAGAAACGAAATAGCGACTCTTTTGGCCGTTTTGCCTTTCCATGTTATTTCATATTTAGGACATGTCCGATGTCCTGATCATTTCTTTCAACTACATTTTTATTAATTGGAGCTCCCAAATGCTCCAAATAATACTGGAGGGTGAAAATAATTACCCGGGGGAAAAAGTGAAAATTTCACCATAATCCCAAAATTACGCCAAGAACATAACGGTGGGACTTATACTCAACACTTATGCAATCTTCGGGAGTTATATGTCAATTGCTATCACTGATTAAGTTAATCAACATTAATTAGAATTCGGAAATCCTAGCTATTACAATATCTTAGTCAATCTTGTATAAATCTCGGGCCAGATTTTGGTCCTCAAGGCCGAGATTTCTTCTCTGGAACTCTCTCCTCGTCCTAGCCACTTTATATGCTTGGTTGATCATCTTGGGTCTTGTATTGTCCTTCCACAGTAGCCAACAATGTCATTAAAGGAGACCTAGGTATGAGTGAGGTCTCTTTAAGTTCACATGTTGTCAATAAGTTAGCAGCTTCTTCATGGATGGCCTTTGCTCTTATTCTAGCAATAGCTCCTTCCATGGTGGGACTCAAAGATGATGTAGATGTATTATCAGTCAATGCCTTGGCTCTTGATCTAGTGGTTGGTCCTTGAGGTGGTGTTGGGGATGGTCCCTCATCAAAGATTCACCACTATTGCGTGTTATGGTGAAAATTTTCAAACCTAGAGTATTACAAAGTTTGAGAGACCTTCCAGGAGAGTCAAGGAACTCAAAGTTTTCACCACCCGGATATTTGAGTCCGTTTGTATCGAGTAATATACATACTGATGTGCATGAGAATGGATAAGGAAGGAGAAGTTAATATCTTCATCCCATAGAGTTGATCCAATCCCGAAGCTACCATGCTTGAGTCATTATGTGACTAGTGATGAGCAAGGCTATGATTAGAGGTTGAATTATTTTCAAGAAGGGGAGTATGATGCGGGACCAGTCTTGATATCTCCTACTAAACATGGGACCATCATTAGGTCAAGAGCAAGAGTCATTCAAGGAGAGGTTGCTAGCAAGATTCAAACCAAGGAGGGTCTAGTAGAACGGAGAATTGCATGGCGGAATCAGAGTCTCGGCCACCATCCTAAAATCTCGCCAGTGATGTGCAAGTCGAGACAGAGATTTCCTTCTGTTGCGTATTATCGAGTAGAATCTCGATATGAGGATTATTATCCTCTAGTTATCTTTTATTATTTTAATATTTTTATGCTCTCAAACATTCAAAAGGTATTTGTTGGTTTTTGATCCTATCTTTTTGTAATATCCGGATTTTTATTCCGTTTATTTCCGTAGCAAACCGGATTTCGATCCGTTGATATGATCCCTATTTGTCTACTTAGTCGGGCACAATATCTCAAAAGTTTTATCATTTTATGTAACACCACTTCACATGAAATGATAAGATTTTTATAACAAACCCTAATCCATCAAACCTTAATTTAGAACATGACTTGTCTTTGACAAGGTCATGACGTCCTAGTGACAAGATTAAGACGAGCCCAAGAAGAATTCAATACAAGACCATGACGAGTTATGACGAGACCATGACAAACTCGTGACAAGGCCATGCATAGGCTTGACAAAGTCATGACGAGACCAAGACGAGATCAGAACAAGGCCATGCATGGGCTCGACAAGACAATGACAAGATTTGACAAGGTCCTGACAACATCAGCCCACTCTTAATTATTACTTGTCTTCAGCCCATTGCTCTCCTATTGGATTCAACTATCCAGCCCTTACTTCTCCCTTGCTGACGGACTGGAGCATAGCCCAGGAGAGCCTTGTTTACGAGCCCAGTAGCAGCTCCCTCCTTGCAGGCCGCACAACTTCCCTCTCCAGCCCAGTTTTGTCTCGCTTGTGTGTTGGACCAGTGGCATTTTCGAGCCCAGCAAGAAGGAGAAGAGCAGCGACATTCACTCCCCTCTTAACTCCCTTGTAACGGTTGCTGAGTGTGCTAAAGATCCTCTCCTGTAACCGTTTGGAATCATGCAGCATCTTACGCTCCCTTTCCTTTCCTGCTGTAAACAAATATGCATGTCTCTCTTCTGTTTTCTGTGCACAGGCTTGCTCCCAAAAGCACATAGTCCCTTCTGTTTCTGCGCATAGCCTTGCTCCCAAAAGCACTAGTGATCAAGCCTCTCAAACAGAACGAACTTCGGCCTCCTCTAGTGGTAGATGATAGGATCTTTTGACAAGTAAATTCCTCACAATCTGGTGCTTCTCTCACCTTGAATCCGGATCTGAGTAGAACTCGATGTGCAGTAGCAGGAGGGCCTCACCAGCGTAGCATTCTCAGACAAAGCTTGGGCAAATCCTTTACATTGACATAGCAATGTGAGTACTGGGTGAGTCTTGGCCATCCTCTGGCTAACTTCTAAACCAATAACCCCAGAATAACGAGATACTTTTGTACAACGTAGTTATACAATGTTTGCCCTGTCGGCAAGCCATAGAACCAGTGCAGTATAGAGCCTGTTGGTAGCCAACACACTATAGTAGGGGAACAAACAGTCCAAACTAAGTGTAAGGACCTCTTCAAAGCCTTGGATCTTATCTAGAGGGGTTGATGGTATAAAGTATGACGTTGCACTCAATAAAAATCGAACTAGAGACATATAGGCATGTTATGACTGCTGTAAAATTGAGCAGTAGAAATAGAAGTGAAAAACCTTTGCTTTTATTTCAGTTTGTAAGTTGGAAATGGTCACTGTTGTAGATCAATTTTAAAGAGTTAGGTTGAAGATCCACCGTTGAAATTTTAATAGGTAATAGGTGGATATGTGTAGTATATTGTGTTAAAATTTGAGAATAATTGAGCGGTCGGATTATAAATTATAAGGTCCCAAAGTAGGGTAGTTAAGCTGTTTTTCAGCAGCGAAATTTTGGCTAAGTATAGAAAAGTTAAGTGTTGTAACCAACTTTAAAGATATTTGTAGAAGTGATAGTTGAACAGTTTTAAGAAATTCTTGCTCCTACGAGTAGATGGGATACCATAGATGATCTAGGGAATTATTTCGGAATTTTTATAAGTTTATTCAAATTTCATATTTTAAGCCACAGTTGGACTTTAGTGTCTTTTTATGAAAGTCAAGAATGTGTTTAATTCTTCTAATTCTATAGAGAACTTCCTTTTGAGAGTTAATGTGTGATTTTGAGTTCCCAAGAATAGTTTGGAACTTTGTTATAGAATTTTTTAGAGTTTCGGGAGTAGGGGTAAAATGGTCAATTACCCTTATAAGGGTATTTTTGGTAATTTCTTTATGATCGATTGAATATCTTAGAAGTTGGAAACTTCTAAGAAAGTGAGACACTTTATTGATCCACTTGCCTTGTATAACAGGTGGTTGCGTTTCTACGGTTACAGACCGAGTCGAGATAACGGGAATCGAGTTTCGATTCAGGTAAGTCCTTTGGGCTTACTTAGTTGACTTCTAGATATGAGTATGAATAATGGTAGTGGTGTGTGAATGAGATGTTTATAGTTATATTTTAGTAATATTTAAACACCGACCTATACCTTGGCCTAAGAGTAACGGGCGGTGGCATTCTGCTCAGTAGCCTGAGGGCGCTGGGGGTTTCTTTAGGGACTAGTCCAAACTCGGTTTGTAGTGATGCTACCGGCGGAGGTAAGCTAGACCTACACCGGTTGGATAAGGAACGGAGGCGGTAACTCTTAAGATTCTCGTGCCACAACTTTAAAACGGAATAAGGTGAATCACCTAAGCTATCAGATAATAACCAAATTGTGTGCCAGCATGATGGGTGTTTATGTTACCTTGTTTGTGTTTGTGCTATCCTTATTCTGCTTATATTTGGATTGTTAGCTAACGGTTTATCCGTGTTGTAGATTTGTAGAGATAGCCAGTTGCAAAGAGATCCGGAACGGATGGTCAGTCGGGTCCACGTATTCATTAGATGGGGATAGGGGAGTCTTCCGTACGACATGCATGTTACGTATATATATGTTTTTGTAAGGCTGTAACATGTGCACATTCATAAAATAAAATTTTATGTTTTGAAATTGTTTTAATTACATTTGTGCCTTGTTGTAAGATCCTAGTAAATTTGTTGTTAAACCAAGGTCGGGACCCATTTTGAGGTCCTAACCAGTAGCTCCCCGAGTTTTGAGAATTTGGGGTGTTACAACATGGTATCAGAGCTCTGGGTTGGCAACAATGGCACTTGAAATCTCCTAAAAGACCGAATGTATAAATAACTAGAACCCGAAAGGGGTCTAAGACTTTCAAAACGGATTTCCATTTTTACACACGTGCATAGTCGGTTTGTTGGGTTAGTAGTACGTCGGACCACCATCGTTCTCCGTCGATCTCTACAACTTGGAATGATAGGCGAGTTAGTATATAGACTTATATCGATATGCTTTAGTGTAAGATTATATATAGGTGTATGAGTAGCATGTTAGTATCCTAAAGGATACCTTATCTCCTTTAGTGGTGATATCATGAAGCAATTATCGCCTCATGATAAATCAGTTTCAGACTTGAAGAGTTCAACACGCAATAATGGTTTCAGACCTAGGATTGAGTATTATCCTCTAGCGGACGTCGTGGTGACCTTGTAAGTCATCCGAAGAACGGGTGGGCAAAGAAGTAAATATATTGAAATAACTTTCACCACAAGTACAACCCGATAAGAAAGAAATTCTCGAGTGAGCTCAGACAAAAGGAATAAGAAGTCATGCAAGGGACTTGGTCGTATAAAGCCGAGAGATAAATTAGAAGAACTGATAACACGACTTATGGCTTAGGTTTAGGTAATCATTTAGATAGTTTTTCCGCTCATTCATGCATGGTTTAGCACTAGTTCACGACGTTTGCACCCAATTCATGTATTTTGTCGAGATAGACGTCTACACGGACTTTTGCATTGCTTTGTAGGTATTTTGGGAGATTTAGGAGCTTAATCAATACATTTGAGGGTCGTTCCTCGAGATGACACACCTTCGGACTCATTGGGATGCAAGTTAGGAGCTAAGGAGGACACTTGGGACCTTGTTGGTGCATCCCATGCACCAAATCGTAGCTTAATGATCCAAAACAAGCTGAGGCGCCAAAACCACGGTCACTAGGACTTCCACAGGCATGGAATTGGACCGTGGTTTTTGCCAGACGGTTGTGACAGCTGTGCCACGATCTTCATGGCCGACTCTTGCAAAATTTTAGGATAAAAGGTGGTCCTGCAAGGCTGAAAAGGCATCTCCCATCATCCACTCTCACTACCATTCTCTCCCACACTCTCAACAAGAAGATTCTCTCAATTGGAAGCTTGGATTGGAGCTACTCTTGGAGGAGAAGAAAAGTTCCATTGGAGAAGAAGAGAAGAACACACCATAATTGGTCTTTGATAGAGTTTAGAGTGAGAATTTTTGGAATCGTTTTCTAGGGTTGTAAGAATCGATTAAACCTTCTTTTGAAGGGTTGTAAGTCTTTCTTAAACTCATATTCAGCTTGGTTTTCTTTGTTCAACTTGTTCATCTCTTTCTCTTCATTATCTTGCAAATGGAAGCTATGATTTATGCTTGATGATTTTGATTATGATGATGTATGTTGTTGGCTAAATAGATGCGATTCTAGGGTAAGGAAATGATGGTTATGGCTTGGACTATGATAGAATAGACTTAAATGTATGCTTGGATGATTCGTTTGATTGAACCTAGTCACTGTTAGAATCCACGGATTGTTCTAGACAAACCACGGCCGTGGACCTTGATGAACACCCCGTGATTTTGATGAATTTGCTTGTAATGATAATCCAAGTGTTAGGTTGTTAGATTGTTGAAATCCTAGTGTTTGTTGAGCTAAATCTATCCTAGGGTGACCTAGTGTTAGCAACTAAGTGTTAGAAGAGACCTACCCGGTAATTCTTGCTCTTAGATACCGAAGATGACAAACTCTAGGTAGTAGTGAGCCTCATAAGCCGCTATTGGACTGAGTGTGCTATGATAGGTGTTTAGGACTTGCCTTTCCGAGACTTACCCGGTAAAGAGAGGTTAGATCCCTAGAATACCATCCGGTTTGTGTAGAATTTCTATCCTTAGGCTCTTTGAGACTTACCCGGTGATGAGACCTTAGAAACGGACTAGTGGACCATGAGACCTACCCGGTGATTGATCCCAATCTAGAAACACTCACTCCCAACATACTATAGTTAATCCAAGGAATGATTAGATAGCTTGAGTCCAATGCCATAACCGGAATTTCCAACCCCTAGAATCCGCTTTTCTCCCTTGATTACACATTTCGTATTTACTTGTTTACTTGTGGTGTTAGTTTAGTTGATTGTTGATTTCGCATGATTTGTGATCTTTGATTGATCACCTAAAAACCAAACCAAAAACATTGAGATTTTCATTTATTTGTTTCCTTCTCTTTTCTAGGTCTAGACCAACACTATCCTTAGTCACTAATCGATTCAATCTCACCTCAGTCTTTGTGTTCGACCTCGGAATACTATCCCTACTACAAAACGTCCCGTACACTGCGGGTTCGCTAGGAGTTAGGAGAAATATAACGAGTTGTAAATTTAAGGCTTTTTGCGTGTCACGTTCTTAGCGTAACAAGTTTTTGGCGCCGTTGCCGGGGACTAGGTTAAGATTGAGTCGTTGTTTGTGATTGTTTATAGTGTAGGTCTTTCTTGTTTCTTTTGATCTCGTTTGGTTTGTGTCTTTGCTTTTCAGGACATCTCTCACTCTTTAGGTGTATGCGAAGATCTCGTGGCAAGGATTTAGCCCCATTCGATCCCGAACCGGAGAAAACCCTTAGATCTAGATCCAAGAGCATTACAAAGGGAAAAGAGATGGCCGGAAGAGATCTCCAAGCTGAGTTGGATGAGGCTTTAGAGCAAATTAGGCTAAGGGATGAGGCCTTGGATAATGAAAGGAGACTTGCCAATGAGAGGCAAGAAGCAACTAGGAGGGAGATTGAAGAGATTAGGCAAGCTCTTGTGCAAAGAGAGCTTAATCGTCAACAACCTCCACCTCCATCACAACCGCAGCCGGCGGTCAATATTCGGGTTGTGCCCATTGCTATTGAAGAGCCACAAACATTAGGGCAACGTATGGATCCGGCACAAAGAGCACACCGTCCGGGTGTGAACTTAGGAGATCCCGCATCCCATGATTACGAGCTCCGCCCTCAAGTTCTACAAATGATCCGGCATAATCAATTTGGAGGGATGGAAGGAGAGTCTCCTCATCAACATTTGATGAACTACGAGATATTAATGGAGACTCTAAGACCGCCTAGATTGGAGAGCAACAACCATAAGCTTAGGGCTTTCTCCTTCTCACTTAAGGATAAAGCCTTGGCTTGGTATCAATCTATTCCACAAGGGCGAGTGAGTACTTGGGAGGAGATGACAACCGAGTTTTTGACTAAGTTTTTCCCACCTTCCAAGACTACCGAGCTAAGAGGGAAGATCAATGCCTTCGTGATGAAGGATAGAGAAAGCTTATTCAAGTCTTGGGAGAGGTTCAAAGACCTTCTCCTAGATTGTCCATACCATGGTATACCGAAAATTAAGCTATTGGAGATCTACTTCAAAGGACTTGATGAAGATAGCCAATTCAAGCTTTAATCACTTTACAGTGGAACCTTTATGGAGAAGAATGTGGATGAGGCTTGGGAATTTGTAGAGAAACAAGCCTTGGTGATTGAGAAGTACTCCCATAGGAAGAGTGATGGGAGGAAAGCGGGAGCATATGAGGTGAGTGAAGTCACCATGAGTAACTTTAAGCTTGATGCAATCAACAATGAGCTGAAATCTTTGAGGGAGTTGTGTGCTACAACTTTGAAGAATCAAGCAAGCCCTCAAGTGCAACTGCAAGCAAACTTGTCTTCCAAGGAGGAAGATGTGAACTACATGGGAAGGGGAAACTACAACAACTATCAAGGCCCAAGGAACTTCAACAACAACCGGCAATTCAACAATTACCGGCCTAACCACAACCATCCCGGGTTTTCCTATTCTAACCCGGATGGTGCCTTGAACCCTCCCGCTTCCACAAGCGCAGCTCCACCACCAAAGGCTTCACAAGAACCTCCACCTGGATTTACTCAACCTTCAAAGGATAGAACCGAGATGATGTTTGAGCAATTGCTTGGAAGGTTGAGTGGTCTTGAGAGCACGGTGACTTCCATTTCTAAGGCTCAAAAGGTGTTGGAAGCACAAGTGTTCCAAAAGGCGGGTGAAGCTCATAGAGATCCGGAAAAGCTTCCCGGAAGAACCGAAGACAACCCAAGAGGCCAAGTGTTGGCCATTATAACAAGGAGCGGGTTGAGCATGAAGGATCCCTTACCTAAGGGAAGTGACAAGGGGAAGCAAGTAGTGGTTGAGGAAGAGACCTTGCAAGAATAAGGAGGAAAGAACAAAGATGATGAGCCAACATATGTGGCACTACCTCCATACAAGCCACCACTACCGTTCCCACAATCACGAGCAAGAGCTCGTTTGGACAAGCACTTTGGTAAATTCCTTGAACTTATGTCTAAATTACATATTAACATTCCGTTCATGGATGCCATTCTAGGAATGCCGGCGTATGGCAAGTTTTTGAAAGAAATACTCTCCAACAAGAGGAAGTTGGAGGAGTATGGAGAAGTGAGGATGACGAAGAGGTCCTCGGAATTGATCCAAAGCCGGTCAAGATGACCCTTTACATGGCGGATCGTTCGATCACTCACCCGGTTGGGATCTTGGAGGACATTCCGGTGCAACTAGGGAAGTTCTATGTGCCGATTGATTTTGTTGTTTTGGACATCCCGGCGGACTATCCGGTGCCTATCATCTTAGGGAGACCTTTCCTAGCTACATCCGGATGCTTGGTGGATTGTAAGAATGGAATTCTCTCCTTCAACATTGGAGAAGAGAATATCAAGTTCAAGTTGTCCACAATGCTGAAGGGGCCAGCCCTTGATGAGGATGTGATCAACATAGTTGAGCAAGAGGAGTCTAGAGAAGTTGTGAGCTCGATCTTGATCAAGGACCCCTTGGAGAAGGTTCTTAGTTTAAGTTTGATGGAGGAAGGTGTTGAGGAGGCTTGCAATGAAGAAATCAAGGCTTTGGAAGCATTAGAAAAGGAGACAAGAGCTGAATTTGAAGTCCACGAGAGTATGCTGAATTCCTGTAGGAACCACGGCCAAGGACCAAGAACCACGCCCGTGGAAAGACCCGTGGAACTCTCTGAAATGCTCCGAAATGCAAGCTTTGCAAGTTCCACGGCCGTGGTTGTGCCAGAGCCCGTGGTTCTACCCGTGGTTTCTCCAGAAACTGCCTTAGTTGATGGTCAAGCTTCAAGGAGCCTTGAGGAGTCTTCCATGGCTTTGGATTCATCTCAACCAACATTATATGGATCATCTCCACTCGATAAAGGTCCTCCTAAACTTGAACTCAAACCCCTCCCCTCTCATTTGAAGTATGCTTTTCTTGGTGAGAATTCTACATATCCGGTTATTGTGAATGCATGCTTGAATGATGATGAACTTGCTAGATTGTTGCATGAGTTGAGATTGCATAGGAAAGCCATTGGCTATACCATTGATGACTTAGTTGGCATTAAACCTTCTTTATGCATGCATAAAATCTTGATGGAAGATAATCATAAACCTTCAATTGAACCTCAAAGAAGACTAAACCCTATCATGAAAGAAGTAGTCAAGAAAGAGATCCTTAAATTGCTAGATGCAGGAATCATTTTCCCGATTTCGGATAGTAAATGGGTTAGTCCCGTGCATATGGTTCCTAAGAAGGGTGGGATGACCGTAGTAACCAATGAGAATAATGAACTAATTCCAACTAGAACGGTTACGGGGTGGAGGATGTGTATAGACTATAGGAAACTAAATGTGGCCTCTAGGAAAGATCACTTCCCTCTTCCTTTCATTGACCAAATGCTAGAGAAATTAGCTCAACATTCCCATTTTTGTTACTTAGATGGCTATAGTGGATTCTTCCAAATCCCTATTCACCCCGATGATCAAGAGAAAACCACATTCACATGTCCTTGGGGTACTTTTGCATATAGGAGAATGCCATTTGGGTTGTGTAATGCACCCGCCACCTTTCAAAGGTGTATGATGGCTATCTTTTTTGAATATATTGAGAACATCATGGAAGTGTTTATGGATGATTTTTCCGTTTATGGATCTTCATTCGATGATTGTTTAGCTAACTTGTCTCTAGTGCTAAAAAGATGTGAGGAGACTAATCTAGTCTTGAATTGGGAGAAATGCCACTTCATGGTAAGTGAAGGTATTGTGTTGGGACACTTGGTGTCCAACCGAGGCATTGAGGTTGATAGGGCCAAGATAGAAACTATAGAGAAGTTGCCACCACCTACCTCGGTGAAGGGGGTAAGGAGTTTTCTAAGGCATGCCGGTTTTTACCGGAGGTTTATTAAGGATTTCTCTAAGATTTCTAAGCCTCTTACTAACCTACTAATGAAAGATGTTGAGTTTGTTTTCTCCAAGGATTGCCTTGAGGCTTTTTGTAGGTTGAAGAATGCTTTGATCTCCGCACCTACCATGCAACCTCCGGATTGGAGTCTACCATTTGAGATCATGTGTGATGCAAGTGATGTAGCCGTTGGGGCTGTTTTGGGGAAAAAGAAAGATGGGCGCACACATTCCATTTATTATGCTAGCAAGACGCTAGATGATGCCCAACTCAATTATGCTACCACCGAGAAGGAGTTGCTAGCAGTTGTGTATGCATTTGAGAAGTTCCGCTCATATCTTGTTGGAGCGAAGGTCATAGTGTATATGGATCATGCTGCGATCCGTTATCTCCTTACTAAGAAGGATGCCAAGCCTCGGTCGATTCGGTGGATCCTTCTTCTTCAAGAGTTTGACTTGGAAATCCGGGATAAGAAAGGGCCCGAAAATTCTGTGGCGGATCACCTTAGTAGACTCCCACCATTGGAGCTTGGGAGAGATGACATCCCGATTGATGACTCATTCCGGGATGAGCAATTGCAAATGATGGAGGAGTGTCTATTTCAAGTGTCTAGAGGAAGTGAGCCATGGTATGCCGACATTGTGAACTATCTTGTGTGCGAGGAAGTGCCTCCCGGTTTGTCATATGCCCAGCGGAAAAAGTTCTTCAAGGATGTGAGGCACTACTATTGGAGTGAGCCGCTTTTGTTCAAGAGAGGTCCGAATGGAGTTTTTAGAAGATGCATACCGGAGGATGAGGTGGAGAGTGTGATCCGCCATTGTCATTCCTTGCCATGTGGAGGGCATGCTAGCTCACACAAGACATGTGCTAAGGTGTTGCAATCGGGTTTCTTTTGACCGAGTTTGTTCAAGGATGTGCAGAATTTCGTGGTAGCTTGTGATGCTTGCCAAAGGACGGGCAACATCTCAAGGAGGAATGAGATGCCCTTGAACAACATACAAGAGGTGGAGATATTTGATGTTTGGGGTGTGGACTTCATGGGACCATTCCCCTCTTCATGTGGCAACCTCTACATCCTATTGGCGGTAGACTATGTTTTGAGATGGGTAGAGGCAATCGCCTCTCCTACAAATGACGCCAAGGTTGTGGTGCGGTTCTTCAACCGAGTGATCTTCCCTAGGTTTGGAACACCAAGGGTGATCATAAGTGATGGAGGGAAGCACTTCACCAATAGGAACTTCGAGACACTTTTGGCCAAGTATGGGGTGACTCATAAGGTGGCAACACCTTACCATCCCCAAACTAGTGGCCAAGTAGAGATCTCCAACCGGGAGATAAAAGGAATTCTTGAGAAGACTGTTTCTAGGACAAGAAAGGATTGGGCTATGAAGCTCGATGATGCCTTGTGGGCATATAGAACCGCTTTCAAGACACCAATTGGCACCACTCCTTACAAGCTAGTCTATGGCAAGTCTTGCCACCTTCCGGTAGAGATGGAGCATAGAGCATATTGGGCCATTAGGTGGTTGAATTTTGACCTCAAGGAAGCCGGAGAGAAAAGGTTGCTTGACATGAATGCTCTTGAGGAGATCCGGTTGGATGCCTATGAAAATGCCCGGATCTACAAAGAAAGGACCAAACGTTGGCATGACAAGCGTCTCATCCCGAAGGAGTTGAGTGAAGGAGACCTTGTCCTTCTCTTCAACTCAAGGCTGAGGCTCTTCCCCGGAAAGCTAAAGTCGAGGTGGACTGGTCCTTATATAGTAAAGAAGATCTTTCCCCATGGAGCGGTTGAGATAAGAGGGGAGCATTGTGGAGACTTTAAGGTGAATGGGCACCGGTTGAAGAAGTATATCCCGGGAGCTCCGGTGGACATGATTGCCCCGCTTCACCTTGAGTGAGACGCCCCCGAGTTTGGTCAAGCTAATGACCTTAAATAAGCGCTTGATGGGAGGCAACCCATTGGTAGACATCTCTCCCTTTTCGTTTTCGTTTTTGTTTTTGATTTTTCTATTTTTGTATGTTTGGTGTGCTTTGTGTGTGTGCTAGAGTCTTGGTAGCATGGAAACCTTGCATGGCATGTGGATGATGATGATGAGTCCCTCATCAATTATGGGTGGAGCGGACGCGGAACTTGGACGGCTAGCGGTGCCTAGCGCGGGTCCCGACGCCATGATGAACATTTAGAGCTCTCTACCATTGTTGATAGGATCATCCATCATCAATCCACTTGAGTAATCCCAAATACCAAAGCAAACTATATTTACATTGTGAGAACCCTCTTTCACTCTTCTTTACTTGAATGCCACATTGGGGACAATGTGTTTCTAAGTATGGGGTGGGGTTCGCATGATCTTTTGCATGATTAGCATCTAGGGTAGTTTCTTATTGTCACATGTCTTGCATTGTACATACACATTTCAAAAATTCCAAAAAATCAGAAAATTTTAAAAAAAATTTAGTGCTTCTAAGCTTGGGAATGACCCTTATGATGAAATTGTCTTGTGGATTGGCTATGGATGGCCTTGTGTGTTGAATAGATGAATGCATATGTGGACTTGAAGTACTTATCTTGAACCCCACGAATGGATTGTGATCATGATGTTTGTCTTGATTGGATTGAGTATTGAAAGTCGAAATTACATGCTAGTTCTTGCACATCATTTAGGAATGAATGAGGCAATTCATCTTTCTCTACTTCTCATCTAGATCATGTTGTTTGAGCACCTCAATTGATATAAATTCGACCTTTTTTGACCCATCCGGGAATAGGAGCATGATAGTGTGTTGAGTGTATGAAAAGCAAGTGTGCGGTGAAGTTGTTGATGGATGAATGTCATGAATGAGGTGCTGAATTTGTTGTGAAAGTGTAGACAAAAATATAGGTTTGGGGACGATTGGTTTAAATGACGAGTAACTCGGCGCCATTCACATAATCGGGTGTTTGTGCCTTGCCAAAGTCAAATAAACCGATAGTCCTAACGAGCTTTGGTATGTGTTCCCGGTGTGGATGCACCTCGAAAAATAAAAAAACCCGAGGACGGCTAATCACCAAGGTTTCGGCTTTTGTACACCAATGCCACTGTCTCAAAAATAAGTGAAAGAAAAAGAAAAGATGGAGAAAATATACACTTGTGGGAAGTTGATAAAAATGTGAAGTCGTAAAGTTAGTTCCATTCCCGGATTAGCATCACATAGCCTAGAAAAATTCCCACCTAATCACAACGTTTCTTGGCCTTTTATTTCACAAGACCTTATGACCTATTTGCATGTTTGTAAGACTTAGTGATCTAGATTGAATATGCTCATGATCATCTTGACTTCTTCATTTTTCGCATTTCATGCATGCTTTCGAGTTAAGTATAATTGTATTTCCGTGCCTTCATCATTTCGATGCATGATTGCTTGTCCATTGCCATGAAACAAGACTATGAAGGTGATCCAATATTAGAAGCACAACTCCAAAAAGATTTTGTTGTTTTTCTGCATGCATAAATCATGTCATCTCTTAGTCTATAGTTGGGACTTGCTCGGGGACGAGCAAACCTTAAGTATGGGGTATTTTTGATAACACGATTTATGGCTTAGGTTTAGGTAATCATTTAGATAGTTTTTCTGCTCATTCATGCATGGTTTAGCACTAGTTCACGACGTTTGCACCCAATTCATGTATTTTGTTGAGATAGACGTCTACACGGACTTTTGCATTGCTTTGTAGGTATTTTGGGAGATTTAAGAGCTTAATCGATACATTTGAGGGTCGTTCCTTGAGATGACACACCTTCGGACTCATTAGTATGCAAGTTAGGAGCTAAGGAGGACACTTGGGACCTTGTTGGTGCATGTCACGCACCAAATCGTAGCTTAATGATCCGAAACAAGCTCAGGCACCAAAACCACGGTCACTGGGACTTCCACGGGCGTGGAATTGGACCGTGGTTTTTGCCAGACGGTTGTGACAGCTGTGCCACGATCTTCATGGCCGACTCTTGCAAAATTTTAGGATAAAAGGTGGTCCTGCAAGGCTGAAAAGGCATCTCCCATCATCCACTCTCACTACCATTCTCTCCCACACTCTCAACAAGAAGATTCTCTCAATTGGAAGCTTGGATTGGAGCTACTCTTGGAGGAGAAGAAAAGTTCCATTGGAGAAGAAGAGAAGAACACACCATAATTGGTCTTTGATAGAGTTTAGAGTGAGAATTTTTGGAATCGTTTTCTAGGGTTATAAGAATCGATTAAACCTTCTTTTGAAGGGTTGTAAGTCTTTCTTAAACTCATATTCAGCTTGGTTTTCTTTGTTCAACTTGTTCATCTCTTTCTCTTCATTATCTTGCAAATGGAAGCTATGATTTTATGCTTGATGAATTTGATTGTGATGATGTATGTTGTTGGCTAAATAGATGCGATTCTAGGGTAAGGAAAGGATGGTTATGGCTTGGACTATGATAGAATAGACTTAAATGTATGCTTGGATGATTTGTTTGATTGAACCTAGTCACTGTTAGAATCCACGGATTGTTCTAGACAAACCACGGCCGTGGACCTTGATGAACACCCCGTGATTTTGATGAATTTGCTTGTAATGATAATCCAAGTGTTAGGTTGTTAGATTGTTGAAATCCTAGTGTTTGTTGAGCTAAATCTATCCTAAGGTGACCTAGTGTTAGCAACTAAGTGTTAGAAGAGACCTACCCGGTAATTCTTGCTCTTAGATACCGAAGATGACAAACTCTAGGTAGTAGTGAGCCTCATAAGCCGCTATTGGACTGAGTGTGCTAGGATAGGTGTTTAGGACTTGCCTTTCCGAGACTTACCCGGTAAAGAGAGGTTAGATCCCTAGAATACCATCCGGTTTGTGTAGAATTTCTATCCTTAGGCTCTTTGAGACTTACCCGGTGATGAGACCTTAGGAACGGACTAGTGGACCATGAGACCTACCCGGTGATTGATCCCAATCTAGAAACACTCACTCCCAACATACTATAGTTAATCCAAGGAATGATTAGATAGCTTGAGTCCAATGCCATAACCGGAATTTCCAACCCCTAGAATCCGCTTTTCTCCCTTGATTACACATTTCGTATTTACTTGTTTACTTGTGGTGTTAGTTTAGTTGATTGTTGATTTCGCATGATTTGTGATCTTTGATTGATCACCTAAAAACCAAACCAAAAACATTGAGATTTTCATTTATTTGTTTCCTTCTCTTTTCTAGGTCTAGACCAACACTATCCTTAGTCACTAATCGATTCAATCTCACCTCAGTCTTTGTGTTCGAACTCGGAATACTATCCCTACTACAAAACGTCCCGTACACTGCGGGTTCGCTAGGAGTTAGGAGAAATATAACGAGTTATAAATTTAAGGCTTTTTGCGTGTCACGTTCTTAGCGTAACAAGAACCATGCAAGAGACGACAAGAGATTGGATTAGAGATAACAATAAGGGGACAAAGAATCATATAGAACGGAGTACCACCAAGAATTTCGGAGTAAAGGACGTTACAATCAAGGCGGACGCCGTCATATGCAAGCATGGACATGAGAGTACAAAGGAGATAGGGTATTGACTCAGTTGTGAGAAATTAAAGAGTACAAAGATAGATAGTGAGTTTAATGGCGAGAAATAAATTTTGTAACCATGTGGAGTCCTTCAAGGATACGAGAATATGGAATGAAACTACGACATAATTATCAAAAAAAAAACTAGAAGTCTAAAACTGAGACAAAGAATTTCTATAAAGGTAGCAGGATCAAAACAACACCAATCAAGGGGAAGAATATGGAAAAGTGATTTTTGGTGGACTAGAGAGAGTCCACAATAACTTCTCATTCACCTACAGATTTAGGTTACCAACATTGACGGTCATATCAGAGAACTGCAAGCAAACGATGAACAAAGTAAGAACAATCGTGAAGACACACTTACGAGTTATTGTGGAAGCCTTGATGACCCCCTTGACGACAGATGAATGCTAGGACTAGACTCAGAAGAGTATAGTGATCCATAAGAGAACAAGAGAAGTGCAGACTTGAAAGGAGCTAAAGGTGTATTAACAAAGAAACCGGAGGTGATAGATTTTCACCAAGTATATCAAACTTCAAAAGAGATAGAAGAACAATAAGTCCGTGATCTTATAAAAGGTCAACTACGGACTAGTTGGTAATAACTGAGACATAACACGTGCAGGTCAACTAGTGGTAACCGGTTGGCAGATAAGGATAATAACTATAGACTTATGGAAGAATTTTGTAGACATATGGGGGACCCTTCAAGAGATCAATGACGACAAAGGGCAAGCTAAATCGATACAAGTGCTAGTACCCTTACTAGTAACATGAGTGAGTTCGAGCCAGTAACTCTAATTAAGAACTTAAGAAGAAGAACTAAACGGCCATGAATGACCCTCTTATGTCATTTGAGAGCAAGGGAATTGTGTGAGTGATTTACTACCTACTAGCTAGGAAAAGAGTACATATCACAACCAGTAGAGATGGATTGTATAAGAAGAACTGGAGGAATAAGAATATATAATTTTGATAAGGTTCTATGTCAATCCAGACAGAGGATGCGTAGCACTCCATACTAGATAAACCGCAAGTGGATGAAAGTTAAGGTCATGAGAGTCGTGTAGACTTGCTTACAAGCTATAGTAGAAGACCTAGAAAGGACCATTGATGTCAGATGGAAGACACAGTTGGACTCGAGAAATGAAGTTAGCTCACGGAAGAACTGGAAATTTGTAATGAAGAACGATCTAAAGGAGTATAAAGGGATGAACTCGAGTAAGTAAACGTGGGGATATAGGAGTACAATGTTGATGGTGTGTTAGCATTTCTCGAGTAGTTATGATCAAATGATGGTGATGTGAGATCACCTTGTGTCTAGCGCTGTCATTCCGGACACACTCTATGTCACGTAAGATCTTGGATATGGCGTAAGCAGTTTGGGTTGAGCTAAAGATTTATAAATAATATGATGACGTCGATAGAACACAAAAATAGACAACCGGATTTTGATTGTTAAGTTATATCAAGTTTAAGACAAAAAATGAGTAGATGATGATTCTTCAGTAGAGGAACCATATGACTGAGTCATATTAAGAGACAAGACCAAGTGAGTTGTGATACAACTAGCCTTAAGCACTTAGTAAAGTGTCGGGAGATGTATAAGGGTGATATCCTGGATCGGATACTCGGAACTTGGAGGTGAATTGTGTAGGACAACCATGTGAGACTTAAAGCGGTTTAGAAGTGTAACCCATTTTTTTACGGATTTTGTGGAGAGATACCTACCACACACAATTTAGGTCATCAAATTGGAAGACCAAACTGTTGAGCCAAATAATACTGGTGAAATATCCAGTAACCACTCTAGAACATGGTAGCAGACGCTTGTAACCTGAGTACATGAAAAGATTTGAGAGTCGGTGGTTTATGAAAAGCCAACGAGGCTACATGGGATATGGCGTAAAGATCTATGCCAAGATAATCTCAACCTCAAGAAGGATGAGTTAGGGATTGGCCCTGTAATTGGGTGGTAGTAGACTGTCTGACGAAGACCACACACTTCATTTTGATTAAGGAAATGTGGCCGGTAAGCCGTTTAGCTTAGGAGTTACCAAACATATTGTGAGACTCCATGGAGTACAGAGGATTATCGTCTCCGACAGGGATGGACGTTTCACCGTGAGATTTTGGAAGCAGGTACACACTTCAGTGGGGACGAGTCTCCACTTTACCATTGTTTATCACCCACAGACCGACGGTCAGTCTGAGAGGACCATCCAGATATTAGAGGACATGTTGCGAGCCTGTGTACTGGATTGGGGACATGTATGGCCTGATCACCTTCCCCTTGTAGAGTTTTCATATAATAACAGTTGGCACGCGTCTATTGGGATGGCCCCGTATGAGGCTTTGTGCGGGCGGAGATGTCGTACACCATTGTGCTGGAATGAGCCCAACAAAGCTGATGGAGTAGCTCCAGATCAGATACAGGATGACATCGCCCGGATTGCCTTGGTCCGAGAGCGGATGTTAGCAGCTCAGAGTCATCAGAAATCCTACGCCGATAAGAGGCGTTCACCTTTGGAGTTTAGAGTAGGCGCACAAGTTTGGTTAAGAGTATCATAGACGAGAGGCGTCCGGCGTTACGGCATTAAGGGGAAGCGGAGTCCCCGTTATGTCGGACCATTTGAGATCTTGGAGAGAGTCGGGGAGGTTCCCTACCGACTAGCACTACCACCGAGGTTGGAGGGGGTTCACCCGGTCTTTCATGTATCTCAACTGAGAGAGTATATACCAGACCCGAGACACGCTACCAGCCACGAGGATCTGATAGTTGAGCCCGACCACACTTTTGTGGAATATCCAGTAGCCATCCTTGAGCGCAGTACTAGACGTCTGCGTTCCAAGGAGATACCGTTGTTAAGGATCCAGTGGTCTAGACGAGAGCCGATGAGGCTACCTGGGATACGAAGGAGAGTATTAGACGTAGTTATCCTGAGTTCTTTGCGGGGCTAGCCTCTACCTCCGTACCGACGGGTTAGAACATAGACGTTATTTGTACGACTTGTGTGATTATATATTAGAATGAGTGATTATGTTTTATGTGATGTCTGAATAAGATGATTGAGTAGTTTTTCGTGCTAGAAAAAGAGGTTAAAGATTTAGTGGGACCAAAGTATACAAGTTTAGGGTGAGAGTTGTTTGGGTAGATACCTTATTCTAAGTTTCGGGACGAAACTTATTTTAAGGGGTACTAATGTAATATCCGGAATTTTTATTCCGTTTATTTCCGTAGCAAACCGGATTTCGATCCGTTGATCCCTATCTGTCTACTTAGTCGGGCACAATATCTCGAATATTTTATCATTTTATGTAACACCACTTCACATGAAATGATAAGATTTTTATAACAAACCCTAATCCATCAAACCCTAATTTAGAACATGACTTGTCTTTGACAAGGTCATGACGTCCTAGTGACAAGATTAAGACGAGCCCAAGACGAATTCAAGACAAGACCATGACGAGTTATGACGAGACCATGACAAACTCATGACAAGGCCATGCATAGGCTTGACAAAGTCATGACGAGACCAAGACGAGATCAGGACAAGGCCATGCATGGGCTCGACAAGACAATGACAAGATTTGACAAGGTCCTGACAACATCAGCCCACTCTTAATAATTACTTGTCTTCAACCCATTGCTCTCCTATTGGATTCAACTATCCAGCCCTTACTTCTCCCTTGCTGATGGACTGGAGCACAACCTAGGAGAGCCTTGTTTACAAGCCCAATAGCAGCTCCCTCCTTGCAGGCTGCACAACTTCCCTCTCCAGTCTAGTTTTGTCTCGCTTATGTGCTGCCCCAGTGGCATTTTCGAGCCCAGCAGGAAGGAGAAGAGCAGCGACATTCACTCCCCTCTTAACTCCCTTGTAACGGCTGCTGAGTGTGCTAAAGATCCTCTCTTGTAACCGTCTGGAATCACGCAACATCTTACGCTTCCTTTCCTTTCCTGCTGTAAACAAATATGCACGTCTCTCTTCTTTTTTCTGTGCACAA
Organism: Fagopyrum homotropicum; assembly: GCA_033239125.1. NCBI lineage: Eukaryota > Viridiplantae > Streptophyta > Magnoliopsida > Caryophyllales > Polygonaceae > Fagopyrum > Fagopyrum homotropicum. The sequence continues at coordinate 56,943,428 of BSWB01000004.1, read as the reverse complement.
GCTTGCTCCCAAAAGCACAACGTCCCTTCTGTTTCTGCGCATAGCCTTGCTCCCAAAAGCACCAGTGATCAAGCCACTCAAACAGAAGGAACTTCGGCCTCCTCTGGTGGTAGACGATAGGATCTTTTGACAAGTAAATTCCTCATAATCTGGTGCTTCTCTCACCTTGAATCCGGATCTGAGTGGAACTCGATGTGCAGTAGCAGGAGGGCCTCACCAGCGTAGCATTCTCAGACAAAGCCTGGGCTAATCCTTTACATCGACATAGCAATGTGAGTATTGGGTGAGTCTTGGCCACCCTCTGGCTAACTTCTGAACCAATAACTCCTGAATAACGAGATACTTCTGTACAGTGTAGTTATACAATGTTTGCCCTGTCGGCAAGCCATAGAACCAGTGTAGTAGAGAGCCTGTTGGTAGCCAACACACTATAGTAGGGGAACAAACAGTCCAAACTAAGTGTAAGGACCTCTTCAAAGCCTTGGATCTTATCTAGAGGGGTTGATGGTATAAAGTATGGCGTTGCACTCAATAAAAATTGAACTAGAGACATATAGGCATGTTATGGCTGCTGTAAAATTGAGTAGTAGAAATAGAAGTGAAAAACCTTTGTTTTCATTTCAGTTTGTAAGTTGGAAATGGTCACTATTGTAGATCAATTTTAAAGAGTTAGGTTGAAGATCCACCGTTGAAATTTTAATAGGTAATAGGTGGATATGTGTATTATACTGTGTTAAAATTTGGGAATAATTAAACGGTCGGATTAGAAATTATAAGGTCCCAATGTAGGGTAGTTAAGTTGTTTTTCAGCAGCGAAAGTTTGGCTAAGTATAGAAAAGTTAAGTGTTGTAACCAACTTTAAAGATTTTTGTAGAAGTGATAGTTGAACAGTTTTAAGAAATTCTTGCTCTCAGGAGTAGATGGGATA